>OY728165.1:317915297-319115297 GCA_963277665.1 Viscum album
TCAAGAACATTAATCCAACCCTTGATTTTTTTGTTTTCACTGATACACTGGACTGCAACTCCCATACATGAGCTCATGGATATGTCTCTACATTTTATGGTATCCTATATACCATAAATTAATATTTACATAGTAGAAAATAACCCCCCACTTATTCCACTTTATAAGCAACCCTTGTTGGGAGCCACTAAACCGGGTCATTGAGTTGAGTCACTACATCTTATCAGGTGTTCCACCCCACATTCCAGAGATTTTTGACTAGCTTCAAGGATCTAATAGAACTTTTGGGGAGACTATTACATAACTATAATATTAATCCAAAGTAGATAACATATAAAGTAATGTAAAATTTTATATAATAAAAATAAATCACAATTACATTTCCCGAAACATTTTACAATCCCAAAATAAAATATTAAATACACTATGTAATGTCATAATGTGTCAAGTGTAACGAAAAAAAATAATGCAATGATAAAGACTAGCCAAAATGGTTCCTTAATCCATGTTTGGATTCCACGTCCATGAACTAACCATGCTACAATCAACCTTCTAGAATATTTAATTTCCCCTTATCATTACTTTCAACAATGAAGTCTAATCATGTACCCAAATATGGCCCATGAAGGGTGTGAGTACAATTCAATTAGAACCACTAATGGTTTCTACTAAATATGAAATCTAAATACATAGTGTTTTAGGTATATAATTAATAACAACATAAATAGAATATTAAATGTGTCATTATTTAAAAAATTATCTATAACCTACTTTAATCATTTTCACCAATTGTTCCATGGGATAAACATTTTCACAAGTTGTACGTCATCCAGTATCAGTCATATAATCTATGAATAAGGGTAGGAATCAAGTTCCCTACATCACTAGGGAAAACATAACACAATGAAATACATAAAACTTATCTTGTATCCTGATTATAGGTAGTCATATTCAACACAATGCATACCCTGGAGCCTCATTCCATGAATTCTTATCCAATGCATTCATTTTGGGCATAGATCCTCATCCAGACTACCTATTTGGGGAATTATTTGGGTGGGGTTTAGAGTCATATTTTTAATATATCAGTGGGCATAGAGCCTTATTAAAATTACATACATTCCACCAAGGCATGTGTGCATGGATTCTGTAATCATTTTACAAATATAACATTAAAAACCGCTTACTCAATGAAAAAATTTACCACTTATAAATTATATCTTATTCAAAAAATATTTCAGCATTATTCCTTTACCCTTTAACCAATTTACCAATTTTAATCCAAAAATAATGTAATAATTTACCATTGTACCAAACACCGCATACACGATATAAATAAATAATAGAAGACACCATTTTTTATATTTTATAACTCTATCCAACTTTTCAACATTTTAATCATGGGATTCATCTCATAATAGTTAAATTCTATTATAAAAAACTCTATTCCTTTCTCAAGAAAAAGTATCACCCCATGAGTGGCCCTTAAACCAATCTAATCAACTTCAATTGATCCCATGGGAATAATATGGTGCTCAATTCATCAATTATTCAGTTAATCAATGATTTCTACCATGTAAAACAAAATAGATATCATAATGTCACAATAAAACAACCAAATAAAAATAAAAGTTACCATAAGACTATATGATATAAGTTTTTGACCACTAACCTATATTCTATATAAGAACACTCACTTAACCATTCCCTTTGATTAAAAAGAAACCAACCATTAAACCCTAAACCTAAAAATATCAAGAAAAATCCAGTTTTAAAGAATCGTAAGATTAATAACCATTCCACAATCCCTAATCCAGAAAAGTATGGTATATGAGTGTTAGTCTCCCGTGAATCTTCATCAAAACCCCAACCGAAATCCAAATGACATTGATATTATAGAGTTTGATCCTATAGAAGTTTGGGGGATTCTTTCTAGAACCTCGGATTCATTTAGAGAAATTATGAGGAAACTATGGTAATTAAAAATAATTTTCAAGGGGGAATTGGTTAATTTACCCACTTTTAATGATGCACACAGTTTGACCACATGGTTGGCCCAACCATGAGCCAACAATGCATCACCCACTTTCAATGAGGCGATTATATCACATATAATTTTGGGAATCCCATACTAGATGAGAAACATTATGAGATCCATTTGGAGTGGGTTCTTCCAAGCCCACGTGGTTTTAAATTCCCAATGAAAATTTTATCCACCCATGTTACCTTCCTCTAGGAAGGCATGGTTGTGGTACATGGTTACTACTAATCATGGACCAACTATGAAATAAGCAGTGGATGGAGTCATTCCCCCTCCATTCATGTTATAAACCCTCTGGGAAACACTTAGCCTCTTCATTGACTCAAGATCAATTTCACAAACTGACATTAGGTATTTTAACTAAAACATTCACAATAAAAATCATCAGTAATAGTATGGGATATTGTAGATTTTCTTTTAATTTTTGTTTCTACATGTTATATATGATGTTTCATTAACATAAACTTGTCAAAAAAACTATGGAAACATGTTGAAATAAATCTAACAGTTATTTTGTATCTTATTTCCCACTAGATTTGTATGATAAATCAACTAATCATGCTCCCAAGACATCATTGTGGTATATGAAGTAGGTCAACTTCAATCGTAAGTGGTTGTCTTAGTTCTTGACCATAGAATATGAGTTTAGAACAATGGTCACAAATGCCGTGATTTTTCCACTCAATCATTCTTCACTACTCTAGAGCACTGGAGGCCCTCACAATGTTGAATAATAGGTCGAAATATTTTTATATATGATTGGAATAGTAGGGAAGATGAAGTAATAACATGCTATGATGAGATTGAGATCATCTCAGGTGTTCATCTATTTTGAAACCCTATATCATTAAATTCAATTTTAGTTGATGGAGATCAATGTTCTTTTGTATGACATTGATAAAAATGGGATCCATAATGATGAGTACTTCACCTTGTAATTTACTAATGTTGTCCTCTAAAATTTTGTAATGTAGTGATTGGGGATATATTGATTTCCAAAAGCAACACCAAGTGTTGGTGAAGGGCCAATATTTATTTCCTTGGATCGATGAATTTTTTATCAGTGATAGGGATCATTGTGGTTCTCAAAGAATAATCATCGATAAAGATATCGCAATATTTTATTTAGAGATGAATGAATTGCAATGAATATGTCTTAGAGTAGGCATAAACCATGTGAGTACTGAGTGATTTCATTTGGACTGATGATCTTACAGGGAGCGTTCAAGGCCTCATGAACCATACATTCTGTCTATACAAGGGATCATTCATTATAGTATTCATTGATGATTCCCTTATCTAATCACTAACACTAGTGCATCATGTTTGGAACTCGTATATGATCATGAGTGGGATTCGAGAACGATGACATAACATTATGCTACTGATGTGTGACTTATATATTAATGACTCGATAGTCTGTGTACATTTTTTTTATGACCTGTAAATTTTTGGACCCATATAATGTTGAGGAAGTCATGTCCAGGAATTGATTCTAGAATTTGTTTTATTTTATATACATTCTAGGTATAATAGGATATTAATGAGAATTTATCCAGGAGAACTCTAGAAAAAAAACACCTATGATAACACTAATAAATAATTAGGTGATGTTATAGTGGATAAAATATTGTGAATATGTATTCCATAATCTAAAAAACTCTATATGAATTATTAATTACTGACACTCATTCAGTCTCAAATTGGTTATGTAATGCATTTTGATGCATCATCCATTTGTCTTGGGGGTTAATGAAAAGAGATAAAATATTAGCCCATGGTTCAATTTAGATAAGAACATATGAGAGGAACTAACTCACACATGGCATTGTTCTAGAATCCATGGTCCATTATTTAATGTTTTGGTGAAACTATCTCATTAGTGATGTAACACCACAAGCTTCCACGGTACGCCTCCCTTTGAAGAATACAGTAGTGTGTGTTGTATGCATCTTCGAGTTCTAACACACACACCACAACCAATCAGACTAGCCGTTATGAATAGTAAAACCCAATTTTTTAAATTTTATAAATTTTATATTTTAAAATGGACTTCATTTTTGGATTTAGAATATCTAAATTATCCTAGGGTGAAATTTTGGTATTTTTCTGAAAACTTTCAATTTTTGATGAATAGTGAAAAAATTATGAGTTATAGTTTAAAACCGAATTTTTATTTAAATAATTATTTATTTTTTTTAAATTTAATTAAGGTAAAAATATATACATAAGACCTATATTTGTTCAATGTAAATCATTGGAGTTAGTTTAGAATAATTTTAAATATATAAAAAATTTATTGAACTTTCCAACGTCTTTTACCCACCTCCTAGGAGAATTTGGAAATTCACATAAAACATAATTTTACCACATCTGTTAGTGTAATTTCGAAAATACGAGAGGCACGTTCAATATCAAGGATTAAAATGTTGTTCAATGAGATGAAATAAATTTTTGGTGAATAGTAACACTTTTCTTTTATTTACCACAGTTAAAAGTAAATTGGGTAATTAAGGGTAAAAATGATATTAATATTACCCTAACACTTGTATTAATTCTATTGGAAAAGTTTATCTCGAATAAAAACAACCTTAGGAATAAAATATTATCATTTAGGTCCACTTGGATTAGATTAGGACATTAATTATTATTAATTCAAAGAAGAGTTAAAAGAGTTAAAATCAAATTTAATAACTAAAACATATTTAATATAGGGTTATACATAAGATAAATTAGATTGTAAATATTAATTAGAAATATAGATATATTTCCTACATAATGGTATTTTATTTATAATTTTTAGACATTAAATAATTTAATTTATTTATGACACAATAGTGATGCAGTAATTACCAAATTTACGAAATATTAAGATAATTAATATTATAAATATCAAAATAAATGTAATTTGTGACTTTTAATAGATTCAAATAATTTTATAGGTTAATATGACATATTGAGATTGTTTATATAGATTTATTTAGAAGTACTAATTTTGTAATAAAATTATCAAAAACAAAATACCCAATAGAGTCAAAAGTGACATAAAAGTGTTATTAAAACAAATATTATATTATTAATTGATATTCAATTCCTAAAAATCTAAGGTTCGTCAAAGAGACTTATATAATTATAGGTGTATCTTTAATGGACCACATGGGGGTCGTTTGGACGTATATAGTATGTTTATTATCTATATAATATAAAAATACAATGTGACATTGTAAGTGTCAAACTAATTAACTAAGAATTAAAACTAACAGATAAGGTTAATATAATGAAACAAACCTGTCTAAATTGTTTTAGTTGAGTTTTTTTTACCCATACCCACATTAACCATTTAATAATAAACTTTGGAGCAATTATACACCGAATATGAATTTATTATAAAATAATATTTATATCTTTTCCAAAGGTTCCCCGCACCCCTCTTATAAAAGGGAACTCCCCCTTATCACTAATTCACACATTAAATGCCTTATGGATCGGCCAAAACCTGAAAAAATACTCTCTAAACATCCCTCGATTCTACTTAGAGGCCTTAGTTTGATCATAATGCCAACATAAGGATCCATTTTGATCAAATCAAAAGGAAGAACCCGAAGAAGAGGAAATGTTTTCACCACCCTCTTCCAATTTCCATTCTTCTTCAGCTTCATCATTCATTATTATTCCCATTATAAAATAATAACTCCATTACCTTATATATACTATGGTGTTATTATAAATATGGAACAAACAAAATCATTATTCTATCCATCCCTTTAATGACATTCCACCATACGTGCGTACGTACGGCCTACTGTCTCCACGTTGTGGTGTAATTGTTTTTCAATATACTATTATATATATGCGTATAATAATGATGTATAATTCATTTAAATAATAAATATAACATGATAATGATTATTTCTATATTATATAACATCCAATTATATATTATTTTAATATCAAAAGAATGATATTGTCGCTCGTGCGTACGTACGGCTTACTGTCTCCACGAACGCGATGAGATTCCTTCCCCATCGTATCCATTAAAGACTAAATTTTATTGGATGATTAAAAATAATATTTAATGATTTAATATAATTATGGATATAAGTATGATACAACCTTTCCATAACAAACAAGGCTTATATAAAAGCAAATGAGTAAGTTAACACCCAAAACGACGATAATACTAAAATTTTATTAACACAGAGATGTTAAAAGATCATATATGATATCATATTAATATATATGATTATTTTATAATTCAATAACATTTATTTCACCATAATACAGGATATTAACCTACCATTAACAATGGAAAATTACAGGATAAGATTATATTTCACAATCTCTTCATTATCCGAGGTTGTTTATAAGTAATTATCTACTGGGACCTCTTTATCATCCACATCCATGTTTCTTAAAAACGTGTTTCAAAACATTCTTACTACTTTACATAATATGTGTTAAATTCATTTATACCCTTGTTTGAAATTTTATAAGATGTTTATAAAGGAATCTTTCCATTGTTTTCCAAATAAGGTCTTTTTTAACCTTTTCGACAGAATTAAGGTAAGATTGTCTTTTTTAACTTATACGGTAGGTGTGGCTATTTTCTGCCTTTATAAAATTTTTGAAGCTTCCCTTACAGTCTTCTAAGAATATTTTCAAAGTAATTGTTTTATTTTATAATTATATGCCTTTTAAATGATTTCAAAAAAGAGATATATTTGTCTCAAATAGTTTTAATTTCATCTATGTCAACATCCTTTGATAGATTTTAATCTTATTTGAAGTTTATTTATTATGATACAAATCTTCCATATTGTATTGAAGGTTTTGTGATATTTTTGGCTATGGATGTGTTATTATTATACCATTCATGGTTTATGGTGAATGTATTGACATTTCCTATGCTAGTTTTAATACGAATGTTTATGTTATGTTTAAACCCGTTCATATGAGAAATGCATTGGACTTAATAAATGATGGGTGGAGCCCACTGTAGCTCCTCGATGAATTGGTAGGTCTCATGAGACAAACTAGTGTCTTGGTACAAGGAAGTGAAAAAATCTTATTTTTAGTCTTGGAACTAGGCCTTGACTCTGTTGTTATGATATTCTGGCATTATGCATTCCATCATTCTGAAAGTGGTTATTGATATTGCATGGGATTATTCGACTAGTAGAATATCCATGTGAATAATTATATGGAATTATTTCATTTTATTTCTTCCTTATTATGCTGATGTTCATGTTTTAAAAGGATTTTCTTTTAGTTATACATTTCCTTAAATGTTTATTCTTATTTATGAATGTTTCTGCTATATTGTTATCCTTACTGGGAATTTGAGCTCACCCCTTTCTATATTTTATTTTTCCCAGGATGTGAAGAAGTATTTTATGAATGACCTATAGGGATATAAGGAGGGGATATGAATGTGGACTATGGAGACTATATTGATGAAGTTTTCATTTTATGATGTAATGTACACTTTATAAATGTATCTAGTTATTCCAGGGATACTAAACTAATCGGTCTTCCGAGAATTGATCATTCTTTTGATCATGCCAATGATATGTAGTAATGCATTGACTCTGGGTAACTTGGGTCGGGGTGTTATAGTTGGTATCAGAGGAATTTTAGTACAAACCATGGAAGAAAAATTTAGATAAACTCTGATTAGAGCACATAGACTTAAGATGGACTTTCAGGATTAGTATAGAAGAACATACTAGATTTTTGGTATTGTAGAGATTTTGTGAGTTTTCCAAGCAATACATCCTTGTCTGGATACGAGCAGGTAGAGGCAGCTCTGGCACAAATGTACCTTGTTGTAAAACCCAAAAACCGCACTTTGATCTAGAATCGAACGGGAACTGGTGCACGACAAAGGGCCTTGTTTCACTCTTGGTTACGACACTCCCATGGGATATGCTTAGGATAACTCTCATTTTCTATACAAATCATTATGAATGGTTTATGAGTATATACTTCCTCAAAGAAAACATTTTTATTATTATGGATTGTATCTATAAATAGTTCAATTTATGTTAATTGTTTTATAATTATGGAATTATGTATTTTGATTCCGAAACTGATCTAGTTTATGCCATTGTTTAGAAATGACACCTAGTAGAAGAAATGGAAACTGTATCAATGCCCTAAATCCATGTAGGGATTGCCCTTCTGCTCAAGATAATTATAGTGGAGCTAGTGATGCAACTGGTGCTGATCAACTAATCACCATACTTGGACAACTCACACAGTTTATGAATAATAACCTTACATGTATGGAGCACCCTGATACGTAGCATGGATTATAAATGTTAGATCTCTTCATGAGGCAACAACAAATAACATTTAATGCGAGTAAAAAAACCGTAGTAGATGAGCAATGGATAAAATCCCTAGAGAAAATATTTCAGGCTTTGGAGAGTAGTGAATGGGAAAACGTTATCATGGAAGTGTACTGCCTCACTGGAGATGCTGATCAATGATGGTAATTGATTCAAAACATGAAGGAAGATGATGAAGTTAAAATATATAATAGAGGGAGTTCAAATATCTATTTTTAGAAAAATACGATCCTCGTAACCATCGAGCAGATACGGAAAGAAAATTTCTGAGCCTGAGACAAAATCAGGATGAGAATGTCCCAAAGTATGAGGCAAACGTTACAAAGTTAGCAAGGTATGATGGATATTATATAAGTAACCCAAGAAGTAAGATTGATCATTTATTTGATGGGTTAAAACCATTTCCTCATCGAGAATTAGTCTCACAATCCTTCTCATCGTATGAAGACATTGTCTCATTGCTATCAAAACAGAGAAGGAATTCTCTAAGTCTTATAAATTTAATGAAAAGCAAGGGAAGAAGAGATATTCTGATCAATATGGGAATGGAAATAAGGGGAAGAAGGGAAATGTTGAATATCTATCCTGCAGTAAATGTCAGAAGAAACACCCTGGTACTTGCTTAAATGGAATGGGAGTCTGTAACAAGTGTGGTGAAAAAGGCCAATGAGCTCGTGATTGCAAGGGGAAGAAGGAAGATACCGATATCCAATGCTACAATTTTAGGGATATGGGACATTATGTAAATTAATTTCCTAAGCATCAGGGGAACTTACCTTAGAAAAGGCCAACAGATCAAGGCCAAGCTTATGTTATCACTACTTCTGAGGTAGAAACTCCGAAAGACATGGTGGCAGGTAATATAATTGTTTCCTCAAGTTTAGCAAATGCATTATTTGATTCTGGATCATCGCATTGTTTCATATCATCCCATTTTGCTAAGAAAATTAGATATTTCCAATTTAATTTAACAAGGGAGTTTTCAGTTAGAACTCCAAAGGGAAGTATCATTGCAATAATGTTTTTTGAATCAATCCCCATTAGAGCACATAAATGTTCTTTATCCTCTGATCTCATTGTCATACCTATGATTGAATTTGATATAATCCTTGGTATGGATTGGCTTTCGGACCATGATGCAAAAATTTATTGTAAGAAGAAACAGTTTACTATTTTTGACGATGATGATAAAGAACACCTTGTGTTTAGAGAGGAATCATCACCACCTAATTCTTATCTAGATCCACCCTCAGTAGCTCAACTAAATTCAATTATGGGGGTGGAAGATAATGAAATGACTGTGGGTGAGGAAAGGAATGTTCAAATAGAGGATGTACCTATTGTGAAAGAATATTTATATTTTTTTCCAGATGATTTACTTGGACATCGTCTAGAATGAGAAGTTGAGTTTTCCATTGATTTAATTCCTAGATCATGGCCTATATCGAATACGCCTTATAGAATGGACACTGTGGAATTATTTAAACTAAAGAAACAACTAGAGGAATTGACTAAGAAGGGATTTATTCGCCCTAGTGTTTCTCCATGGGGATCCCCTGTTCTTTTTGTTAAAAAAAAGATGGATCTATGAGGTTATGTATCAAATACAGGGAAATCAATGCTATAACAATAAATACCAAGTATACCCTAACTTGCATTGATGATTTGTTTGACCAACTACATGGATCTCACACATTTCAAAGATTGAACTTCGATCTGGATACCATCAGTTGTGTGTGAAGAAGGAAGACATTCCGAAGATAGCATTTCGAACAAGGTACGGGCATTACGAGTTTATAGTAATGCCTTTAGGATTGACTAATGCACCCTCAGTATACATGGATCTAATGAATAGAGTTTTCAAAGAATATCTCGATGATTTTTTGGTGGTATTTATTGATGATATCTTGGTATACTCCAAAATATATGAATATCATGAAAATCACTTGCGTATTATCCTGAATACTCTTAAAAGACATGAATTGTATGGAAAGTTTATCAAGTGTGAATTATGGAATCAGGAGATCTCCTTTCATGGCCATATTGTCTCCAAGGATTGAATCTCTATTGATCCTTCAAATACAAGAGCGATCCAAGAATGGACAACACCAACGAGTATAACCGAGGTATGCAGTTTTATTGGTTTAGCATGTTATTATCAACATTTCGTCCAGAACTTTGCCCGAATGGATAACCCATTAACAAAGCTCACACATAAAGGGGTTAAAATTGTTTTAAAAAAAATAGTGTGAAGAATGTTTTTAAGAACTGAAGAGAATATTAGTCAATGATCCTATATTTACTCTACCATTGGGGAATGATGGGTTTATTACTTATAGCGATGCATCAATGAAAGGACTTGGTTGTGTCCTTATGCAGAATGATAGGGTTATCACCTATGAATCACGACAGCTAAAAATTCCATGAGAAAAAATACCCTACTCATGATCTTGAGTTACCAGCAGTAATCATTTCATTGAGTATATAGAGACATTATATCTATGGTGAAAAATGTGAGATTTATACTGATCAAAAGAGTTTTAAGTATATTTTTTCACATAAAAACTCAACATGATTCAAAGAAGATGTATTGAACTACTCGAGGATTATTATTGCATGATATAATACCACATGGGGATATCAAATAAGGTGGCATATGCTTTGAGCAGAAAAGATCATGGTGTTTGGAACATGATGAGAATTGAAAGGGATTCTATTATCATGGATCTAGTGAAGATGGATATGGGAATTACCATGGAAGATGAGACATCAATACTTTTTCAAATGCTTGCCAAACCATCTTTACTAGAAAGGATAAAGAGTTCTAAAAACGATGATGAAGAGTTTCAAAAGAATATTAAAGCTGTGAATGATGAGAGATTGAATGACTTTGGGTATGAAGATGGAATTTTGAAATTTGGGAAGAACTTTGTGTTCCCAATATACCTGATCTAAAAAGCGAATTGTTGGTTGATGCTCATAGTTACAATTTCTCTATACACCGCGGAAGCACCAAAATGTATAGAGACTTGAAGGAACATTTTTTGTGGGACTACATGAAGAGGGAGATTGATGATTTTGTGTCAATATGTATGGTTTGTAAACAAGTGATAGCTGGAAGGCAACAACCTAGAAGAGTCATGCAACCTCTTCTCATACCAAAGTAGAAATGGGACAATATTACGACGGACTTTTTCATGGGACAACCAAAGACTCCTAGAAGGAACGATGCAAAATGGGGAATTGTTGATCGTCTTACCAAGTCAGCACATTTTCATGATATAAGGGAAGATTTACCAATTGAACGTCTAGAAAGGATATATATCAATGTAGTGGTGAGACTTCATGGAGTACCCCTATCTATTGTACTTGATCGTGATCCCCGTTTCACTTCATGATTCTGAGAGTCTTCAGAAAGCCCGGATATTAAACTTCATTTGAGCACTGCCTACCACCCTCAAATAGATGGACAATCAGAACGGACTATTCAAACCTTATCAGACATGATGAGATCCTACTCACTTGACTTTCAAGGTATGTGCGATAAATATTTACCACTTGTAGAATTTTCCTATAACAATAGATTCCATACAAGTATTCAAATGGAACCATATGATGCATTATACGGAAAGAGATGTCACACACCAACCTGTTGGGATGGCGTTGGTAATAGAAAACTTGTATGTCCAGAACTGCTGGAAGAAACTATGGAAAAGGTGAAAGTAATAAAAAATCACATACAAGCATCTCAATGTAGGCAGAAGAGCTATGCCAAGAATCGAAGAAAGGATTTGGAATTTCAAGTTGGTAATCATGTTTTCTTAATGGTATCCCATTTTAAGGGAGTTATACGTTTCAGCAAGAAAAGTAAATTGAGTCCCAGGTATATCGGACCTTTCGAAATTCTTGAGAGAATTGGGGTTGTAGCTTATCGTTTGGCAATGCCGCCAAGTCTCTCCAAAGTTCATGATGTGTTCCACGTATCACTGTTGAGGAAATACATGCCCGACCCAACGCATGTACTCACCTATGAGAAATTAGAACAAGGACCCGATCTGTCTAATTGTGAAGAGCCTGTCAGTATTCATGATATGAGAGAACAAGTACTAAGAAACCGGACGACTCGTCTGGTAATAGTTTTGTGGAGAAACCATAAGATGGAAGAAGCAATGTGGGAACCCGAGGATCTTATGATGAATAACCACCCAAGTCTCTTCATGTGATAGTATTTTAGAAATTTCAAGGACGAAATTATTTGAAGGAGGGGAGAATGTAACACCCTAATCTTCCACGGTACGCTTCCCTTTGAATAATACAGTAGCGTGTGTTGTACGCAACTTTGAGTTCTAACACACACACCACAACCAATCAAACAAGCATTATGAATAGTAATACCCACTTTTTGAAATTTTATAAATTTTATATTTCAAAATGGACTTTTTTTGATTCGGAATATTGAAATTAGCCTAGGGTGAAATTTTGGTATTTTTCGGAAAACATTCAATTTTCGATGAATAGTGAAATGACACTGAGTTATAGTTTAAAACCGAGTTTTTATTTAAATAATTATTTATTTTATTTAAATTTAATAAAGGTAAAAATAGATACATAACTCCTATATATGTTCAATGTAATTCATTGGAGTTTGTTTAGAAGAATTTTAGATATATAAAAATTTTATTGAACTTTTCACCTCCTTTACCCACCTCCTAGGAGAATTTCAAAATTCACAGAAAACATAATTTTACCGATTTTGTGAGTGGAATTTAAAAAATCCAAGAGACACGGTTAATATCAAGGAGTAAAATGTTGTTCAATGAGATGAAAATAATTTTTTTTGAATAGTATCTTTTTTCTTTTATTTACCACAGTTAAATGTAATATAGGGTAATTAAGGGTAAAAATGATATTAATATTACCATAACACATGTCCTAATTCTATTGGACAAGTGTATATCAACCAAAAAAACATTAGGAAGAAAATATTATCATTTAGGTCTACTTGGATTAGATTAGGACATTAATTATTATTTAATTCAAAAAAGATTTAAAAGAGTTAAAATTAAATATTAATAAATAAAAATTTATAATATAGGGTTATACATAAGAAAAATTCAATTGTAAATATTATTAGAAAGCTAAAAATATTTAATACATAATGGTATTTTATTTATAACTTTTAGACATTAAATAATTTAATTTATTTTTGACACAATGGTGATGAAGTAATTACCAAATTAAGGAAAAATTAAAATAATTGATATTAAAAATATTGAAATAAATGTAATTTGAAACTTTCTTTGAATTCCAAAAATTTTATAGGTTAATATGACATATTAGGATTAGTTATATAAAATATTTTCAATGTAATAATGTTGTTATGAAATTATCAAAAACAAAATACCCAGTAGTGTCAGAATTGACATAAAAGAGTTTTTAAAAAAAATATTATATTATTAATTGATATTGAATTCCTAAAAATATAAGGGTCAGACAAGAGACTTATATCATGATAGTTGTATCATTAATTGGACACTTGGGGGTCGGTTGGATATATATACTCTGTTTATTAACTATATAATATAAAAATACAAAGTGACATGGTAAGTGTCAAACTAATTAACTAAGAGTTAAAACTGAAAGATAATGTTAATATGATGACCCAAACCTATCTAAATTCTATTTGATGAGTGGTATTAGTCCCATCCCTACCTTAACCTTTAAATAAACAACTTTGGAGCCATTATTAACCGAATATGAATTTGTCATAAAATAATATTTCTAGCTTTTCAAAGGTTCCCCTCTTCCCTCTTATAAAAGGGCACTCCTACTTCTCACTAATTCACACATTCAAGGCCTTTTGGCATGGCCAACCCCTATCTAAATACTCTCTCAAATTCCCTCAATTAATCCTAGATGCCTTATTCTAATCAGAAATCCATCCTGCGGAGCCGTTTTGATCAAATCAAAAGGAAGAACCCAAAGAAGAGGTAATGTTTTCACCAACCTCTTTCAAGTTATTTTCTTCTTCAACTTCTTCTTTCTTTGTTATTCCCATTCTAAAATAATAACTCCAGTAACATCTATATAATGTGATGTTATTATAATTATGGAACAAATAAATTCATTATTCTGTCCATCCCTTGAATAACTTGTCACCGTACGTGCATACGTACGACCTTCCGTCTCCACGTTGTGGTATAATTGTTATTAAATATACTATTATTTAGATTGGTATAATTATGATGAATAATTAATGTAAATACTAAATATAACATGATAATTATTCTTTCTATATGATATAACATCCAATAATATATTATTTTTATATCAAAAAATGATTTTGTCGCTCGTGCGTACGTACGGATTACCGTCTCCACGAATGTGATGAGATTCATTCCCCATCGTATCCATTCAAGACTAAATATTATTGGATGGTTAAAAATAATATTTAAGGATTTAATATCATTCTAGATATGAGTATGATACAACCTATCCATAACAAACACGGCTTATATAAAAGAAAATGAGTATGTTAACACCCAAAACGACGATAATACTAAGATTTTATTAACAAAGAGATGTTAAACGATCATATATGATATCATATTAATATATATGATTATTGAATAATTCAATAACAATTATTTCTCCATTATACATGAGATTAACCTACCATCAAACAACTAAAATTACAGGGTAAGGGTTTATTTCACAATATCTTCATTATCCGAGGTTGTTTATATGTAATTATCTACTGGGACCCACTTATCATCCACATCCATATATCATAAAAATGGGTATCAAAAAATTCTTACTATTTTGAAGAATATGGGTTAAATTCAATTATACCAGTGTTTTAATTTTTAAAATATGTTTATAAAGTAATATTTCTGTCATTTTCCAAACAAGGTCTTTTTTAACCATCTCGACAGAATTAAGGTAAGAATGTTGTTTTTAACATATACGGCGGGTGCTGCTATTTTGCGCAATTATAAAATCTTAGAAGATTCCCTTAAAATATTCTAAGAATATTTTCAAAGTAAATGTTTTATTTTATAATTATGTGACATTTAAATGATTTAAAAAAAGAGGGATATTTGTCTCAAACAGTATTGATTTCACCTATGTCAACATCCTTTGATGGATTTTATGGTTATTTGAAGTTTATATATTAAGATACAAATCTTCCAAGTTGTATTGAAGGTTTTGTGATATGTCTGACTATGGATGTGTTATTTTTACACCATTCAGGGTTGATGGAGATTGTATTGACATTTCCTATGCCAGTTTTAATAAAAATGTTTTTGTTATGATTAAACATGTTCATATAATAAATGAATTGGACTTAATAAGTGACGGGTGGAGCTCACTATAGCTCCTCGATTCATCGGTAGGTCTTATAAGACAAACTAGTTTCTTGGCACAAGGTCTTGATAAAATATTATTTGTAGTCTTGGAACGAGGCCTTGACTATGTGGTTATGATAGTCATGCATTATGCATTCCATCATTATGAAAGTGGTTATTGATATTTCATTTTATTACTATACTAGTAGAATATCCATGTAAATAAGTATATGAAATTATTTCATTTTATTTCTGCCATATTATGCTGAAGGTCAAATTTTAAAAGGCTTTTGTTTTAGTTATACATTGCCTTAAATTTTTATTCTTATTTATGAATGTTTCCGCTATGTTGTTATCCTTAATGGGAATTTGAGCTCACCCCTTTATATGTTTTATTTTCCCCAGGATTTAAAGCAGTATTTTATGAATGATCTGCAGGGATAGTATGTGGGGATAAGAGTTTAGATTATGGAGACTATATTGTTGTAGTTTTCATTTAATGAAGTAATGTAAACTTTATGAATGGGTCTATTTATTCCAAGGCTACTAAAGTAATCGGTCTTTCGATACTTGATTGTTGTTGTGATCATGCCCATGTTATGTAATAATGCACTGACTCTGGGTAACTGGGGTTGGAGCATTACATGTGAGATAATTAATTTGATATAGACCAAAATATCCTTAGATTTATATTAACATAAGGGGACTGAATACTAAAAATGATGAATTTGGTTGAGTATATATAAAAATTTTAACATTTTATGACTTATGCACATGGTATAGGTAAATTTGTTTTGAATAATTTTTTCCATATGATAATGTCAAAGAATGTTCCTAGTGAGAGACCTTTAGAGGAGAAGTTGTGTATAGTTATATTTTTGGCCGACTGAAGGATGGATTCTTCTATGGAATATATATCTTTTAATTGTTCCCATTTAGTGATAATATTCTCGCATCTAGATTGGGTGAAGACTATTTTGGAGTCTACACCATTATTTTCTTTGATGAAGAAACTTATGGAGGGTGGTGACTCAATACCCAGCTAGTGGATGGACAATGATAACGTGATGACGGTACATGGGAGAGTTTTAGTCCATGTTTTTATCTGAGAGGAGCTGACCATGGATTACCATACCATTATATTGGAATTACATCATAGAGTATGAAATATGTATCATGAATTTAGGTGGAATTATTTTTTCCATGGTAATTATAGATATTGTTTTCCCCTGATACCATATATATAAAGGGGTAAATACGTAGCACCAATGTTTTGGTTGGATTTAAATTCCACTCCCAATACCTATATAGAAGTGGGAGGACATCACGATCTAATTTTTGAGAGGGTTATCTATAACTTTTATGTTTCATGAAGTATTTTATGTTATTTTTGAATAGTTAATAATGTCTGTTTACATCATACCAGTTAGAGAGAATCAATCAGTGGAGTATCTAGGAAAGATCTATGTCTTATAGATCATAAATATTCCAGGATTTCCCTTGATAATTGTTTTATATATAGATGCCCATATTACACCATGATTTTTGGAAATTTTTATTGATGTTCATAGGGACTCGGCTATGATTGACCATTATATACCAACCTCATAATGACGAACAACTTGACTCGACTATACCAATAATAAAGATTTTTATTCAATATTGTGTGCTTGATAATGATGGATCATGGAATGATCTTATATAAATTAATGATTTCTCATTAAATAAAAGTATCCATGATCTAATTTAGTGGTCACGTTATGAGTATATTTATGGATGACTATGTTGAATATCACTTATTTTTATTTTGTAGGTTATGCATCAATTGTGGGCCCATATTCGATATATAATCCTTCAAGAGAGTGAATCTAATTATGAAGCGGTTGATAAATTCTTAGAGAAGATAGAGATTTGTTGATAACCATGGGACGAGACCCTTGGAGTTCACTGTGGAAAATTAATTTCTTTGATTGATTTATCGGTTTGAGAGAGTCATCTAAAGATGCATGGAAAGGTAAAAACACTTTTTTCATGACCCTTTTAGATCACTCAGTGGATATGTGGAGTGGATAATTGTTTTAACGTACCTTCTTAATATCATGGTACGCATGAAATATTCGATGTTCCACTACTTTTGAGGTGCATACCTGACCATAGATGATTCATTGATTGGGGGAAGGATTACATAGATATTAAGACATATTATAAGGATAATCTGTTCTAGATCATAGATAATAAATATATCGTTCTTGGAGGAAATATGGTACCACTTGTATTGTCTTAGTGGTAGCATAGATGAATACAAGAGGAATGATAGGAATGTGATATTGATGTTCAATCTCAATGGCTCAAGTCTTTTGAGACAAACCATTAGAGATAATTCTCAAGGTTGATAAGCCTATACAGGGGTAGAATTGTAATCCACTAATATTTTAAATATTATATGAACACCTTTGGATAATATGTTATTATTAATTTTATGTTAAAATCTTGTTTTCCAATATAATTAATTATATGTTTTTTTAAGGGCCTTGGATAAGCGTAATATTCAATTTATCAAAATGAAACATTCGATGTATTTTTTTCAGATTTAGATTCCGAGTTAGTGCGATATTTCAAGGCCCTTAGAACCTTGATATATATATAATAAAAAAATATGTTATGTTAGGATACCACAGTTTAATAAAAATATATGAATACGATGTAAATGGTGAATTGTTTAAAAATTTAGATACCATAGTTAGGTCCCAAATAAATTATATACCCTAGGTGGGGAATAACAAATTACGACCATTGAACAACTGATTAGATCACATTTTAGGATAAGTTATTTAATATTCTTAATAATGAATTTTTCATAAATAATTTAATATACTCTAACTGTGGAATCATATTAGAAATATGACGATTTGATTTGGTTTAGTACCTCCTTTTTATCGTAGGTTAGGTATAACATTTGTGACTATCAGACATTTTGCCAGATTCCACAGGAGGATATGTCATTTAATGTTTTTTTTCAAAAAAAATAAATGTCACCAAAAGGGTGTGACTTATAGAAATTTTTAGACCATTGGTAGGTTTGGGATGTGGGGTTTACACTAGGAGTGTCAAAAAATTTCTACTGATCAGGTGTTTGGTCATTATGATATATTATTAATTTAATTAAAAATTTAATTATAATTTTAATAACTAAGAATATGTATTGTTCAACATTACCCATGTAATAATGATAACCTCTATTATTGACACACCTATGGTTTCAAAAAATAAAATTTGCACACATATTTTACCTGGTCAAATTTTGAAATCCTTAATGGGATGAAATTAAAAATGACTTCATCAATTTTTGGGAAAAATGGTTATTAGAATCGGTATTTTAATTTTATGATTTAATTTCATTAACTTTTGGTTTTTTTCAAATAAACGAGCTATATTTTATGTTTCATTGGGATTCCACCATCTATTTTGATAGACATCTTATGTACCCTGTGATGATTGATGAATGTTCATATGTTCCTTCAAACCAAGTCATTGCAGAGGTGTTCATGTTCTTTTGTGGCAAACATCACCCATTATATATGAAAGAAAGCATGAGTTTCTTATTTTTTTTATTTTTTATTTAATATAACTTCTTCCATTATTTACATATATCTTATAAAATATCAAAAGATGATTGAATTTAAATACAAAAAAATGACCAAAATTTGTATATGAATAATCCATAATAATTTATCGAAGAATAATTATTGTTTTATGACATGAAAAACACTTCTAATATTCATGGGTAATGTATTATAATTATCAAAAGATAATTATAGTTTCTAAAAAAAATATGTTAGTGAAGATAATAAAAATAAGATATTGTATGATTATTTATTGATTATATAAATATTATTAAAAAAATAACTAATATGTAAATAGATATCAAAGGATAGTCATATGGATTTATCAAAGGAATAATTATTTGTTTTTCGATAATATAATTTTATTGAATTTTCAATAGAAAATTATTAAAATTATCCAATGATAATTGTAATATATTCATAGGATAATTATTAAAATTATCAAATGATAATTGTGAGATTATAAATGGATTATTATTTGAATTATCAATGAGTAATTAAAAATTATCAAATCAAATTATTAAAATTATAAAATTATATTTCTAAAGTTATCAATGTATAATTAATTTAAATTATCAATAGTCCAATACAAAATTTATAGTTTATTAAAAAAATTATTAAAATATATTTATAAAGGATAATTTATAATAGATCATCACAAAATAATTATAAAGGGTAATATAAAATAATTTATCAAAATATAAATATATATTGATTATTATAAAAGGGTAATTTATAATAATTTTACAATATATAATTAAAAATGATAATTTACTGTAAATTGTTAAAAGATAATTACAGAAGGATATTTTATGAGCGATAATGAAAATATTTTCATAAAATTATAATTTCTGTTAAATAAAAAAATAAAAACATATTGTATAAATTATGAGAAATTATCAAGATATAATTATTCTTAAGGATAATATTCTGATCATGTGCATTGAACTAAATGAAAATTAAGAAATAAATCATGAGAGTGAAAATATAATCACAAGTGATATTTTAATGACCATTTGAAAATTATCTAGGAGAAATAAAGTGTCATTACATGTGGTATTTTATTTATTTATGAAATAATATAGTTGGTCTAGGTGTTAGGGACGCAAAGTGAACCTTTATTTTTGATGTGTTAACAACTACGATAATATGGAATATATGGAGGTGATATTGATTATTGATATTTCCACTCCCTCTTTTGACCAACAGAAAGTGGCTTATCTTTTCATCCGATGTCAATGACATTTGAGGTAAGAATTTTCTTACCTTTTTAGGATCTCATTAGACACATATGGTCATGTTATGATATATGTGTGGCTTGCTTGATATTCTTACTTCACATGTGATCACATGTGTGTGTGTGAGACCTATAATATTGTATGCCTAGATTCTATCAGATTATTGTGATAACAAGATTCAATGATGATGTATGAATTGGATGTTGATGTATATGATGATAAAAATATTCTCATGAAATATTCTATGATTTTTACATCTTTTGACCTAAATTTTTTTCATTTGGTGGATTGGTATGCATATACATGAAAGGTGGTCATTGTGGTAGGAGTACTCATTGTGCGGTGAACTCATGGTGTGTGGTGATGATGACAGCGTATCATGATAACCATGTAACCTATCATCTATGTGATGCACTGTGTATTCTTAGAAAATGGAAAACATTGATACCTTTTAGATTATATGTGTAACATGATACCTTTTGAATTACTAGTAGGTTAAAGATAATATATTCTCTATTGATTTTGGTTATTAACTGAATCCTTGTAGATTCTAGGTAGGGTTCTTTTCAAAAGATGCCTTATGGAATCTGAGTGACTCATCAAAAAACTAGTTGATGGTATGGATACATATCGACATACAATATATTTTTTGCCTATAACTAAAGTAGTTATGATCAATGGCTTATGACGTCATTATTAGTGCACAACCACTCGAATTTGGATTGTGTGTTTATATGATTGTAACAAATTTATTGTTATTATGAAATACACATTTATACCATAACACATCAGGTTATGTATGCATTGGTTATGTCCTAAACTGTATTATACTAAACATGTTCTCAGAAAATTTGTTATACGTGGGGATTTAATAAAGGATATTTTAAAGGGAAAGGTCATTGTAGTAGATGGTGGAGTTGAGGATCATGGATTTATTGATGGGCTAAGATAGAATTTGGTGGGTCTTATAATTCCATTTTTAGATACATTATTTAATCTAGATAGGATTTACACTTTTGTAATTTTCTTTTGTTACATAAAATATATATCATTATTTCAGTTTTTCTGTATGTTTACATTGATGATGTATATATTATTTAATATTTATTATTGATACTAGGAAATGATATTGAGTGTAATGTCTCTCCAATATCATACCCAGACACTCTGTTCTAGTCTGAAACCAATTGTGTATGAGTATGCATGCATGATTTCACGTGTCACTCTATATCAGACTCCTTTTTTGAGGTTAGGTTGTTATAATACTGCCATTTAGTTTTTTTACTATTTAATCATAGAATGACATGAAAGGTGGATTATCATCTCTCTTTATATTGATACATGTTGTGTTTCATTGTTCCCAATTAAGATGGTTTCAAAAAATTCCTTCCCATGTTATGGAATGGGAGAATATTGATCCTGAAATTGATACCTCAATAGTGGTGAAGCCAATTCAGATTTTGGATCATTAGGCTAAATTGATGTGTGGTAAAAAAAATTGTTCGACATATAATTTATGTTATTGAAATATTTCCACGTGTCATGGGGTAATAAGTCATTGATGAGAAAATGATGATCTTCTCATTATTATAGTCCATAATCATGAGTATTTTCTTGTAATATAATATTTCATGGTGGAGAGAATTCTAATACTCTTGGGTAATTTTTATGACACTTTTTCGTCTATTTTTTCTCTTTGTAGATTCTAAGGGATTTTGGGAGTTATAAGATTATGACTTGTAGTTTTAGGGGAAATAGACATTGACCAAGGCCCACATTATATAATTAGTATCCATTTGGTATCCATTTTATATTACTCTATTGGTTCTAGAGCATATTTTCAAAGTTTGAAAAAAAAATTATATCTTTATGTAATTATTATTTAACAATGTGATTTGGTTTTTAATTTATAGTAGCTATCACATAGTTAGCGCATGTTTTTTATAATGTCCTACTTAATTGGGTGGGCCGTATGAGTTTATTAAAAATGGATATTTTTTCCTATTCACTTTTTCATTATTAACATTAATCTATTGTTAATATATATTTGGATCAAGTTATGATCTCTTTGACACTCTTGCTAGTTTTATCCTTGATTCATTGGGCATTCTCGAAATATTTTGGTACATATCATTATGTTATGTTCTGAAATCCCATAAATTTCTCTTATATAATTAATATTAATCCTTTATATACAATTCAAACAATATATTAGATCCCAAATATGCTATTATTATTGGTTCTAGAGGTATTTATAAGTAAATAATGGTATTTATTATGGATTTAGGCTTGTGAGGACCTAGTCTCTTCTAATACAATCTCCATTTCCAAAGGTTACAAGGTTTTATTTGTTGAAATTGCGGTGTATCTAAAGAATTTTTCAAACATAAGAATTATATTATCTCATTGTAATATGTCTTGGATAAACACAAGAAATTGGTTTACTGGAATCATATTTGGTCAATTTTAGTATAAATTCATATTTTTTAGATTATAAAATCATTTAAATGTTAATTTAAAAAAATATTCACATTATGCCATCATTAAAATACCTCAATGATATATTTGGCTCTAAAATGGAATTTCATGAATGTCAGTAGTGATGCATCACTAGTGAAAATATTTTATAAAATTACGATCATTTTTACCTTGATTTTTTGTGATAACATGGAAAATGGGAACAATTGGTGTATCCAGTTAATGATTTATAAAATAATTTTTCTTTTAGAACCTCTTTAGGTAATGTATCTAGTAAACTATGGATGGTTTTAAAAATTATTAATAAAAATTGATTAAGGAATGAATTTGGATTGGTAGGAATCATGTTATATCGGCATAGTGTTTCTTTTTGTGTTCTATGAAATATATATAGAGGGTGAAGGCCAAAATTTACACTGTTTTATACATGATACTATTATTTCATGTTTTATTTATATAATTTTTATCTTATTGATTCGTTTTATCTATTTCCTCTATTTATCACTCATGTTTATATTAATATTCTGGTAGATATATATATATAAACAATTTTAATGAAAATCAATTTTTGTAAAATGAAAAGGGTTTTATAAATAAATTATGTAATAATTTTTTTTAAATCTTGAACTAATAGGTTCAGGGTGTAATATAATTAATATATTCATCATGTTGTGTTATATAATGTTTTTATCACACTCTGCATATATCATGGGGTGTGTGGTAATTTAGATTTACAGAATATAATTAAAATTATTGTGGCATGTAGCTATTCATATTTTCATAGTTGATATTGTCTCCATAATTGGTTCAGGTATTGTTTATTAATGGTCATTAGGATTTATAGTTTTGGATTTTCTTCTATTTATTTTTTAAGTTATCTTTATAGACTAGTTTTATGTCTCATTGTTGTGTCTCTTTTCTTCAAGGAAACGAATTGGTTTTTAATGGTTTCTTATTGTACATGAATCATTATTTGGATTTTTGCGGATATCCACAATATGAAAAGCCATTATTGTTAATATGTCTTTTAATATAGGTTTCATTCATTACTGTTACGTAATTGTTTGATTTTTTATAGAATATTTCTGAGATTTTTTGAAATTTTATGTGGTGAATTAAATAAGATTTGTGAGTATTTGAAAATGATTTATTATTCATTTCCATTGATAGATTTTGGAAGATTTATTTTGTGTATAAAGTATCATACTAGATGAAGAATAATTATGTTATTCTATCTAAAGATGTTTTTATATGTATAAGAAGAATTTTATTTATGAAATGGTGATTTGGAAACTGTGTAAATAATAATTAATTAATCAAAAACACCATCTAGATACTATACGAATGGGTACATAAAAAATATCTACATATTTTATAAAAATATAATATTGACATGTAAAAATTATATAATATATATATATGGGACAAAGAATTTTCATAAAAATAATCTCTTAGATTGTTTTAATGGTCATAAAGCATGAAAAATCACGATTTTACGAATTTAAAAATTCTGAATAATTTATAATTGATGATTCATATGAAGATAATATAATGTTATAATATAACAGTTTTTATGTTATTTTAGTTCAATAATTTGAAAAAAATCTTTAATCTTTTTCAATATTAGTTCAATGTTTTTAGATGATTCATTTGAAAATAATCATTTGAGTATGAATTTTTTTTTAATAAGGACGACCATAATGTAATTCTACTCTTTTAATTTAATGATTATTTGTTATTCTTAATTTCAATTATTTATATGAAAATATTTATCCAAATTCTCAAGATTATTTTTTGTACTTTGAATCATTATTATGATCATTATTTCTGATTTATAATTCATTTTTCTTGTCACACGTAGGATGAAGATAATAGGAACTACATGAAATTCTGAATTTCACTAATTGTGAACTATTTTTATCATTGAAAAAGTATGGAGCAGACTCTAGAAGGGGATTTATTAATACCTTGAGAATAATTAATGGTCTTAGTTGAATTATACTAGAGATATACAAATAATGTATGGAGATAAAACTATTGTGATCATAGAGGTTGTTTGTGAGCCAAACTGAATATGGAAAAGGGGTCAATCGCATGGTATGGTTCTAATGAGGGTTGACTCAATAATACTAAGGATAAAATGTATTTAATAAATAATTTAAATTTTGTTACATTATTATGACTTGAATATATTCTGAATCCTAAAATAAAAATCATTATATTTGTTGATCTTTGTATGGAATAATTGATATAAGAAGTATAGGGATGTCGGAGCATTAAGATCAAAAGATATAATTAATATCTATTTGGGAATATGTATTTTATTGAATCAAATATGTGTTTTTGTTTTTAATAAAATATAATGATCAAATTATTCCATAGTTAATAATATTTTTGTGTCAATATTATAGGCTCAATAAGAATTATCAATAATAGTTTATATTGAAACGAAATTCTAAATCGATCTTTCTCATCTATCTTTAAAAATTTTGAATCCTAATATATTTTCTATATATATCATTATGAAAAATATTAACTATTCTAAATGATTATATATGAATAAAAACTTATAGTTGATCATAAAAATAAGATGATTTATTTTGACTGATATGGATTCGAACATATCAATTATTAGGAACCTAAAATGGGTTTGAACATTGTTAAAGGTAATTATTTTTTGTCTTCATAATTCACTAATTTTATATTGGTATGGTTGAATGAATTAATTTAGTGCATCATGTCTTACCAAAAAATGTTTCTTTGTATTAAAAATAAATTATAAATGATAAATTATATTTTAACACCCCAAATCATAATGGTTCTTCAATTGTTCATTAATTTCAGTTGGTATCTTATACATAAAAATCCATCAGTTATATACTTTATAGAATGATAAGGAATATATTAATTTTTTTTAATAAATTTTCCCAACTCCAATTAGAAAAAAATCAATGGATGGAAGAATAATTTTTCTTTTTTATTATCCATAACATTAAATTTCTGTTGTTTATGTAGATATAGTATTTTTCTAATAATTTTTCAGAATTTCATAAATGTATTTTACTAATATGAGAATCTTTATGACTAAAGGTATATTAATTAATATTATTCTAATGTTTTTATCTAAATAATTTCAAAATATGTTGATAGCTCTACAACCTATAAAGGAAATTTTAGACATGATTGTGAGAGTATTTTAAGGAATTGATCATGTCTATGAATATAATATAAATATATATGTTACAAAATAATAATAATTAATATTTATGATGATAAAAACATTCATGACTACCTTAAAAGGTTGAATGAATTGGGTAAAAACATCAGAGGATATAGTGAAAATATGAATTAATATTTTATTTACAATAATTTAAGAGATTCATTCAGTATGAGAGTAATCTAATTATTTTAACTTTATTATATATAGTGGATGTTATATTTGATGAGAATCACAACATTATCTTATCAAAACAATCATAAAGGATCTGACATTATAAAAGAAAAAAAAAATTTCTATAAATGAGGAAGTTAGAGAACCATGATAAAAAATAATAAGTATTAAATGAACTTGATGGTGAAGGTGATAAAAATTATAGAATTATTTAAATAATAACATGGAATATTATGAATGGTGGGGGAAAATATAGTGGTAATATACCACAAAAATTCTTCTAGTATTGTGATATTAGACATCGTTCAACTAATTTTCAAAAGAAGAAAAATGGATTGTATGATTTTATTGATTGTTATTAGATATCTAAAAATAATAGTTAGATGACAAACTGAAGATAAATGATAAAATATGTTGCTTCCAAGAAGAAATACCCACGAAGAAAAAAATGAACAATGGGTTATGTAATGGGGAAGTGGAAGATGTATCTTCTTCAATCCATTCATATAATTAAACTGATAATACATTTAACATTTTCATGAAACATTTAGTAAGACATTAATAATATTCTAGTAGTGATGTTGATGATGTTTTAATATCCATGGTTTAATATATACTAGTATAAAATGGTTAATAATTTCACGAATAGAATAAAAACATAAGAATACAATTAAACACATGGAGAAGGAGGATGAATGGAAAGATAAATATTTTGGTGTATATTTTACAATGTAATCTTCCTGAGTTGATGATATTGATGTTTTAATCCCAAAATTTATAGAAATATATAATATTTTCTTGGGGGAATTTTTTTTAAAATGGATATTTTCACGAGTCGATCTAAATTATTTGTAGCATAAAATGAACATAAACATTTGTGAGATTGTTATAATAAAATTTATCAGAACATTTACAATTCATCAATAGTAGATAAAAACATTAAATAAAACATTAACACTAAATATATATCTTTCATGTCTCTTTATAAATATTTGTTCTTAATACATGAAGATAAAATTTGAAATATGGTTATGTAAGGGCAAAAAATGGTTAATAAGAACTATTTACACTACCTAAATGGGTGAAGATAATCTCTAGACCTCATGTTTATCCATAGTATAAGAAATAATAATAAGTTTCATTCACATTCCATAAATTTATCTATACAGATTTTTCTACTACGGAGGTGAAAGATTCAGTGGGTCCTAATAGTGTTTTGGTTTGTTTTGTATAAGTAATATTTACATTGTAAAAATATTTCTTTACGAGGATAAAGATATAAAGAATATGGGAACTTTATAGACTATAAGGTAAAATACATTTAAGAAAAAATATAGTTCTTATTAAAATATTTATCCACCCACATAATATATCATTCAATGATTAAATGAAGTAATTATGATATGTGAGTGACATGGTCATTGAGATAAATATTTAATGAATAGTTTACCAATATATGTATTTAAAATGAATATGAGTAGTTATAAATGATATCCAATCAAGGAAAAAATTATTTTCTATTTTATGTAGATGTAAAATATAGCAAGCGAGGAAAGTCATGGATCCTAGACAAAAAAATTTCATAAAACATGTTAAGTGATCATGATATCTCGAAAACCTTATTTAACATGATTGTGGAGTAGTAACATTTGAGAATAATAGTTCTTTAATTATTAATTGGATTGGTTTAACAATAATCAAATAAAATAAGTTCAATTTGTTATAAGTTATTTATATTTAAATTTGAAAACCCGATCTCTTATGTTTAATCCCAATGTGTGGTGAAGTCAATGATGACTAATTCAGGAATAAATCACGGGTCATAAAAATTTCTAATTAAGGATGTGTTATCCCACTGTGAGTGAGAACAAGATGAATGTTGTTCCAAATTGATTTGGGCAACATTAGTTGAAATAAAGAAAATTAATTACGGAATATAATACATTCCCACATTTTACACTGATTCTATGAAAAATATAAAATAATTTCATGCTAAGTGACCTTCCCAAATATAAATTGGAAGGTTATTTAATTTTTTAAATACACGAAAAGGAGAATAGAGAGAATATACACACCAATTAGTATATTTACTATCCTAAGGATCTCATTAACTTTTTCTTTAGTATATGTGTGGCCCTCTATGGAATTAATCTTGTAGAATTTATATTTATTTCATTGTATTCAATGATGATTTAAATTACATGACTACAATTATGGCCATGAATCACATGTACGAATTTGTATCATGTTCAATATATATAGATGGTATATTTAGAAGGAGTTGGGATTATATATTTTGAATTAGATAATAAAATATATTAGGTAATTTATATGAAATGAATATGAAAAATATCTATAAAAGAATATATCATTTTATTTCATCATATATTTGACAATGAAATATAAATGATAATAGGATGTTTTGATGGATTGTTAAAATTGTTAGGATAATGTTATATGAGAAAAATATTTCTACCATTTTTTAGAGAGTTGATGTGGTTATTTTTTCAATATTCAAAATATATTATTGATGAGACATAATAAAAATATAATATTCATTACATGATTGATACCTATATGATGACTAATATTAAAAATATTTCATTTTCATGTGCTTTTATTCTAATGGATTTGTATTCATGTTATGGAATCAAATGATACATCATTTTTTATGTTTTGATTTAATATTCCTTGAAAACATCCCAACGGCTGGGTGTTCTATTAGTGAAATATATGTTATTTTAGATTAAAATAGTTTTCATAATTTTGAAAAAAAAGATGTTTAATATACAAAAAATTTGAAGAATACTATATCTAATTATTAAAATGATAATTATATGTATGATGATTAATTTTTTATAATTTGATAATTAGGTATCAGTACTTGAAAAAAAAATTAATATTTAAATTATAATTAGTAATAATGAAGCACCAGTTTATTCTCGAATAATAATGGGAATATAAAACCATTCAACTCTTATTTCAAAAATTAACCCAAACTCTTTTTTAGAAGAAGATAAAATAGAATAATTAATTTTATTAATTAATGTAAATATTTAACAAATATATAATAATTCAACTTTGGATCATGATTTATGTAATTAATGTAAAAATTTTATATCTACCAAGTTTGGTTCTAAAATAATACTCAATGAAAAAAGGGAAATTTCATAGAATAATGGTGTGACTCCAGAATATGATATTAAAATATCGCATCCTTTTATATGAATTTTTAATTTATTTTATATTAATAAATACATAATATCATAAGGCTTTGGTGTCTTTGGATACTAGATGCATAATCGTCTTACATCATGTAATATTGTCGACATCTCCCATAATGTGCTCCTCAAATTGTACCATTTCAACAATTACCCTATTCAAACCATTATTCATGACCTAGAGAAAATAAAAAAAAAAATAGACATATTAGATTCTATGAAATGGTATTAATAAGAGATGTTAATAAATAATAATATGTGAACATATGATTTAATATATGGATGATAGTAGGAACATAACATAGGAATTTGATGCCTAGTAAGAAAATGTTAATTAATCATTAAATATGGCATAATGCATTGTCATAATAAAATAAAAAATTCATAAGAGTGATGGTGCATGAAAAACATGATCCTAGATAACATATCAAAAGTGAAATAAATATTTTTCTGTTTTATACATAAGTATAGAATAAAATTTCTATCGTCAATGCTAATGATCAAGACATTTATATTATATATCGTCCCCTAGTGGATTAGAATACAAGTGAAAAAATCCTTTTATATATAAATATTATATAATTTTAGTTAATATTATTTATGAATCACTAATATCCATTCAATAAACATATTGGAATAGTTTCTATGGATACATCGATACATAAGAAATATGTTTGTAACAAAAATATGCAATATCTCCCAAAATTTTCTTCACGCCGAGTACCCTTCTTACGAGTAACCTACATAAAACCTTTATTTAAATCTTGTGGAATAAAAAAAATAATAATGATAAATGTGGGTATTACCACTCAAAATGTGTAGTTTTATTGTTCACTGTGTGTAAATACTCCATGTTTCTTACAAAGCATGCTACTGCTTTAATCAAAAGTATATGTACCGTAGAATCTTAGGTTGTTACTATCTTTCCTCCTTAAAATAATGTCATCCTAGAAATTTCTAGAATACTACTGCATAAAATAATTCAGGTGGTTCTTCTTCATAAGTTCCTCTAGTTCCAACAATTCCTCTTCCATATTATGGTTCCTCCATAAATCTTTTACCAGACAATCATCTGGTTTCTCAACACTTGTTCTGTTTTATCAAGAATTTTAATTGGATCTTCACAATAAGATAGATCATGTTGCAGCTCAATTTTCTCATAGTTGTTAACACGTGTTGGGTAAGGCATGTATTTTCTCAATAGTGATATGTGAAACACATCATGAGCATTGGAGAGATGTGGAGGCACTACCAAATGATAAGCTATAACTCTAATTCATTATAGAATTTGAAAAGGTCTGATGTAACTAAGACTCAATCTACCCTTCTTACTGAAACACATAACACCCTTCCATGGAGATACAATCAATAAAACATGATCTCCTACCAGAAATTCCAAATCCTTTCATCTGTTATTGGCATATCTCTCTTTCCTACTTTGAGCTTCTTTGATGTGGGTTTGGATAACCTTTGCAGTTTCCATCATTTCCTCAACATTCTCTATTGCTACGAGTTTTATTTCACCAATATCATGCCAACAAGTTTGTGTGCGGAATCTCTATCAGTAAAACTCTTTATATGGTTCCATTTGAATATTTCAATTGAATATATTGTTATAAAAAAATTATTCCATATGTAAATGATGATCCCACATACCTTGAATGTCTACTAAGAAAGATATACACATGACTTTTTTGGTTCGAATTGTCCGTTCTGATTGTCCATCATATTGAGGGAGGCAAGCAGTGCTCAAATGATGTTCAATATTCCGGTACTTCTTCAGACTTTTCAAGAATATTGATGGAGAAAATGAATCACAATCAGAAACAATTGATATTGGGACTCCATGAAGTCTTACAACTTCATTAATATATAGTCTATCCATATGTTCATGTTGTAAATCTACACATATAGAATGAAAATGTGCTGACATGGAATTTCTATCAACAATGACCCATATTGAATCATTCCTTCTGGGATTCTTTTGTAGCCCCATGATAAATTCTATCTTCATATTATGCAATTCAACCCAGTTATGGGAATAGGTTACACGACTCATCCAGGATTTTTCCTTATACCTTTTACATGATGACAAACTATACATCTTGAAACAAAATCAGCAATCTCTCTATTCATGTTGTACTATAAAAAATTTTCCTTCAAATCTGTATAATTCTTGTTTCTCCCAGGATGTATTGAAAATATAAAGTTATGAGCATAATACAACAATTCCCTTTTTTGTTTTGGTATGTTAGGAACAGAAACCCTTTTCCCAAATTTCAAAATTTTATCTTCATATACGAAGTCAGTCAATATCCCATCCTTCATATCTCGAATATTCTTTTGAAACTCTTAATCATCATTCTGAGATATATTTATCATTTCTAGTAAATAAGGGTTTTCAACGGTTTGAAAAAGTATTTATGTTTCACCTTCCATGGTTATTCCTATATCAATCTCTATTACATACATGAAAATAGTATTCATTTCAACTCTAATCTTATTCAAAACGCCTTGATAATTTTTTCTCAAAGCATCATCGACCTTATTTTTCATTTCCCAGGTGGTAGTGTAACGTGAAATCACAATCCATGAGTAGTTTTATACATCGCATTTGTGTCATGTTTAGTTCTTTTTGTAAGAAAATATACTTCAAACTCTTGTGATCTATACAAATTTCACATTTTTCACCATAGAGATAGTGTCTCCATAATTTCAGAGCAATGACTATAGATACTAACTCAAGATCATGAGTAGGATATTTTTTCTCATGAATTCTTAGATGTCGTGATGCATAGGCAATATCACTATCATTCTACATAGGGACACAACCAAGCGATTTCTTTGAAGAATCACTATAAATAACAAACCCATTGTTCCATGATAGTAGTGTCAAGATAAGAGCATTGATTGATCTTCTCTTTAGTTATTCAAAATATTCATCACACTTTTTGTCCAAACAAATGTATCCCCTTTATGTGTGAGCTTGGAAAATGGGTTATCCAACAGGGAAAAATTCTAGATGAAACATCGATAATAACCTTCTAAACTAATAAAACTATGTAACTCAGTTATAATCATCGGTGTTGGCCACTCATGGATTACATAGGTCGTTGAAGGATCAATAAAGATTACATCCTTAGAGACGATATGGCCATGAAAAGAAATCTCCTAAATCCAAAATTCACATTTTCTAAACATCCCATATAAATAATTTCTTCTATGAGTCTTTAGAATAATGCGTAATAGATTTTCATGATCTTTATAACTTTTTATGTATACCATGATATCATCAATAAAAACCACTACAAAGTTATCATGATATTCCTTCAAAACTCTATTAATTAGATCCATGTTGAAAAGGGGTTCATTAGTCAATCCAAAAGGCATTATTGAAAACTCGTAATGCTCGTACCTGGTTCAAAATGTTGTTTTTGGAATGTCTTTCATTATTCCCACACAACTGATGATATATACATTTAATGTGAATCATTCCAAAATATTGAGCTGCATGATGTTGGTCAAATAAATCATCAATGAGAGGTAGGGGATATTTGTTATTTATTATTATATCAACGATCTACATTTAGTCAATGCACAACCAAATAGATCTATTATTCATTTTAACAGAAATGATAGTGGCTCCCCATGGAGAAACAGTAGGGTGAATAAATCCCTTATTACTCAATTCCTCTAAAAGTTTCTTTAGTTCCACAAATCCATCAGTGGCCATTCTATAAGGGGTATTTGATATTAGCTGTGAACCAAGAATTAATAAATGAAATACTCAATTTCTCCTTCCGTAGGAAGTCTAGGTAAATCATTTGGAAACATGTCAACATATTCTTGCACACTAGGTATGTCTCTATTCGAAAATTATTTTCGAAACCCATAGTTATTTCATTATCTTCCTCCACAATTATGGGATTTAGAAGAGCTACTGGGGGTGGATCTAGATAAGAATCATGTGGTGACATTTCTGCTCTAAAGATAATGTACTCTTTATCATCATCACAAATTGTAACCACCTTCTTCTTACAATATTTTTTCTCATCATGGTCCAAAACCAATCCATTCCATAGATTATATCATATCCAATGATGGTTATGATGATGTGATCATTGGATAAACACATTTATATGCCCTAATGGTAAATAATTTAGAAAACATTGTTGTGATGATAGTTCTCTAGGTTGTTTTGACTGAAAACTCCCTTCATAAGTCAAATTGAAAATATATAATTTTCATAGAAAATTAGGAATATATGACACAATGCGATGACCATGAATCAAATAAATCATTTGAAAAACTTGAAGAAACCATTAAATTACCGGCCGCTACATATTTTTGTGCTACAACATCAGCAGTAATGATCACATAATCTTTTCCTTTCTCCCATGTAATTTTCTAAGGTAATTTCCCTTGGCGCTTAGGAAATTCATTTGCATAATTCCCCTTTTCTCTAAAATTGTAGTATTCATCATTGATAGCCTCTTTAATCCCATTTCAATCATGACCATGGTGACCTTTTTTCAACTCAGTTGTAACATACTGTCATTCCCATCATGCAAGTACCATGGTGCTTATTCCCATATTTACTACATGGTGGATATTCAACTTTTCCCTTCTTTCACTTAGTTCCATTTCTAGAGTATTCTACATATATCTTTTTCTATTTCTTTTCATTATTTTCGTAATAAATAGAGAATTCATTTTCTGTCTTGATTGCGCATGAGAAAATTTCTTTGTACGATGAGAATGATTTTGAGATTGATGTTCAATGGAGAAATGTTTTTAACCCAAAAAATAAATGATTAATCTTACACCTAAGGTTACATATATAATCTTATGCATTCCTTCATATCCTTGTAATGTTGGCCTCATACTTTCAGACATTTTGATCCTCATTTTTCCTTAGACACAGAAATTGTCATTCCATATCCGGTAGATGGTCATGAAGAAAGTAATTTTCTAATAAAAACACTTTAATATCCGTCTATTCTATGTTTGATACATCTTCCTCTTCCTTTTTGTTTTGAATCAATGAACACCATTGATCTCCATCTCTTGTGAGGCGATAAACAACCATGACAACTTTTTCCCTTTCACTAGTTCACAAAGCATGAAATATCATTTCTATATAGCATATCCATTGCTCAGAAACTACTGGATTTTTACTCCCATTGAATATAGGTGGTTGTTTCCACATGATTCGATCTATCATTGGTCCCATGTGTTGTGGATCAGGGTGATCCATATGGGTAAGGTTATTATTTATAACTTGAGCGATTTGTCCCAGTATGGTGATAAGATGATCAACACCAGTTCAATCACCATCTCAACTATTATAATCATGAGTAGGAGGAAAATCCCTAAATGGATTAGGTGGGTTTTTATGGTTTCAATTCCTTCCACAAGGAATGACTTCTAAACAATGGAATACACTAGATTAATTTATGAATCACAATACATAAATCCAATCTTGTAAAAACCATAACACAAATATAACCGTTTATAGATATTATACATAATAATAAAAAAAATTTCATTAAGGAAGTATATACTCGTAAACCCTTCATAATGGTTTCTAAAGAATATTATAATTATCCTAAGAATATCTCCTGGTAGTGTCATAACCAAGATTGCAGCAAGGCCCATTGTCGTGCACCAGTTCCCATTCGAGTCTAGATCAATGATGTGTTTTTGTGTTTTACACATAAGTGCATCTGTGACAGGGTTGCATCTACATGATCGTATCCAGAAAGGGATGGATTTATTTTAAAACTCACAAAATATCTACAATACCAATATTCTAGGAAGTCCTTATATACTAATCCTCATATTCTATCATAGGGTATAGCTCTGTAATCAGTGTTTATCGAAATCTAATTTCTAATTTTTGTACTAATCATTCTATAATACTAACTATAACTCCCTAACCCTATTTACCATGAGTTGGTGCATTATTACATAACTTTATCTTGATACAAGGAATCATGTCTGGATTGATCGATCAGTTTAGTATCCTTTAAAGTACTAGATATATTGATATGTTTTACATTACATTGTGAAATAAAAAACATCAAGAAAATTTTATCCCTAAGGACCACACATATATCATTTCATATCCCTTATGGTAAAACATAAAATATATCTTCACATCGTGGAAAAAATATAACATAGAAAGTGGTGAGCTCAAATGCTCAGTAAGGATAAAAATATAGCAGAATCATTCATAAATAAGTATAAAAAATTAATACTATGTATAAGACTAAAAGAAATTAAAATTAAACATCATCATAATATGGCGATGATAAAATCAAATAATTTAATTTACTTATTCACACAAATATTCTACTATTCAAACAATCCCATTCAATATCAATAGCCACTTTTATAATGATGGAATGCATAATTCCAAACTTCATAACCACATTGTCAAGGCCTAGTGACAAGACTACAAATACGATTTTGTCAAGGCCTTGTCCCAAGACACAAGTTTGACTCATGAATCCTACTAATGCATCGAGGAGTTATAGCGGGCTCCACCCCTCACTTATTACATCCAATGCATTCCTTATATGAAAAGTTTTAAACATAACATAAACATTCATATTAAAACTAGCATACAAAATGTCAATAAATTTTCTATAAACCATGAATGGTATAAGAATAACACATTGACAATCAAACATATCACAAAACCTTCAATAAAATATTGATTATTTGTATCATATTAAATAAACATCAAATAACCTTAAAATCTATTAAAAGTCTTTTGACATAGATGAAATCAAAACATTTTTTAGGGAAATATATCCTTCTATTTTGAAATTATTTAAAAGTCCTATAATTATAAAAGAAAAAAAAAATTAGAATATTATTATAAGATTGTATCGTAAGCTTTGACTATGTTATAACGTCATAAAATAGCCCCACTTTCCATATAAGTTGAAAAAACATTTTTACCTTAATTTTTTGAAAGTTCATAAAGTACCTTCTTTGGAAAAGAGCAGAAACATTACTTTAAAAGCATATAAGGTAAAATATGTGTATAAATTACTTTAACTCCTTGACTAGTAAATATTAAAAATGTTTGGAAATATATTTTTAAGAATTCATGGATGTGGTTGATAAAGAGGTCCTAGTGGATACTTACGTAAAAACAACCTCAGAAAAAGAAGAGATTGTGAAATTAACCCTAACCTTGTACTTTTACATGGTCAATGGTACGTTAACTTCCTATAAAATAGTTAAATAATTGTTATTAAATGATACAAAAACTAAATAGAAAAATATGATTTCATAATTGATCCTCTAATTTTTCATTGTGAATAAAAGTTTGGTAATATCATCGTTTCGGGTGTTAACTGATCTATTTTCATTTATATGATTAGTTATGTAAGACATATTATTTATGGATAGGATATATTTTATTCATATCCAGAATGATATTATTTCCTTAAAAATTATTAAATATCATAAAATGAAAAATATTCTTCATTAATTATGATGGGAAATGAATCTCATCACATTCGTGGAGATGGTAATCCGTAAGTACGCACGAGCGACAATATCATTATATTGATGGTAAAATCGTATGTAATTGGATTATATATAATATATAAATAATTAATAACATGTTATATTTATTATTTTCAGAAGTTATACTAATTATTATACCTTAACAAATTAATAAGTGGTTTAATAACAAACTACACCATGACGTGGAGAAGGTAAGTTGTACAAACACACGTATGGTGACTTTTTCATTTGGATGATGGATAGAATAATGAATATGGTTGTACAATTTTTTTAATAACATAAAATTATATATAATATACTTGATTTATTATTTTAGAATGGAAACTAAAAAGATAGAGAAAGTGGATGAAGAAAATTACTTGAAAGAGGTGATGAAATGTTTACCTCTTCTACGGGTTATTTCATTTGATTTGATCGAAATGGAAATATAGTTTGGATTTATGACCAAAGGAAGGCATCTAATATTAAGGGACGAATGTTGGTGGGATATTTGGGCAGGGTTTGGCCAAGAAAAATAGCTTTTATGGTCGGAAATTAAGAGATGGGAAAGTACCCTTTTATAAAAGAGGTGAGTGTAATTTTAAGAAAAGCTTGAAATATTATGTTATAATAAAATAATTTATGGTTTCTAATGGAACCAAAATTATTTATATAGAAAATAATGTGGGGATGGGTCGAAAAACTCTCCAAAAATATGTTTTAGACTTGTTTTGGTCACCATATTAACCATGCCTTTTAGATTTAACTCATATTTAAATATTTGACATATACCATGTCTCTTTGTATTTTTATATTATGTGGTTAATAAACATACTATAACAATCCAAGTGAACCCCTAGTGGATAAATATTAATATATATATAACCTTATGTATGTATTTATTCCAATCCATCTATTTTAGGAATATTATATCAATTAATAATATAGTATTTGTTATAAAAACTCAATTATGTCAATTTTTACACTATTTAGTATTTAATTTTTCTAGAAATCATAACAGAAATATTACATCAGAAAAAAATTATTTAATCAACCTTAACATTTTATATTAACCTATATAATTAGTTTAATTATTCAAAAGTCTCAAATTACATTTATTTGGATATTTATAATATCAATTATTTTAATCATTCACTAATAAGGTAATTACTGCATCATCATTGTGTCATAAGTAAATAAAATTATATAATGTCTAGAAATTATAAATAAAATACAATTATTTAGTAAATTTCCTTATATTGAAAATTAATATTTATAGTTGAATTTATCTTATGTATAACCATATATTAAAAATGGTTTAGTTAATAAATATTGAATTTAACTCTTTTAACTCTTCTTTAAATAAAATAATAATAAATGTCCTCATCTAATCCAAGATGAACAAAGGGGACCATATTTTATTCCTATGGTTTTTTGGGGTCAAATTATACTTATAAAATTGAATTATTACCTGTGTTAGGGTAATTATGATATCATTTCTACCATAAATTACCCTATTTACTTTTAACTGTGGTAAATAAAAGTAAAAGTTACTATTCACAAAAATTTATTTTTATATTATTGAATCAAATTTTAATTTCTAATATTAACCGTGACTTTTTTATTTTTGAAATTAAACTCACAAAAGAGGTAAAAATAAGTTTTAGGAGAATTTTAAAATGATCATAGGAGGTGGGTAATAGACGGTAAAATGTCCAATTTATTTATATATATCTAAACTTATTATAAAAAGAATCCAATGAATTACATTGAACATAAATATGTATTATGTATCTATTTTGACCAACTAAAAATAAAAATAAAATAAATAACTATTTAAATAAAGAGGTGGCTTTAACCACTAACGCCATGTTTTCCTTTATTCATCAAAACTTGAATGTTTTTGAAAAAATTCGAAAAATTCACCCAAAGATAATTTTTATATTCCGAATTCAAAAATGATATCCGCTCTGAAAACAAAAAATTAATAAAATTTTAAAAAGATTATATTACTATTTATAATAGCTAGTTTGATATATTGTGGTGTGTTAGAAATCCATGTTGCGTAAAACGCACGCTATATCATTAATCAAAGGAAAACATGCTATGGAATCGTGGAGTGTTACCCATTATATTCCAAAGATAACATCAAATTAAACTATAGAGAGAATAATAAGATTTTTATGGTGTACCATCTAATAACATATATCAATGATGATCTATGGAATTGTGATATTATCACCATACCAATATAAGTGGATAGTTTTCTTGACCCACCATCACCAATATGATGGAAGTAATAAAAGACTGACAGATCCTTCCTTATTCAAGTTTATGGATAGATAATGGCAACTGAGTCCCACCTTCAATAGGCCCTAGAGTGGCGATTAGAACCAAGGGTATGGATTCACTCATAATATGGATGGAATTAACCATTTAATATAATATGATCGGGAGATTAGATGATATATCCAAAAAACTAAAAACCTGATATTAAAAGTAAGTACAAAAACCCATTCAATTATGCATGTTAAATGATAAAAAAAATACAATGTACCAAAAAACAGTAAAGGGGAACTAAAAAAATGAAAAAACAACAATGAAAATTGTCCCACCGTTTGAGATTGTACGGTCCTGTACTATCCTCGATGTCCTCTTTGAATCCTAAAATCAGTTTTATATACATAGGGTGAGTATATAGGTATTCACAGTAAGGAAAACAAAAAAATCTCATGCTCAAGTTGGGAGGCATTATAATTCCACATGATAATGTAGAGGAAGAGAAAAAACCTAGCAAGGGAAACTACCATGTCATCCTCACCATGGAACACTCCCAAAATAATTCACGCCATGTATTGTAATAGTAATTGCGGATCAATATTTGGGTATCCCATACCGCTTTCACACTAGTTTTTGAAGTCATCCAACACATAAAACCTCCCCCTGCCATTCTCACTACAATCCAACGTCCACCTCAACAAAAACATTATGGGCCCCACAAACATGAATCCCACCAGAAGACACCCAGTCCACCACAACCATACGTAACCACGCCCGTAGAAACCTGGGCCAAATCCCAACGATACATGGGAATCAAACATGATCGCACACTCCATGAACAACTACTACAACATACCCTACCTGAAGAATCATTGTCCATATTATACCTTAGGTTACCACATCCTTTCCGATGAGTCTACGACTACTCGGGGGAGGGAGTACAAAATGAGAAAACAACAAGCCACTCCTAATAATGTTGGAAAAAACACCCTTCACCGTGAAATGGGGGTGTTCAACATGAATTTTTCAATTTTGGTTGGGTGAGAATAAGAAACAGAAGAACTAAATTTATAAATATAGGTAAACATGGACGAATCACAACCTAGGGTTCCCAAAACCAGAACTTACACAAACACCCTCATTACGATTCATTCATGCACAAAATCACAACAGTCAAAACTAGAGAACCATCTATTTTTTATCATGTTCAAGTGGATTCATCATAAAACTAATTCTCTACAACCAATCAACTAACAGGGACATCCACAAGTCAAAACTACTTTTTAGGAGAGAACTTCCATAAATCAATTTAATCATTTACACACAGTTCTCTTATAAAGTCACAAAAACAAAAAGGATCCATTATATCCATCGAATTACTGGAATCAAATCAATACCCAACATACAAAACAAATACACAAACAAACAATAGAAGAATAATTTATCCCATTCCCATCCACGTCACCCCAAAAGAATCAATGAAAGAAACCACACGTACTACCAAAACAGGGCAAGGATGTTTCTAGATCTGGGCATACCATTCAATAAGATCCTTCTTTAATTTGGTTAACCATGGTGATCACATACAGATTCCTATTAATTGGGAATTAATTTAATCATAGAAATTTACATAATTAGCTAGTTTCCATTTTAAATCCACTCAATCATAAGATTATATATAAATTAGTGGTTCATTAGTGCGCAGGAAATGACCAACAACTGACACTATTTTCAGTGTGTATAATCCCATACAATTCACAACATAAATGTATAGATAATGAGTACAACAACATCATCCTCATACCCAAAAATTTATGACATAAAACCCATTTATTATCTTTGTTAAGGTTTGGTTTCTTCTATTCCTAGATGAAATTTTATTATACTTTCCTCATATGATAGACAGTAAAGGGAGATGAAACAAAATCCTAACTAGATAATCAATGATAGAAGTCTTCTCCTCATGCCAAGAACAGGGAATGCACCACTAGGAGAGGAAGAAATAGGAGGAATCCAATGCAGTCTGAAAAGGTCTCCAGCATGGGCACACAATTTTCCCTATAAGAAGTGTTGAGTAACACTAAGAGAGTGAAAAGGGAATAATGAATAGTTTATCATGGAATATGAAAATACCATTTCCTCAAAACAATGAAATGATTTCAATGTACATAAAATTTGGATTGTGGATTGACAACACTGTTTGGAAGTTTCACACATTTTGATTAATTGTAAATTTATAATTATCCTCGTAGATGTTGGAGATTAAAATTGTGAGTTAATAGATTTATTTTAAATGGATAAAAATACTTATCATGGGTGAAACGATAAAACACAACAAGGGTGTGACACCAAGGAAAACGCCATGTGATTTTGACTTTCAATGTTCACCCAACTATTGGGGATTTAAAACAACTTTTCCTTCTTTTAAATGGATATTAATGGGGTGTTATAACACTTTTACGTCAAAGATACGTTATTGGAGAAAATTGAAAGGTCCTGAAAAAACATGGAAGTACTCGATGTTAGGAGAGTCACCATCATCTTTGCACAATCTCCCTTACACAATTTCACTAGCACTCTCGCCCTTGCACTATTTCCCAGGAACTACCGCCCTGACACCACTACCCTAGAACTATCGCCCTGGCACCATCTCCCTAGGACAATTTCCCTAGCATCCTCACCCTGTCACAGTCACCCTGGCACTATTTCCTAGGAACTGATGCCGATTGGTGATATGGATAACCAATTGGTACCACAGATAACCTTAGTTTCCACAAACTCCCATTAGTTCCACTAACTCACATTGGTGCCAGCATTGTTGATTGGTTCCACTAGTGCACTTCGGTGACATCGGCCTTCATCGCTGCCACTGAATCTGATCGGTGACACTGATTCCTGTTGGTTCCAGTGGCACCCATCGGTGCCACCGACTCTCATTGATGCCATTGTTCGCTCATCCGTGGCACTGTTCTTGAAATCCTGAAATTTTGAAAACTCGTAATGAGTCACTAATGGTCCCCAAGACCCCCCACACATTAAAAACATGGAAAAGTAATGTACTTGGAGGGTCCCAAAATTTACATCAGATACCTCTCAAACTATTCTCTTCCACATGAATTCAGGTGTAAACCAAATATAAGAGTTTTTTCCGAGAAACCACCTTGTAAGATACCTCTCATTGGAAAACCACTATAGTGTTTTTCGAAATCCGGAACAAGAATCCATACCTATGAACACCTCTCCCTCATATATCATTAGAACAACCACTATGGAACCACCACTCTCCTCACCCAAGCCTCCACACAAACATAGAAAAGACTCACTGGATAGACATATGGATTAAAGAGTTTCTTTCCACATGTCATGATACTATCTTCTTTGGGTGGCACTAACTCACGTGCACAGGTTTAATCGCATCCATCATAATGCCTGTCGAATAAATATTAGATACTCCCTTAACCATGGCCAGAACATTTCATAAACACATATAGATCATGGGAAACATCCAATATTGTTTTTAATAAGGTCAATAACTACATCACAGTCATGTATGAAACAACATGGACCAAAGAAGAAAATATATTCAGGTACTGAGAACACATCTATACCTCCCATTCCTGGGTACTCTCCTCGAGGCCACCATGCCTCCACAACACATGAACCAAGGGTCTGGTTCATCTAAAAAGCACAGTCTCCTCGTGATCCTTAGGCATTATAGGTATCCCCAATAATGTCACATTGTCTTCGATATCTTGATCTCCCCAGTAGAGGATGTACAAATCATCGTGTAGATATAGATGTAGAAAAGATACATTGATGATTTAGTTCACCCTCAATAGTGGTGGTGGTATCACCAGCTGATAAGCTTGTCCATCGACCCGCCACAACACCTTGAAGGGCCTGATAGACCTAAGAGAAAGCTTACTCCACACACCAGAACATTATTTCCCTCGTTGAGGGGAGGCATTAGAGAACATGTGATCCCCAACCTCAAACTCCATGGGTATCCTCCTATGATTGGCATATGACTTCGGTCAGTCCTGGGCTGCCTTCATCCTCTCTCAAACAAGATGGACCATCTCCGTCATGCACTACAATACCTTTGGGACAAAACAAATCCTCCCCCATCCTCTATCCTGCACACAGGTGAGAGACACAGTCTTCTGTACAAGTCATAAAATGGATCCATGATGATGGTAGAGTGATAGATATTATTGTATGAAAACTCTACCTATGGAAACTATCTCACCCATGATCCTACGAAGTCTAGAACACATACCATAGCATGTCGTCCATCATTTTAATAGTCTACTCTGTCAACCCATCTGTTTGGGGGTGGAAAGCAGTGATGTGACAAATCTAGGTGCCAAAAGAAGGTTGCAATAATTTATAGACCCTTGAGTTAAACAGTGTATCCCAATCCAAGACTATAGACCTCAGAACTCTGTAAAACTACACCACCTCAACCAGGTACCTCGGTGTTAATTCATCCACTGCACTCGACTCCTTGACTTAAAGGAAGTGAGTTGGTTTTATCTACTGGTCCACCATTACCATGATAACATCACATCCTCCTTTTACCCAGCGTACCCCATTTATGAAATCAATCATGATTTCATCCCACATACATTGTGGGGTGTCTAAAGGCTGCAATAGACCTTCCAGAACATGGTTCTCATCCATCACATGTTGGAATATGGGGCACTTTGCAACAAAATCTACCACTGCCCACTTCATCTTGGGCTACCAGAACTGACCCCTCAAGCCCCGGTACATATTGAAAACACCTGGGTGTACAACCATCGTTGTGTTATGGAACCCACCAAGAACAATTTCATGCATCGTCTCCCAAAAAAATAACATATTGTAGAAAATCATCTGATTCTAACCATCTTCAGACCATTCATTCATAGCATTTACAAGGCTAACACAACCATGCATTACATCAGGATCTATGCCCCCCCCCATTGAGACACCTCATCTTTTTTTAACAATTTTTTTTCACTTTCATCTAAAATAGACAACCTCTTCTATCCTCCACCCTCATAATCATTTATAATTTATCAAGTTCCTCCATTACCTTCCATGAATTTTTTTACTCTAGAACCATATATTTTTCCGACATCATGCTCAAGATATCGACCACCATGTTCCCATTTCATGAGGTGTAAGAGATCAATAAGTTGTAGTCATGAAAAAATTCATCCTCCTCCACTACTGCATGTTCAGGTATCTCTAAGAGAATATATATCTCATGCTATTGTGATCTATGAAGAACACAAACTGTTACCCGATGAGGTAATAATGCTACAATATGAGTGAAAAGTCTAATGTTTCCAGCTACAGGTAATGGGTGACATAGTTATGTTCCGGATGACGTACCATCCTACACCTATAAGAGATCACTCACCACTAATGCATTAGCACACACCCCAATCCTTGTCTTTGGGAATCATAGAAAACATCAAATGATTCCCCTTATACTAGAAACCTCATCCTTGGGGAATTGATCAACTTCCCCATTTGTTAATTGAAGGTTATACGGAACTACTCACTCTATACAAAATCTTGTTATTTTTGGTTCAATGATCTCACATGTGTAGTAATTCAAGAGATTTCAGGCACAAACATCTAGTAATAACCAACTTGACCTAAGAAACGACGATCCTTCTCTACATTCTTGGGTTCTCCCTATGAAACAACTGCCTAAAACTTTTATGGGTCCACTTCTATTCAATGATGGGACACCACTTGTCCAAGGAAGTGCATCTCTCCTGTCCAAAACATGCACTCTGAAAAATTCATATAGAGCTAGTGCTGTCAGAGGAACTCTAAAACTATCCTTGATTTTTTGGTTTGAACCTCCAATGATATTGAGTTGATCTGAAATTCATTGAAAAACACGACTACATACCAATATAGGTATTTTTAGAAGATTGAGTTCATGAGCCTCATGAAGATAGATGGTGTGTTTGTAACGCCGAATGGCATGACCATGAACTCAATGTTCCCATATCAACACATTAAATTGGTCATCGAGATGTCACCCACCTTCACCCTTAACTAGTGATATCCGGATTGCAGGAAGATCTTAGAGAACCATCTATCCCCCTTCAATTAATCAAAAAAAATTTTGATTCATAGAAGGGTTAATAGTTCATGACCATTACATGATTAAACCTTTCTTAGTCAATACACAGTTTGAGACCACCATCGACCTTCATTGATGTCGGACCCAAAATTTGGGACAGAGATGAAGCCGAGATGAAGGCACCTTTGACTACCTCACGAGGCCATTTCATGAAGTCCCCCACTACTACGGCTACCGCAAAGTAATGAGGGATGAAGCTCCATGAACGCATTTGAAATTCGCGAGCCCACCGCAATGAAAGGAGGCAGGATGCCCCACGAACCCATTTGATGTTAGAGAGCCCACCGCGAAGCCATGAGGCAAAACGCTACACAAAAAAATATTGACGTTCACGAGCCCTCCGTGAAGCATGGAGGAGGGACACTCCAAAAATGAATTTGACGTTTGCGAGCCATGCGAAAATCCAAGAGGCGGGATGATTCGTGAATGCATTTTGATGTTCACAAGCCCATGTCAAAGCTAGGAGAGGGGATGCTCTGTAACCACATATGACGTTCGCGAGCCCTCATCGAAGCAACCAAGTCCCTCTTCATTCCACATAATCTCTACCTTGCAGTGCCTCTTGCAAAAAAATACAAGGATCCACCATAAGACCAATGATGGAAAATCAGTCCTTACCACTTCCCACATCCCGAATCGTGAATCATCCTACTACCCTGCAAACAATGAGCAATGCGAGGTACTTCTGCTCCACAAAGTGCCTCCCCTATGTCACGTTTCGATCCCCTCTTTCAAGAGGGATTCCTTTTGTGAAGCCTAAGGGATTTAACAATGTATGGGGATCCCCAAGGGGACCCCGGTCATTGTGGGGAGTTTATGCTTCATGAAACACCCTTCATGTACACATGATCCACATGTTAAGGCAGGGTCACAAAACTTCGTGGAGAACATTGTTTCCTGGCACCTTGCTTCGTGAGGCACCTTTTCTCCATGAGGTAGTGCTCCACGAATTCCTTTCCACTTCACCTTTCTTTAGTCCCAAGTCCCTCTACTGATGCATTTTGTGGCCATCGGGCATTAATCCTAGAGTAAGTACCGATATTTCTCTTCTCAGTCCGCTAACCATTACTAAGCCCCACATCAATTCCCACGAATGCACCATTCAAAACGTGATCGTAGGGTATCTAATACATCTTGTTTCCCACATCGAGCATGACTCAAGTGGGATTAGAGTGAGCACTGACCATGAAATCTTCCATGGACATCCTAGAGAGTAAGCCCCACACACCATTTTTAACTACGTGGAATTTAATCCTTGATAAGGCAGGGTATGTAGGAAGCCTCCATGAGGTTCAATCCCACCACCCTAGTCATTCCGACCTCCTTCATGTCAGTTCACCAACACACTAGGTAGCCATGATTGTAATCCCCACACCCATCCAGAAGTATGTGGACATTGATACTTTCTAAGACAGGGTACATAGGAATCCTCCATGAGGTTCAAGCCCACCACCCTGGTCATTACAACCTCCTTCACGTCGGTTCACCGACACCCTGGGCAGCCTTGAGTGTAAGACCCACACACCATTTGGAACTACGTGGTCTTTGATCCTTTCTAAGGATGGGTATGTAGGAAGACTCCATGAGGTTCAACCCCAACAACCATCGAACCACAAGTCCACCTTCACGTCTATTCTCCCCAGTCTCGCATGATGATTGAAATGTATCCTCCATCATGAACAACATGGTATTTGATCCTTTAAAAAGCAGGGTACATAGGAAGCATCCACAAGGTTCAAGCCCACCACCCATTGGACCCCTGGACCTCCTTCATGTTGGTTCACCGACTCCAACATTAACTATGTTTTCTTTGATCCGTGACAAGGCATGGTGTGTAGGAATCCGCGAATAGGTTCAAGCCCACCTCCCATGGGACTCCAGGTCCTCTTCGCATTGGTTCACCAACACCACCCTCGAGAACTATGTGGTCATTAATCTTTGTTAAGGAAAGGTACGTAGGATGCCTCCCAGGGGTTCAATCCCACCATCCACTTGGACCCCAGGTCCTTATCCACATTGGTTCACCCCCATCCCACACGATGTTAAACTGTGGACCTCTTTCAGCGGTTATCCATTGTAACCCTATTCAGCGGTAAGCTGTTGAAAACACCAATTGTTGGTAAGCCATCATTATATAAACTATGGGGTCTTTGATACCTACCATAGGGATACATTAGAATCCCCTCCAAGGCCCAAGCCCAAGACAATCATCATCCTCATGATGGTTTCATTCCATTCACCATCCCTTTCACAGAACCTCTCATTAGCCATCTTGATTCTTAGCCAGGCTGCCACATCCCAATGGAATCAGGAAACCCCATTTATCATTCCATTTGATAGAAGTAGGAAAGCCACCCACATGTTGGACACAATATCGGAGTTCCATCCAGGGGGTTCCTCCATCAGATACACTCTACTCAGTGTTCTAATCAGTCCGATCTGTCATCGCCAAATGTTAAACATACGACATACCCAGTGTTAAACATGGGAAGATGCGGAAAACCTCAAATACAATCCCTTGGAATATGATTCCATGTGTTCTATGTGGGATTCCTTTGTATTTCATGCCCTTGAGAAGCCCAATAATAAGGAAATAAATAAAGAAACATCAATCCTCATCATCAAGACACACTAGTGATGCCCAGTGTGACTACTCACCTAACTGAAGGTTGCAGCCCCGATCATAGCCTTTGGAATGTCCTAAGGGAAGCATCGTAATTAACTGTTGTCCATGAAGATATGGTTCCAGGAAGAGTTTCATGAACAACATCTTTAATCTATGAGGGAGACCCAGACTAGGTGATGAGTTCCGAGGAGGAATCCACAGAAGGAGGAACCGACATCCCATCATCTCATTTCGATCAAGGAGCTGACGTCCATGAATAATGAGAGGATGCCAACCGCCTTTTGAAAGTTGGAATGTCGGGAAACAAAAAATCAATTTGCCTCATCAGTGAACAAGACATATGTGTGTGCCTCATAGAAAGTGTCATAAACAGAAATGGTGAACCCGAAATGAATATCCCCTCCTCAAATATGGAGATTAGTAGTGCTCTGGGCTTCAATGGATTGACCTGTCATCGGATCCAGACATCCGGCCCCGGTTCTCGCAAAGAAAATAGTGGGATTGACATGAAACTCAACAGAAGTTGGAGAAGTAGAGCATTGGTCATAACGTTATGCAATGTTGTCATCATGGAACCCTCTTACCAATCAAAGATGATGGGATGACATTGGTACATTAGTCATCGATTCCTTTTTCTTTCAGCACTGGAGATTTTATCTCCCAACTTTTCAGGAATCAGGTTGTTGCCTCTGAAACGCGAGCACCGCCTACCTGTATACGCAAGGGAAGGGGAAACGCCACAATAGCCGCTCCGTGTGGCTTTAGTGCTTCCACAATGGCCTCAGCGTCCATGACCGTGGGGCACCCACACCGATTATCCCCATTGGAAGTTGTCCAACAAAGGTTAATTAACTACCCCATGTGTCGTTATGAGGAAGAGGGAATCATCACTACGCGGGATATGGGCCGTCTAGATTTGGAGGAGTCCATACCTTTCTGTCAACGCCACCCCCGAGGGCTACACAAGAAGTCGTTGCTCCCCACCCCGGCATACAACTTCTTCAGGAGCCTATCCCCGGAGCGCATTGATGACTCCCTACCTTACAATAATGAGGAAGGCGATATCTGACCCATCTCGGTTAGAGTCCCGATCTAGGGGCTCCCAGAAAGGGCTCCTACTTGGCCATACCAGCACCGCCTCCCTGTATTATCAGAGGAGAAGGTAAGCTATTCACCTACACCACAAGCCTTGACTCATCTGAACCGACTCCAACATCGAGCACGAGTTGAGGTGGATGCCCACCAAGGGGTGTCATCGTCAACGACTACTGTGGCCCTAGACATTTCTGATTCATATCATCAGTTTCCTGCACACAATTAGTAGGGGTGCTTATATGCCCAACTGGGATCGATCCCCCATCCGCCCCACAGGTAGGCTGGGATGACTCACCTAGTCGCAAGCACGAGGAGTGGTCGCCGCGAACCAACCCGCAGAGATTCCACCCTCTACAGAGGTCCTCCCTTTACCAATACCAAGGAGAGTGTGGTTCTACCCCACTTTGAGACTCGGCATGGAGGTCCTCTTTGTTCTACCCCCCATCCGAATGAAGTTTCGCCGAATGGCAGTTATTCTTGGTACGGATGTCTCTCTAGTTCCCACTACATTGGATATGGAGTCTCTCCTCCTACTCCTGACTGCTGGTGCGGGGACATCGCACATACGGTCTCTCTACAATATGGGGATCCTCCCTATACCTTCTCCACAGCTGGTGAAGGTCCTCCTCGCCCCGAAAACCAGAGGGGTGAAGGCCAGCCTCGATCCGCCCACACCATGCATGGAGGTCTTCCCATTGCTTTTACTGGTCCCAATAGTGGGTTTTCCCTCTATAGCACTATTCATGGAGGTCATCCCCATGTCCCCATTATTCATTTGTCCCGATGCTCCTCACACCACGGCTTTCTCGGGTGGAAACCCTCTATGCCCCAGCACCAGTGCGGCCGAAGGACCCCATGGCAGGAATCAGTATTATCCCAAGGAGCCACCCATGGGAAGGAAAGAAGGTCGTCTCTGCCAGAAATTGAATTCTGGGAAGGCCCGGAAAGAGATCAAACCAGTCCACTTCTGAAAATCAGAAGTGGAGTACGAATAAGCTCGGAAACCCTCCCCTCCCTCATCCGTGTCAAGGGTCGGGGAAGGAACAAGGTGAATCATCCTAGTACTCCAGAAATGTGAGGTCCACAGGATTCCCCCCTCCCTCTGCAGGTATTTCCAGGATGATGAAAATCTAGATACCCATAGGTTACGGTCATGAAATCACCACCATCGTCCCCAGAAGTGCTCTCTACCTCTACAAGATATCACGAAGAGATATTATGGGGACCAATGGTAGGCGAGCTGCATCGCAACCTATAAACAGCAGCCCGGGCCCCTAAGACAAGAACAATGGCCATACGCCCATCTTATCACGATGTGGAGGCCACGTCGCTACACTCTTTGGAGGACAGCCCGTGAATCGGTGGCCAGTCAGCCCGCTCGACGTACTTTTCACTGGCCAGCCTGTCGTCCCAGTAGTTTTCCTAAGTAATGATGCTAGTTCCTCAGCCACCCCCAATTGAAGAGTGGGGTAATGAAGGGATAGACACTGATTCAGAGCCTAGTAGCTTCTGGAACATCCTCGCAGAGGACCACTTCCCTAAGATGTTCTTGCATGTGGAAGCACTGAATTTCCACATATCGGAATCCCTCAACCTAGAGGATGTTGAGTGTTTCTCCTACACCCTCCGGGTGACACATTTCATTATTCGTCATCAGCACATGGTTTATCCATGGGGACAAGCGCTTTTATAAGACATTAGGGAGCAGTGTCTTCTAGTCGATCTGGCCACACTCCCTATGGCCCAGTGCCCCGAGTCACCATGTCGTCGTACAACTCTCTAGCAGTAATGCGTTCAGAGTATCAAGGTACTCTGCAAAATTATCAGGGAGGCTACTACCCACATGCAAATCTATGGCTGGAGGTAGTATGCTACCCTTTTCATTAATCATGTTCGGTAGTAGCCTAAACTACTAGGCGACATCGAGGACATGCCCCCGGGAAAGTTCACGGTCAACATGGACTATATAGTGGACTAAGAGGTTGAGCTGGAGCTTCTCGATGGAGACTTACCCCCTAAGGGTGCGATCACATTATTGGACCCGTTGGGGAGTATTACCTGCCAGCAGAGGAAACTACTAGGTCTCCTTGCACCCACTGAGGTGTTGGTACTCGGCAGGAATGCCAGTATGGTCAAATAGAATTTCGAAGTTGTAAAGAACTATAAACCATCTGCCTCAGTACAGAAGATGAAGGAGGACCCCGAGAAGGCCACATTGTTCTAGAAACAAGCTCAGTATATGAGGTTGGTAGAATAACTCTTGGCTGAATGCACTGCAGAGCGACGGCCCGACTACGGTGATCCTAGGCCGGGGGAACAAGGGTAGGAAAAACTACCCCTCGATGTGAGACCCCCAGGAAACCCAGATTATACCACTCCTACGGAAAAGGCTGAAGCTGGAGAATACGGCAAGAGGGAACGATATGTATCCCCAAACCCTCCTGAACGGTGTGGAAATCCATGGAATCTGGCCCGGGTCCCCCTAGCTACCCCTCAAGTCGCTCCACAAAACGCTCCATGGGCCACTGATCTTGTCTACCACATTGAAGAACCCGACAACGCACTTGTGGTTAGAGACCCCCATCAAGAGAGGGAACCGCGTCCAGATGATCTAATGGAGGCACTCATTGCCCACCTAGAGTCATTGGAAACACGATAGGTGGGAATCCCACCAGATAGCAAGCCATACCCGACATGGGTGGATGATATGTCGGCACCTTCGGGTTTCGGAAATCCCACCTTCTCCCCCATTAAGGGGATGATGGACCCGCCGCAGCACCTGTTTGACTTCAACTCAAGGTTTGGGCCCATGTTATTGACTCTAGCGCAACAGGAGGCTACCAAGCTCTATTGATCTATTCAAGTGTTGGAGGGTCTGCCATTCGTTTGTTACAACTGGCTCCCCATCAGATCCATAACAAACTGAGAGGACCTTCACAGTCAATTCCTCTACTAGTTCAACTCTACCACCCAAAAAACCAGCGTCACATACTTCTTCAAGTGTATGCAAAGGCCTGATTAGAGAGTCGCGAACTTTATCTCCTGGTGGAAGGGGCTTACATACTCCCTTGACATGCCACTCACTCAGGATTAATTAATGACGATGTTCATAGGGAACGTCCAGATAGAACTGGTTCTGTCTCTGATCACCCAGAACACCCCTGGAGGATTATGAGACTTCTCTAATAAGGCCCAGTGCCTGGAGGAAGCCCTGCAATAGGCAATCCAGGCATGTTCGTTGCCACATATACTTCCAGCGAGGAGAGTTTCCAGAGCAGAGCCCGCCGCGGTGGCCCAAATAAAAACACCTAGGAGACTAGACTTTCTACCAGTAACACTGGCCCTATAGCCTCGCAACCTCGTAAAGTCCCTCCTTCTTACGTACAGCCTCCGGCTCCGCATCGTCCCCAGAATCGGCAAGCGACTCCGCGTAATGCACTGCCACTACCTCAGTGGGATAATCAGGGCCTACCTCCTCGATAGTCCCCTCTGGCTCCTCGTCAGGGCCATTCTCCAAGTGCCCCCTTTCTAGAAATAATAAATAAGACTTACTCGTTCAGTGATAAGGAGCTTCTTGGTTACTTCTGTAGTTCTCTAGAGAATAGGATTGTACGCTTCCCTGAGTGCAGAAGACCGGAAGAGGAGATTCTCACTGATCGTCCTAACTACTTCCCCTATCATCAGATTCTGGGGAAAACCCTCAAGCAGTGTTATGTGTTCAATGACAAGATTCATGACTATGTTGAAAAAAAATAGAATGGTTTCTCTTGGCCCTAGAACAATGAGGTCGGTGTCTTTGTAAGGTCGAAAAATGGTAGAGACATCGAAGATGGATGGCAGAAGGTTTCCAACCACGAGTCCCAGAAGTACGATAACTGGATGGTTCACAAGACGATTTCCCACTCCCATAGAATCATTTGGGAACACCTGAATCATCTGAATCCTTCAAGAGATGAATCCACCACTTATGTTTCATCATCTCAGCCGACCTCTTCCAAGAATAGCAAGCATCTACAGTGCAAGAAAATGGAATGTTCCCCACCAATGCCATCGTCTTCCCGCACTCTCGACAACTTTATTCCCCCAAAGATGGAGATTCCTCCCATAATCCACCCACTGATGGATGATTCGTCAAGTGACAATGAAGTGTATTCTTAGGTTAATACCATGGAGTTGGTGAACCCCCATATGACTCCTGACGATGGGGAGCGCTATGCGAACATCCACAACATCCCTAGACGATGCCAATGTCGGCGAAGCCACAACTATATGGGTCGACAAGGTGTATCATTTGGATCCACCATCCAGGCCACGAATTCCACTAAGACTAGACAACATTCCTAGAGAAATTCTCGGCATGCACAACCTCTTAATCTGGTGTCATCAAGACCGCCTCCACCACCGTGTGTGCAACTAGATCAGGAAGAGCTACCTCTTCTAGGCCTCGACCAGACTCCTCCAGCTACAAGACGATCATAGTCATTTGGTGCTCATCAGACAGCTACCCATCAGGCTTCGACTAGTGAGCAGCAAGATATTCCAAGCACAAGCCAGTCGTCAGTTCTGCCAGCATGGTCCGCCAAGCCACAAATCACAGAGCGGCCTCCAGTAAGCGGAAGTTCGCACCTGGTGTGCTAGTATGATTTCCTCAAGAACCTTTCCAGCATCCCAATGAAAATTTCCCTCCTTGAAGCCCTTCTCCTGTCATTTAATAGGTGTGAGGCCCTCGTTGAGGCTTTAAGAAGCCCCTTCCAGTTTGAGATGGAGGTACCAGCTACAGAATCAATTCATACTAAAATAGTTGATAATTCCAAATTCCAGGCCATTTTCTCATTCTTAGAAGAAGATGAATGCTCTCTCATACAGTGGAACATCCACCCACATTACATCACTGGCCAATTTAACTGCGTGGTGGTTTTTCGCTCTCTCATTGACACCTACTCCAAGATCAACCTTATCCCGACATGGAAACTATGGATGCTGGGGTTATCCAAGGATGACCTGACTCCATCCAATTTAAGAATCCAGGTATATGAAAAGAAAAAGAATACCCCGGTTAGTAAGATCCACTTGATCTCCGAGTTCGGTGGCCTAGTTACCAATACCGAGTTTATGGTTGTCTCCCAGGACAACATGTACAATGCATTGATGGGAAGACCATGACTCCACATACACGCGGAGGTCCCATCATCGTATCAAACCATGGTGATGAATCTACTTTCTCCTCTTGTGAAGTCTGCTACCTAGATGTTGACTATTACAAGAGTAAGGATATGCAAATTATGGAAACTGTGGTTGAGCCCGCCACAATCATAATTGACACCTGGGTGGGTCTGGATGACGCCTACATCTCCCCAATCCATAGAATAGAGGACAGAACCCCTGACAAGGGGAAATGATTTGTTGTCTCTGGTACAAGTGGAAGGCATATTCCAAAGTCCAAGTGACGATGGAAAATCACCTCGTACTTCTAAACGAACTTGGCTCAGGTGATCCTAGAGCCTCCTACCCACGCACGGTATTGGGATGTCCGCCCCATGGGAATGACACTATGTTATACATGTCTATTTCTCCACATTGTGGTTAACCGGATCAAGGAAACATGCCACTATTGATTTGATATCACCAAGAGTGGCCACTTAGGCCGAAGAACAAATAGGAATGGATAAACTGCCTTCATCGATATGGTCTCAGCGGTGCATGAATCCCATGATGTGTTGTCCACTATTATCCAGGCTGGTACCAGCCTCCCGTCAGGTTCTACTGACCCATAAGAAGCTTCTCCTACTGGGAATTCCTCCTCTACAAATGAAGAAGAGTATCTATAGGATGATCTCCCCACCTTGGAAGATGGATTTTCTACCACGATCGATTAACTGGTACAGGTGAACCCTGGTAGCGAGGTTGATCGGAGACCCACATTGTTCAGTGCCACTGAGTCCCTCTAAGAAAAACAACAGTTTGTAGATTTCCTGAAACCACACTATGAAGTGTTTTCCTGGAGTTACAACGAGACTCCCGGACTAGATCCTCAGGTAGCCGTCCACCGCCTCGGTCTCCAGAAAAACCATCGTGAATTCAACAAGCCACCTAGGAAGATGCATCCTTCTCATGGTGTCGTGGTCAAGGAAGAAGTTGACAAGATCATCAGAGCCAGCATCATCAAAGAGGTCTAGTACTCCAAGTTTCAATCCAACATTGTGCCAGTCTATATTGATTTCCACGATCTCAAATGTCACTGTATGATGGATGATTTTCCCCTTCCATTGACAGAATTGTTGATCGACACTGCAGCTAGGTTCCAAGCCCTATTCTTCATGGATGGTTACTCTGGATATAATCAGCACTGGATGGCTCCCGATGATGATGAGTCAACTGCTTTCAGGGCATCACAAGGTACTTCTTGTTACCAGTTTATGCCCTTCGGCCTGAAGAATGCCGGTTCCACCTATCAGCGGGCCATGCACTGCATATTCAAGAAAATCCTTGGAACATTGGTGGAATGATTTGAACACGATATGGTGGTCAAATATAGCCAGCACTAGGACCGTCTCAAAGACATTGAGAAAGTGTTTAGCTTCCTCTGTTTCCGCCACATGAATATAAACCCGTTGAAGGGTGCCTTCGTGGTCACCACTGGAAAGTTTCTTGGATTCATTGTCAGGTACTAGGGCATCAAGATCAACCCAGAGAAGATCAAGGAAATCAGATAGATTCCTCCCCCAATATATATTTGTGTGCTTTGAGGATTCCAAGGCCACTTATCCAGCATACACCAATTCATTGCGAATCTTGTCAGAAAGTGTAAGACCTTTTCTCATCTCATGAAGAAAAGCTTTGCCTCTGAGTGGGACGAAGAGTGCCATACCAAGTTCAAGGAAATCAAGCAGTATCTTCTTTTTCCTCTGGTCGTGATGCCACCCATCTTTGGAAAACTGATGATCCTGTACGTGATTTCCCTTGAACGATCTCTCGGCACCCTTCTCGCCCAGAAGAACAAAGCGGGGTCGAAAACCAGTTTCTACTACCTCAGCTGCATGCTCCTCGACACGGAGACTAGATACTCTCCCATCGAAAAGAGCTACCTTGAACTTTTATTCGCAGTATAGATATTGCGACACTATTTACAGCACCACAAGGTATAGCTATTGTCTCGGGTAGACACACTGAAGTATATTCTAAACCGCCCCATGTTGACCGGCCATCTAGCATGATTGGTGGTAATCCTCCAGCAGTTTGACATCAGGTTTTTCCCTTAGATAGATATCAAGGGATAGGAATTGGGAGAATTTTTTACTGCCCATCTGACCTATATAGAACGATTCTTGGACTTTAATTTTCCCAAGGAGGATATCCTCTCGTTATATCCTGAGATCCCGTGTTGGTAGATGCTCATTGATGGTGCCTCCCAGAGCCCCACTGGTATGAATCTCAATGATCCTATACTCAACAGAGTAGGCCTGGGTATTGTCATTATTACCCCAGCGCAATCCATTCTACAATATTCATTCCTGTTGTCTGAATGTTGTGCCAACAATGAGGCATAGTATCAGACTCTTATTATTGGCCTTGAGCTGGCCCACGAGATCGATGTACCCAATTTTTAGGTGAAAGTGGATTTCAAACTAGACATCGAGAAAGTAAACAGTGGATATGTTGTCAGAAAGGCAGAGCTCAGAGCTTTGTTGGATAGCACCATCTATCTAATGGCACAGTTTCTATCTCGGCTGGATGTTACTCATGCCCCTCGATCTCAGAACGGTCCAACCGATGCCCTAGCCCGCCTGGCTACATCACTTGGAGGAACCGAATAGAATGATCTGATTATACATGTGGCACACCAGAGATTAATTTCCCCCATCACCCCAGAGGATGACGATGACATGCGAGTAAGAAATATTTCCACTGAATCATCAATGTCAGGACCCCTAGGTTCTTCAGATAAAATGGTTGATACAACCCCCGACTAGAGATCCCCCTTTGTCAAGTATCTTCAAAAGGGTTGCCTCCCTACTGAACTGTCCGATTGCGAGTGAATATGATTCCACACACTGTAGTTTACCCTCAAGAGTGGTCCTAGTCTCGATCAGATCCTCTACAAGTGCGGGTTTGATGGTGTTCTCCCCCGTTGCTTCCAAGCAGTCAAGATTTCCTAGATCATGCATGAGGTTCATGACGGTTCATTTTGTTCCCATCATGTTGGGTGAATGCAATCCCATCAAATTCAGATACTGGGGTACTTTTGGACCTCCATTATCCATGAATGCATCTAGTTATCCAAGATATTTCACACGTGCCATATTCATGATAACTTGATGCATGGGCCGCCAGAACCTCTCTAGTCCACCATGTACTCTTGGCAGTTTGTATTATAGGAACTCGATTTCGTGGGACCATACCCACCGATGATATATCACCAGTGCAGGTTCATTCTGATCGCCACAGATTTCTTTTCCAAGTGGGGAGAAGAAGATCCGCCCATGGAGGTCAAGGCCCATTCTATTGTTGAATTCGTGAGCTCCAACATCATCTACCTATTTGGATTCCCTCATGTCGTCCTCACTGATAATGGAAAAAAATTCTGAGCAGTCGAACTAATGAAATTGTACGCCAAGTACAACATCTATTCAAACCATACATAATGATATCACACACAGTCGAATGGTCAGATCGAGGTGTTCAACATAACCATCTCTAAAATTTTGAATGAAAATTGTTGGCCAGAACAAAAAGAGTTTACCATACAAGCTTTTCAATGCCCTCTGGTCCTATTAGACGATGACCCATAATTCCACCCAGCTGACATCATATTCCATGGTGTACAGAGTTGAGGTCATCCTGCCCATCGAGATCCAGCTACCTTTGTTACCCACATCAGTTTATGACTAGAAGGCACTAGATAAGGTAGCCAAAATTTTATGGCTGAATTAGAATCACTTGATGAGAATAGGCTCCCTTCCTTACAATATCTGTAAATTCATCAGAATAAGATTTCCAGGGCCTTCAACAAAATAGTTCTCCTCCGCTCTTTTCTGCGAAGAGACTTGTATTGGTCGTTCGAGCGCCCATGATCGCTGGCAGGAAACCACACAAGTTGGAGCCCAAATGGGAAGGACCATAAATAGTCCATAGGTTTTACCCAATGGAGCATACTCCATGGTGACCATTGATGGTGAGTGTATAAATCCTCCCACCAATGCCATGTTTCTCAAGAAAAACTTTTCCTGAGCCAGCAGGTCTGGCATAACCCAACACTGTTTGGTCCAGTATGACCCTAAACTGTTTGGTCCCTCAAGAGCCTAAAATACATGCCGGTCTAACATGAACATAAACTTTTCATTCCTATAGAACATTAAACTATGCATCATCTAGAAAGACGTTAAAATTATCCCTTATAACTATGTACGGATTGATTTCCATCCTCATGGGATACGTAGGAAGGTTAAGTTGTCTCGTCTTGTGCCCAGCCCTGAACTCTTCTCTTTGACTATCCCCCTAGGTGTAGTTCTCTCGGAGGATCTTTTCATTATATGGTGTAGGCTTCCTTTTCCTCAGTCATTCCAGGATTATAGCAGTCAAACCATGTTCCAACTCCCTGTTCATCTTTTCTCCCATGTATTCACCGCACGACATTAAAGTCAATGGCCTTCATGAAGTATGTATGGCTTGATTCCCATCCCCATGGGATACGTAAGAATGCTCGTACATTTTGTCTGTTGGACTAGCTCAAACGCCAGAATCTTCCCCTCAGATCAATTCAAATGGTATGGGTGTAAATTTTGTTCCTCAATTCACGTAGATCTAACTTTGATATGTCTTTATGTCCCACTACTTGGAGACGTTCGTCTTTTTCATAGATGGGTACATTTATGCTTCATTTACTCCTTTTATTGGTACTCCATCATCTTCCCCATCTAGAAGGGCCCCTGAACGGTTACTTTAGGGGTGATTTGTTTCGAACATGGTCAATAGTTCTCCTACGACGTTGGGACCACCCCTAGATGTGCTAAACATTGAGTGTAGTGGTCTGTTCTTCACCGTTGTATCTCCAAGATATGAACTCCCTTCGGGAAATGCCACCTTTTAGGGCCTCATGTGACGGGGTGAGCCGAGAGCGGCTCCTTGTTTCCATCACCGAGCACTACACACATGGGTTTAGGTGCTGTGACGAGGTGGGAACCGTACAAGAGGATGTACAGCCTTCCCATCCGAGGCCCAGCCTTATGCCCTTTGGCCATTTCGGGCCCTCGTCCCTGGTTCTCTATTATGGGATTGTATGGTGTGGTATGGGATTATATCCTCATTCACATCGGGTTACTCACCTTTCCATACACATCCCCAAATTAGATACCTTATCCCTTCTTCGTCCTCACTACAAGACGTTAAACTTCATACCGATCGGGCCTTCCTGACAGAGGCTCACCCTTAGGCCCCCTTGGCCTTTTCAGGCCCCTGAACCATTTTCCTATTCAGGGTTGTATGATGTGGTATGTCATTATATCCTCATTCACGTCAGGTTATTCACTGCGCCATACAATCTCCTTGTGAGGGACATCATACTCCCATCTTCGTTCTCACTACAATACGTTAAACTGCAAACAAATCGGGCTTTCCAGACTAAGGCCCAGCATCAGGCCTCATGGCCTTTTCTAGCCCCGACCCAAGTTCTTATACAGTGTTTTATGGTGTGGTACGAAATTATGTCCTCATTCATGTCGAGTTTATAACAACCATTCCATATACCTCTATCTCATTAGGGTTATCTATCCCCATGTTTTATACTCGTCTTTTCAAATTGTCTGCTCTAAAGATGACCCTCTGGTCCTCTTCGGCGATTCACGAATGTGCCTAAGGGTACTCTGGTTTAATCCCTTGAATGTCGGACTCTCCTCAGACATGATTCCACCCATTTTCCAGGTTTCATGTTCACCTTCATTAGGACTTCCATCACATTTCACTCCCGAAGGTACCCCCAAGTGGAATAGATGGTATGCCTAAGGGATCTCATATCACTATGGGAAAACATCCACGAGGGTCACAGACAAAAAGTCGATACCAATCCCACCTTGCGAATATGGTCAGCGGTCGATGCTCATTTTTTGTTCCCATTCAAGTCTAACGCGATATAGATACTATGTTTTGAACACGGTCAATAGTTATCCACTATCTCCACACAAACCCCATTAATCCTAAAATGCCAGTTACATGATTCACATCATTCTCCACCTCATCATGTCGAAATATTTTGGGAAAAAATACTTCATGGTATCTTTGAAGCATTTTGGAGGTGATTGTGTTTTTTGAAAATGTGTACATTAGTGTTGTGATTGTTGACAAAGAAAACCATGGAATACAAATTTGTTTACAATGGGGATTTCAGGGTGGAATTTTGAGTTCAAGTGCTTTGGTCAACGATTCATGTTTGATTCATGAACATCGACAAAGCAATGGATGCTCTTGAGAGGGTACAAAAAGAATAGATACAAGGTGGTTTTGTTTTCCAGTGATTGGGAAATTTTTGGGCCAAAAAATCGACAAATGAAGAAAAGTGGTTTTTGACAAAGGGACATGCACTCCATGTACTTGAACGAGAGGAAAATTACGTGCCTAATGTTTTTCAAAATTAGAAGGTCAAAATATGGAAAAGGAAAGAGGGTCACGAAGGTATTGGTGTTGTCGCACAAGTGACTTGTGCGCCGAGAAAGGACCTGCGCACTGGTGTCTGGGAGGGTTGGAAAGTTGCAAGCCATATTTCTATCAAGATCAGATCTTTGAAATATGGAAAAGAAAATAGGGTCGCTCATGTGTCTTGCATGGGAAGAAACCTGCGAGCCAGGACTTTCTCGCAGACAGGAGACTTTCACGCCACCGCATAGGTTGGACAAATGCCTACATATATAGGACCAACCCTCATCATTTTTAATTGATTTTAACACTTAGAAAAATCAAAGCTCTCGTCACGCTGGTGTGGTGGTCGCGCAGGTGGTGTGTGGTCGCACAGATGGACATGCGCTCCAGTGTTTGAAGTTGCACGTCGGTTGGTAGTTGCGTGCCAGTATTGGCTTGGGAATAAAAGGGATTGATTCATGCATGTTTGGAGTTGCAGAAGATTGTTCCACACAGGTTTTAGAGGAAGAACTACATGCCAGTTGTTACTTGCACGCTGATACTTGGGCACTGGGTAAGACCTACGCGCCAAGTAATGTTGATTCCCCGAAAGTGTTTTTGTGCTGCGTGGAAGATGGAGTTTTCCCGATAGATTTGGTGCAAAGAGAGATTCATCTACGGGTGAAAGATGGACTTCAACAGAGCATCCACATACAACAGAGGATGTATTCATTAGAGATAATGAAGAGACCTACATGTCTATAAACTGTGAGTGGGTCCTTTTCGGAGAAGCGAGCAAAGGAAGAGAGAGAAGGTGATCCTCTCCACCAGTAGTGAGCTAGGGAGAGACAAATAGGGTGTGACCGTTGGGAAAGAAGTGAGATGAACCTAAGCTTTGTAAAGGGAGTGAGCTTGGGACATAGTGACTATACCCGAACCTTATAATCCACAACTAGTGAATTTTAGTGGAATTTTGTACGACCAACAACTTGTCGGGGGTATGCTCCTTGGACGTAGCCCTTAGCGGTTAACCGAGTAAAAATTGTTGTGTCATGTGCATGCTTTAGTTTCTCTTTATATTGTGAAAAAGGAAAGAGATAGAAGATTGTTTTTCTTAAAATCAAAACAAGTTCTGAACAAGCTTTATTTTTAAATTAGTCATACCCCGATTCGTTAGGGTTTCCATCACCATTCACATCGAAAGGGACCCCCCAAGTATCATGGATGCTATGCCTAAGGGATCTCATATCACTATGGGAAAATGTCTTCAAGGGTGCGGAAAACTCGTCGATACCAATCCCATTTTGCGAATATGGTCAGCAGTCGATGCTCATTTGTTGTTCCCATTCAAGGCTATCATGATATATATACTGTGAATTGAAAACGGACAATAGTTATTGTAGAGACCCAATGATTTACATACATAGAAATTACATTAATATTTCTGAATACTTAATACATAACCAAAACGGACACCAAAGGACCATAATAGTTTAGTGTCTTTGGAAACTCAGAATATAATCTTCTAATCATTGTGAAAGATCTTAAACATTTCCCATAATGATCTTCCCTTTTTTTCATACCTAAACCATTTCTTCATATCCTGGGGAAATTAAAACATGTAAAGGGTGAGTTCAAATGCTCAGTAAATGTATTCATGGTGAAAAGAAAACAAACCATATACATTTTAAATTCAAAACATGAACATAATGTTTACATATCAGAATAATGATTTGTGAAATAAATCATGGCATTACGTAAGGAAGAGCTCATAAAGGAACATGAAAAATGAAAAAATACCATGGTAATAAAACATTTAATTATGGGAAACCATTATGAACTTGATATTATTTCCATAGTATCCACAGAATTTCTTCCAATACATTCTTAGTGGACAAAGTCCTTTTCTAATTCGAGTCCACTCCTCATTCCAGTCCTGTATCACTAAACCGGATTAACATACCACTCCAGCCATGTCTATATCATGAAATATAAATATTTACCCAATGCATTGGAGGTTGATATAGGTCCCACCCATCTCATATTGAAATCATTGTTACGTGCTCCACAACACAATTATAAGTCATGCATCATTACCCAAAGAATAAAATGGGTTTCATAAACATCATCCCATCATAACATAATCCTTATAAAACAAATGTATGTCATTTCTTCATAAGAAAAGTGAATCCATGTAAATAATATAGACATTATACTAGAAACAGACACATATTAAATAATGTCATCTTTGATGTAAAATGGTTTTGATACAACACTTAAATGAATTCTTCAGGAAAATATCCTTTCTTCTTTAAAATCATTTTCTTTTCACAAAATACCATGCAATTTTAAAAGAAAAGCATTTTTTTGAAAACAGTAATGAAATATTGTAGAGTAATCTTCATGAAAGTATGGCATTATAAAACTGAAAAAATCCTTTCATGCCGTATAAGTTAAAAAAACATTATCCTCATACTTTTAACGGAAAAGTCACAAGGTACCATGTCTGGTAAACAAACGAAAGATTCCTTCCATAACAAAATTAAAAGTAAATAGGGGAAAAAATGACTTTGAAAATACATGGATGAATATTAAAAACTTTATGAAAATCATTTTTATGGACATGAATGAAAAATATAAACCCATTAAATACTTAGGAATAAACAATCTCAGATAAGAATGAGATAGGAATAATTTTCCCTTACCTTAGATCTGATATGCTTCGTACGTATCCAAAGCCCCTATATAATAATTTAAATAATTTAATTGACTTATTACAGAATCATATTCATTGTTATGATATCATATATGGTTCACTTATGACTTTATATTACCCGTTCATTTGTAAATTCCATGTTAAAACATCGTTTTCGGTAAAATCGTTTTATTTATTGTACTTGTTTGGACTTGTTGTTCTTGATATTATTATTAACTATAAGAGGATTTACTTACTTACAGAAACTAAATCCTGATTTATATATCATATATATTAAGTATATACATATATACAACAGATAGATGAATGAAATCAAATACACCGTTCATGGAGACGGTAGGTCATACGTACGCATGAACAATGTTTTCCTTTCATCATTGACTTGAATAGAAGTAAGTAGATGACATATATATATATACATAAATCCAGTATATTTATTATTTCATATATTTAATTATTATTAATTATATATACTTCATAATCATTCTTGAATGGTTTTCATGGAGAATGAATCTCATCGCGTCGTGAAGATGATAATCTGTACGTACGCACGAGCGATGATATCGTTCCCATAATTATTGAATGGAATTGGAGTGGATGATATAATATATCATAATAATAATGATTTTATAATAACAATATATAATTATTTCTTACACCATTACACCCATCCAAGTAAGGTGGTGGAGGAAAAACAGATTACGCCACGGCCTGGAGACGGTATTTTGTACGAACGCACGCGGGGTGATTTCGTTTTCTGTAGGATGGATAGAAGGTGAAATGGGGTTGTTTCATATTTATAATAACATATAAATATATTATTGATACTGATTTTATTACTTTATATGGAAAAAACTAACGAATAATAAGTTTAAGAAGAAAGAAAACTTGAAAGAATCGGTAGAAGAGATTACCTCTTCTTTGACGCACCTCTTTTAAGCATCCTTTTAAGGCACTAGGGTTGGTCTTTTGATAAGACCAGAACCTCTATAATGTTTATAGGTAAGTTTATAAGGGAAATGGGTAGGGTTTGTTTTAGTTTTAATGCTCAAAATTGTGTTAAGAGAAGAGGGAGGAGGTGCCCTTTTATAATGGAGGAGAGGGGCACCTTAGGAAAAACATAAAATATTATTTTATAATAAAGTCATATTGGCTTTATAATAGCACCAAATTGATCTATTTAGAATATAAAGTGGTTTTGGGTCGAAATAATTTAAACCAATCGGTTTTAGGAAAGTTTAGATTACTATTTTAACCGTATCATTTTTATTTAACTCCAAGTTAAATAATTTAACATTTACAGTGTCTTCTGGTTTTCTTACACTATATTGTTAATAAACATACTATAACAAGCCAAAATAGAACCAAGTGGTTCATTATTAATATATATAACCATATCTAAGACAATTGGACGCTCGTTAGATTTTTAAAAATATAATATCAATTAATAATATAATATTTTTTTTTAAAGTATTTTATGTAAATTTTGACAGTATTTGGTAATTGATTTTTGTAAAAAACATAATGGCATGATTAGTTCTAAATATGTTAATTGAATCAATAAATACATGACATATTAACATTTAAAATTCTTTGAATTCATAAAAAGTCACAAATTACATTTATTTGGGTATTTATAACATCGATTATGTTAATATTTCATTAATAAGGTAATTACTGCATCATCATTGTGTCATAAATAAATTAAATTATATAATGTCTAAAAATTATAAATAAAATAAAATAATGTAGGAAAACTTATTATCTTTCTAATGAATATTTATATTCTAATTTATAATATGTATAAAACTATATTAATAATGATTTAGTTGTTAAACTTTGATTTTAACTCTTTTAACACTTTTTTGAAATAAATAATAATAAATATCCTAATCTAATTCAAGTGGACCAAAATGATAATATTATATTCCTATGGTTGTTTTTGGTCGAATTATACTTATCCAATAGAATTAGAACATGTGTTAGGTTAAAAATAATATCATTTTTACCTTTAATTACCCTATTTACTTTTAACCGTGGTAAATAAATGTAAAAAGTTACTATTCACCAAAAATTATTTTTATCTTATTGAACCACATTTTACTCCTTGATATTAACCTTATCACACAGATTTTCAAAATTCCACTCAAATAAGCGGTAAAATTAAATTTTATGTAAATTTTCAAATATCTCATAGGAGGTAGGTAAAAGACGGTGAAAAGTTCAATAAAATTTTTATATATCTAAAATTATTCTAAAATGACTATAATGAATTACTTTTAACATATATAGGTATTATGTATCAATTTTGACTTAAAATAAATTTAAATAAAATAAATAATTTTTTAAATAAAGTTTCGGTTTTTAAATAGTAACCCAGTGTTTTCCCTATTCTTCAAAAATTGCATATTTTCAGAAAAATACCAAAAAATCACCCTAGGCTAATTCCGATATTCAGAATCCAAAAATAAAGTCCATTTTGAGAGATAAAATTTATAAAATTTTAAAAAGTGGGTATTACTATTCATAACGGCTAGTTTATATAATATTGTAATAACATATCGCTATTTAGTGAAACTCGGTATTGCGTACAACACACACTATCGTGGAAGGTCGCGATTGCGTGTAAAATAAGACATGTTAGGGTTGCGTGTATTGAAAGACTGTTTTGTTGTTGCGTATATAAAAATCCAACCATATTTCATTTATTCATTGAATATATATATATATATATATATATACACTCAATGATGCGTAGAATAACTACAATCAAATGAACATGAAATTGTGTGTAACATGATCCAAGAATACTGTTGTGTATACTGCAAGCTAATACGGAGTTGCGTATAGTGCACGATAATCTTGGCGTAGAGTACAACAGAAGATATAAAATAAATTAAAAATAATATATCTCATAAAATCTCAGGGTGTTACATTCTACCCCCCTTAAAATGAATTTCTCCGTCAAAATTCATCGGGGTTATAAATGGTTTACTACTCTAAAGTTTCTTTAATAGACACCCACATTGTAAAAAGGAATACCAAAACTTATCTTTCAAAACTAATGTATGAAACGTAACTATAACCCAAATTAACTAATCACTATGTTTCCCCAAAGGAAAATATCGGTCAAAATATGGATATGGAAGAGAAATCTAACTATCACTTTCTGATGGAGAGTGGTAGAGAACATGGCTATGAAAATGCAAAGAATCAAAAGCTATAAATTTTTTATGATCTAAGGTACTATTTGATTCATCAGATATAAGGGCACTAGGACAACATTTTTGGTTTTCAAGATTATTTCCCTAAAGTTGATAAATTTGAATTTGAAGAAATACCTACTTTATTTCGGTACAATCTCACTGTTTTTTGTGCCTTTAGCAATTCCCAATTCATCTCATAAAGAAATGAAGTTGAATTTGTGATTTCTGAAGTGATAGAAGATCATGTGATAGAATGATGGGTCACTCCTCTCTCTCAATCAAAAGGTTAGAAAAAGTTATCAAATATACATAAGTCCATCAATGGTGAGGTTAATCATATATGATTCCAAAAATGAACTTATAACTAATCTTTCATACCTCTTAATAAAATAAACCTAGTTCTACTAATCAGGGACACCATGTAGGCTAGTGGTAGGAAATAAAGGGATGTCACACTTTGTTTGTGGGTTCAATTCTCACAACCTTGTCCGACGTGACGGGTTGTCTCTCATCCTACATGTAGTCTTTTTTTGTCTAAAACATCACTATTATAACATTACAGAAATAATATCAAAAAAAAAATTCTATCCTTAAACAATAATATATGATGTCCGACATAATCCATTCCAGTCTTTAGACTTATCCAAAATACATCTGTCCAATCTCATAGGATAATGAAAATGATTACTAGAAATATCATCAACGAAGAATGTGGATACCAAAATTTATCCCCCATATATCATAAGATATATCTTGTTGATCGCATTCCAAACATTAGAACACCTTAATCTTGTATTCTCTTTCCACACTAATTACCATAGAACCATAGTGAAAACATGAATTCTGTCAAAAGATAACTCTTTCCACATACCAAAATCCCAAATTTTCAATATACTCATACCATGATATAACATTGTACATATATCAGTCATGATCTCATTAATAGCATCAAACATATTATTTTCTACTTATCCATTATGGGAAAATAATCTTCTTTCCAAAATATTTGAATTACATTTCATGGTTACCGGTACCATATAATTATTGAAAACCATAATAATCCAATACATAGATATTCCAATATTCCACAGTACTATAAATTAGATTCAAAAACATTATTTTGGAATCCCGTTACATAAACACATAATCATTCCACTACATCGTTGTCATACTCAACATCTCCAATAGTAATTGCTTGTGACTTCCCGTTGTCCTTTGACTTAAGAAGTTTCTCACGTCGATCATCATTAACCCTTGGATTAGGGAATTGATTAGCATAATTCCCCATTTCCTTTCACTAGAAGCATTGAAGTGTTGGTGGAGCATTCTCTGTAGTCTTTTATATATTCACATCATTAGCTACCATTTTTCCATTACGTCGCCAGTCAACTGCTTTATGACCTTCTTTTCCACAGTTAAGAAATTTTCTAGTACCTTTTATGCAATCTCCACCATGATTATCTCCATTCTTTGAGCAGAAAAAACATTCATCTTCTTTTCAAAATTGTTCTGATATTTCTCCTTGAACTCCATCTTTCGTTTCTTGTCAAAACCATGAGATGGATATGTTACACCAAATTCCAGTTCTACATTGATAACGCAATGCACAATTTCTTCATAGCTACTGAAGTCTCTTATAGCTAATGCAATTCAAAGGCTTGGTTTTAAGCCACTGAATAATCGATCAACTTTACATTCAAGTTGGATGATAAAGCCATATGCATACATTGAAAGACTTGTAAAATTCGCTTCGTATATACCAACAGATTCATCATCCTTTTGCATAATCTCAAGGAACTCCTTTTCCATATTTGTTTGAAAAATAAGATGGAAGTACTTACTGAGAAAAAAGTTCTTGAACTCATCCCATTACGTGGATTCAATTTCATCTTGGGGCCTTTTATTCTTAATTAGATTCCACCACTGGTCTGCTTCACCTTCTAAATAATAAATAGCTAAAGTGACTTTTTCATGTTCTCAACAGCAAAGTATGGAAAATATATTTTCAGTGGTACTGATCCATTTTTCATAAAAAAGTGGATCAGAAGACCCATTGAAAGACGGTGGACGTTGCCTCATGAAGGACACAATAGAATATTTTTCCCTTCTCTGATCATTTGGAAATCCAGAAAGATTCATAACTTCTGTAAGCATAGCAATAAGATTTTTCACTCCATCTTCCATTACAATTGGTTGCTCAGGAGGACAATCATTACATTGTCCATTACATTGATCAACACGGTTCCTTTGGGTTCCAGCCATCGTCTAAAACCCAAAAAGAACTGTGTGAGAGGAAAAAAATCATTCTAGGAAAACAACATAATAAGGTGGGAGTATCTTCAATATCTAACATCTTAGTTTTATTTCTAATATAATTACCATAATTCTATGACTATAACCTATACTGATACTTAACCTTTGGGGCATCCTTAGAAATACCTAATAAATATCTCTAGGGGTCTCACTAATGTTCTCGCATCCTAGATTCCAAAGGATGACTAAACCTTTCCTCTGATACCAACTATATAGGCACAAATCTTGACATACATAGACATTAGATTATTTTTGTGTAATACATAATACATAACAAAAATAGACATCAAAGGACCGCAATAGTTTACTGTATTTGAAAACTCAGAATATAATCTTCTAATCTTTGTGAAAGATCTTCAACATCTCCCATAACGATCTTCCCTTTTTTTTCTTACCTAAATCATTTATTAATATCCTGGTAAAAATAAAACATATAAATGTTGAGATCAAATGCTCAGTAAGATTATTCATAGATAAATTAAAAAAAACCATATAAATTTTAACTTCAAAACATGATCATAAGGTTTACACCTCAAAATCATGAGTTGTGAAATAAATCATTGCAGTACGTAAGGAATATGTCATAAAAGGGCATCAATCATGATAAAATATCATTTTAATAAAACATTTAATTGTGGAAAACCATTAATCACATGATATGGTTTCCATAGTATCCAATGAATTGATGTCAAGACTATCTTAGTTGACAAAGTCCCTTTCTGAATCGAGTTCACTCCTCGTTCCAGTCCTGTATCACTAAACAGGATTAACTTACTGTTCCAGCCATATCTATCTAATGAGATATAAATCATTACCCAATGAAGTTGTGGGATATATAGGTCCCATCCATCTCATATTGAAATCATTGTTACGTGTTCCACAACACAAAAATAAATAATGCATCATAACCCAAATAATAAAATGGGTTTCATAAACATCATCCCATCATAACATAATCCATATAAAACAAACAGATATCATTTATTCATAAGAAAAGTGAAACCATGTAAATCATATGGACATTATACTTGAAACATACACATATAAAATATTGTCATCTTAGAAGGAATATGGTTTTGAAAAAACACTTGAAATGAATTCTTGTGGAAAATATCATTTCATCTTTAAAATAATATTCTTTTCACAAAATACCATGAAATTTTAAAAGAAAATGATTTTTAAAAAAATAGTGATGAAATCTTGTAGAGTAATCCTCTTGAAAATAAGTCATTATAAAACCATAAAAAGCCATTCATTCCATATAAGATAAAAAAACCTTATCCTCGTACTTTTAACGGAAAAGTCAAAAAGTACCACATATGGTAAACAAAAAAATTATTCCTTCCATAGGACAAAGTAAAAGTCAAGAGAGGTAAAAATGACTTTATACAAAAATGGAAGAATATTAAATACATTATGAAAATATTTTTATAGACATGGATGAAAAATATTACCCCAGTAAATACATATGAATAAACAATCTCGGATAAGAACAAGATTGAAATATTTATCCCTTACCTTAGGTCTGATATGCTTTGTACGTATCTGAACCTCTTGAAAATAATTTAAATAATGACATTGACATATTACAGAATATTTTTAATTGTTATGATAACATATATGGTTCACTGTTGACTTTATATTACCCGTTCTTTTGTAAATTCTATGTTAAAACAGCGTTTTGGGTAAAATCGTTTTATTTATCGTACGTGTTTGGAATTGTTGTTATTGATATTATTATTACGTATATCAGGATGTACTTACTTCCAGATTGTAAATCATGATTTATATATCATATATATTCAGTATATATATATATGATAAAAAGATGAATGAAATGAAATACACCGTTCTTGGAGATGATATGCCCTTCATATGCATGAACGATGTTTTCCATTCCTTATTTACTTGAATAGAAGTAAGTAAATGATATATATATGTATAAATAAATCGATTATTTTTTTATGTCATATATTTTATTATTATTCATTATATATACTTTATAATCATTCTTGTTTTGTTAACATGGAGAATGAATCTCATCGCGTCGTGGAGACGGTAATCCATACGTACGCATGAGCGATGATATTGTTCCCATAATTATTGAATGGAATTGGAGTGGATGATATAATAACGTAGAATCAGAATGATGTTATAATAACAATATATAATTATTCTTTACACCATTATACCCATCCAAGTAAGGTGGTGGTGGAAAAACAGATGACACCATGACGTGGAGACGGTATTCCGTACGGACGCACATGCGGTGATTTCACTTTCCGTAGGATGCATAGAAGATGAAATGTGGTTGTTTAATATTTATAATAACATATAAATATATTAGTGATAATTATTTTATTACTTTATAATGACAAAAATAAATAATAAGATGTTGAAGAAGAACGTAAACTTGAAAGAATCGGTAGAAGAGATTACCTCTTCTTCGACGCACCTCTTTTAACCTTCATTTTAAGGCACTAGGGTTGGTCTTTTGAGAATAAAAGAAGCATAATAATGTTAATAGGGAAGTTTAGTAGGGAAATGGGAAGGGGTTGGACTAGTTTTAAATCTTAATATTGTGTTAAGAGAAGAGAGAGGTGGTGCCCTTTTATAAGGGAGGAGAGGGGAACCTTAGAAAAAACTTAATATATTATTTTATAATAAAGTCTTATTAGTTTTATAAAAGATTAAAATTGATTTATATATAAGATAATCTGGGGATGGGTCTAAATGTTATAAAAAATTAAGTTTTACACATGTTTAGGTTACTATTTTAACCTTATCATTTTGATTTAACTCTAAGTTAAATAATTTTACTTTTACAATGTCTTCTTGTTTTCTTACAGTATATGGTTAAAAAATATACTATAACAAGCCAAACGAACATAAAGTGGTTAATAAATAATATATATAACCTTATCTATTTCATTTGTAGGATCCTTATATTTTTTTAGAATATAATATCAATTATTAATATAATATTTGTTTTAAAAACAATTTTGTGTCAATTTTGACACTATTTGGTAATAGATTTTTGATAAAATCATAATGGAATGATTAGTTCTAATAAAGTTATTTTAATAAATAATAACATGTCATATTAGCCTTGAAAATTAGTGGACTTCATAAAAAGTCTCCTATTAAATTTATTTGGTTATTTATAACATAAATTATGTTAATATTTCATTAATAAGGTAATTACTACATCATCATTGTGTAATAAATAAATTTACTTATTTAATGTCTAAAAAATATAAACAAAATACCATTATGTAGGAAATATTATTATCTTTCTAATTAATATTTATAGTCTAATTTATATAATTTATAATCCCATATTAAAAACATTTTAGTTGTTAAAAATTGATTTTTACTCTTTTAACTATTTTTTGAATTAAATAGTAATAAATGCCCTAATCTAATCCAAGTGGACCTGAATGATAATATAATATTACTAAAGATGTTTTTGGTCAAACTATACTTATCCAAAAGAATTAGGACAAGTTTTAGGGTAAAAATAATATCATTTTTACATTTAATTACCCAATTTAATTTTAACTATGGTAAATAAAAGTAAAAAGTTACTATTCACCAAATATTATTTTTATCTCATTGAAACTCATTTTACTCCTTGATATTAACCATGTATCTAGGATTTTCGAAATTCCACTCACAGATTAGGTAAAATTATGTTTTATGTAAATTTTCAAAAAGTTCCTAGGAGGTAGGTAAAAGACGGTGAAAAGTTCTATAAAATTTTTATATATCTGAAAGTATTACAAAATGAATCCAATTAATTACTTTGAACATATATATGTATTATGTATCAATTTTGACATAAAATAAATTTAAATAAAATAAATAATTATTTAAATAAAAAGTCAGTTTTAAATAGTAACCTAGTGTTTTACCTATTCATCAAAAATTGAATGTTTTCAGAAAAATACCAAAAATTCACCCTAGGCTAATTTCGATATTATGAATCCAAAAATGACATCCATTTAGAAAGATAAAATTTATAAAATTTCAAAAAAAGTTTTTATTACTATTCATAACGGCTAGTTTATATAATATTCAAAAAACATATTGCTATTTAGTGATACATGGTATTGCGTACATCACTCGCAATCGTGGAAGGTCACGATTGCATGTAAAGCAATCCATGTGAGGGTTGTGAGTAGTGCATGACATGTTTTTTTTGTATAAGAGAATCCAACCATATTTCATTTATTCACTAATTATATATATATATATATACAATCAATTTTGCGTAGAATAACTACTATCAAACGAACATGAAATTTTGTGTAACACGATCCAAGAATAGTGTTGCATATACTGGAAGCTTATACGGTGTTGCATATAGCACAAGATAATATTGGGGTAGAGTAAAACAGAAGATTTGAATGTATTTAAAAAGAATATATCTCATAAAATCACGGGGTGTTATAGTTATCCTCCATCGCCACACCAACCCCATTAATCCCAAAATGTCGGTTACATTATTCACATACTTCTCCACCTCATCAGGTCAAAATAGAACTTCAAAACTCTTGGTTCTATTCTTATTTCCACATTCACACATAAGGAGGAAAAAAGCCACGATTAGGGCCTCATTCAGGGCTCTACAGAGATTCCCCTTTGGCGTACATTCCTGGTATTGCAAAAATCCTCTTCCTCCCTTGTTTCCCACACCGATATTTTCTATCGTGGGCTTAGGGATCGGGTTGGGTTCTGCACTTACATGGAGGGTTTTCGCTCCTCTATGGTCTGAGATCTAAGACCTTAAACTATGATCTCTTCTATAACTACATAAGGCTTGATTCCTATCCTCATTCGATACGTAGGAATAACCATACATATCGTTTTTGGGTCCAGCCTAATAGGGAGCTAGTTTCTCTTTCCCCATACCCTCTTACCTCTATTTAGGCCCCTCGGCCCGAGGTTCACTTATCAGAATTGCGTATGGCATGGTATGGGATTATGTAATCATTCATGTATGGTATGTTTTATTTCACCATACACATTCCCCACTTAGCATCGTCCCTACTAGGTTTGTGACACTTGACGTTAAAATGCACGCCTGGTCATACCACATGACCCTAAACTGTGACATTATCTTCCTTTCCGCACGATGAAAAATAGCACTGCATCATGATTCCCTCACTCAAGGGTACACCATGTTTGGTAAAGGTCACACACCGTACCATTTGTCAACTCCTTCATACAGCTTGATTCTTGTGACGCTGCTAGGACTTTTCATCCTAGGCCTGTCGCATCAAAAAAACCATTCACCTTAATGGAAAAAGAAGATTTATCAAATAAAACTTCTTTTGGGTTGAGGGCCACACCCGCATTCCCCTTTTATCTGTGGCACTAATACCTTGCCATGCCGCCTCTATAACTACGTGCAGCTTGATCCCCATCTTCATGGGGTATGTAGGAAATTCTGTGATCCTTGCCTTGGGCCCAACATAACTTTTTTTTGTCCCTTGACCTAAAACCTCCCGATGGAACACATAGTGGTCGGGACCCTAGGTTCCCAATCATGTCGGGTTTTAAAATCACCCCACCATGTGTCTTCTGCATTTCCTTCCATCCATGGTCCGAATTATACTACCATAAACTAAGATCTCCCTAGAGGAAGGGACTCAACATCCTCTATCTAATACGTCCCATTGTCGTATTCCAATTTATTTTGACAAAGTGCCCGGCGTGTGGAATTTTTATAGGGACATCCCCCTCCTTCCATGTCCAAGCTTCGTGAGCTCACTATTTATATCCACACATTCTTCAACATCCAAAGGGAACCCCTTCACAGTTTGGTCTAATGATGCCTCGACCCACCAACCATTTCTGGCAAATGTTCCTAGAGATCTCGGATGACATTTATGACTTGTCTCATGTTTCGAACATGGTCAGTGGTCCACCCTCATATATATATCCCAATTCTAGTATAATTTGATATGAATGTTGTGTTTCAAACATAGTGAAAATTTATTCCCTATCATCACGCCACCATCATTGCCATCCAGATCATGAGAATCAGGATTCACACAGTTCCTCCTCCTCATGTTCAAGTGGAATTCTGACATACTCATCATTAATTATTCATTCATCTTGGCATGCTACATGGATGAGTCTTCTTCATTGGGAGGACATTCACCAATTGTTCCTTCTCCCTAACAGGTTCCTTCTTGTGTCGGGAAGTCCCACATCTACTTCTTGTTTCCCACATCGAGCACGACTCACATGGGCATAGTAGTTTTGGTAGGATGTGCACTAACACAACCAGTTTTTTATCATTTACCCTTTTGACATTAAATTGTGCTTACAAAACTACGTACAGGTTGATTCCCATATTCATGGGATACATAGAGACACCCAGGGATTTCACCTCGGTTCTATCCCCAAGAATCTTGAATCTGGTTCCTCCTCATTTCCAGCCCCTGGCCAGACCCCTTGTGGGGAACAATGTAACAACAATTTTTCCCTGAACAAGATTGGGTTGCCCCATGATTATATTGGTATGTGATGGCTCCCTCACCAGACAGGTCCTATCTAAAAAAACGAATGATCCATGATTAGACCGGTGCGTCCATATAATGTGCTTCCATCAAAATGGCATAATTTTGAGAGTGTTTTATTCTTTTCAAACAAACCATTAGTCCACATTCCATGATTTTTGTGCCGCTTATTAAGACCCTCATCCTCTTTCATGTCTAAAGTAACTCTCTAAGAGTATGGATTCTCAGCCTATGGCCTGCCTATTATCCTGGGCCAACATTCCAGACATCTCAATGAATGACATTTTGAGTCATTCCCTGTGTTTAGAACATGGTCAGCAGTCGGAACTCATTTGTTATCCCCATTCTAGGCTAACACAATAATGATACTATGTTTCGAATGTGGTCAATAGTTAGTCTTTATTGTTGCACCACCCCTATAATGTTCCAAACCCTTGGTATCGTGATTCACAGCTCTGATTCGCATCCATTCGGATTGATTTCAGCGCACCTAGAATTACCCCATTTGTGCACAACAACACACCGGGAAAACGATAATTCGACTGTTCTAAGAGATTCATTCTCTAGTCATGTCTCCCCCATTTCCTCCTAGAAATCCAGATTGGTTCTTCAAAAACCGGATGACCAAAACTTGGTTTGCACTCCTATGTTTGGATGTGGTGATAAAGTGATCATCCCTTGTTTCTCACATTGGGCCTGACCGATGTGAGCATTAAGAAAGATCATTGACGCTCCTCAAACATCACAAGGATACAATAATCCAATGTAATCAATGGGACTCATGAATTCTACAAAATCAAAAATTTAATGCATGAAAGTACATTTGAGGGTTTGTAATCCGTACTGTACAAGAGGGTCGATCCTCCCATGGACGAGTTGACCTCATCAAAAGAGTGTAGCTACTCCTCCACCCTCTGGATGGTGGTATTCAAGAGTTTTTTCCACCTGTTCATCTCCTGCTCCTCCTCGAAAGTGAGAGGGAGCAATTATTTGGCTGCAATCTGGGCCTGCTCCACATCGGCCTGGATAGAGGTCATATCTTCAGAGGCTCGCTTCATTCCCTCTTTAGTTTCTACCAGCAGGGTCTTCAATCGCAATACTATCTCAGATTGTGCGTTGAGGGAGGTCAGGTGCTTGTCTTCTCAATTATGAAGTTGATAGACCTCGTCTTCATCCTCCTAGAGCCTCTTAATGTTTATCGCCTTCCTCCACTACCATCCCACTCCTAGGCTACGACCATAATCCCAAATCTTTTTTTCCATAAGATCTCAGATGACCATGTGATGACGTCGAGCATCCACTCCCCTAGCACATATTTCATGTAGTCATGAGCAAATTTTTTCCATCTCGTCCAACCATAATGCTTAGGTGGTTTCATTGATGAAGTGCGTGATCAGCTCCCATGATTGGCGACAGACTTTATTATTGTCATCCTCATTAGAGGTCGTCTCATCCCAGTCAGCGTGGTTGGAAGGCTTGTATATGGGGAATTCCGCCAGGAACTCCTCAATAGGGTCCACTTCTAGAGTTGAATCTGGCATGGCGGGGCCTGAACACTCTGGTTGATCATCATCATCGTATCCCACCGCAATAACCTCAAGCTCAGCCCCACTAACGCCCCCTCTAGTGATCGAGAGCGCTACAGTTCATTCAGGTTTGATGTCTGCCTCCAAAATCATTGGCATGCCTCTAGGAAGGGTGCTTCCAGAATTCTAGACCAACTTCACCGCAATGGCCCATGTCAATTGTAGGATTGTACACGCCCAAAAAGGGCATGGATGTCAGTTAACGTGGTCAGGGGAAGGTAATTGTAAATTCAGTATAGGAGACTTACAGAGATCAAATCTAGGTTCTTTATCATGAGCTAATGTCGATGGGACCCTATGGCGTGTCCCACCTTATATGGTTGTCCGGTATGGAGACTCCGGGGGAGTTGGCTCATTTGTCCAAGCCCCACTAGACACGGAAGTTGACGCAGCCATGGGTGGATATCTCGAAGGTCCTACGTCGGCACCCACTGCGGTGTGATATTGAGGTCTATGCACAAGGTCCTCCTGTAAAGTGTAGATGCTGATAAGGAATCTAGAGGAACCTAAGGGTAGACCCTGAGAAAGGAACTTCGGATTTTACCACGAGGGACTCCTCAAAAATCTTGGAGATCCGAGGACTTGTCGCTGACTTCACCGTCCTCCAATAGACTCCCTCTACCCGTCTCGTCTCCCTAGGAAGACTTTTCCAATTCTTCTGGAAGAGGGAAGCCCTCCCTACGGTCAGCAGCTGACATTAGTGGAGGGACCGTACAATCCAACAACACCCTAACACGGTCTGTCATCGGGTGCGGGGCACCCCGGGAGTGGATAATGTCTTCCAGTTCGGCCATGTATTTCTCCGACTTCACCTGGGATACTGTAAAACCTTCTCTAATAGGGAAAATCCCCAAAAAGTCCATCAGGAGGTGGTTAAGGTGCTTCTATAACTCAAATTGGCTGAGTAATTTCTGATTGGCTTCCCAGATGTCTCAGGCCTTCAAGAAGACAACATTCATTGGCATGTCAATATGGCGCATCCATTTCCCCGAGGCCTGAGTATAAATCCTTTGTAATCCTCTCATTGTCTTACCCAATGGATTAACTTGTTCTTCTAGGACCATCGGGTCCGCTACTGCCACCCGATCAGCTACTACTTCTTCAACGTCAACTGGTGCGGGCATCGCCGCAGCAGCCGCCCCGCCACTACAAGATGTCTTTACCAACTTCTGACATCATCCACAAGTTTGGGAATCTCTCCATCACCGAGTAGGATGGTTGTCTGCTTCAGCACCTCCGCTGGGTTGGCCGCCTCCCTTCTCTGGGAATATTCCTTCACTATCCCGAGGATGGAAGTAGGAAGAGGCGATACATTCCACATCTTCCAATCCTCCCATGTGAAAATGACCCACATCTGCCTCATCACACATGGGTGATCCTCATGATTCACCTCCAGGTAGATATGCAGGGTCAGTCACTGCAGGCACCAGAATTTCCATCTTAACCGGTATAGGGTATATAGCTCGCATAGGTGCTCACGGTCCACCCTGGCCACCAATACTCAAAATCGAATGGCTATGTGGCAGGACCGATGCTCTTCCGTTCCTCAACCATAATTGGTGAAGTCCCCCATCGGAAACACGAACATATGAAATTTGAACACTTCTACTTTCCAGACATGTGTAAAAACTGATGGTATGGTTAGCTTGTCTAAAAAACTCCCCACGACGTTGAGAAACGATGGGTGGAAGATCCACCCTGTAGGCGATATGGGGTTCGGATACTCATATATCCCTCTAATGTGCACCACTATCCACCCGTACAATAGGTGGAATGACCCTCATATCCTCTGTGGCCTCTTCTCCTTGCTGATGTTCCACTACATCTTATACAACATAGAGAGCATCGAGATCCTATGTTGACCTGCTCTCCTGTCACCAATGTGGATTCCATGATGAAAGTTCTTTGCTACACTCCCATGTTGGTATCCCTCACTAGTTGGATCCCACCACAGATTAGAGCTTCGATGAATGCAACCAGCCAAACTATTTACTATTGCTTTGTGCTGATACTAAACCACCAAGTCGTCCACTGGAAATCCTTCAACAACTCTATGTATGAGTGTTCCTTACTCCGGGCCCCCTTTGGGCATGTCTGAGGGCTCGTAGGAAAATGCCCGTTTTTGGGAAGTTTGGGAACCGCTTGAACCACCATCTGAAGTGGACTTCCCTTACTACCTCTTTGTCCTCCCCGGGCATGAGCTCCATCAGTGCTAATGCTAGTCGTGGAATCTATTCTAGATCCTCCCAAGAACCCATTGCAGGGAGGAATTTTTTGTACATTTCCCCCAGTATCGGGACCCCCTAGATCTGATACACATCCCATAAGCTGATGTAAACATCCCTGTGATGCAGGTGGAAGGTATTAGTACCCGGCAACCACCACCTCAATAGCTCTGACATTATCTCCTTCCGCTGGTAGATGTGAAACTAGGAAGCCCAAGCTGCCTCATACAGGTCCACTCTTCTCATATCCACTCTGAACTCCTCACATGAGGCTCCTACTCAGTAGGCACAGTTCAAATCGTCCGTGAAGCTGCTTCCCTAGACCAGGTCCCATTCCTCATACCACCCCTTCTTCGGGTTCCCCAGCACTCCCTTGAGGATAGTTCGATATAGATGAGGGGGACGCCTCTAGATGAAATGTATTCCCATAAACTTTGTTCATATGGTTGTATTATTAGTCATAAATGACGGGTATGACATCCTCTTTGGCATGACCATCGGCCTCCCTGAACCAACGGTGCTGACATAGTGTGCTCTAGAACCAGTATGTTGGCTCGTCTCTGCTATCACCAGGGATGAAGATGTCATCCTTCAGCCTGAATCCATACAAGAGAAACCTTTTACACAATGGGTAGTTCTTATAGCTCCCCGATAGTAGCTCCACAAATGAACTACGGTCCAAGTGGTTATGGGCCAACTCTCGTAGTCCCAAGCAGTTCGCCTATTCATCCTTCCGGGAAACATCCACAAGGACCCCCTAGGCAGATGTTTGGTGGGGCATTCAGTTCTGGAACATGGACATTATTTCGGTTGGTTTGCGATGCTCATTCTCAGAGCACGTTCGCGAAGACTCTTCGCGATGACTTTTCTCAGAGCCATGCCTAGGCGCTCCAACACCGAATCGCGGAGCGCAAACGCCGAGTCGAGGACTCGATGTGCACTGTGAAGAATCAATTCACTGAGAAAACACGCGGAGTATTCATATCATCACGAATCTAGAGTGAAAAAGGAAAATTTAGCAGATATGGGAAAGGACAAAATAGAGTGAAACTCCCTATTTATTGGAGACGACCATCGGAGCTTCGCGATGCCTCCAGTTCACGCCGAGAATCGAGGTGCGTTCGGCCCACACATCCCATATCTACCTCGCGATCCCTCTTCGTGAGATAGCATCGCGAAAGGTCAAGGATTATGTCGATTACCCTCAGACCTCGACCCTTTATCTCTCTGAGACACCAAGTCTAAGGGGGGTCATTTTTGGGAGCCAAAATTCAGGAAAGATAAGAAGGTGAGACGAACAAACCATTGACTTCCTTACGAATCCATTTCACAGAGTCCCCCTGCACCGCGGCTACCACGAAGCATGAAGGCAGCACACTCCTTGAATGCATTTGACTTTTTCGATCCCACCATGAAGCAAGGAGGAGGGATGCTCCGCAAAAAATTTACTTTCGCAAGCCCACCATCAAGCCAGTAGACGAGATGCTCCACGAACGCATTTTGACGTTCGCGATCCCGCCACGAGGTAAGGAGGTGGGATGCTCTGCGAACACATTTGGTGTTCGCGAGCCCACCACAACAACATGAGGCAGGATGCTCAGCGAACACATTTTGACGTTCACGAGCCCGCCACGAAGCCAAGAGGCGGGACGCTCCACGACTGAATTTGACATTCATGAGCCCTCCGCGAAGAAACCAAGTCCTTCTTCTCACTGCATATGCTCGGCTTATTAACACGTGAATTTTACATAAAACATTTCATTATTTTAAGCATAATTAATCATCAGAGTACAAGCCATGGATCGATAAGTCTAGTTTCTTGGAAGACAAGGTACATATAACATAAAACATGGGGCTAAAAAACTTCTTTATTTAATTCCATAAAGATCTTCCTACTTCCATTGATCCCTTACATCTTCATAGGGTACCCTGGGGAACACATGAACAAAGGGATGAGCGATAATGCCCAGTAAGGGAATGAACATTAGGATACATCTCAAGCACAAGAGTTAGGAGGCATGACATAAAGATATCCAAAGAATTAAACATATATAATCATTTAATATAAGCATGGGATCATATAAATATGGAATCATATAAATGTGGAAGAATCATAAAAAATTTCATTAGTACGGGTTAAGGCTAACCGCCTATCCCGTTTCCCATTTTAGTACGGGTCAAGGCTAACTGCCAATCCCGTTTCACATCACATCTCAATATACATAACCTTACCGAATGCAATGGAGCGCTATCTGGGTGCACCCATCTCAAAAGTTTCATGAATACTCTTTCCACATAAATATTCATACCACATATATACCATACATCATCAATCATACACAAATATATTGGTACCCATGGAATGAATTGGGTACTACAATAATGACATCAATCATAACCAATTGGTGTATCATGAAAGTTTTCATATCGGGAAATAATTAAAAAATACATGGATGTTCATATGGTAAAATATAAATATAACATGTTAAGTGGTGTCAAACATAAGTGCCAAAAAATGAGAAATATATTTTAGAAACATTGGAATTAAAACATTTTTGTGCGGTTTTAAGGAAAATACTATAGAGAATTTATATTGGTAACGAAGACATTCGTTAATATATAACCATAATTGAACGAAGAATGATTTCATAATAAAAATAAAGAATTTACAAAGATAATGAGATCTTAAAATTGAAGATAGAGTGCACTTTAAATTGGGTAAAAGTTCTGGAAGTTTCCTTAAAATGAGTTTGCTTATTGGGAAGTATCGAAGAGAGATTCATATAAAAGCATGTATATCCCTGGAAGAGAATGAGAGATGGATCACGGAACATGATTTTTGAAAATATAAACAGAATTTTTATGTTCTACATAAAAGAAAAGACAACAAAATTTTGTTAAAACGAATGATAGACTAACCTGAAAAAATAAATGAATTTCAGGTAGAATCCATCATGGTTTATTAGCATGGTATCAGGTGTAACTAAGAGGGCTTGATGAGATAGATAAGAGATTCCTCATCACTTATAAAACATTAGGGAAGTATGGGTAAGGTGTATAAATTTACCCCATCACTTGGTATTACACAAAAATCCATATCATAGAGAACAATCTTGATTAAGAGTAAAAAGGAGAGGATCCCTTAACTTAAATCAGTTGGTGTTCTCCCCTTGTTTTTAATGACCTGAATAAAAAATTTAGGATAATTAATTAAAAAGTATATAACCTCTTCTATATTCAATTTATTTATTATAACCCTTTTTAGTTCATTCAAAGCCTTTTTGATTCGTAACAAGGTTCAATTTCATTGTTCAGGCACGTTTGTTTACTTGGATTTAAAAGATACATTCAATTTTATCCAAGTTTGGATTATATAAAACATTAATGTTGTTGTAACACCCCAAGATTCCATATTACACTTATATTTTAATAATACAATACCGTGTGTCATACACAAATTTCAGATTCTAACACGCTAGTACCAATCAAGGTAGCTGTTAAGAATAGTAATACCCACCATTTCAAATTTTATACATTTTATCTTTCAAAATGGACTTTATTTTTGGATTTATAATATTGAAATTATCCTAGGATGAAATTTTGGTAATTTTCGGATAAATTTTATATTTTGATGAATAGTGAAAATTACTAATTTTTTTTAAAAAACAACTTTTTTAATCGAAATAACTAAGAGTGATAAATTATAAATTTGAGTGGTTTTTAAGTATATTTATAAAATATTTTTACCATTTAATATAATTTTTGTCATTGGACATAATTTCACAATTAAACCAGACATAAACATGTATCAATCTTTTGATATTTATTATTTCTTAAAAACACGGTTTTTGTTTTTAGAGTGGGAATTAATTTTAAATTAATTTTTGCCACTTCTGTGTTTTAAATTTGAAAAAATGGATTCCATATTTTTAATTAGGATGTCCAAATTTTGTAAATAGGTAACTTTCATTTTTAGACATTATGAATAATTACATCGGTAAATATTTTATTTACCATGGTTAAAGGGTAAATCCGGTAAATTAGGTTAAAAAAATTATATTATATTAATAATAAATTACCCTAAAACATGACCTACCCTAATTGGTGGATACATGTCCGAACATGGGCATATTTGGGTCGATTTTGAGACCCCATGGAGCCACATGTAGGTGATAGGGACACTTTATATTAATTACGTTTAAGTAAATAGAAAAATGGCATAAGCATATATCTTTTAGAAAAACAATTTTTACATAGTGTAATATATGTTATATATTCAACTGTAAATATTTATTAGATAGATAAAAAGATTTTATACATAATGGTATTTTATTTATAATTTTTATATATTATATAATTTAATTTATTTATGACACAATGATGATGCAGTAATTACTGTATTAATGAAAGATTAAGATAATTGATATTATAAATACCCAAATAAATTTAATATGAGACTTGTAATGAATATTAATAATCTTATAGGTAACTATTACATATTATGTTTGTTTATATAATTTTTTTCAAAGTAATAACACTGTTATGAATTTATCAAGAACAAAACACCCAATAGTGTCAAAATAGACATAAAAGAGTTTTTAAAACAAATATTATATTATTAATTTATATTCAATTCTTATTAATATAAGGATCGGCCAAAAAGACTTATATAATGATAATTTTATTATTAATGGATCACTTGGGGGTCTCTTGTATGTATATAGGAAGTTAATTAACTATATAATTTAAAAATACCAAGTGTCATGGTAAATGTCAAACTAATTAACTAAGAGTTAAAACTAAAAGATAAGGTTAATATAATCACCCAACCCGGTCTAAATTCTATTTGATAAAATTATTTTGACCCATACCCACCGAGACTATAAATAATATACTTTGGAGGCATTATAAACCGAATATAAATTTATTATAAAATAATATTTCTAGATTTTCCTAAGGTGCCCCTCCTCCCCCTTATAAGAGGACCCCACTTCTAACAAATTTTTCACACTATCAAAATCCTTTTGGTTCAAAAAACCCCTACCCAAATACTCTCTCAAATTCCATCACTTAAACCTAGGGGACTTAGTTTGATCAGAAAGCGAACCTTAAGACCCCTTTTGATCAAATCATAAGGAAGAACCTGAAGAAGAGGTAATGTTTTCACCACCCATTTCAAATTCATTTCTTCTTCAACTTCTTATTTCATTGTTATTACCATTATAAAATAATAATTACAGTATCTATTATATAATGTAATATTATTATAAATATGGTACAACCATATTTAGTATTCTATCCATCCTTTGAATGACAGTCACCATACATGCGTACGTACGACTTACCGTCTCCACGTCGTGGTGTAATTGTTATTCAATATATAATTATTTGGATGGGAATAATAATGATGTTTAATTCATGTAAATTATAAATATAACATGATAATGATTCTGTATATAAGATATACCATCGAATTATATATTATTTTTATATCAAAAGAATGATATTGTTGCTCGGGCGTACGTACGGACTTCCATCTCCACAAACACGATGAAATTCATTCCCCATCGTATCTATTCATGACTAATTCTCATTTTATGATTAAAATTAATGTTCATGATCTTTATATCATTCAGTATATGAATAATATATAACCAATTCATAACAAACACGAATTATGTAACAAAACATATAAAATCAAACAAGTTAACACCCGAAACAATGATAATACAAAAGTATTATTAACAAATCATTATTAGAAGATTATATATGATATCATAATTATGTATATGGTACATTTAAAATTTAATAACAATGTTTTAACTATTATACATTAGGTTAACATACCATAGACTAAGTAAAATTACATGGTAAGGGGTTTCTTAGCTCACATTTAATTCCGGGAGATTTCTATTGTTCACCACTTATTTATTGTATGTGGTGTGTGTACTTCCCATGAATGTATTAATTGTGTAATATACTATAACTTATGGATATTTACATCATCATTGTATGATAATTATTTAATGGTTGTATATTTCGTATGTTACCGAATTGATAAGGGGATTTGAAATTTCAATTTCCACTCATTCAACTTCACACATACTACATTGATTATTTTACACCAAGATTATGTGTGGAATCAATATTAATTTTCTTATGTCATAATTTACACTCCCCTTTTTGTGGATATAATTTTGATACACATAATCACTCCATTTATAAATTCTCAAGTCGCCGATATGAACTTGATAAGAGTAATTTTATCTCAATCTCCATTTATTGAGTTAAACATCCAATTCATTGGTGTTTTTTACAAGAATATGTGTGAATGTCCTCTGATTGATTTATACTGAATATCAAATAATATTGAGTGTATTTATATTTTTCACACATAATTATGTCATTGATTTACCCTTAACCTAAGGATACAGTCATTACAAGATACTTAATCTCAATTTACATCCCATTGAGACTTCTTTGTTGTTGTAAACCAAATCACTTTTATGTGGTGTAAATAATGTACATTGACATAGTTTATCATGAATCCCTTTATTCTCATGATATTACAATGTTTTGATTACCTCAATAATTTGTATTCAAATGTCTTTATTTTGGTTAGAAACTCTGACTAAAATATCATTTTTATATGTTTTAAAGATCTATTCTTCTAACTATATCTCATTAATGTCCATGTTTTAAAAATAGTTTTAAGGATTTATTTATATGGAAATTAAAGTTTTAAAAATAAAACTCATTTTAAAAGTTTAAAAGTGGTATGGTAAACTTTTATTAAGAAACCTATTATTAAATGGCTTGTTGACAAATAGTGTGACTTTTAAATGATTTCAAGAAAAAGGGGGATATTTCTCTCTAATAGTTTTGATGATTATTTTCATCTATGTTAATATCCTTCGTTATTATCGATTGATGTTAATATGATAAAATACAATCTTTTATATTGTATTGAATGAGTTATGTTTGACTGTGGATGTGATATTTTTATACCATTTAGGGTTTGTGGACCCGATATTTACATTTCGTAAGCTAGTTTTAATATAAATGTTGATGTTATATTTCAAAATTTTCATATGAGGAATGCGTTGGACATAGCAAGTGACTGGTGGAGCCCACTAGAGCTCCTCGATGCATCGGTAGGTTTCATGAGACAAACTAGTGTATTGGAACGAGGCCTCACAAAATCTTATTTCTAGTCTTGGAACGAGGCCATGGATACATGGTTATGATAGTTTGGAATTATGCATTCCATCATTATGAAAGTGGTTATTGATATTGCATGTGATTATTTGACTAGTAGAATATCCATGTGAATAAGTAAATGGCATTATTTCATTTTATTTTTTTCTATATAATGCATAAGTTCAAGTTTAAAAGGATTTTTTTAGTTATACATTACCTTAAATGTTTATACTTATTTATAAAAGTTTCCACTATATTGTTATCCTTACTGGGCATTTGAGCTCACCCCTTTTTATGTTTTATTTTTCCCAGGATGTGAAGAAGTATTTTATGAATGACCTATAGGGATAGTATAAGGGGATATGAGTGTGGATACAATATGTTGTAGCAGTTTTCATTTTATGATGTAATGTAATCTTTATGAATGTATCTAGTGATTCCTAGAATACTAAACTAATCGGACATTCGAGACTTGATCTTTCTTGTGATCATGCTAATGATATGTACTAATGCCCGACTCTGGGCAACTGGATTCGGGGAATTACAGCGGTTGTCAAGAATTTAATTAAAATTATTTAGTTCATATCCAAGAGATTTCATGGTTTTAATTTTAATTATGTTACATAGAGTGACATCGAATTATTATATATATAACTACAGTGATAACCGTTTTTTTAATCAGTGGATTTGAATACAAAGAATGTGTTTTGATTTATTACCTAATTAAAGTAGTACGAAAGGATTATAGAACCTAAAATAGGATATATTACATATATAATAATCTGGTTCAACCATAACATAAATGGTTTCATGACCAGAATTAATGATAATAACACAAATTGATAAAATGTGGTCCTTGAATGTGCTAAATTAACACATCTCAAACGATGCTTTCATTTCATTAAAATAAACGGTTGGGGAAAGGAGATAAGATAATGAAATATACCACTAGCATGAATACATTATAGTACATGTATGTTACTGGATTTATCATACTATTATTGTGAAGGGAGGTGAGGAAGGAAATAAAAATGAAAAGAACTTAAACGAAATGAAGAAATTGGGAAGAGGAATTTACCTCTTGAGACTTCCTCCTTTGATAACCTCTTAAGTGGAGAGGTTATGGTATTTTGAGAAGGCTGAGAGATTTTTGACTTGGGGGTGGAACATGGGGAATGATTTGGGTAGAATAATGGAATGTCAGAAGGCTTGAGATGAGTGTAGAGAAGAGGGAGTGAAGGGGGGGGGGGGGGGGTTATAGTGGATGAGAGGAGGGATTTCATAATATTATAATCATTAATTTACTATTTATTCCCAAGAAAACGAATAGTAAGTATTCCATAACAAATAATAGTAAATGGGTCATGTGAATTCGAACCATGGGTGGTGAAATCATCCATGACGTTAGGAATAGTCTATTTAGCTTATAATTTATATATACGGTAAATTACCGTATTTTACTATTCATCAAAATTTCAAGTATTTCAGAAAAAACCAAAATTTCAACCTGACCATTTATTAATGTGTAGAATCCAAAAATTAAGTCCATTTTTTCAATATAATTTTCTAATTATGATTATTTTAATATTTAATTAAAATCATAATTTATTATCAAAAACCATTTTTAAAACACTTATCAACTCATTCTAAAATATAGATATATCGTACTTCAAACTGGATTATTATTTTTATACTATCATAGGTGATGTTACTTTTCATTAGGGTATATAAATATTCATAAGGGTATGTTACTATTCATAAGGGTAGGTTACTATTCACCAAATATTATGTTTTTTTATCGGTCTCCAAAAACATACTAATTGCAACCGTGTATGTCAGATTTTAGAAATTCCAAACACAGAATTGACAAAATTATGTTTAATGGTTTATTGACACTTATAAGTTCATTATTATTTTAATTTATGGAATATTTATATGAAGGAAATTTCCATTAAAAAAATTGGGTCGTTACATTCTTCCCCACTTATGAAATTTCTCCATCTAAAATTTCATTTTACATTCTATGCCAAAAACAGATGTCGGTACTTTTTCTTCATTTATTCCTCCAGTTCCAATGTTGCCTCTTCGTACTTATGGTTTCACCATAGTACCTTGACCATATTATTCGTCTTGTTGTGTAGATCATTGTCTCTACGATCCAATATCTTCACTGGATGCTCCTCGTAAGAGATATCATCCTACAACTCTACCACCTCTGAAGATAGTACATGTGAATAGACTGGTATGTACTTTCTTAAGAGGGATACATGAAAGACATCATGTTCTTTCAACATGGTAGGTGGAAGTTCCAGTCGATCGGCCACAGATCCAACTAGATCAAGGATCTCGAAGGGGCCGATGTACCTGGGACTTAACATCCCATTCTTCCCGAGTGGCATGACTCTCTTCCATGGAGATATTCTAAGGAAGACTTTATCTCCAATGTCAAACTCCATGTCCCTTCGATAGTTGTCCGCATTGGTATTTTTCCGACTATGAGTGCATTTGATGTGTTTCAGGATGACTTTAACCTTCTCTATCATCTCTTGAACAAGATCGGGTCCAAGTAGCTTTCATTCTCCAACTTTATCTCAATAGGTTGGAGTTCTACATCTCTTTCCATACAGATCTTCATATGGATCCATCTGAATACTCGAGTAGAAGATATTGTTGTATGAGAACTCAGCCAATGGGAGATGCTAATCCCATCTACCTTTGAATTATAGAGGGTAGGATTTAAGCATATCATCATGCCTCTGAATAGTTCTTTCAGACTGGAAATCAGTTTGGGGTGATAGATCCTGCCAAAATTTAATTCAGTACACCAAAAATGTTGAAGGATCCTATAGAATTTAGATGTGAACCTTGGATCACGGTCAGTGACAATTGAGAGTGGAACACCATGCAGTCTCCCCACATCCTTCACATATATCTTTGAAAATTTTTCAAGCAAGAGATCTTTCCGAATAGTGATGAAATGGTATGTCTTGGTGCATCGGTCCACCACAACTAATATCGCATTATTTCCCTTCGACGTCTTCAGGAGACCCGTGATAGTGTCCATAGTATCATTTTCCCACTTCCACAAGTATACAGACAATGGAGTCATCATACCTATTGACTTTTGTCACTCAGATTTAACTTGGTGACATACCAAGAACCTTCATATATATTCTGCAATCTCCTTCTTCATGTTATCCCACCAGAAGTATTCTTGGAGATCACAGTACATTTTTGTACTCCCTGGATGGATAGAGAAGGTCGAGCTATGTGCATCATTCAATATCTCCTTATTTTTCTCTGGATCAGATGGTACACATAATTGTGTCCTAAATCTTACAACTCCTTCCTCATCAATTATGAAATCGCAAGATTTCCCATTTTTAACAGTATCCACCCTTTTATGAATTTTCACATCCATTCATTGAACATAATTTATTTTCTCTAAGAAGGATGGTTGAGCAATCATTTGAGAAAGGATTGATGATTTTCCTCTCTTAATGATTCCAATTTACATCCTTTGAAATTCTAAGATGATCAGATCCTTTTCAATTCTCATCATTGATAAATATGCAAGATCCTTTCTACATAGAAAATCTGCCACTTTGTTTGCCTTACCAGGATGATTGTGGATTGAGGAGTCATAATCCTGGATGACCTATATCCATCTTTGTTGGTGCATATTAAACTCTTTCTGTGTGAATATATTTTTTAGACTCTTTTGGTCAGTATATATCTCACATTTTTTCCCATAGAGATAATGCCACCATATTTTATACTCTAAGATCATTTCTGGAAACACTAGATCATGCATGTGATAGTTTTTCTCATGTATTTCTAGATTCCTTGAGACATAGGCTACCACTTTATCATTTTTCATTAGCACACAATATATTCATTTCTTAGAAGCCACACTATACACTACAATGTGTTCTCCACTTGAAGGGAGTGTGAGTACCAGCGTAGTGATAAGCCTCTTTTTCAACTCCTTGTCATAGTCATCACATTCCAGTGTCTAGACGAACTTTACTCCATTTCGTGTCATATTTTTCATTGGGTTTTACAATCATGAAAAGTTCTTCACAAATCGTCGATAATAACTAGCTAGACATTAAAAGATGCGTATCTCCGTTACAAAAGTTGGCCTCGGCCACTCTTCAATTGCCTTCGTCTTGGTAGGGTCCACAGATATCCCTTTCCTGGTGATAAAATGCCCCATGAATGAAACTTCCTCCATTCAGAACTCACATTCATTGTACATTTCATACAAATTCTCCCTTCGCAAAGTCTTTAACATTGTTTTCAAATGCCTCTCATGTTCCTCCTTGCTCTTGGAGTATATCAAAATATCATCACCAAAGTCCACCAATTTTTTTTTGAGGTAATCTCTAGAGACTCTATTCATTAAATCCATAAAAATTGTTGGAGCATTAGTTAGTCTATAGGGAATCACTATGAACTCATAGTTTCCATACATCATTCTAAAGGCAGTTTGGGGAATATCATCCTTCCTCATCATTAGTTTCTGATATCCAGAACGAAGGTCTACCTTAGAGAAATAACTGGCCCCACAAAGCTAATCAAACAAGTCATCTATATGTGGAAGGGGATGCATGTTCTTTATAGTGATTTTATTAATCTCGCGATAATCAATGAAGAGTCCATTGATCCATCCTTCTTCTTTAAAAAGAGTACTGGATCACCCCACAGTGAAACACTCGGGTGTATAAAACCCCTCTCCATATTCTCCTGTAACTACTTCATCAGCTCTTCTAGCTCTACGGTGGCCATTCTGTAAGGTGTCTTTGAGATTGGATGAGATCCATGGATAAGTTCAACTGAGAACTCTACCTCTTGATCAGGAGGAAGACCAAGAAACTCTTCAAGGAATAAATCTGTGTAATCCCTCATGATGGGCATGTCTTCAATATTGATTCTATCTTTTGTCCAAATCATTTGAGCTTGATATGATTTCTCATAATGAAGCAGTATCCAAACTTGAGAAAAATATTCTATAGGAGACTCATCTTCTTCCTTACCCATGTAATGAATCGAAGGATTCTTTGGGATGTGAAAAGTGATCTCCCATTCCAGACAATCGATGTTGGCCTTGTATGAAGATATCCAATCCATGTCCAAGATAGCATCGAACTACACTAAAGGAAGTTTGAAAAGATTAGATGGGAGGTTAAGTCCACAAACATTAACCGAGGAGGAGTTATAAACCATGTATGAAATAATTTCTCCATTCGATGTTCTCATAGATAACTTTTCTTCCAAATTTTGAGTTCGTGTTTGAATAGTTATACTAAACATGAAAGATATGAAAGAATGTGTAGAACAAGAATAAAATAGTATGTTCACTATTCATGAATGAATAACAAGAGTACCTGACACGAAATCATTTTCTGGATCCACCTCAGTAGTAGTGATAGAATAAGACTGTCACTGTTTCCTTGGAGGTTGTTGTTGATTGCCTCTGACAACCCTCATCTTATGGAAATTGTAAACATAATGCCCAAGATCCTTGCAGTTATAACACTTCACTGCATACTGAGTGTTGATCTCAAACTTCCTTTCTTCTTCATCATTAGTTGGATTTTTCATATCCGTTTTGTAGTTCTTATCCAGAGGGCCAAACATTACGCATTTGAACCAGTTATTTGTTCCCCTGAGACAGTCACCAAGATTCTTCTTCCCACAATTTTTTCAAAGGGGAAAGTGAGGCTTATTTCCATCATGAGATGTTTTTGATGAACGACCCATGTTGTTCTCCATTTTCCACTTCCTGCCACTAGGCCCATGAGACCACTGAGAGTCACCAATATCCATTTCATCGTTGAGGTAACAATGAACAATATTTTCATAGTTATCAATGTCTCGAATCGCCAAAAATTTTCATAGACTCCTCTTTAGTCCGCTAAAGAATTGATCCACCTTGTATTCGATGTTCATGAAAAATATGGTGGTGTGCATTGCAAGACATGTAATGTTCGCTTCATATGCCCTGATGGGCTCATTCTCCTTTGCTTGATTCCAAGGAACAATCCTTAATTATTTATACAGAGGGTTCGAGAAAAATACGTTTTGAAAAATAACCTCGTGAATTCCTCCCATTCTATGGAATCAATTTCTTATTGGGACATTGTATTCTTGATCAGTTTCCACCAATGATCAGCTTCCCCATCAAAATGATAGACTGCCAGTACAACTTTCTCTTCATCTGAACACTAAAGGGAAAAGAAAATCTTTTCAATTGAGTAAATCCATTGATCTTCAAGGAGGTGATCGGAAGACCCACAAAAAATGGGAGGCCTTTCCCACATGAAATATTTTACAGAAACATGATCTTTCATTAGAGGTGGGGGATATTACACCTAATTCATGTTATTATCGATAACTCGATCCAGCTGAGCAAGTAATTCCATAATGTTTTTAGCACCCGCTTCAATCACATTAGGCATGACATTAGGTAAATCATCACATTGCATATACATTGGTTTTTGGAACATGTTTTCAATTTCCCACCATTAACTAAGAAAAAAAACGTATAATTAGAGGTATTTAATACTTAGATATTGAGAAAAAATAGAAACTTTGAACATAAAAGTATGAAATTATAAAGAATAAGTATATCCCGGCATGTGATTCCCTAGGATTTTATCCAGGTTATCCTCGATTTATTTATTAACATAAATTCTTATGGGATTATTTTTGTCCCTTAATAATAGTTTGTACTATGGTTGTGAATATACTAAAGAATATCCCCCGAGAGTGTCGTAAACAAGATTGAAGCAAGCCCAGTTATCGTACACCAGTTCCCATTAGAGTCTAGCTCAAAGTGGTGTTTTGGGTTTTACACATAGATACATCTGACCTAGATATGCCTCTACCTACTCATATCCAGACAGGGATGTATTTGCTTGATAACCCAGTTACTCTATTCTCACCAAAAAAATAGAACTGTTTTCTTATACTTAGTAACATATCTAAGGTTCGCACTATGGGGATGTGACACCTCGACCCCAGTTACCCAGAGTCGGTGCATTGTTACATAACATTGGCTTGATCACAAGAAAGATCAAGTCTCGAAAGACCGATTAGTTTAGTAGCCTTGGTAACATTAGATATATTAATAAAGTTTACATTACATAATAAAATGAAAACTACAACAATATAGTCTCCATAGTCCACACTCTTCTCCCCTCATACTATCCCTGCAGGTCATTCATAAATCAATTCTTCACATCCTAGGAAAAATAAAACATTGAAAATGGGTGATCTCAAATGCCCAGTAAGGACAACAATTTAGCAAAAACATTTATAAATAAGAATAAACATTTAAGGCAATGTATAACTAAAACAAAAGCCTTTTAATCTTGAACTTCAACATAGTATGGAAACAAATAAATGAAATAATTCCATTTACACATTTACATGGATATTCTACTAATCGAATAATCACATGAAATATCAATAACCACTTTCATAATGATGGAATGCATAATGCCAGACTATCATAACCACATAGCCAAGGCCTCGTGCCAAGACTACAAATAGTATTTTGTCAAGTCCTTTTTCCAAGACACTAGTTTGTCTCATGAGACATACCGATTTATCGAGGAGCTATAGTAGGCTCCACCCGTCACATATTAAGTCCAATGCATTCCCAGATTAAAAGGTTTAAACATAACATAAACATTCGTATTAAAACTAGCATACGAAGTGTCAATACGTTCACCATAAACCATAAAGTGTATAAAAATAAAATATCCATATTCAAACATATCACAATACCCTCAATACTATATGGATGTTTTGTTTCATAATAAATCAGCTTCAAATAAGCTTAAAATTTATCATAGGATGTTGACATAAATGAAATCAAAACTATTTTTATAGAAATAGCTCTTTTTTATTTTGAAATAATTTAAGAGTAATATAAAATAAAACATTTTCTTTGAAAATATTTTTATAATCTTGTAAGGGAAGCTTCGACGATTTTATAATGGCGGAAAATAGCTGCACCCGTCATATAAGATAAAAAAACATTCTTACCTTGATTCTGTCGAAAAGGTTAAAAAGCACCTTGTTAGGAATAAACGGAATGATTCCTTTATAAATCTCTTATAAAAATTCAAAAAAGGTTATAAATGACTTTAACCCATATTATAGTAAATATTAAAAACGTTTTGAAATACATTTTTAAGAAACATGGGTGTGGATGATAATGAAGTCCCAGTAGATTATTACATATAAACAACCTTGGATAATGAAGAGATCACGAAATAAACCCTTACCTTGTAATATTCCTTGGTTGAGGGTAGGTTAACCTCCTGTATAATGTTAAAATAATTTTTATTGAATTATTCATGAATTATATACATTAATATGATATCATATATGATCTTTTAACATTTCTCTGTTAATAATATCTTAGAATTATCGTCGTTTCGGGTGTTAACCTAATCGTTTTCTTTAATTTGATTTGTTACATAAGCTGTGTTTGTTATGGATAGGTTGTATATTATTTATATTCAGAATGATATCAAGTCCTTAAATACTAAAATTAATCATTATATGATAATTATACTTGAATGGATACGATGGAGAATGAATCTAATCGTGTTCGTGGAGACGGTAGTCCGTACGTACGCACGAGCGATAATATCTTTTTTTGATATTAAAATTACATATAATTGAATGGTATATCATATATAAAGAATCATTATCATGTTATATTTATTATTTACATGAATTAAAGATCATTCTCATAGCCATCCAAATTATAATATATTGAATAAAAATTACACCACAATGTGGAGACGGTAAGCCGTACGTACGCACGTATGGTGACATGTCATTCAAAGGATGTATATAATACTAAATATGGTTGTACCATATTTATAATAATATTAATGTATATAGTAGATACATTATTAATTATTTTAGAATGGGAATAAAAAAGAAATAAGAAGTGGAAGAATAAATAAATTTGAAAAAAATGGTGGTGAAAACATTACCTCTTCTTTGGGTTATTTCTTTTGATTTGATCAAAACAGATCCTTAGGTTAGATTTATGATCAAACTAAGGACTCTAGGTTGTAGAGAGGGAAGTTGAAAGAGTATTGGGTCAGGGTTTGGCCGAACCAAAAGTCTTTGAATGTGTTAATTAGTGAGAAGGTTGAATTCCCTTTTATAAGAGGGGTGATGGGAACCTTTGGAAATGCTAGAAATATTATTTTATAATAAATTAATATTCAGTTTCTAATGGCTCCAAAGTGGATTATTTAAATGTTGAGGTGTGGATGGGTCGAAAACCACTAAACCAATAGAATTTAGACAGGTTTGGTTGATTATATTAACCTTATCTTTATGTATTAACTCTTAGTTAATTAGTTTCACTTTTAAAATGTCTCTTTGTATTTTTATATTATATGGTTAATAAACTTACTATATATATCCAAGAGACCCCCCAAGTGTTCCATTAATCATATAACTATCATGATATAATTCCCTTGGCCGAACCTTAGATTTTTAGAAATTTAATATCAATTAATAATATAATATTTGTTTTAAAAACTCTTTTATATCAATTTTGACACTATTAAATAATTGATTTTTGTAAAGATCATAACAGAATTATTACTTCAAAAAAAGTTAATTAAAGATATCCTAACATGTCATATTATCCTATAAAATTATTTTTATTTATAAAAAGTCTCAAATTACATTTATTTGGGTATTTATAATATCAATTATTCGAATTTTTTTATTAATTTAGTAATTAGTGCATCACCATTGTGTCATAAATAAATTAAATTATATAATGTCTAAAAATTATAAATAAAATACCATTATGTAGTTAATCTTTTTATAATTCTAATTAATATTTATATTCGAAAATAAAACATATATTACCTTATGTAAGAAATGTTTTACTAAAAGATATATGCTTAAGTCATTTTTGTATTTATTTTAACTTAATTAATATAAAGTGTCATTATCACTTACATGTGGATCTATGGGGTCCAAAAATCGTCCCAATGATGTAAATGGTCGGACATTATACACCAATAAGGTTAGGACACGTTTTAGTTTAATTTAGTATTATTATAATATTATTGTTTAACCCTTATTTACCGGATTTATCCTTAACCATGGTAAATAATATATTTACCGAAATAATTATTCAAAATGTATAAAAATAAAATTTACCTATTTACTCAATATGAACATCCTGATTCTAAATATAGAATCCATTTTTAAAAATTCAAAACACAGAAGTGGAAGATATTAATTTAAAATTAATTCCCGTAGTTAAAACAAAAAACGTTTTTTAAGAGATAATAACTATCAAAAGATTGACACTTGTTTATATCCAGTTTAATTGTAAAATTATGTAAAATGACCAACATTGTATAAAATGTTAAAAATATATTCTAAATATACTTAAAAACCACTGAAATTCATAATTTATCAATATAAATTATTTCAATTAAAAAAGTTTTTTATAATTTAAATTTAGTAATTTTCACTATTCATCAAAATTGAAATGTTATCCGAAAAGTTCCAAAATTTCACCCTAAGCTAAATGTGATATTAAGAATCCAAAAATGAAGTCCATTTTGAGAGATAAAATTTAAAAATTTTAAAAAGAATGTATTACTATTCATAACGGCTAGTTTGATTGGTTGTGGTGTGTTAGAACTCGATGTAGCGTACAACACACGCTATCACATTATTTAAAGAGAGGCGTACCATAGAAGCTTGTGGTGTTACATTCTCCCATCCGTAAAATAATTTCATCCTTGAAATTTCTAGAATACTACCGCATGAAAGGACTCTGGTGGTTCTTCATCATAAGTTCCTCGGGTTCCCACGTTTCCTCTTCCATCATATGGTTTCTCCACAAAACTTTTACCAGACACGTCGTCCGGTTTCTCAGTACTTGTTCTCTCGTATCAAGAATCCTGACGGGCTCTTCGCAATAAGACAAATCGAGTTCCAGTTCTAATTCCTCATAGGTGAGTACATGCGTTGGGTCAGGCTTGTATTTCCTCAATAGAGATACATGGAACACATCGAGAACTTTAAATAGACTTGGCGACATTGCCAATCGGTATGCTACAACCCCAATTTGTTCAAGAATTTCGAAAGGTCCAATGTACTTGGGACTCAATTTACCTTTTATACCAAAATGTATGACTCCCTTCCATGGAGATACCTTCGGGAAAACAGGATCACCGACTTGAAATTCCAAATCCTTTCTCCGATTATCAGCATAGCTCTTCTGCCTACTTTGAGCTGCTTTGATGTGATTTTTGATTACAGTCACCTTTTCCATCGTTTCCTCCACCAGTTCTGGACCAACAAGTTTTCTTTCACCAACACCATCCCAAGAGGTTGGTGTGTGATATCTCTTTCCATATAATGCCTCATATGGTGCCATCTGAATACTATAATGGAAGCTATTGTTATAGAAAAATTCTACCAGAGGTAAATATTGATCCCACATACCCTGAAAGTCAAGTGAGCAGGATCTAAACATGTATTCTAGGGTTTTAATAGTTCGTTCTGATTGTCCATCTATTTGATGGTGGTAGGCAGTGCTCAAATGAAGTTCAGTATCCAAGGATTTCTGAAGACTTTTCCAAAATAATGAAGTAAAACGGGGATCATGATCAGAAACAATCGATAGGGGTACTCCATGAAGTCTCACAACTTTATCAATATAACATTTTTCTAGACTTTTTAGTGGTAGATATTCTCTTATAGCAAGAAAATTTGCTTACATGGTAAGACGATCAACAATAAACCATATTTCATCGTTCCTTCGAGGAGTCTTTGGTAGCCCCATGATAAATTCCATCGTAATATTGTCCCATTTCCACTCAGGTATGGGAAGAGGTAGCATGACTCCTCCAGGTTGTTTCCTTCCAGCTTTCACTTGGTGAAAAACCATACATGTTGACACAAAATCAGAAATCTCCCTCTTCATGTTGTCCCACCAAAAATGTTCCTTCAAATCTCTATACATTTTGGTGCTCCCAGGGTGTATAAATAAATTGGAACTATGAGCATCATCCAGCAATTCCCTTTTTAGATCAGGTATATCAAGAACAAAAAGTCTCTTCCCAAATTTCAAAATTCCTTCTTAATACACAAAGTCTCTCAACCTCCCATCATTCACAGCTTTAATCTTCTTTTGAAATTATTCATCATCGGTCTGAGAACTCTCAATCCTTTCTAGTAAATATGGTTTGGTAACCATTTGAAAAATAATTGATGTTTCACCTTCCCTAGTTATTCCCATGTCCATCTTCACTAGATCCATGAATATTGGATCCCTTTCAATTCTCATATTTTTCAAAACCCCATGATAATTTCTGCTCAAAGCATCTTCCACCTTGTTTGCTTTCCACGGGTGGTAGTGTATAGTACAATCATAATCCTTGGTTAATTCAAGACATCTGGTTTGCCTCATGTTGAGTTCTTTTTGTGAGAAAATATATTTCAAACTCTTGTGATCAGTATAAATCTACAAATTTTCACCATAGAGGTAGTAGCTTCATATCTTCAATGAAAATATCACAGCTGCTAACTCGAGATCATGAGTAGGATAATTTTGTTCATGAATTTTCAACTGTCGTGATGCATAGGCAATAACCCTATCATTCTGCATAAGGATACAACTATGTCCATTCTTTGATGCATCACTATAAATAACGAACCTACCATTCCCCGATGGTAGAGTCAATATAGGAGAATTGACTAATATTATCTTCAGTTCATTGAAACATTCTTCACACTCTTTTGTCCAAACAAATATAACCCCTTTAAGTGTGATTTTTGTTAATGGGTTAGCCAACCGAGCAAAATTCTGGACGAAACATTGATAATAACCTTCTAAACCAATAAAAATGTGTACCTCAGTTATACTCGTAGGTGCTGGACATTCTTGGATTTACATAGTCTTAGAGGGGTCAACATAGATTCCATCTTTAGAGACAATATGGCCAGGAAATGAAATCTCATGAATCCAGAATTCACACCTGCTAAACATCCCATTTAATTCATGACTTCTCAGAGTCTTCAGGATAATGCGCAAGTGATTTTCATGATCATCGTAGCTTTTTGAGTATAAAATGATATCATCAATAAATACCAGAAAAAATTCATCGAGATATTCCTTGAAAACTATATTTATCAGATCCATGAATATAGAGGGTGAAATAGTCAATCCAAAAGGCATTACTGTAAACTCGTAATGCCCATACCTAGTTCGAAATGCTATCTTCGGAATGTCATCCTTCTTCACACACATCTGATGGTATCCGGATCGAAGGTCAATCTTTGAAAAGTATTGAGCTCCTTGCAGTTGGTCAAATAAATCATCAATGTGAGGTAGGGGATACTTGTTCATTATTTTTATAGCATTGATCTCCCTGTAGTCTATACATAACCTCATAGATCCATCTTTCTTTTTAAAAAAAGAACAGGGGCTCCCCATGGAGAAACACCAAGGCGAATAAGTCCCTTATTACTCAATTACTCTAGTTTTTTCTTTAGTTCGACTAATTACACAGTGGACATTATATAAGGGTTCTTCGATATAGGCCTTGATCAATGAATTAAATCAATGGAAAATTCAACATCTCGTTCTGGAGGATGTCCAGGTAAATATTTTGGAAACACATCTACATATTCTTTCACAATAGGTAAATCCTCTATTTGAACATTAATTTCCTCACCCACATTCATTTCATTCTCTTCCTCCTTAATAATTGAATTTAGTTGAGATAATGGGGGGGATCTAGATAAGAATTAGGTGGTGATGATTCTGCTCTAAAGATAACGTGTTGCTTATCATCATCATCAAAAATTGTAACCCCCTTCTTCTTACAATAAATCTTCACATCATGGTCCGAAATCCAATGCATACTGGGGATTATATTAAACTCAATCATAGGTATGACGATGAGATTAGTGGATAATGATCATTTATGTTCTCTAATGGGGACTCATTCACAGAACATTGTTGCAATGATACTTCCCTTAGGAGTTTTAGCTGACAACTCCTTTGTTAAATCAAATTGGAAATATCTAATTTTCATAGCAAACTGGGAAGATATTAAACACTGCGATGATCTAGAATCAAATAATGCATATTCTAAACTTCAGGAAACCATTAAATTACCTGCCACCATGTCTTTCGGAGCTTCTACCTCAGCAGTAGTGATATAATAATCTTTTCCTTGATCCCTTGGAATTTTCTGAGTTAAGTTCCCCTAACACTTAAGACATTAATTTTCATAATGTCCCATCTCCCTGCAATTGTAGCACTGAACATTGGTAGCTTCCTTCTTCCCTTTGCAATCATGATCTTGGTGGCCCTTTTCACCACACTTGTAACAGACACCCATTCCCTTCAAGCAATTACTGGGGTGTATCTTCCCACATTTACCACAGGATGGATATTCAACATTAACCTTCTTCCCATTATTTCCATTCCTAGATTGATCACAAGATCTCTTCTTCTCTTCATTTTCTTTAAAGTCATAAGACATAGAGAATTCCTTTTCTGTCTTGATAACACATGAGACAATGTCTTCGTACGATGAAAAGGATTGTGGGACTAATGTTTGACGGAGAAATTTTTTTAACCCATCAAAGAAACGATCAATCATACTTCTTTGGTTACGTATATAATCTCCATCATACCTTTCTAATCATGTAATGTTAGCCTCATACTTTGCGACACTATCATCCTCCTTTTGTCTTAGACATAGAAATAGACTTTCCATATCTGCTCGATGGTCACGATGAAGGTATATTTCTAAAAACAGATCTTTAAACTCCCTCCATTCCATATTTTATACTTTATCATCTTCCTTCAGTTTTTGAATAAATGACCACCATTGATCAGTATCTCCAGTGAGGCGGTAAACTTCCATGATAACTTTTTCCCTTTCACTACTCCCCAAAACCTGAAATATTTTCTCTAGGGAATTTATCAATTGCTCAGCTACTAAGGTATTTGTACTCCCATTGAACGTTGGTGGGTTTTGCCTCACGAAGAGATCTAACATTGATCCTCCACGATGCGAATCAGGATCCTCCATACGGGTAAGGTTATTATTCATAACCTGAGTGAGTTGTCCCAGTATGGTGATTAGATGATCGGCACCAGTTGCATCACCATCTCCAATATAATTATATTGAGAAGGAGAGAAATCCCTACATGGAGTGCGTGCATTGATATTGTTTCTATTTCTTCCACTAGGCGCCATTTCTAAACAATGGCATAAACTAGATCAGTTTATGAATCTAAACACATAATTCAATACTTATAAAACACTTAACATAAATTGAACTATTTATGGATATAATCCATAATCATAAAAATGTTTTCATTAACGAAGTATATACTCATAAACCCTTCATATTGATTTGTAATGAAAATGAGAGTTATCCTAAGCATATCCTCTAGGAGTGTCGTAACCAAGAGTGCAGCAAGGACCGTTGTCGTGCACTAGTTCCCGTTCGAGTCTAGCTCAAAGCGGTGTTTTCAGGTTTTACCACTAGGTACATCTGTGTCAGAGCCGCATCTACCTTCTCGTATCCAGACAGGGATGTATTGCTCGGAAAACTCACAAAATCCCTACAATACCAAAATTCTAGGAAGTTCTTCTATACTAATCCTCAAATCCCATCTTAAATCTATGGGATCTAATTAGAGTTTATCTAAATCTAGCTTTCAAGTTTTGTACTAAACTTCCTCTGATACAAACTGTAATGCCCCAACTCCAGTTACCCAGTGTCGGTGCAATATTACATAACATTGGAATGATCACAAGAAAGATCATGTCTCGAAAGACAGATTAGTTTAGTAGCCTTGGTAACACTAGATATATAAATAATGTTTTCATTACATCATAAAAGGAAAACTACAAAAATATATTCTCCATATTCCACACTATTATCCCCTCATACTATCCTTGCAGGTCATTCATAAATTACATCTTCACATGTTGGGAAAATAAAACAAAGAAAAGGGGTGAGCTCAAAGGCCTAGTAAGGATAACAATATAGTGGAAACATTCATAAATAAATTAAATTATATAATTTCTAAAAATTATTAATAAAATACCATTATGTAGGAAATATTTTTATATTTTTAATTTATATTTATAATCGAAAATCCAACATACATAACCCTATGTAAAAAATGTTTTTCTAAAAGATATATGCTTAAGACATTTATTTATTTATTTAAACTTAATTAATATAAAGTGTCATTATAACATACAAGTGGCTGCATGGGGTCCAAAAATCGACCCAAAGATGCCCATGGTTGGACATGTATCCACCAATAAGGTTAGGAAACGTTTTAGAGAGATTTAGTATTATTATAATATTATTGTTTAACCCTAATTTAACGGATTTACCCTAATCCATGGTAAATAAAATATATACCGAAGTAATTATTCAAAATGTCTAAAAATAAATTTTAACTACTTCCACAATATGAACATCTTGATTCCAAAAATGGAGTCCATTTTCCTAATTCAAAACAAAGAAGTGGCAGAAATTAAAATTAATTCTCGTTGTTAAAACAAAAAACGTGTTTTTAAGAGATACTAACTATCAAAAGATTGACACTTGTTTATGTCTGGTTTAATTGTATAATTATGTACAATGACCAACATTTTATTAAATGGTAAAAATATATTCTAAATATACTCATAAAACACTCAAAATCATAATTTATCAATATAAATTATTTCGATTAAAAATATTGTTTTTAATTAAAATTTATTAATTTTCACTCTTCATCAAAATATAAATGTTATTCGAAAAGTTTAAAAATATCACCATAGGCTATATTTGATATTCCGAACCCAAAAATGAAGTCAATTTTGAGAGATAAAATTTATAAAATTTAAAAAATTTGGTATTACTATTCATAACTGCTAGTTTGATTGGTTGTGGTGGGTTAGAACTCGATGTTTCGTACAACACACGCTATAGCATTATTCAAAGAGAATCATACCGTAGAAGCTTGGCTTGTTACATGTGCTCTATTCCTAATCTCCATAAATAAGTACACCATCCTCTGATACCAACTATAGCGACCCGAGCCTTTCACATAAAACATTTCATGATTTTAAGCATAATTAATCATGAGAGTACATGCCAAGGATCGATTTGTCTAGTGTCTTTAATGACTAGGTATATATAACATAAAAAATTTGGCTAAAAAACAACTTTATTTATTCTCCATAAAGATCTTCCATGTTCCTTTGAGCCCTTACACCTACATAGGGTACCCTGGGGAACACATGAACAAACGGATGAGCTAAAAAGCCCAGTAAGGGGATGAAAAGATGGATACATCTCAAGCACAGAAGTTAGGAGGCATGACATAATGATATCCAAAGCTTGAAACACATAAAATAATTTAATATAAGCATGGGATCATATAAATATGGAATCATATAAATGTAAAAGAATCATAACAAATTTCTCTAGTACAGGTGGGGAAAAGAGCTATGCTAACAACCGTCAAAGGGACATGGAGTTTGACATTGGAGATAATGTCTTCCTTCAAATATATCCATGGAAGAGAGTCATGTGATTCAGGAAGAAAGGGAAGTTATGTCCCATGTACATCGGCCCCTTCGAGAACCTTGATCGAGGCAGAGTTGTGGCCTATCTACTAGCAGTTCCACATACCATGTCGAATGTACATGATGTCTTTCATGTAACACTATTAAGGAAGTACATACCAAACCCTTCACATGTACTATCTTCAGAGGTGGTACAGTTGGAGGATGATATCTCTTACGAGGAGAATCCAGTGAAGATCATAGATTTTAGAGACAATGTTCTATGCAACATGACTACTAATCTTTTAATGGTACTATGGAGAAACCAGATGTATGAAGAGGCAACATAGGAACTGGAGGAAGAAATGAAGGAAAAGTACCCACACCTGTTTTTGGCTTAGAATGTAAAAAAAAATTGGAGGGAGTAATTTCGTAAGGGGGGGAAGAATGTAACAACCCAATGTTTTTCAATCGAATTTACCTTCTCATAAGTATGTCAAAAATCACATGAAAACACAACATAATGAACTACTAAGTACTAAGTGAACTTTAAAGGTATGTTTGTCACTTCTGTGTTTGGAATTTCAAAAAATCCGGCATACACGGTTTCAATCATTATGTTTTTAGAGTCTGATAAGAAAAACATTATTTTTGGTTAATAGTAACCTTCCCTAATGAATAGTAACATAGACTTATGAATTGGGATAGAAAATAATGAATAGTAACCTCACATATGATAGTAAAAAAAATATTCGTGTTGGAAGTATGATATTACTATATTTTAGAATGAGTTAATGAGTGTTTTAAAACTGGTTTTTGATAATAAATTAATATTTTAATTGAATATTAAAATAATCATATATAGATTTTTTTTTGAAAAATAGACTTCCTTTTTGGATTATAAACGTCAAAAAATGGTTAGAGTGAAATTTTTGGATTTTTCTGAAATTCATGAAATTTTGATGAATAGTAAAATACGGTAATTTACGTCTATATACATTATAAGCTAAATAGACTATTAATAGTATCATGGATGATTTATCCACCCATGATTCAAATTCAAATGACTCATTTACTATTATTGGTCATGGAATACATACTATTTCTTGTCTTGAGAAGAAATAATAAATTAATGATTATAATATTATGAAATCCCCCCTCTCTTCCATTATAAACCCCCCCATTCACTCCCTCTTCTCTCCGTCCTCTCAAGCCTTGTACCTTTCCATTATTCTTCCCAAATATCTCCCCCCCCCCACTTACAAATTCTCTCAGCCTCCTTATAATACCAAAACCTATACCCTTAAGAGTTTCTCAAAAGAGGAAGTCTCAAGAGGTAAATTCTTCTTCCCAATTACTTCTTTTCTTTTAAGTTCTTTTCTTTTTTATTTAATTCCTAACCTCCCTTCACCATAATAGTATTATAAATCCAGTAACTTACCTGTAATGGAATGTATTCATGCTAGTGGTATATTTCATTATCTTCTCTCCTTTCCCCACCCTTTTCTTTTAAAGAAATGAAAGCACCATTTGAGATGGGCTAATTTATCACATTAAAGGACAAAAATTTATCAATTTATGTTATTATCATTAATTCTGGCCATGAAACCATTTTTGTTATGGTTTAACCAGTTTATTATATATTTAATATATACTATTTTTTAATCCTTTGGTACAAAAGGAATTATGTTATAAAGAAACACTCATTCTTTGTAATCAAATACACCGATTAACAGAAATGGTTATCACTATAGTTATATATATATATAATAATTCGACATCCCTATAACTAACCTAATTAAAATTAAATCCATGAAATCTCCTGGTTATTAAATAAATAATATTACTTCAATTCTGGACAACCACGTTCATCTTGTACATAATCCAAACTTGAATATTAGTGAATTGATAGTTTAAAGCCAAGTAAACAAACGAGCCCGAACAATGAAATTGAACCTTGTAACTAATCAAAGAGGGTTTTAATGAAATAAAAAGGGTTATAATAAATAAATTGAATATATTAGAGGATATGTACTTATTAATCAATAATCCTTATTTTGTTTATTCAGATCGTTAATAACAAGTGGAGAACACCAACAAAATTAAGGTAAGGGATTATCCCCTTTTCACTCTTAATCAAGATTGTTCTCTATGCTATGACTCTTTTGTGTAATACCAGGTGATGGGGTATGTTTATACACCTTCCCCATACTTCAATAATGATTTATAGGTGATTATAAACACATTATCTCTCTCATCAAGCACTCTTAGTTACACATGATACAATGCCGATAAACAACAATGGATTCTACCCGAACTTCCATTAATCCTTCAGGTTGCTCTACAATTCTTTTTAAAAAATATATTTATCTTTTATTTTTATTTAAAACTTAAAAATTTTAGTTATAAGCTCCAAAATAATGTTCTAATATCCATCTCTCATTCTCTTTTGGGGATATACATGTTTTTAAGTGAATCTCTCTTCGATACTTCATAATAATCACACTCCTTTTAAAAGAACATCCTGAACTTTTAACCAATTTTATGTGAACACTATATTCTATTATAATACACCATTATCATTGTAAATTCTGTATTTTTATTATGAAAATATTCTTGGTTCAATTCTTGTTTTATATAAAGTAATGACTTCTTTACTATTTTAAAATATCTATAGTATTTCCATTAAAACCGCACAAAAATGTTTTAACGCTAACATTTCTAAAATACATTTCTCATATGTTGTAACTTATGATTGAAACCACATACCATGTTATATTCCTATTTTACCCTATGAACATCCATTTATTTTTTAATTCTATTCTTACATGGAATCTTTCATGATACGCCCATTGGTTATGACTGATGTCATGATTGTGGTACCCAATTCTTTCCATGGGTACCCTTATGTTTGTGTATGGATGATTATGGATGGTTGTATTTGTGGTAAGAATATTTATGTGGAAAAAATATTCATGAATATTTTTAGATGGGTCCACCCATATAGTGATCAAATGCATTGGTTATGGTTAATTCTCATGAGATGCGATGTGAAACGGGATTGGCGGTTAGCCTTGACCCGTACTAAAGAAATGTTTTATGATTCTGTCACATTATACAATTCCATATATATTTGATCCCATGAATTTATTAAATGATTCTATAAGTTTTATTCTTTGGATATCATTATTTCAGGCCTCCTAAATATTTTTCTTGAGATGTATCCTTATGTACATTCCCTTATAGGGATTTTTAGATAATCCCTTTGTTCATGTGTTACCTAGGGTACCCTATACATATATAAGGGCTCAATAGAAGTTGGATGCTCTTTATGGAAATTAAATAAAGAAGTTTTTTTATCCCCATGTTTTATGTTATATGTACCTAGTCTTCCATGTCACTAGACTTATCAATACATGGATTGTACTCTGATGATTAATTATGATTTAAATCCTGAAATGTATTATGTAAAATGCTCGGGTCAATATAGTTGGTATCAGAGGGAGGTTAAGTCCTAAAGCTGACATACCTTTCATAAATCATTTAGGATTGTTTTCCTATACATAGTCTCATCCGTAATATTCTCACTAAGGTGTTTGATTACTAAGATCCAAAGATAACTAAACCTCCATCTATTAAAAACTATAGTGACCCGATCCTTTTACATAAAACATTTCATGATTTTAACCATAATTAATCATCAGAGTACAATCCCAGGATCGATAAGTCTGGTGTCTTGGAAGACTAGGTATATATAACATAAAACATGGGGCTAAAAAACCTTCTTTATTTACTATTCGTAATTATCTTCCAAATTCCTTTGAGCTGTTACATCTGCATAGGGTACCCTGGGGAACACATGAACAAAGGGATGAGTTAAAAATCACAGTAAGGGTATGTAAATAAGGATACATCTCAAGCACACGAGTTAGGAGGGATGACATAATGGTATCCAAAGAATGAATCATATAAAATAATTTAATATAATCGTGGGATCATATAAATATTTATTCATATAAATGTGGTAGAATCATAAAACATTTCTTTAGTACGGGTCAAGTCTAACTGCCAATCTCGTTTCCCATTTTTGTACGGGTCAAGGCTAACCTCCAATCCTGTTTCACATGGAATCTCATGAGACTTAGCCTTACCCAATGCATTGAAGGGCTATCTGGGCGCACCCATCTCAAAATGTTTATTAATATTCTTTCCACATAAATATTCGTACAACATATACAACCATACATAATCAACCATACATAAACATAAGGGTACCCATGGAAAGAATTGGGTACCACAATCATGACATCAATCATAACCAATGGGCGTATCATGAAAGTTTCCATGTAAGGAATGAAATAGAAAATAAATAAAATTTAATAGGGTAAAATTTACCTAAAACATGGTAAGTGGTGTCAAACATAAGTGATAACATATGATAAATGTATTTTAGAAACATTTGTATTAATTTTTTTTGCGGTTTTAAAGAAAATACTATAGATTTTTAAAAATAGTTAGGAGAACATTTTTTTTATATAAAACCAAAATTTAACCAAGAAGATTTTAATAATAAAAATAATGATGTTACAAAGATAATGATTTCTTAAAATAGAAGAAAGAGTTCACTTGAAATTGGGTAAATGTTTGGGATGTTTTTTTAAAACGAGTGCATTTATTGGGAAGTATCGAATAGAGATTCACATAAAAGCATGTGTATCCTCGAAAGTGAATTACATATAGATCTTGGAACATGATTTTTGATCACATAAACAAAATTTTGAAGTTATAAATAATATAAAATTCTACAACTTTTTGGTAAAAATAATGATAGGGAACCCCGAAGGGATAAAGGAAGTTTGGGTAGAATCCATCATGGATTATTGGCATGGTATCAGGTGTAACTAAGAGGGCTTGAAGAGAGGGATAAGGGGTTTCTCATCACTTATAATGAATTAGGTCAGTATGGGGAAGGTTTATAAACGTACACCATCACTTAGTATTACACAAAAAGTCATATCATAGAGAACAATGTGGATTAAGAGTAAAAAGGGGAGGATCCCTTACCTTTAATCCGTTGGTGTTCTCCACTTGTTATTAACGACCTGAATAAAAAAATTATGCTTATTAATTAAAAAGTATGAACCTATTATATATTAAATTTATTTATTATAAACATTTATTTTTCATTAAAAATTTTTTTTATTAGTTACAAGGTTCAATTTCATTGTTCGGCCTCGTTTGTTTACATGGATTTAAAATATCGATTCACATATATTCATGTTAGGATTATATAAAATATGAATGTGGTTATCCTGAATTGATGTAATAATCTTTAGTTAATATCCATTACATTTAATAGTTTAAATTTTAATTAGGAGTCTTAGATTGGAATCGAATTATTATATATATAACTATAGTGTTAACCATTTTTGTTAATCGTTGGATTTGATTACAAAGAATGTGTTTTGCTTTATAAATTAATTCCATTTGTACCAAAGGATTACAAAACCAAAAATAGGATATATTACATATATAATAATCTGGTTCAACCATAACACAAATGGTTTCAGGACAATAATTAATTATAATAACATAAATTGAAAAACTATTGTCCTCGAATGTGCTAAATTAGCACATCTCAAACGGTTATTTCATTTCTTTCAAATAAAAGGGTTGTGAAAGGAGAGAATATAATAAAATATACCACTAGCATGAATAAATTCCAATACAGATATGTGATAGGATTTATCGTAATATTATGGTGAAGGGAGGTGAAGAATGAAATAAAAATGAATACAAATTAAAAGAAAAGAAGAAATTCGGAAGAGGAATTTACCTCTTGAGACTTCCTCCTTTGAGAACCTCTTAAAGGGAGTGGTTTTGGTATTTTTAGGAGGATGAGAGCTTATGGATGTGGGGGAGGTCCTTGGGGAGAGATTTAGGAAGAATAATTTAGGTAAAAAGGCTTGAGAGGAGTGGAGATAATAGGGAGTGAAGGGAGCGGTATTAGAGTGGAGAAGATGAGGGATTTCATAATATTAAAATCATTATTGTATTATTTCATCCCAATACAAGGAATAGTAAGTATTACATGACCAAGAATAGTAAATGGGTCATTTAAATTTTAACCATGGGTGTTTAAATCGTCCATGATTCTATGAAGACTCTATTTATCTTTTAATGTATATATACAGTAAATTATCGTATTTTACTATTCATCAAAATTTCATGTATTTCAGAAAAATCCCAAAATTCGACCCTGAAAATTTTTCGACGTGTGGAATCCAAAAAAGAAGCCCAGTTTTCAAAAATAATTTTCTAAATATCATTATTTAAATATTTAATTAATATCAAAATTTATTATCAAAAAGCAGTTTTAAAACACTCATTAACTCATTCTAAAATATAGGTATATCGCACTTCAAAAATGAATATTATATTTATACTATCATAGGTGAGGTAACTATTCATCAGGTTCTATCACTATTCATAAGGGTATTTTAATATTCATATGTGTAGGCTAATATTCACCAAAAATTATGTTTTTCTTATCGGACTCGAAAAACATACTTATTGCAACAGTGTATGTCAGATTTTCGAAATTCCAAACACAGAAGGGACCAAATTAGGTTTAAAGGTAACATATAACATAGTAGTTCATTATTATGTAATTTTAAGGCATATTTATAGGAAGGTAATCTTTGTTACAATCATTGGGTTGTTACACTGCTCCACAGTGCCTCTTGGCTGTATATATTGGGCTCCCCCTGAGCCCAAAGACGGACAATCCGACCATCTGACTTCTCAGCTCCCGAATCACGAAGCATCCTTTTGCTCTGTGAACCATGAGCTGTGCTGGGTACTTTTTCTCCTCAAATTTCCTCCCCTTTGCCTTTTTTTGATCCTCTCCTTCGATAGGGACGCCTTTCGTGAAGACTAATGGAATTCGTGAGGAATGGGATCCCAAAGGGGACATGGGTCATCGCGAAGCATTTATTTTTCATGAAAAACCCTTCATGTAAACATGATCTACATGCTAAAGAAGGGTCATTGTACATCACAAAGCACATTTCTTCACAAAACCATACTTCAGGAGGCACCTTTTCACTACGAGGCAGTGCTCTGCGAATTCCTTTCCACTTTGTGAAGCACCTCCCATATGCACCTCTTTACTATGCATAGCTAAGGCACCCCACTTCGTGAAGCACACTCCTTCACAAGTTCCCTCCACTACACGGAACAACGGAGATTCAAAAGGCTCTTTCCTATGAACCCCTGTTATTGGAAATTCCCTTTCTCGATCAACCCTCCAGGCTTTCACAATGTGACTTCAATTTCCTTGGACGATATTGCCCATTGCGTTGGTTCGCCTCATGATTCTTCGCATAGGCACGCTAACAGATATTGATTTTTTTCATAGCCATGCTAACCTTGGCCCCTCGATGGTTCTCTCCATGACACCCCCTCACCACGGCGTTGCATGTACCCTCTCTACACCAAGGAGCAGAGGATTTTGTAGTTCTTATCCAGAGGGCCAAACATTACGCATTTGAACCAGTTATTTGTTCCCCTGAGACAGTCACCAAGATTCTTCTTCCCACAATTTTTTCAAAGGGGAAAGTGAGGCTTATTTCCATCATGAGATGTTTTTGATGAACGACCCATGTTGTTCTCCATTTTCCACTTCCTGCCACTAGGCCCATGAGACCACTGAGAGTCACCAATATCCATTTCATCGTTGAGGTAACAATGAACAATATTTTCATAGTTATCAATGTCTCGAATCGCCAAAAATTTTCATAGACTCCTCTTTAGTCCGCTAAAGAATTGATCCACCTTGTATTCGATGTTCATGAAAAATATGGTGGTGTGCATTGCAAGACATGTAATGTTCGCTTCATATGCCCTGATGGGCTCATTCTCCTTTGCTTGATTCCAAGGAACAATCCTTAATTATTTATACAGAGGGTTCGAGAAAAATACGTTTTGAAAAATAACCTCGTGAATTCCTCCCATTCTATGGAATCAATTTCTTATTGGGACATTGTATTCTTGATCAGTTTCCACCAATGATCAGCTTCCCCATCAAAATGATAGACTGCCAGTACAACTTTCTCTTCATCTGAACACTAAAGGGAAAAGAAAATCTTTTCAATTGAGTAAATCCATTGATCTTCAAGGAGGTGATCGGAAGACCCACAAAAAATGGGAGGCCTTTCCCACATGAAATATTTTACAGAAACATGATCTTTCATTAGAGGTGGGGGATATTACACCTAATTCATGTTATTATCGATAACTCGATCCAGCTGAGCAAGTAATTCCATAATGTTTTTAGCACCCGCTTCAATCACATTAGGCATGACATTAGGTAAATCATCACATTGCATATACATTGGTTTTTGGAACATGTTTTCAATTTCCCACCATTAACTAAGAAAAAAAACGTATAATTAGAGGTATTTAATACTTAGATATTGAGAAAAAATAGAAACTTTGAACATAAAAGTATGAAATTATAAAGAATAAGTATATCCCGGCATGTGATTCCCTAGGATTTTATCCAGGTTATCCTCGATTTATTTATTAACATAAATTCTTATGGGATTATTTTTGTCCCTTAATAATAGTTTGTACTATGGTTGTGAATATACTAAAGAATATCCCCCGAGAGTGTCGTAAACAAGATTGAAGCAAGCCCAGTTATCGTACACCAGTTCCCATTAGAGTCTAGCTCAAAGTGGTGTTTTGGGTTTTACACATAGATACATCTGACCTAGATATGCCTCTACCTACTCATATCCAGACAGGGATGTATTTGCTTGATAACCCAGTTACTCTATTCTCACCAAAAAAATAGAACTGTTTTCTTATACTTAGTAACATATCTAAGGTTCGCACTATGGGGATGTGACACCTCGACCCCAGTTACCCAGAGTCGGTGCATTGTTACATAACATTGGCTTGATCACAAGAAAGATCAAGTCTCGAAAGACCGATTAGTTTAGTAGCCTTGGTAACATTAGATATATTAATAAAGTTTACATTACATAATAAAATGAAAACTACAACAATATAGTCTCCATAGTCCACACTCTTCTCCCCTCATACTATCCCTGCAGGTCATTCATAAATCAATTCTTCACATCCTAGGAAAAATAAAACATTGAAAATGGGTGATCTCAAATGCCCAGTAAGGACAACAATTTAGCAAAAACATTTATAAATAAGAATAAACATTTAAGGCAATGTATAACTAAAACAAAAGCCTTTTAATCTTGAACTTCAACATAGTATGGAAACAAATAAATGAAATAATTCCATTTACACATTTACATGGATATTCTACTAATCGAATAATCACATGAAATATCAATAACCACTTTCATAATGATGGAATGCATAATGCCAGACTATCATAACCACATAGCCAAGGCCTCGTGCCAAGACTACAAATAGTATTTTGTCAAGTCCTTTTTCCAAGACACTAGTTTGTCTCATGAGACATACCGATTTATCGAGGAGCTATAGTAGGCTCCACCCGTCACATATTAAGTCCAATGCATTCCCAGATTAAAAGGTTTAAACATAACATAAACATTCGTATTAAAACTAGCATACGAAGTGTCAATACGTTCACCATAAACCATAAAGTGTATAAAAATAAAATATCCATATTCAAACATATCACAATACCCTCAATACTATATGGATGTTTTGTTTCATAATAAATCAGCTTCAAATAAGCTTAAAATTTATCATAGGATGTTGACATAAATGAAATCAAAACTATTTTTATAGAAATAGCTCTTTTTTATTTTGAAATAATTTAAGAGTAATATAAAATAAAACATTTTCTTTGAAAATATTTTTATAATCTTGTAAGGGAAGCTTCGACGATTTTATAATGGCGGAAAATAGCTGCACCCGTCATATAAGATAAAAAAACATTCTTACCTTGATTCTGTCGAAAAGGTTAAAAAGCACCTTGTTAGGAATAAACGGAATGATTCCTTTATAAATCTCTTATAAAAATTCAAAAAAGGTTATAAATGACTTTAACCCATATTATAGTAAATATTAAAAACGTTTTGAAATACATTTTTAAGAAACATGGGTGTGGATGATAATGAAGTCCCAGTAGATTATTACATATAAACAACCTTGGATAATGAAGAGATCACGAAATAAACCCTTACCTTGTAATATTCCTTGGTTGAGGGTAGGTTAACCTCCTGTATAATGTTAAAATAATTTTTATTGAATTATTCATGAATTATATACATTAATATGATATCATATATGATCTTTTAACATTTCTCTGTTAATAATATCTTAGAATTATCGTCGTTTCGGGTGTTAACCTAATCGTTTTCTTTAATTTGATTTGTTACATAAGCTGTGTTTGTTATGGATAGGTTGTATATTATTTATATTCAGAATGATATCAAGTCCTTAAATACTAAAATTAATCATTATATGATAATTATACTTGAATGGATACGATGGAGAATGAATCTAATCGTGTTCGTGGAGACGGTAGTCCGTACGTACGCACGAGCGATAATATCTTTTTTTGATATTAAAATTACATATAATTGAATGGTATATCATATATAAAGAATCATTATCATGTTATATTTATTATTTACATGAATTAAAGATCATTCTCATAGCCATCCAAATTATAATATATTGAATAAAAATTACACCACAATGTGGAGACGGTAAGCCGTACGTACGCACGTATGGTGACATGTCATTCAAAGGATGTATATAATACTAAATATGGTTGTACCATATTTATAATAATATTAATGTATATAGTAGATACATTATTAATTATTTTAGAATGGGAATAAAAAAGAAATAAGAAGTGGAAGAATAAATAAATTTGAAAAAAATGGTGGTGAAAACATTACCTCTTCTTTGGGTTATTTCTTTTGATTTGATCAAAACAGATCCTTAGGTTAGATTTATGATCAAACTAAGGACTCTAGGTTGTAGAGAGGGAAGTTGAAAGAGTATTGGGTCAGGGTTTGGCCGAACCAAAAGTCTTTGAATGTGTTAATTAGTGAGAAGGTTGAATTCCCTTTTATAAGAGGGGTGATGGGAACCTTTGGAAATGCTAGAAATATTATTTTATAATAAATTAATATTCAGTTTCTAATGGCTCCAAAGTGGATTATTTAAATGTTGAGGTGTGGATGGGTCGAAAACCACTAAACCAATAGAATTTAGACAGGTTTGGTTGATTATATTAACCTTATCTTTATGTATTAACTCTTAGTTAATTAGTTTCACTTTTAAAATGTCTCTTTGTATTTTTATATTATATGGTTAATAAACTTACTATATATATCCAAGAGACCCCCCAAGTGTTCCATTAATCATATAACTATCATGATATAATTCCCTTGGCCGAACCTTAGATTTTTAGAAATTTAATATCAATTAATAATATAATATTTGTTTTAAAAACTCTTTTATATCAATTTTGACACTATTAAATAATTGATTTTTGTAAAGATCATAACAGAATTATTACTTCAAAAAAAGTTAATTAAAGATATCCTAACATGTCATATTATCCTATAAAATTATTTTTATTTATAAAAAGTCTCAAATTACATTTATTTGGGTATTTATAATATCAATTATTCGAATTTTTTTATTAATTTAGTAATTAGTGCATCACCATTGTGTCATAAATAAATTAAATTATATAATGTCTAAAAATTATAAATAAAATACCATTATGTAGTTAATCTTTTTATAATTCTAATTAATATTTATATTCGAAAATAAAACATATATTACCTTATGTAAGAAATGTTTTACTAAAAGATATATGCTTAAGTCATTTTTGTATTTATTTTAACTTAATTAATATAAAGTGTCATTATCACTTACATGTGGATCTATGGGGTCCAAAAATCGTCCCAATGATGTAAATGGTCGGACATTATACACCAATAAGGTTAGGACACGTTTTAGTTTAATTTAGTATTATTATAATATTATTGTTTAACCCTTATTTACCGGATTTATCCTTAACCATGGTAAATAATATATTTACCGAAATAATTATTCAAAATGTATAAAAATAAAATTTACCTATTTACTCAATATGAACATCCTGATTCTAAATATAGAATCCATTTTTAAAAATTCAAAACACAGAAGTGGAAGATATTAATTTAAAATTAATTCCCGTAGTTAAAACAAAAAACGTTTTTTAAGAGATAATAACTATCAAAAGATTGACACTTGTTTATATCCAGTTTAATTGTAAAATTATGTAAAATGACCAACATTGTATAAAATGTTAAAAATATATTCTAAATATACTTAAAAACCACTGAAATTCATAATTTATCAATATAAATTATTTCAATTAAAAAAGTTTTTTATAATTTAAATTTAGTAATTTTCACTATTCATCAAAATTGAAATGTTATCCGAAAAGTTCCAAAATTTCACCCTAAGCTAAATGTGATATTAAGAATCCAAAAATGAAGTCCATTTTGAGAGATAAAATTTAAAAATTTTAAAAAGAATGTATTACTATTCATAACGGCTAGTTTGATTGGTTGTGGTGTGTTAGAACTCGATGTAGCGTACAACACACGCTATCACATTATTTAAAGAGAGGCGTACCATAGAAGCTTGTGGTGTTACATTCTCCCATCCGTAAAATAATTTCATCCTTGAAATTTCTAGAATACTACCGCATGAAAGGACTCTGGTGGTTCTTCATCATAAGTTCCTCGGGTTCCCACGTTTCCTCTTCCATCATATGGTTTCTCCACAAAACTTTTACCAGACACGTCGTCCGGTTTCTCAGTACTTGTTCTCTCGTATCAAGAATCCTGACGGGCTCTTCGCAATAAGACAAATCGAGTTCCAGTTCTAATTCCTCATAGGTGAGTACATGCGTTGGGTCAGGCTTGTATTTCCTCAATAGAGATACATGGAACACATCGAGAACTTTAAATAGACTTGGCGACATTGCCAATCGGTATGCTACAACCCCAATTTGTTCAAGAATTTCGAAAGGTCCAATGTACTTGGGACTCAATTTACCTTTTATACCAAAATGTATGACTCCCTTCCATGGAGATACCTTCGGGAAAACAGGATCACCGACTTGAAATTCCAAATCCTTTCTCCGATTATCAGCATAGCTCTTCTGCCTACTTTGAGCTGCTTTGATGTGATTTTTGATTACAGTCACCTTTTCCATCGTTTCCTCCACCAGTTCTGGACCAACAAGTTTTCTTTCACCAACACCATCCCAAGAGGTTGGTGTGTGATATCTCTTTCCATATAATGCCTCATATGGTGCCATCTGAATACTATAATGGAAGCTATTGTTATAGAAAAATTCTACCAGAGGTAAATATTGATCCCACATACCCTGAAAGTCAAGTGAGCAGGATCTAAACATGTATTCTAGGGTTTTAATAGTTCGTTCTGATTGTCCATCTATTTGATGGTGGTAGGCAGTGCTCAAATGAAGTTCAGTATCCAAGGATTTCTGAAGACTTTTCCAAAATAATGAAGTAAAACGGGGATCATGATCAGAAACAATCGATAGGGGTACTCCATGAAGTCTCACAACTTTATCAATATAACATTTTTCTAGACTTTTTAGTGGTAGATATTCTCTTATAGCAAGAAAATTTGCTTACATGGTAAGACGATCAACAATAAACCATATTTCATCGTTCCTTCGAGGAGTCTTTGGTAGCCCCATGATAAATTCCATCGTAATATTGTCCCATTTCCACTCAGGTATGGGAAGAGGTAGCATGACTCCTCCAGGTTGTTTCCTTCCAGCTTTCACTTGGTGAAAAACCATACATGTTGACACAAAATCAGAAATCTCCCTCTTCATGTTGTCCCACCAAAAATGTTCCTTCAAATCTCTATACATTTTGGTGCTCCCAGGGTGTATAAATAAATTGGAACTATGAGCATCATCCAGCAATTCCCTTTTTAGATCAGGTATATCAAGAACAAAAAGTCTCTTCCCAAATTTCAAAATTCCTTCTTAATACACAAAGTCTCTCAACCTCCCATCATTCACAGCTTTAATCTTCTTTTGAAATTATTCATCATCGGTCTGAGAACTCTCAATCCTTTCTAGTAAATATGGTTTGGTAACCATTTGAAAAATAATTGATGTTTCACCTTCCCTAGTTATTCCCATGTCCATCTTCACTAGATCCATGAATATTGGATCCCTTTCAATTCTCATATTTTTCAAAACCCCATGATAATTTCTGCTCAAAGCATCTTCCACCTTGTTTGCTTTCCACGGGTGGTAGTGTATAGTACAATCATAATCCTTGGTTAATTCAAGACATCTGGTTTGCCTCATGTTGAGTTCTTTTTGTGAGAAAATATATTTCAAACTCTTGTGATCAGTATAAATCTACAAATTTTCACCATAGAGGTAGTAGCTTCATATCTTCAATGAAAATATCACAGCTGCTAACTCGAGATCATGAGTAGGATAATTTTGTTCATGAATTTTCAACTGTCGTGATGCATAGGCAATAACCCTATCATTCTGCATAAGGATACAACTATGTCCATTCTTTGATGCATCACTATAAATAACGAACCTACCATTCCCCGATGGTAGAGTCAATATAGGAGAATTGACTAATATTATCTTCAGTTCATTGAAACATTCTTCACACTCTTTTGTCCAAACAAATATAACCCCTTTAAGTGTGATTTTTGTTAATGGGTTAGCCAACCGAGCAAAATTCTGGACGAAACATTGATAATAACCTTCTAAACCAATAAAAATGTGTACCTCAGTTATACTCGTAGGTGCTGGACATTCTTGGATTTACATAGTCTTAGAGGGGTCAACATAGATTCCATCTTTAGAGACAATATGGCCAGGAAATGAAATCTCATGAATCCAGAATTCACACCTGCTAAACATCCCATTTAATTCATGACTTCTCAGAGTCTTCAGGATAATGCGCAAGTGATTTTCATGATCATCGTAGCTTTTTGAGTATAAAATGATATCATCAATAAATACCAGAAAAAATTCATCGAGATATTCCTTGAAAACTATATTTATCAGATCCATGAATATAGAGGGTGAAATAGTCAATCCAAAAGGCATTACTGTAAACTCGTAATGCCCATACCTAGTTCGAAATGCTATCTTCGGAATGTCATCCTTCTTCACACACATCTGATGGTATCCGGATCGAAGGTCAATCTTTGAAAAGTATTGAGCTCCTTGCAGTTGGTCAAATAAATCATCAATGTGAGGTAGGGGATACTTGTTCATTATTTTTATAGCATTGATCTCCCTGTAGTCTATACATAACCTCATAGATCCATCTTTCTTTTTAAAAAAAGAACAGGGGCTCCCCATGGAGAAACACCAAGGCGAATAAGTCCCTTATTACTCAATTACTCTAGTTTTTTCTTTAGTTCGACTAATTACACAGTGGACATTATATAAGGGTTCTTCGATATAGGCCTTGATCAATGAATTAAATCAATGGAAAATTCAACATCTCGTTCTGGAGGATGTCCAGGTAAATATTTTGGAAACACATCTACATATTCTTTCACAATAGGTAAATCCTCTATTTGAACATTAATTTCCTCACCCACATTCATTTCATTCTCTTCCTCCTTAATAATTGAATTTAGTTGAGATAATGGGGGGGATCTAGATAAGAATTAGGTGGTGATGATTCTGCTCTAAAGATAACGTGTTGCTTATCATCATCATCAAAAATTGTAACCCCCTTCTTCTTACAATAAATCTTCACATCATGGTCCGAAATCCAATGCATACTGGGGATTATATTAAACTCAATCATAGGTATGACGATGAGATTAGTGGATAATGATCATTTATGTTCTCTAATGGGGACTCATTCACAGAACATTGTTGCAATGATACTTCCCTTAGGAGTTTTAGCTGACAACTCCTTTGTTAAATCAAATTGGAAATATCTAATTTTCATAGCAAACTGGGAAGATATTAAACACTGCGATGATCTAGAATCAAATAATGCATATTCTAAACTTCAGGAAACCATTAAATTACCTGCCACCATGTCTTTCGGAGCTTCTACCTCAGCAGTAGTGATATAATAATCTTTTCCTTGATCCCTTGGAATTTTCTGAGTTAAGTTCCCCTAACACTTAAGACATTAATTTTCATAATGTCCCATCTCCCTGCAATTGTAGCACTGAACATTGGTAGCTTCCTTCTTCCCTTTGCAATCATGATCTTGGTGGCCCTTTTCACCACACTTGTAACAGACACCCATTCCCTTCAAGCAATTACTGGGGTGTATCTTCCCACATTTACCACAGGATGGATATTCAACATTAACCTTCTTCCCATTATTTCCATTCCTAGATTGATCACAAGATCTCTTCTTCTCTTCATTTTCTTTAAAGTCATAAGACATAGAGAATTCCTTTTCTGTCTTGATAACACATGAGACAATGTCTTCGTACGATGAAAAGGATTGTGGGACTAATGTTTGACGGAGAAATTTTTTTAACCCATCAAAGAAACGATCAATCATACTTCTTTGGTTACGTATATAATCTCCATCATACCTTTCTAATCATGTAATGTTAGCCTCATACTTTGCGACACTATCATCCTCCTTTTGTCTTAGACATAGAAATAGACTTTCCATATCTGCTCGATGGTCACGATGAAGGTATATTTCTAAAAACAGATCTTTAAACTCCCTCCATTCCATATTTTATACTTTATCATCTTCCTTCAGTTTTTGAATAAATGACCACCATTGATCAGTATCTCCAGTGAGGCGGTAAACTTCCATGATAACTTTTTCCCTTTCACTACTCCCCAAAACCTGAAATATTTTCTCTAGGGAATTTATCAATTGCTCAGCTACTAAGGTATTTGTACTCCCATTGAACGTTGGTGGGTTTTGCCTCACGAAGAGATCTAACATTGATCCTCCACGATGCGAATCAGGATCCTCCATACGGGTAAGGTTATTATTCATAACCTGAGTGAGTTGTCCCAGTATGGTGATTAGATGATCGGCACCAGTTGCATCACCATCTCCAATATAATTATATTGAGAAGGAGAGAAATCCCTACATGGAGTGCGTGCATTGATATTGTTTCTATTTCTTCCACTAGGCGCCATTTCTAAACAATGGCATAAACTAGATCAGTTTATGAATCTAAACACATAATTCAATACTTATAAAACACTTAACATAAATTGAACTATTTATGGATATAATCCATAATCATAAAAATGTTTTCATTAACGAAGTATATACTCATAAACCCTTCATATTGATTTGTAATGAAAATGAGAGTTATCCTAAGCATATCCTCTAGGAGTGTCGTAACCAAGAGTGCAGCAAGGACCGTTGTCGTGCACTAGTTCCCGTTCGAGTCTAGCTCAAAGCGGTGTTTTCAGGTTTTACCACTAGGTACATCTGTGTCAGAGCCGCATCTACCTTCTCGTATCCAGACAGGGATGTATTGCTCGGAAAACTCACAAAATCCCTACAATACCAAAATTCTAGGAAGTTCTTCTATACTAATCCTCAAATCCCATCTTAAATCTATGGGATCTAATTAGAGTTTATCTAAATCTAGCTTTCAAGTTTTGTACTAAACTTCCTCTGATACAAACTGTAATGCCCCAACTCCAGTTACCCAGTGTCGGTGCAATATTACATAACATTGGAATGATCACAAGAAAGATCATGTCTCGAAAGACAGATTAGTTTAGTAGCCTTGGTAACACTAGATATATAAATAATGTTTTCATTACATCATAAAAGGAAAACTACAAAAATATATTCTCCATATTCCACACTATTATCCCCTCATACTATCCTTGCAGGTCATTCATAAATTACATCTTCACATGTTGGGAAAATAAAACAAAGAAAAGGGGTGAGCTCAAAGGCCTAGTAAGGATAACAATATAGTGGAAACATTCATAAATAAATTAAATTATATAATTTCTAAAAATTATTAATAAAATACCATTATGTAGGAAATATTTTTATATTTTTAATTTATATTTATAATCGAAAATCCAACATACATAACCCTATGTAAAAAATGTTTTTCTAAAAGATATATGCTTAAGACATTTATTTATTTATTTAAACTTAATTAATATAAAGTGTCATTATAACATACAAGTGGCTGCATGGGGTCCAAAAATCGACCCAAAGATGCCCATGGTTGGACATGTATCCACCAATAAGGTTAGGAAACGTTTTAGAGAGATTTAGTATTATTATAATATTATTGTTTAACCCTAATTTAACGGATTTACCCTAATCCATGGTAAATAAAATATATACCGAAGTAATTATTCAAAATGTCTAAAAATAAATTTTAACTACTTCCACAATATGAACATCTTGATTCCAAAAATGGAGTCCATTTTCCTAATTCAAAACAAAGAAGTGGCAGAAATTAAAATTAATTCTCGTTGTTAAAACAAAAAACGTGTTTTTAAGAGATACTAACTATCAAAAGATTGACACTTGTTTATGTCTGGTTTAATTGTATAATTATGTACAATGACCAACATTTTATTAAATGGTAAAAATATATTCTAAATATACTCATAAAACACTCAAAATCATAATTTATCAATATAAATTATTTCGATTAAAAATATTGTTTTTAATTAAAATTTATTAATTTTCACTCTTCATCAAAATATAAATGTTATTCGAAAAGTTTAAAAATATCACCATAGGCTATATTTGATATTCCGAACCCAAAAATGAAGTCAATTTTGAGAGATAAAATTTATAAAATTTAAAAAATTTGGTATTACTATTCATAACTGCTAGTTTGATTGGTTGTGGTGGGTTAGAACTCGATGTTTCGTACAACACACGCTATAGCATTATTCAAAGAGAATCATACCGTAGAAGCTTGGCTTGTTACATGTGCTCTATTCCTAATCTCCATAAATAAGTACACCATCCTCTGATACCAACTATAGCGACCCGAGCCTTTCACATAAAACATTTCATGATTTTAAGCATAATTAATCATGAGAGTACATGCCAAGGATCGATTTGTCTAGTGTCTTTAATGACTAGGTATATATAACATAAAAAATTTGGCTAAAAAACAACTTTATTTATTCTCCATAAAGATCTTCCATGTTCCTTTGAGCCCTTACACCTACATAGGGTACCCTGGGGAACACATGAACAAACGGATGAGCTAAAAAGCCCAGTAAGGGGATGAAAAGATGGATACATCTCAAGCACAGAAGTTAGGAGGCATGACATAATGATATCCAAAGCTTGAAACACATAAAATAATTTAATATAAGCATGGGATCATATAAATATGGAATCATATAAATGTAAAAGAATCATAACAAATTTCTCTAGTACAGGTGGGGAAAAGAGCTATGCTAACAACCGTCAAAGGGACATGGAGTTTGACATTGGAGATAATGTCTTCCTTCAAATATATCCATGGAAGAGAGTCATGTGATTCAGGAAGAAAGGGAAGTTATGTCCCATGTACATCGGCCCCTTCGAGAACCTTGATCGAGGCAGAGTTGTGGCCTATCTACTAGCAGTTCCACATACCATGTCGAATGTACATGATGTCTTTCATGTAACACTATTAAGGAAGTACATACCAAACCCTTCACATGTACTATCTTCAGAGGTGGTACAGTTGGAGGATGATATCTCTTACGAGGAGAATCCAGTGAAGATCATAGATTTTAGAGACAATGTTCTATGCAACATGACTACTAATCTTTTAATGGTACTATGGAGAAACCAGATGTATGAAGAGGCAACATAGGAACTGGAGGAAGAAATGAAGGAAAAGTACCCACACCTGTTTTTGGCTTAGAATGTAAAAAAAAATTGGAGGGAGTAATTTCGTAAGGGGGGGAAGAATGTAACAACCCAATGTTTTTCAATCGAATTTACCTTCTCATAAGTATGTCAAAAATCACATGAAAACACAACATAATGAACTACTAAGTACTAAGTGAACTTTAAAGGTATGTTTGTCACTTCTGTGTTTGGAATTTCAAAAAATCCGGCATACACGGTTTCAATCATTATGTTTTTAGAGTCTGATAAGAAAAACATTATTTTTGGTTAATAGTAACCTTCCCTAATGAATAGTAACATAGACTTATGAATTGGGATAGAAAATAATGAATAGTAACCTCACATATGATAGTAAAAAAAATATTCGTGTTGGAAGTATGATATTACTATATTTTAGAATGAGTTAATGAGTGTTTTAAAACTGGTTTTTGATAATAAATTAATATTTTAATTGAATATTAAAATAATCATATATAGATTTTTTTTTGAAAAATAGACTTCCTTTTTGGATTATAAACGTCAAAAAATGGTTAGAGTGAAATTTTTGGATTTTTCTGAAATTCATGAAATTTTGATGAATAGTAAAATACGGTAATTTACGTCTATATACATTATAAGCTAAATAGACTATTAATAGTATCATGGATGATTTATCCACCCATGATTCAAATTCAAATGACTCATTTACTATTATTGGTCATGGAATACATACTATTTCTTGTCTTGAGAAGAAATAATAAATTAATGATTATAATATTATGAAATCCCCCCTCTCTTCCATTATAAACCCCCCCATTCACTCCCTCTTCTCTCCGTCCTCTCAAGCCTTGTACCTTTCCATTATTCTTCCCAAATATCTCCCCCCCCCCACTTACAAATTCTCTCAGCCTCCTTATAATACCAAAACCTATACCCTTAAGAGTTTCTCAAAAGAGGAAGTCTCAAGAGGTAAATTCTTCTTCCCAATTACTTCTTTTCTTTTAAGTTCTTTTCTTTTTTATTTAATTCCTAACCTCCCTTCACCATAATAGTATTATAAATCCAGTAACTTACCTGTAATGGAATGTATTCATGCTAGTGGTATATTTCATTATCTTCTCTCCTTTCCCCACCCTTTTCTTTTAAAGAAATGAAAGCACCATTTGAGATGGGCTAATTTATCACATTAAAGGACAAAAATTTATCAATTTATGTTATTATCATTAATTCTGGCCATGAAACCATTTTTGTTATGGTTTAACCAGTTTATTATATATTTAATATATACTATTTTTTAATCCTTTGGTACAAAAGGAATTATGTTATAAAGAAACACTCATTCTTTGTAATCAAATACACCGATTAACAGAAATGGTTATCACTATAGTTATATATATATATAATAATTCGACATCCCTATAACTAACCTAATTAAAATTAAATCCATGAAATCTCCTGGTTATTAAATAAATAATATTACTTCAATTCTGGACAACCACGTTCATCTTGTACATAATCCAAACTTGAATATTAGTGAATTGATAGTTTAAAGCCAAGTAAACAAACGAGCCCGAACAATGAAATTGAACCTTGTAACTAATCAAAGAGGGTTTTAATGAAATAAAAAGGGTTATAATAAATAAATTGAATATATTAGAGGATATGTACTTATTAATCAATAATCCTTATTTTGTTTATTCAGATCGTTAATAACAAGTGGAGAACACCAACAAAATTAAGGTAAGGGATTATCCCCTTTTCACTCTTAATCAAGATTGTTCTCTATGCTATGACTCTTTTGTGTAATACCAGGTGATGGGGTATGTTTATACACCTTCCCCATACTTCAATAATGATTTATAGGTGATTATAAACACATTATCTCTCTCATCAAGCACTCTTAGTTACACATGATACAATGCCGATAAACAACAATGGATTCTACCCGAACTTCCATTAATCCTTCAGGTTGCTCTACAATTCTTTTTAAAAAATATATTTATCTTTTATTTTTATTTAAAACTTAAAAATTTTAGTTATAAGCTCCAAAATAATGTTCTAATATCCATCTCTCATTCTCTTTTGGGGATATACATGTTTTTAAGTGAATCTCTCTTCGATACTTCATAATAATCACACTCCTTTTAAAAGAACATCCTGAACTTTTAACCAATTTTATGTGAACACTATATTCTATTATAATACACCATTATCATTGTAAATTCTGTATTTTTATTATGAAAATATTCTTGGTTCAATTCTTGTTTTATATAAAGTAATGACTTCTTTACTATTTTAAAATATCTATAGTATTTCCATTAAAACCGCACAAAAATGTTTTAACGCTAACATTTCTAAAATACATTTCTCATATGTTGTAACTTATGATTGAAACCACATACCATGTTATATTCCTATTTTACCCTATGAACATCCATTTATTTTTTAATTCTATTCTTACATGGAATCTTTCATGATACGCCCATTGGTTATGACTGATGTCATGATTGTGGTACCCAATTCTTTCCATGGGTACCCTTATGTTTGTGTATGGATGATTATGGATGGTTGTATTTGTGGTAAGAATATTTATGTGGAAAAAATATTCATGAATATTTTTAGATGGGTCCACCCATATAGTGATCAAATGCATTGGTTATGGTTAATTCTCATGAGATGCGATGTGAAACGGGATTGGCGGTTAGCCTTGACCCGTACTAAAGAAATGTTTTATGATTCTGTCACATTATACAATTCCATATATATTTGATCCCATGAATTTATTAAATGATTCTATAAGTTTTATTCTTTGGATATCATTATTTCAGGCCTCCTAAATATTTTTCTTGAGATGTATCCTTATGTACATTCCCTTATAGGGATTTTTAGATAATCCCTTTGTTCATGTGTTACCTAGGGTACCCTATACATATATAAGGGCTCAATAGAAGTTGGATGCTCTTTATGGAAATTAAATAAAGAAGTTTTTTTATCCCCATGTTTTATGTTATATGTACCTAGTCTTCCATGTCACTAGACTTATCAATACATGGATTGTACTCTGATGATTAATTATGATTTAAATCCTGAAATGTATTATGTAAAATGCTCGGGTCAATATAGTTGGTATCAGAGGGAGGTTAAGTCCTAAAGCTGACATACCTTTCATAAATCATTTAGGATTGTTTTCCTATACATAGTCTCATCCGTAATATTCTCACTAAGGTGTTTGATTACTAAGATCCAAAGATAACTAAACCTCCATCTATTAAAAACTATAGTGACCCGATCCTTTTACATAAAACATTTCATGATTTTAACCATAATTAATCATCAGAGTACAATCCCAGGATCGATAAGTCTGGTGTCTTGGAAGACTAGGTATATATAACATAAAACATGGGGCTAAAAAACCTTCTTTATTTACTATTCGTAATTATCTTCCAAATTCCTTTGAGCTGTTACATCTGCATAGGGTACCCTGGGGAACACATGAACAAAGGGATGAGTTAAAAATCACAGTAAGGGTATGTAAATAAGGATACATCTCAAGCACACGAGTTAGGAGGGATGACATAATGGTATCCAAAGAATGAATCATATAAAATAATTTAATATAATCGTGGGATCATATAAATATTTATTCATATAAATGTGGTAGAATCATAAAACATTTCTTTAGTACGGGTCAAGTCTAACTGCCAATCTCGTTTCCCATTTTTGTACGGGTCAAGGCTAACCTCCAATCCTGTTTCACATGGAATCTCATGAGACTTAGCCTTACCCAATGCATTGAAGGGCTATCTGGGCGCACCCATCTCAAAATGTTTATTAATATTCTTTCCACATAAATATTCGTACAACATATACAACCATACATAATCAACCATACATAAACATAAGGGTACCCATGGAAAGAATTGGGTACCACAATCATGACATCAATCATAACCAATGGGCGTATCATGAAAGTTTCCATGTAAGGAATGAAATAGAAAATAAATAAAATTTAATAGGGTAAAATTTACCTAAAACATGGTAAGTGGTGTCAAACATAAGTGATAACATATGATAAATGTATTTTAGAAACATTTGTATTAATTTTTTTTGCGGTTTTAAAGAAAATACTATAGATTTTTAAAAATAGTTAGGAGAACATTTTTTTTATATAAAACCAAAATTTAACCAAGAAGATTTTAATAATAAAAATAATGATGTTACAAAGATAATGATTTCTTAAAATAGAAGAAAGAGTTCACTTGAAATTGGGTAAATGTTTGGGATGTTTTTTTAAAACGAGTGCATTTATTGGGAAGTATCGAATAGAGATTCACATAAAAGCATGTGTATCCTCGAAAGTGAATTACATATAGATCTTGGAACATGATTTTTGATCACATAAACAAAATTTTGAAGTTATAAATAATATAAAATTCTACAACTTTTTGGTAAAAATAATGATAGGGAACCCCGAAGGGATAAAGGAAGTTTGGGTAGAATCCATCATGGATTATTGGCATGGTATCAGGTGTAACTAAGAGGGCTTGAAGAGAGGGATAAGGGGTTTCTCATCACTTATAATGAATTAGGTCAGTATGGGGAAGGTTTATAAACGTACACCATCACTTAGTATTACACAAAAAGTCATATCATAGAGAACAATGTGGATTAAGAGTAAAAAGGGGAGGATCCCTTACCTTTAATCCGTTGGTGTTCTCCACTTGTTATTAACGACCTGAATAAAAAAATTATGCTTATTAATTAAAAAGTATGAACCTATTATATATTAAATTTATTTATTATAAACATTTATTTTTCATTAAAAATTTTTTTTATTAGTTACAAGGTTCAATTTCATTGTTCGGCCTCGTTTGTTTACATGGATTTAAAATATCGATTCACATATATTCATGTTAGGATTATATAAAATATGAATGTGGTTATCCTGAATTGATGTAATAATCTTTAGTTAATATCCATTACATTTAATAGTTTAAATTTTAATTAGGAGTCTTAGATTGGAATCGAATTATTATATATATAACTATAGTGTTAACCATTTTTGTTAATCGTTGGATTTGATTACAAAGAATGTGTTTTGCTTTATAAATTAATTCCATTTGTACCAAAGGATTACAAAACCAAAAATAGGATATATTACATATATAATAATCTGGTTCAACCATAACACAAATGGTTTCAGGACAATAATTAATTATAATAACATAAATTGAAAAACTATTGTCCTCGAATGTGCTAAATTAGCACATCTCAAACGGTTATTTCATTTCTTTCAAATAAAAGGGTTGTGAAAGGAGAGAATATAATAAAATATACCACTAGCATGAATAAATTCCAATACAGATATGTGATAGGATTTATCGTAATATTATGGTGAAGGGAGGTGAAGAATGAAATAAAAATGAATACAAATTAAAAGAAAAGAAGAAATTCGGAAGAGGAATTTACCTCTTGAGACTTCCTCCTTTGAGAACCTCTTAAAGGGAGTGGTTTTGGTATTTTTAGGAGGATGAGAGCTTATGGATGTGGGGGAGGTCCTTGGGGAGAGATTTAGGAAGAATAATTTAGGTAAAAAGGCTTGAGAGGAGTGGAGATAATAGGGAGTGAAGGGAGCGGTATTAGAGTGGAGAAGATGAGGGATTTCATAATATTAAAATCATTATTGTATTATTTCATCCCAATACAAGGAATAGTAAGTATTACATGACCAAGAATAGTAAATGGGTCATTTAAATTTTAACCATGGGTGTTTAAATCGTCCATGATTCTATGAAGACTCTATTTATCTTTTAATGTATATATACAGTAAATTATCGTATTTTACTATTCATCAAAATTTCATGTATTTCAGAAAAATCCCAAAATTCGACCCTGAAAATTTTTCGACGTGTGGAATCCAAAAAAGAAGCCCAGTTTTCAAAAATAATTTTCTAAATATCATTATTTAAATATTTAATTAATATCAAAATTTATTATCAAAAAGCAGTTTTAAAACACTCATTAACTCATTCTAAAATATAGGTATATCGCACTTCAAAAATGAATATTATATTTATACTATCATAGGTGAGGTAACTATTCATCAGGTTCTATCACTATTCATAAGGGTATTTTAATATTCATATGTGTAGGCTAATATTCACCAAAAATTATGTTTTTCTTATCGGACTCGAAAAACATACTTATTGCAACAGTGTATGTCAGATTTTCGAAATTCCAAACACAGAAGGGACCAAATTAGGTTTAAAGGTAACATATAACATAGTAGTTCATTATTATGTAATTTTAAGGCATATTTATAGGAAGGTAATCTTTGTTACAATCATTGGGTTGTTACACTGCTCCACAGTGCCTCTTGGCTGTATATATTGGGCTCCCCCTGAGCCCAAAGACGGACAATCCGACCATCTGACTTCTCAGCTCCCGAATCACGAAGCATCCTTTTGCTCTGTGAACCATGAGCTGTGCTGGGTACTTTTTCTCCTCAAATTTCCTCCCCTTTGCCTTTTTTTGATCCTCTCCTTCGATAGGGACGCCTTTCGTGAAGACTAATGGAATTCGTGAGGAATGGGATCCCAAAGGGGACATGGGTCATCGCGAAGCATTTATTTTTCATGAAAAACCCTTCATGTAAACATGATCTACATGCTAAAGAAGGGTCATTGTACATCACAAAGCACATTTCTTCACAAAACCATACTTCAGGAGGCACCTTTTCACTACGAGGCAGTGCTCTGCGAATTCCTTTCCACTTTGTGAAGCACCTCCCATATGCACCTCTTTACTATGCATAGCTAAGGCACCCCACTTCGTGAAGCACACTCCTTCACAAGTTCCCTCCACTACACGGAACAACGGAGATTCAAAAGGCTCTTTCCTATGAACCCCTGTTATTGGAAATTCCCTTTCTCGATCAACCCTCCAGGCTTTCACAATGTGACTTCAATTTCCTTGGACGATATTGCCCATTGCGTTGGTTCGCCTCATGATTCTTCGCATAGGCACGCTAACAGATATTGATTTTTTTCATAGCCATGCTAACCTTGGCCCCTCGATGGTTCTCTCCATGACACCCCCTCACCACGGCGTTGCATGTACCCTCTCTACACCAAGGAGCAGAGGATTTTGGTTATGTAAGTCTTAGAGGTGCAGAGAAATCCCACCGCGTCCGAGCTACAGGACATTAAACTGACAAACTCCATCGTCCTCAACACGTGACGTTAAACTGTGAGCTCACCCCATGCCTCGCATACGAGGTACCCCCACTTTGGATATTCTCCATGCCCACCGGTCTCCACAGTGGATGATATCCTCTTTATGGGAGTGTCTTTTGTATGCGGGGAAAGGGAATCCAGCTTGGTGTAAGCCCCTAGCATTCCTGTAGAAGGAACAATTCCTTCTCCTCCTTTCATCTCTAGTCCCCAGGGCTAGTGAAGGGTGTGTTAGGGAACAATTCATCTCCCTTCTTCAGTACGAAGTCCCTCTGCCGCTACGCTTTGTTGCAGTCAGGAATCCATCCAGAAGTAGGTCCCAATCTTTCTCTTCCTAGGATGCTAACCACGTGTAAGCCCCACATCAATTCCCACAGAAACACCTTTCGCGACTTGATCATCGAGTGTCTGTTACCTTTTGTTTCTCACACCGATAATGAATCACATGGGCTTAGACTGGTCACCCACTATGAAATATACCCTCATAAGACTATAGTGTAAGCCCCACACACCATTTGTAACTACGTGGACTTTTATCATTGCTAGGGTAGGGTACAGAGGAAGCCTCCACGAGGTTCAATCCCACCACCCCGGTCATTCCGAACTCCTTCACATCTTTTCACCAACACCCTGGGCTGCCTAGTGTTTAATCCCCACACCCATTCAGAACTACGTGGGATTTGATCCTTGCTAAGGAAGGGTACTTAGGAAGCCTCCACGATGTTCAAGCCCACCACCCCGGTTGTTTGGACCTACTTCATGTTTGTTCACCAACACCCTGGGCATCCTAGAGTGTAATCCCCACACCAATCCGGAACTATGTGGACTTTGATCTTTTCTAAGGAAGGGTACGTAGGAAGCCTCCACAAGGTTTAAGCCCACCACCCCTGTCATTTTTACCTCCTTCACATCGGTTCACCAGTACCCTAGGTAGCCTAGAGTGTAATCCACATGCAACATTTGGAACTAAAAGTTCATTGATCCTTGCTAAGGTGACGTACTTTGGAAGCCTCCATGAGGGTCAATCCCAACAACCATCCGACCCCAAGTCCACCTTAACGTCGATTCGCCCCTACCCCGCATGAAAATTAAACCGTATCATCCATCCTGAACTATGTGGTCTATGATACTTTCCAAGGAAGGTTACGTAGGAAGCCTCCACGAGGTTCAATCCCACTACCCATTGGACCCCTGGTCCTCCTTCACGTCGGTTCACCGAAGACAACCAGAAATATGTGGTCTTTGATCTTTTACAAGGCAGGGTACATAAGAAGCCACCACGAGGTTCAAACCCAACACCCATGGGACCCCATGTCCTCCTTCACATCGGTTCACTGACACCACCCTCCATAACTACTTGGTCTTTGATCCTTGTTAATGCAAGGTACGTAGGAAGCCTCCATGAAGTTCAAGCCCACCATCCACCCGAACCGCAGGTCTTTATCCATGTCTATTCACCACTGTCCCACACAATTTTAAACTATGGACCTCTTTTAGTGGTAAGCCATTGTAACCCCATCTAGTGGTAAGCTGTCGAAAATCTGAATCAGTGGTAAGGCATCATCATATGAACTACGAGGTCTTTGATCCCCACCACAGGGATACGTAGGAAGCCCCTCTAAGGCTCAAGCCCAAAACCATCGTCATCCTCATGACGGTTGATGAGAGTAATTTTGACGCGAACCACAATTAAATTAAATTATTATTAACCTAATAATATACCATAGTGGAACACCCTAGTGTTGATCACAGGGAGGCCACGAACACGCAGTAATTTTCTATTGTCACTATCATAAAAAAATAACTAATATAAAAATATAATACTAATATAAATGGGGGGATTAAAATGCTGAAAACATAAATTGAATATAAATATATAAATATATAAAAATAAAAAATAAAAATAAAAGGATCAAACGACATAATGAAGTTAGTAAAAGAAAACCATTGTTCTTGGGGTTTCATGGTGGAATTATCATTGTTATTCAAAATATCTATTGACGAATTATTCAATTTGGAGATCAAGACCTGTCACAATACACCATCTCATTTGAAATTTATTACCCTACACCGAGACCTCTACATGTAGGAGTAATCTCTTCTACATTAATTTGCAATCCAATCTCCACCGTTTGAATGAAATAGATATCTATGGAAAGGAAAAAATAATAAACGAGGAGGAAGAAGAAAATAGAAGAGAATGTGGGGTGTCTTCTCACCACAATCATTTAACCACTACTGAATCCCTAGACTAAATAATGATAAATCAATAAATCACATAAAACTCAAATAAAACCACTTCCCCCTTTGAACAACATTGAGGGTTAGCTCTCTACAAACATGGAGTTAAAAAATAAGCACAGTGGGAGAAGAACTTAAAATATAAGAAATGAAAAAAAGATGAAATTAATAGAAGAAGATGAAAGTTAAACTAATATATAATATAAAAATTATGGAAAATTACAGATACAAAACTCCACCTTATCCCCCTTGAAATTTCTATCCTTGTAAAAGGGATAGGAGGTACCAATTTATAGTGAAAACAAGTGAAGAAATCTCGCTCAAATTCTGCCCTCTGGATTGCATCACCTTTTAGGCCCATTAAATGGAAGAATTGGTGAAATGACCCTTCTTACAAGTTGTTACAAATAGTATTACACGTCCCTCGAAAACCTTTCAGCCTCATTTGTTGACCTATGAATGAGATATTTTTGTCTTAGTGTGGAACATTTAATATGCCAAAAGTGACACATTGTCATTCACAACTCCAATTTACTATGCATTGAAGACCATTTATCCAAAGGATTTAGACATGTCATATTTAATAAAAAAATTTCATTACTTTCCCTTACAGATATTTGTTGAATTTCAGCTCCGATGAACTAGTATACACAGAGATAAAAGATTAAATTTAAAATAATTCAAACCTGCGCTCAGTTTTCCTGGTCCGGATTGTGAGCTGATTTTGGGCCTCCAAATGATTGATTGAGTTGGGACTACAGCAGAATGAAATAAGGAATAGTGTGTTGGGAATCATAATGAAAATTAATTTCCTAATTTTCATCAATGTAGAAAATTATATCGAAGAAATTATGAAGACAAATAAAATAGTTAAACACCAAAATTAAGCCATTTTTGCCTTGGATCTCAAAATACCACTAAAACATAAAAATGTGACAATATCCCATAAAAAAACAAATTGGTGGGATTTATAAAATTTAAATAAAGTATATAGTATTTTAAAATTTTAGCATTATCACTCCCCAAACTTAATCAATGTACTCCTGGGAAACCATCTTATACAAAGGTCAAAACAAACTTCTCAAAGCATAAATGACCACACAGCCCAATTTTCATATTAGAGAAAATATCATCCCTTATACATGGATCAAAATATAATAACTCCTCAAAAATCAAATTAATATATTAAATAATGTGTTAATCCTTACATTCATGTCGTGCCTACCTCCCTAGAAAAAATATTTCTCTTTTTAATCAAGGATATTTAATGTGGAATTTTTATCATTCACAAAACATATGTGATCTCAATAGGCTTTCTATACTTTTAATATCTCCACTTCACAGAGTCAAAAATGTGTCAATAATTAGGTCTTTTTCATGGGTTTTTCTGAGGCTAAGGGTTTTAAGGATTAAAATGTAAAAACACCTCAGGCAGAATGAGGAGGGTTATGCTCTAAAGTGAAGTAAATGCATGAAAATAGTTTTTCTCAAGAATGGTGTGATCCTCTGTCACTTGAAAAATTAATCAGCTCAAAAAACATCTTATTTTGGGAATTTAACACTTATAATTTCAGAATCAATGATTTTCATCCTTCTTTTCCACATTTGTAGCATTTTTTCAGCATGAATTCAGATCTGGATTTCTCTTCAGAAACATGTTTTGAAATAAAAGAGAGGCAGTATTTGATCATCAAATATTGGTGAATAACTGGCCCATATATGTAATGATATTTTGGTCTACCCATCCATCATCCCATCATGAAATTTCTTCCACCCAAGAAGAAATAAATATAGCAACATTTTCAATTCAACTCAAAAAGATTCTTCAAGAAAGAAAAACTAATCTCATCTTCTCCCTCCCCCACACTTGAGTTCAACAATAATCGTTCATTTAACATCTAGAATAGGTTGGAAAGGGATAAATGGCTTTTAATGTGGCTGCCTGACATGGTATTTCATGGCTACTAGGGGCTTAAAGAAGTTGTGATGAAAAGGTAGGCCAAAATAAGAGTATATTGCAAACAGGGCATTCAAAATGGTGCAACAATCATACTTCACACATTTAATAAAATCTAATAGCTTTGAAAAAGATAAAAATATCAATTTTTGTATCACACAACATTTCTCAAGACTCTAAATAAAAATATAATGGTAATGATGATATAAAAAAGGTTTAGAAACCTCTCAGGAGGGGAAAGATTTTCAATTTGGACAACACTAGTGCACATGAGTTTAACATTCAATCAAACTTCGTCAAATGAAAATATCAGAAATCAGAAACAAAATCCATTCAACAATATTTTAAAACATCAAAAACCAAAATCAAAAAATGTTCCAAAAATACCATGATTGTTTGAATTTTCCCATGTATTTGATTCAGCTCACGATTCCAAAAAACCCACAAAAAAATGAAAAAAGAAAACAATATTTTTTTAAAAAAAATATTGAAAAACCAAATAACACACAAAATTCTTAATAACAAGTTGAAATCCATCCCCCAAACATATTCTACTTACTACCCTCTTTTATCTCAAATCAGATCAAGAAATATGTTCACATAGAATTTAAAATGGGTAGAAATCAAAATAAAGAAAAGGAAAGACACAACCTGATTTATTTTTCAGTGGAAGCCTTGTGTTAAGCTCCTAGATACTACCACATGACCTAAAAGACCTGAAATAATGAAAATATGAGAAAAATAAAAAAATATATAGTGTAAGGTTAAAGAAAGTGGATAATGCATTGATTGAACCCCAAGCGGGTGCTAGGTTTTTACTGCCCCTAGTCCAGCAGTTGCAGCAGCTTAACCCCAATCTGATGGTGGATGAGGTTTCCTTATTATAAACCACCATAAATTCAATATTCCAATGATCTTCATCCTAAATCGTCCATAGAGTAACCCATGAATAGAGTAAAATAACCATTTCACCATTTCAATGTGGCACAATTGGAATGATGGGGGAAGAAGGAAGAATGTGTCCTCTTTGTTCACTACTACATCTTGTATCGACTCTTCAAATATAACATCCTCGGGTTGAACATGTGACACTGGGTCAAAAAATTGATAATGTATGTTATAAAATAGTTCCACTTGGATATTATTAAAACATGAACAATAAATATAAAAATATTCCCTTTCGTGTAGGTCAGCTTGAAATACGATCACTTCAGGCATGGCCACTGCTTCCAAAGAAAGAGAGAGGTATGGAGGTACTGATTATTCTTTAAAAAATATTGGAGGATCAATTACCTTTTGTTCATCAAAAAATTCTAACCAATGATCATCCATATAATGTTGATCTCCCACAGTTGTTTCAGATGGCATGACATCTTCAAGAACCTCTTTAAGCAATGGCCATGGAGAGACACTTGCATCTTCAATTTGAATATTCAAGTCCTACTTAGGTTCATGAACATAAAATGTACGTGGAAAAAAATTTCATTGTTATTCTTCATCTTGGTTATGATGTTGTTTCTATGCAAGCCAAAGATCTTTAACTTCATCAACTTCTGATGCCGGCGATGCCACCATTTTACTTTCTTGTTCAAGGATATTGAAATTATTTTTAATCATCACGACATCTTGTTCTATCTACAGCATAAAACTCTTTTCCATACAATACAATTAAGTACTTGGCCATGCCTATGAAAAATCACTAAAATAATCCATGACAAAAAAAACAATGATATGTAATGAAATTATATTTTTTAGTTTTTAAAATTTTCAAATTTGTTGGGTTATTATGAAAAATAGTGTATGTAAGCGGTTGGCCTCCCCGACAATGGTGCCAAATTGACAAGAGTGGTTTTTTAGCAAATTAAAATTCAATTAAATTCTTATTAACCAAATAATGTACCATAGTGTCACACCCTAGGTTCAATCACAGGGAGTCCTCTAACACCCACTACTTTCCTATTATCACTATTACAAAAAAATAACTAATATTAAAATATAATACTTATATAAATGGGGGGATTAAAATGCATAAAATATAAATAAAAAATACATAGAAAAGGAAGAAAATACATAATGAAGTAAGTAAAAAACCATTGTTCTTGGGGTTTCATCGTGGAATTATCATTGTTATTCAAAATATCTATCAATTAATTATTAAATGTGGAGATCCAGACCTATCACTCCACACCCACTCATTTGAAATGTATAACCCTACACCGAGATCTCTGCATGTAGGAGTAATATCTTCCACATCAATTCCCAATCCAAACTCCACCGTTTGAATGAATTAGATATTGATGTGAATGAAAAAATAATGAACGGGGAGGAAGAAGACAATAGAAGTGAAAGTGGGGAAAACGCTCAACAAAATCTTTTAAACACTACTGAATCCCTCATATAAATCAATAAAAATCAACATAAATCAATAAATCACATAAAACTCAAATACCACCACTTCCCCCCTCGAACAAGAGTGATGGTTAGATCTCCAAAAACATAGAGTTAAAAAAGATGCACATTGGGGGAAGCACTTAAAATATCAGAAATGAATGAAAAGAAGAAATTAATAGAATAAGAAAAAAGTTACAGTAATATATAAAATAAAAATTAAGAAAAATTAAAGATACAAAACTCCACCTTAGCCCCCTTGAAATGGCTATCCTTGTAAAACGGAGAGGAGGTACAAATTTATAGAGAAAATATGTGATGAAATCTCGTTCAAATTATTCCCTATAGATTGAATAGACTTTTAGACACATTAAATCGAAGAATTGGTAAATGTAACCTTCTTGAAAATTGTTCCATATCGTCTTCTGCGTCCCTCCAAAAAATTATAGCCTCATTGGTCCCAGTATGATGGATTTAGGGCTGTCTTAGTGAATAACATTTAATCTGCCAAAGTGATTATTCATCTTCCACAACTCCAACATACCATGAATTTATGACCATTTATCCAGCAGATTCAGACGTGTCATCCTTAATGAAAGATGTTCGTTAATTTTTTTGACAGTTCTTTGTTGATGTTCAGCTCCAAAAGACCGGTATACTTCGATATACAAGCTTAGTATTAAAGCATTCCAGATTTGTGCATAGTTTACGGGGTCCGGATTGAGATTTGATTTTGGGCCTCCAAATGATTGATTGATCTTGGACTACAGAAGGATGCAGTGAGGCCCAATATGTAAGAAAATCTACAGAAAAATAATTTCACACTTTGGATCAGTGTAGAAAATTATATGGCAGAAATAATGAAAACAAATAAAATAGGTAAACACCAAAATTAAGCCATTTTTGTATTTGTACTCAAAATACCACTAAAACATAAAAAAATTGACAATTTCCCATATAATAACACTTTTTGGGATTTAGAAAATTGAAATATTGTATATAATATGTGAATATTCTATCTTTATCAATGTTTCCATACCATTCACCATCCCTTTCATAGAACTATCCATTATCCATCCAGATTCTTACCCGGGCCGCAACATCACAGTGGAATCATGCCACCCCAATCCTCGTTTCGTTTGAAAGCATTCGAGAAGCCACCCACATGTTGGCCATAATATTTTTGGTCCTCCCTGGGGGTTCCTCCATCTGGTCCACTATAGTAAGTGTTCTGATCAGTCTGATCCATCTCCGTTAGATGCTAAACATGCGGCACTCTCTCTGTTAAACATGGGATGCTAAGGAAAACCTGAGATACATGGCTGTGACATACGATTCCCTGTGTTCGATGTGGGCTTTCTCGGGCTTCCGCTCCCTCGAGATTCCTTACAATAAGGGACAGAAGATAGAAACACCAATCCCCAACGTCCAAACACACTAGTCATGCCCAGCGTGACTACTCCCCTAACTGAAGGTTACTGCCCTGACCGGACCCCTTGGAATGTCCTGACAGAAACAGTGCAATTAACTGGTGTCCATGAAGATATGGTTCTAGGAAGAGTTTCATGAAAAACATCTTATTTCGATGAGGGAGACCCATAGTAGGTGACGAGTTACGAGGAGGAATCCACTAAAGGAAGAACTGACATCCCATTATCGCATTTCGATTAAGGAGAAGATGTCCTTGAATAAGGAGTGGATTCATACCACCTTTGGGAAGAGGGAATGTGGGGAAACAAAAAAGCTATGTCCCTCATCCGTGAATGAGATGGACACACGCTCCCTAGTGATAGCATCCGAAACAATTGAATACAAGACTAGACAACCCCATGGTGACGCCCTCAGCCTGATAAAACCCTTCTTCTTCTAGTCATCATCTTGAATCCATAACTCCCCCATCTCAGAAGGTTTCATCCAATATATATCCATAAAAATCATTTGTGAACCAGTTTATAAGTCTATTTTGAACTCAACATCATGTCGAGGGAGGAGAGTCATGTCCTCTTCCGGGAAGACTTCTAGGAACTCACTATGAATCCCTATTACTACCACCATTTCAGGGTCTGTCGATTCCACTGATAGCTTTACAAAATAGGAAATAAGGGGATCCATTAACTTTCTTCGATGCTAGAGACCCCACTAGTAGAAGGATGTTACATTCTTTCGACCCATATCTGAAAACACAACCCTTCTCTGGAATCTATCGATAATGCCACACACCCAGTAGTTGTATTACTTCAATATCTGTGGTTGATTCGGGCCTGTGTGACCAGCAGGATTTTCAGAATTCTTATGGGATGACCCTCCTTTTATTGGACCCCTACCCTTGGTATCTTCCTCTTCACTCGGCCCAGTGGTCTCTTCTCCACCCTCCTTGCCACCAGTGCTTACATCTCCTCTCCGTTCAGTTGCATCCTCCTTTCCTGTGGATCAGAGACTCAGTCAAGGACTATGTATCGATTCTCTAGACGTCCCGTGTAGGGTGATGTCAATTAGTGGTCTACATCCTATGGCCACCTCCTCATAGGTGAAAATGGGTGTTAAAACCAGATCAAAATTCAGAGCGGATGACGACGTATGTGATATATCTTATCTTAAGGGAAAGGGCCAGATGTCTAGGGCCAAATCCAGATGGGTACATGTCAATGTTTAAATCCATCATATGGAATGACTGTGGCTTTGGGGCCAGGATGAAGTCATATTTTCTTCTCAGTGAGCTATGTAATAATCATGTGTCTCTGGTGGCATTCTTGGAACCAAAACAAGCATCCATAAATATCTATTAGCTTGCTCAGAGGCTTAAGTTACGTGATTTTTTACATGGGTATCCTCTTAATTCTCACATATGGCTTTTCTGGGAAGACCACAACTGTGTTGATCTATTGAGTACAACATATCAATCTCTTAATAGAAAGATAATGGTTGGGATCCAAGAGTTTTTCTTCCCATTAATTTATGCAAAGTGCCATGCTCCGGAAATAGAGTCTTTATGGAGTGATCACGAGGGCTTCAATCCGATTTAAGCTCCATGGATTGTTGGCAGAGATTTCAACATTGTGGCTAGTACAGAGGATAAAAGGGGGTGCATCTTTCCCCGGGAATGCCAGTCACTCTTTCGTTTCATTCATGGATTGGAGTGGCTTCTTGGATGTGGGTTTTGAGGGATGTATCTTTACCTGGTGCAACAAACAAAGTGGGGGGAGGTGCTCATACGTTCGTCTTGACCTATTCTTGATGAATAATGTTGTAATATACATGTTCCCAAACTCCCAATTCGCTCACATGACTCGGAGTTTGTCTGATCATTCCTCTCTACACATTTCCCTTAGGGCAGGGGTGTCTTAGGAGGAACATGAAATGTTTTCCAAATCGTTGGTGCAGGAACCAGGTATCTTAAAAGTGGTAAGGGAAGCTTGGGAATCACAATATTAGGGGAATCCTCGGAATAATTTTCACAACAAACTTAGGCGGGTTAAAAATCTACTACGTAGCAGGAGGAGAACCATCTCTGCCCGTGACCATGATGTCCCTAAGATCAGTGAGGATGTGGATTGTCTGGAAAAATGATTGGAACAATAATGGGATGACTCCATTTTTTCGGAGATGAGATGGAAGAAATACGCTTTATCTGATAGTCTGCTTAAACAGGAATGGGTGGCTAGAGAGAAATCATAGGTGAGATGGATTCAAGAGGGGGACCAGAATATAGGGTATTTTCATGCTTGCATCAAGGAACATCGCGGTGTCCAGAGGCCCAATATCCGCAGGGAGGATGGATCCTTCTCCACATATCATGAGTAAGATGGGGTTATGATTAATGAAGATATTAAATATGTAATGGCTGCTTCTAATCCTACCATGGCAGGGGGTACCCGAGTGGTGATGCGGTGATTTTTGAGTGTATCTCTATCGTGGTTTTGGAGGTCATTGATGCTGAATTAATAAGAATTCCTGATGAGGATGTGGTGCATGAAGTGGCCTGGACCATGAACCCAGACAGTTCTCCTGGGCCCAATGGGTTTCCTGGGACTTTATATAGGGCTTCGTGAGAAATTTTTAAAGGTGATCCAGTTCGGGCTGTTTAGGATTTCTTCCTAGGAGGGGATCTGCTGCATATTGCATGTGTTACTAAAATGATTCCTTTCCCAAAGTTGAATAATCCTCAGTCCATTGATAAATATAGACCCATTAGTATGTGTAAATTACCATACAATATCCTAGGCAGTATTCATAATAAGATATTGGCCATTCACCTGGACGAGTGGATGAATCCAGAACAACATGGATTCATTAAAGGGCGGTCAATTAAGGGTGCAATCGGTCTGGTCTAGGAAATGATCAGTGGCATCAAAAACAGGTCTTTTGGGGGCAATTTGGTGGTTAAATTGTACTTGAGAAAGGCGTACGATATGATGGAATGGGGTTTTCTTCTTAGAGTTATGGCTTGTATGGGGTTCTCCAACTGTACTATTGACCTTCTTTACTGTTGCTTTAGCTCAGCTTGGACTTCTACCTCTTTCATGGGAATGCATATTGGATTCTTCAAGGCTTGTCGGGGTCTTTGGGAAGGTGTTCCTTTATCCCATACTCTCTTCATTCTTGCACAAAATGCATTCAGCTGCTACATCAACAGGGGACTCAGCTCAGGTAAAATTATTCTTTAACACAATAGGTATGCCACAAGGGGAATTTCCCCCTTGATGTTTTTGGATGACACCATTATTTTTAACAATGGTTGTAGAAGATCAGTGAGGGGACTCAATGCGATTTCAATTTAAAATTTTAAGTGGAGTCGGCAGCTAGTGAATAATGATAAAAGTCATTTCTTTACATCAAGGGGGATTCCTTTGAGTAGGGAGAGTATTCTGAGATCCAGCTTGAGCATGGGAAGGGGATATTTTCCCTTGGAATACCTCGAAGCTCTAATTAGTCCTTCTTCTCTGAAGTGGCATCAATTTGATAATCTTATAAGAAAAATTATAGGGTGTATTCATAACTGGAAGAATATATTTCTCTCTTTCAGAGGTCATATCACTCTTGTCACCTTTGTTCTTGTCTCCATCACTATGTATACAATTTTAAATTTAAAGGTTCCAAAATGTTTAATTTCCAAGTTGGAATGGATTATTGTGTCATCCATTTGGGATGGTCAGATGGAAGGTTGGCATCATTGGGCTTCGTGGAAACGGCTATAAAGACCCCTCTCTTATGGGGGTATAAACATGAGAAATGTATCTAGTACAATGCAGGGGCTCTATGCTATGTTATCTTGGGAGGAAATGGAAGGCTGATAATTATGGGGAAGAATCATCCTGGATGTATATAATAAAAATGCGAATATTCAAAGATGGAAACCATCAAGTATTTATGAACCTGGACCTTCCATATTGGGATATTCTTCAGCATAACTCTCGATGGATTGTGGGTAGGGGGGATATCAACTTTTTGCAGAAGGATTGGGTGGTGTGAAGGTTTTGGTTCCCAGAGTGTCCTACACCAGATTTAACTTTTAAAGAGGTGAGTAATCAACCAACTTTATTATATAACATTCTTGATACCAGTCAACTTGAAGTTTTCTGATCTATTGTTGCTAAATATGCGGCTGACCGTCTGGTTTTCACGAGCTCTTCGTCGGGTGCCATCTCCATCAAGGATTTCGATCAGGTGACGAGGACCATTGGGAATGTAGATTCAGGGGGGAGTCATTGTGGTGCAATGATATCCCCTAGAAATTCAATTTTCTAGTGTGCAGAACAAGGCCCATCTGATAGATGATAACCTGCAGAAAATGGGTGTGAACATGTCCTCAAGGTGTTGGTGTTGCAGGGCTTTCAACTAAGAATCAGAAGGGAATCTTTTCTATGATAGGGAATGGGCCGAAGGGATTTAGAAAAACTATTTGGCCCTCTTCTGTTGGAATGGGTAAAAAGGGTCTCCTTTTAATTTTCTCTAGGTTTGGTTTAGTGGAGAAGGAAACCAAAGGGAGGAGAGGAAGGCCAGATCGATCATTCTATGTGCTAGGTGTTGGACAATTTGGAAGGCCCGAAATGATGGTAGGAACAAAAACACTCTTGTATCCTTGGCTTTAATTCTACTGAAAATGAAGAAAAATGTTAGGGATCTACTTCGTGTATCTCCGGACTGTCACTCGGGACCTTCAGTAAGTGCTCTTGTACTTCATATACCTACAAAACATCAATCGATTAGTGTAGGACATGGTCGGTGGGTTTGGTGGAGTCCTCTGAATGAAGGGGTAAAATTAAACATGGACGGGTCAATGCGTGGGGAGGGGGGATGCATGGCGGCTGCATCGTGAGAGACAAAAATGGGTCAGTGTGGGCGGCTTTCACTACTTCGTTCGAGGAGGGTGATTCTTTTCAGGCGAAGGCCCTAGATTTGGCCAAGGGTTTGGATATGTGCTCCAACTGGAATATTCAAGTGTCCTTGGTGGAGAATGATTTAGTTCTTATATATCGAGCGTTGCTGGACATGAGAATAATTCCTTGGAGTATTGTTTATGATGTCAGGAGATGCAATGGGCTAATGGAGTCTCATACGCTGATATTTCATACATGTCGGGAGGGTAATACAGTAGCAGATTTTTTGTTGTCAATGGATACATCAAATCATGGTATGGTTTCCTATTTTAATTTGGGATCATTTCCTAGAGAGGGGATGAAGTTTTTTGTTAATGAATCTTTGGGGTTTCATTACTTTATACCTATGTGATGATTTTATTTCTTGGTGTATTTCGATCTTCCGAAAATAAAAATGTTTACTTTCAGTCTATTAGTCACACACCAAGAATAGCCAGCTGATTCCTAAAATGACATAATATGGTTTCATCTTTTGGAAAAAGCAATTCCCACTAGACTGATTTATCACCATCATTAATCTACATGCTCAAAAAACATAGGACATGTTGGTCTGACCTCCAACTAATATACTCAATACTAGGGGCACAAGAAGTTTCACTACGTCTAGAACTAGAGCATGGGATAAACTGAGTGAAACAAAAGAGTGTGAATACACTGAAGAAAATAAATCACATGATATAGTACTAAACTAGATGGTCGTACCTAGAATTATATGTGGCCATGCTGGAATTGCTGCCTCTGTGGCATGGAACTGGCCACACCTAGTTCCTCTTCCCCTTAACTATCAGATGCCTCCATAACCATGCCTTGGTAGAGGTCAATAATGGTTCCCTTGAGGTTTGAATCCTCTTTCAATGTGTTCTCTCAGAGAAGATGGATCTCATTATCCCTTTTTCATCTACAGGAAATGCATGGCAGGAAACTACTACTACTAAAGTTGGCGTTGAAATTGTCTACCTTCACTGTACTGCCCACGGTCCATACAATTATTCTGAAGGTGGAAATGACATCCATAGATGAATCACAAAGGTCCTAGGCTCTTAGATAATGGGAGAGGACTTGGAGATTAAAATAAGGATTACTGAGGCCCACTCCCCACCAATAAAAACCCGGATTGTTCTAATCCTGGAGATTTGCTGCTAATGGCCTTCCCCTTCATTGATCTCAACTAGCTTCCCTCTCATAGCACACCCCCAAGAGTGTGAAACCTATCCACCACTTAATCGTTCGTCTTAGTCTCTATTTATGTCGGTATAGTGAAGGGAGTAACAACATACTGAAGGGAAGGTTGGGGAGCCTCCTCTAAACATATCACCCGAGACTCCTCATCCAAAAATATGTCCAAATGAAAGTAAGGGTGATCCTTGAACACGATACCCAATACCCTAACCATCATACTCCCTTTTAGGATGGAATGCTAGTCTTTATACTTCTCAACCTTTATTGTGGAAGAAATGAATTCTGACCGTAACTCCTTCTTGATGTTTGTCCATGAAACCTCACGATCCCTTTTCATCCCAAGGTAGAGCATCCACCATTGACACACCGTTCCCCTCATCAAGCTCACAGCTAAAGGACCCCAGTACGAAGTATAATCCTAGATCTAGCTGAAAGCTACCACCATATCAATAATCCAGTATTCTATATCCATGTCAAAAATACTACAATCGTACTTTCTGAGGGTCTTCAGTTGATAGGAAAAAAAGAATTTTCTACCACTACTCATCCACTACCTCTCGATGGGGCCTTTGCAGATCAGCCAAATCAACCTCCTTGTCCTTGAACAGCCAAAATAGTCATGGTCTTCTTCTAGGTTCCATAGTTAAAATTTAAGAACGGAATGCCTAAGCCCGAGTAGTGTAGAAGGTCACTTATAAATTTTTCTTAACATTTTTATAAAATGTATACTCCCCAAACACCCAGAACACACAATAACACAAGTCATTATGGTGTTTGTACATTCCAAAGTGTCTCTACCCTGTAATTAGTGTAGCATCCCTTGGTCATTCTGTATGTCAGGATTTATTTCATTATATCACAGTGGCCCTAAAATCTTATGTCCTAGAAGATATTCCCTTTTCTATTTCATTCACCAATATTTCATATAGTTGTTTCCCTATCATCCCACGACACCATCAATATACCTAACTCTGAACTATATCATATCTCTCAACCATCACCTCTGATACGATTCTGTCATGACTCGCCATAACAAAGATGAGGGAAGGGGAATCAAACTGCCAGACCCTTCCTTCTTCAAGTTGATGGAGAAATAATTACCCCTTAGTCATGCCTTCAATAGGCCCTGGAGTGGTGAATGGCACCCCATTTATTGATTCACACATAATATGAAAGGCATTAACTGTTTTAAATAATGAGAACGATGGATAAGATTAAAAATCCCAACAACTAAAAAAGCTGAGAGTAAAAGTAAATAAAAAAATCCATTCACATATGTGTGTTCAAATATTAACCCATACAATGTTCAAGAAATCTCCAAAGGGAATGTACCCAAAAAAAGAAAACAACAAAAACAACTGTCTTGACAGCCGAGATAGTAAAGTCTTTCACGGCCCCAGATGTCCTTGTGGAAACCTGAAAGCTGTTTTATATACATAGGGTGAGTATACTGTTATACTCAGTTGGGAAAACCAAAATCTCTCATGCACAAGTGGGGAGTAATTCTAATGGCCCATGATAAATTAGAGGTATCCAAAACACCTAGAAAGGGAAATTCATACCTGGCCTCACCAAGGACCACTCCCCAAATAACTCAAGTAATATAAAGTAATACTAATTGCACATTGATATTTGGGTACCGCACACCACTTTCCCAGTGGTTATTGAAGACATCCTATGCGTAAGACCTCTTCCACCATTTTCACTACAGTCCCAATTAAAACTCCACAAAACCCTAATGGGACACCACTACCATGCATTTGCCCCCCCCCCCACAAACGGTCCACCACAAACAAACACTCCACCAATATACCTTTGTCCACAAAAACCATATGTATATCTGCCTGCAGAAACCTGGGCTCGAACAATTATCGACACTCTTGAAGACACATGTGCCCCATCCTAAAGAAACATGGTAAAAAAACCTTCCCAAAAACACCGGTTCCAAATACCACAACATACCATGATGGATAAATCTGGGGCCATAATGGACCTCAGGCCATCAGAACCAACCCGAAGAGTCTTGGAATACTTAGGAGTGGGTGAAAAATATGAGAAAACAACCATCCACTCCTATGAATGTTGGGATAAAACACCATTCCCCATTAAATTTTGGTATTTAGCACAATGTTCTCAAATTGGGTGTGGTGAAAATAAGAAACATAAGAACTAAATTCAAACATATATGTTAATAAGAACTCATTAGATCCTAAGGGTCCCAAAACATTCCCATACAAAAACACCCTCCTAACTATTCATTCATGTACAGAATCCCAACAACCACAACTAGAGAACCACCCATTATGGTTATCACATTCATGTGGTTTCATTAGAAAATTAATTCTCCAAAACTGGGAAACAAATAGGTACATCCACATGTCAAATATACTCTGTAGGAGAAAACCCCAAATATGAAATTTAAGAATTCACACCTGGTTCTCTTGTAATATCAGAAAAGTGGTCTATGAGATACCTCAATGTAATGGAACCAAATCAATCCCCAATATATGAAAGAGGTCCACAAATAATCAACTGAATAATTGGAGATCCCATCCCCATCAAAGAAACTGCACAAGCATCAATGAGAGAAAAATCACATATTATTAGAACTAAGAGAGAATGTTTCCAGATCTTTCCAAACCATTCATTATGTTCAATGATTCCATTTGATAAACTGGGGTGATCACACATGTATTATTATTTATTGGGAATCCATTTTATCAAAAAAAATTACATGATAAAATAGTTTATATGTTTCTTCATTTCAATTATATGTTCATATATAATGAAGAGGTTTATTAGTGAACATAAAATGGATAACAACGACTATTAATTTTAGTGTGTATAAGCCAATGCAATTTCCAACATATAAGAGAAGAATGAAAGTATAACATCATCATCATCAAACAAACCCCTTAATTCCATAGAAACCATTTATTATCTTCCTTATGAATTTCTTTCTTCAATTCCCTAAGGAAACATTATCATACCATCCCCACATGATAAAATTTAAAGGTAGGCGAAGGAAAATCCAACTAGTATGATCAAAGAACAATGCTTTCTCCTCGCACCATGAATAAGGGATGTGTAACTTTCATATGAAGAACTGGGAGGACACTAATGTTGAGTAGGAAGGGAACCAACACATGTTCATAATTCATCTCGTAAGGAAGTGTCGAGCCACACTAAGAGAGACAGGAAGGAAAAAAGGAAGAGAGTATCTCGGCATAAGAAAACTCACGATCCTCAAAACTGGTAGATGATTTTGAATTACATAAAAGACGGATTTTGTCTTGACCATGTGGAATGGAAGTTTCATATGTTGGGATTAATTTTAAAGTAATAATTATCCTTAGGGATGGTAGATATAACAGTTTTGAAGTAATATATTTCTTTTAAAAGGCGATAAACATCTTATAGGGGAGAAGTGGTAAAATAGGACAATGGTGTGATACCAAGGATAATGGACACATGTTTCGATAGTTCAAGGGTCTCACAAATATTTGAGATTTAAAACATATTTTACTACCTTTAAATGGATTTGAAAGTGGTTTTAAAACTCTTTTACATCAAATGATATGTTACCAGGGAAAACTGGAAGGTCCTGAAAAAAATAGGGAAGGACACATAGTTAGGTGAATCACCGTCGCCCTGGCACTGTCACCTTAACCTCATCGACCTGGAACCATTTCCCTAGCACCGTTGCCTAGGCACAATCACCATAAAAATGTGGCCTTAGAACTGTCGCCCTAGTACCATCACCTTGGGATCATCGTCCTCTAAACGTTGCCCAAGTAACATTTCCCTAGAACCGATGTCGATTTATGCTATGGTTGACTTATCAATGCCATAAATCACCACCAGTTCCAATGAAACCATCAATGACATTGATTCTCATCAGTGCCACTGAAATTGTTTGATGCCAACGATACCCTTAAATTCCACTAACACAAATTAGTGCCACTGACACTCATTAGTGCCATCACTCTCTAATCAGTGCCACCATTCATCAAATCCTGAAAATTGAAAAACTTTTTAACGTGTCACTGATGGTCCCCATGACACCCAAAATAGAAAAAATTTGAAAATGTAATGGACTTGGAGGGATTTTGTCACTATAGTAGTCATAAATCTTAATCTAATCAGGGAGGTGATGATGTTATAATATTTAGAAATTCAATAGATATTATTGACTGAGATGAGCTATAACCAAAAAAATACTTTCAATTCAAATGTTAATGGTATGTTTTCTTCTCACAACTACATTCTCATGTCCCAAATCAGGATTTTTGGTTTTAGGATATTATAATTTACATCATGGATAAATATGTTTCTAATGATGACTGCAATCAGTTACACTCATATTCCTTAACTGATTTCAATAATTTCTATATTACATTTAATTATACCGTTTCATTATGGGTGAAACATTAATTTGAGTTTTGTATATTTTAATATTAATATATAAATTTTATAATTCACTTGTTGAATATTTTTCTCAATGGACATATATTAGACACTTCAAATTTTTTACTATAAACCATAAATAAATATTTAATATAGTTCATGCCACTCATATTAAATGAAGGAAAATTAGTTTTCTATCATCAATGGGTACATTGTTCTAATCTTATAAAAAGTACACATTCTATTTATGTCCCCAAATACATTAAAATAATGGTAGTATTCAGCCTCTATTTCTAGCATGAATGAAAATAGAATGATTTATTCTTACCTATCATAGTATCTTAATTCTCATTTCATTGAATGAAAAAATCATAATCCACTAATGAACCATACATCTTTGTTTCCATGTTTAATGATAAATTTTTTTTTACCATGCATGTCTTGTAAAATCTTCCAGATAGGTACTACTTTATTCCTTATCCCTCTTATTTTTTCATGAAATACCCTCTTCATGTTATTATGAATAGTTTAGGGTTGATACTTATTGAAAAAATCTATCATTAATACATCCCATGTCATTTTGTAAATTTTATCATCTTCCTTTGTATTCCAGAAGTGATTCCACCATTGGCCAGTTTCACCTTTAACCAAAACACAACCAAAATTTAATACATATTGATTGGGAATGGGATAATATAGAATATATTTTCTATAAAATTAATCCATTTATTTTATATATTTTTATCACTTAAATTACTAAAAAATAATTGATGTTTCCTCATAAAATATTAATTTTGAGTTTATACGTTTTTTGGTCATTCGGATGTTCATCAGGATTCATAATTCAAGTCATTTTGTAGGAGATATGGCTGATAATAACTGCGAAATTCAACATCTGAACTCCTATTTAAATTGTTTTCTCACAAGGTATGTCGTTTCATTTGACATCACATTCAATTTTTACATGATATACCCTACTTCTATGCATAGAATATAATAAAAAATAATATTTTGATTATTAAACATAAATAATCAATGTAATAAATAATATAATCATAAAAATGATTCCAATGAAATTTTAAATTATGATGACATCTCATCAACCTATAGAAATTTAGGCTCATCTTTTATTGTCTGATGATCTAACCTTTCATTCATGAAAATGGGTTATAATATTAATTTTAATAAAAAAATACATCCCATGAGAGTTTCAACCCATGGTATCACTAAGTCATATTTATCATCCATTTGTGATTATTATCCCATGGATAATGTTTTCAGATAATACATCCACTTATTTTTATCAAAATATTATTTAATTAGATAAAATCACTCAATATCTATTATAAAAAATAATCAATATGCTATTATATAATTATACTTATCCCAAATTTTTTTTTCATAGACTTGTTTTATCATATTCCCTAAAAATAAATAAACCCTACTATGAAACCTATAGAGGTGACCCATGTATTCCGAATATAAATATTATAACATTTTAGATGAATATTCAATATTAACAATAAAATTACATAAGCTCAAACCATTATGTTTTAGTGTCTTTAGAGACAAGTTAAGTATTTATATTTTTCATGTGACATATTCAATATCTCCCACAATGTTCCTCTAAAATATTAAACATCTTAGAATTAACTTACTTAAAACCATTCATCATAATAAATGGAAAATGAAAAATAAGAGAGGATGATATTATATTCACATTAAGGGTAAATGTTGGAAATATAAATCAATGATCATAAGTGGGAATAATATATTGATATATGTTTTCGAATACGACCATATCATAAAATTATAATACCTAATCAGTCAATTATTATTAAACATCATTCATGGAAAATGTCTGTATAAACAAAATTCATTAGAATGTTAGATTATATTTAATCAATCATGATCTATGATAACATATAATGAAAATAAAACATAATTTTATGACATACACATAATGATTTAAAATAAATTAATTAATCAAATGTTTTTTAAAAGATTATCATAGTTGTTGACCCTCAGACCAGAACTCCAGGATTTGGTGATAAAAACATGTTGAAAAAATATATTATGTTTAAAAGGAGATTACTTAATCTAGATTTTATAATAATCACAAAAAACAACATCTAAAAATAATTTCAAAGTATCCAATGAACTATAAATTATTACTTTTTATTTCAAACTATAAATATTAAAATCATGTTGTGATCATTTCTTAATAATCAGACCATAAAAGATTATCTTCTAGACATCTCAAAGGTTGAATTCATCATTTTAACCATGGGAATAGAAACATATAGTAGTGATGTAAAAATAGAAGTAAGGATAAACATTAGATATATCAAATGATGATCATGAGTATCAACAATATAGTAATATGGTAATGATAGCATAATTAATGTATATTGACACAACATTATGAAATCATATCCAAATAAAAACAAGTCATTAATAAAAGTCAAAGAATAAGGATTTTAGCATGAATTTATCTGAGTAATCATTGTATAAACATACTTTATACATATGAATCTAAAAAATATATAAGAAACAAAAAAACATGTCATTTAAAAATTTAAAAATTGTAATTTCACCCATACAAAATATTATTCTAGGGATACAACCCATATTTCATATTGCAATTAGAAAAAAACAATTATATCACATTAGGAATTGGATATATCCCCTGAAATAATTTTGGGATACGATTACTACCCATTTACCCTTTTGGACGTGGGTTATTACATGTGTATCCATTTGGGCTTTGGAAAATACCAATCAAATCTTTTTGTTATGAAATACTAATCGTGCAACCTTATAGGCTTGGGTTAAAACATGTATACCCATTTTGAGATCATGAGGTATAAAACCTCCACTAATGAATTAGATGGTGATTAAGACCCAAAAAATCATTAAAATAATAAACCATTCATAAATTCACTATTATAACAAAAACAATTATGCTTTAAAAATAACATAACTTTAATAAATAAAGAGATGTGTTTCATGAAAAATTGTTTAAGAACATTTAATATTCCATTTAGATATAGTATTTGGATGGTGGATTAGAAATTTATATAGTGTAACATATTGATAATTAAGGATGTAGATAAATAATGAAAAATATTTTATTATTCTAATTGGTTAGATCACATGGAAGATAATAATGAACATCAATTTTTTTATATTCTTGAAAACTCCTTAAAAATAATTTTAGTTTGATATATAATTTATATAAATGGTCATTTAAAATAAAAAAAATTGTTTTTGAAAAACTAATTTCAAAAACTAAATTTCATAATCATTTCTTTTAAAAATACAAAAAACATGTAAAAATTTCTTATTATAATCCCAATCCACTGAATCTATTTTAAAATAATGAATATATTTTCAAAATCAATCTTTTACTAATAGAAAATATATGAATACTACTTTTACTTTAATAACTAATAAGAGAGTAAATCATTTTGGGAAATATTGTAAAAAATATAGGATGCTTTATAAAGATGATTACACATTCAGTGTGAGAATCCGTATGAGAGTTTATAGAAAATACATTTTCCAGAAAGATAAAATATAAATTTATTTGTAAAATTAAAAATAATTTTCCAAATGGGGATGATAGATTTTTTTTAAAAAATTAACATAAATATTTATTATCAATAATATATGTTCGAAAAGAATACAGTGGTTTTATGGTAAAATTTAGAGTGGAAGATAAAAAATATGATAATAAAAGGGAGTTTTTTTTTGAATATTTTGAATTAATTTTATGAAAACCCACAAGATAAAATGGATTAATAAAAATTACTTTTGAATATAGGTGAATAGATATATTAATGTAACTCTAGAGAAAACATAATTATGTTTCTAATTTTAATAGAAATTTTTTTAATGGGAAAAACAATCATTGAAGATAAAGTATCATTAGATAGGGTATGAATTATTCTGGGTAATGCTATGTTTTTTATAATGATATTAGTTATGATAAAATATTTGAATTTAAAATTCATATTACATTTAGAATGAGGTCAAAATTTTATTAAATAACATGTTATCATGGATGAAATAAATGTTGTAAGAAAAATTTCTACAAATTTCATTTTTACTCTATGAAAGGAATTGGGTTACAAAGACCCTTCCATCGTCATTGCATTAAAAATTAAATCCCCATGAAAGATATAAGGTGGGATAGATTTTTAAACTTAGTATATTATATTGAATTAAAAATAAAAATAAATTCATCCCTAATACGTAAAGCCTCCCCCCAATCAGTAACTATTAAATATGCATCATATATCAATGATACCAAATTGAGATTCATAAAAATTACCATGAGTCCGAATTCATTCTACACTTGAACCTATAATACCCTATAATAAAATGAAATTTAATAAAATATTACCTATGATTTTATTCATCTATATTACATTTTCTAGGTTGAATCAATTACTATAAGTTATTATTTACTAAACATATTTCATTCATGTCAATTACTTGAGGTTGTCTACATAATTTCACTATAAATCCCTTGGTATGACAAATATTATCAAAGTTGACTTAAAAAGATACAAATTAAAAATAAAATTATAATTTTTTCTGTGAATTATTATTATATTTTCACAAAATATATCAATTTATATTTGTTTCCAAAATGGACTAAAATTAATAAATGGTTTTCAGAGGTTCAGAAATGGTTGTTAGGAATACTATAGCCATTAGTTGTTGAAAAAATATTATACTATAAAAATGTATATTTATAAATCGTTAGAAAAATAATTATTTTATATATCAGTTAATTATTATTCCATTGTAATCATTGATTTTAATTTATATCATCTTTTATGTAGGAGGTTTAACTAACAAAAACTAAAGCAAAATATAATAAATTATATGAGCATGAATATGGTGTAGATTAGTTATAATACAATAATAAAAAAAATATAATTATATTATTTAAATTTTAATAATGATTTAGAGAATATTTTAATATTTTTTTTAATAATAATTTTCAAGATGAAAAATGTTACTTCGGGGAGTTGATTACCCAACCATATGTATTATTAACTATATCATTACTCAATAAACTAGAGGGGATAATGTAAGATTATAATTTTTCATTTTATAGTCATAATTAAATTATATTTATGATATTTATTCAAAAATTCCTTCATTAAAACAATTCATGAGATGCGGTGATAAATAAAATAAGATGTCCTTTCATGGAGGCGATATTGTTCTTATTTGCATGATCAATGTTCTATATTATTTCTAGGTGGATCAGAAAGAATAAATAATGGTTTTTAACATAATATAATATAATCCAATAATCTTAAGAAAAAATAAATTAAAAAATTAAAATTTAATTTTTTGGTGGAAAAAGAATAAAATATAAAATAAAAAAGATAATTTAGACACTTTAATAAAAGTAGTTAATATTCTATAGGAAACCTCCATTATATATATCTATTTGGAGAATTATTAAATACAAATATAATATAATTGTTAAGGGATTAAATATTAAGAATAATGGATGTTTTTAGTAAAATATTTTTATAATATTTATGTTGTATGAAGCGGTAAATATCTATCTGTATTTTAAGTGAATGAAAAGGGACTTCTGTGATTAAAAGTTATTTTTCAACAATGACAGAAACCTAAATGTGTTAAATAGATCTATAATTGTGAATTATTTATTTTAGGGTGATATTTGGTTGATAAATCCCAAACAAAATGTTAAAAACATTATTTAAACAAGTTTGATGTCACATACTCCTATCTGATTACATTAATATTATTTTCTGTTTTTACTGTGGTGACTAGTTTTTCACACATGTAATTTACGAATTACTAAAAAATGGTGTAAATCCAATTAAATTTTTTATGTATTATGATCCTGAGGTTATCATATATTTTTCCTAAAATAATTTAAAACTATTGTAAAATAATCTTCTATATTAAAACACAAACCTATATATATATTATAGTTTTTTTAGAAATATGTTTTTTAAACCATTAAAAATTATTAAAATTATATAACATTAATCACTAAATAAATAAACATTAGTATATTAGTATAAATTTGTAGAAATAATATCATATTACTATAATAAAATATATCAATTTAATTTTTTAGATAATAAATATACCACCACAGTAAGACCATTATTTGATAATACCTATTTCAGTAATATCACGGTCAATTGAGTTAATATCTTTAATCAACGTTTTATGAATAAAAATTAAATTGAAATTATTAAATAATATGAGTGTGTTAATAAATTATACAAAATTATATTATTTCAATTTCATTTCTAAAAATGGTGGATAAAATATAAAATATGGGAATATTAATGATATTTCAGTGAAATATTATTTATGTTTCTCATAATTATAAACATGGATTTCATTAATATTATTCAATATTTTAAAAATATATATATAAAGTATAATTATATATAAATTAAATATTTTTCCAAAAAACTTGTAATTCATAATTTTTTATGATATTATGATAAAACTGATGGTTTTAGAAAAATCATTATCTTTTCAATATTCACCAAATTATTTTATAAAACTCCCAAAATTTTAGACATGGATAATAGAAGCCCAATAAATATAGAACTGATGTTCATTTTTATAAGAGAATATTTTAGTATTTATTATTTTAACCCTAAATTAAAATCATGACATATAATGAAAAACTCTAATTAAAGGAAATTTTTTTATTTAGAATACTCGTTTTTGTTATTCATTAATAGTATAAAACATTAATACAATTTTCATTAATCAATTCATATTTTATATTAATAATATAATAATTTAACAATAATATATATATTGATTTCATTAATATAATTTTCCACACAAAAAAATACATATTTTTTGTAAAATTGATTCTTAAGAACAAAATGAACACTGTAAATTTTTATAAAATGACCTATATTTATTTTATAATTTGTTTACACTTATTTGTACCTGTAAATTAGGTTAAATATTTTTAATGGTCATATTAACTATTTACATTTTATTTATAATATATATCATGGTTTAATTTTAGTTTGGTGTATCATCTAGATAAATCTATTAAACATAATATTTATTTAAGGAAAATATACTGCTAAATATCAATTTTTTATTTTCTCAACTCTCTATATAAATTTCTAACTATAAATTTTTATTATTACCTATTAATGAAAACTTTAATGGGTTTCAATATGATAGGTATGGATCATTATATAATAAATAGAGTTATATACTCTGTTCAAACATTGGAAATATATATACGTTCCTCAAAATATGTTAATCTTATTTTTTGAATTTTTTATCCAATAATTTGAGCCATGATTTTATCATTATTCAGTTATAAGAACAATTTTTTTTTGTTTTCGTAGAAAGTATGTTCATAATAATCCTTGTGTTGATATAATATCACATGATAATATTAAATTAGACATCCATGTTTCAATAGATAATGTTTCCCTCATGTAAAATTAACCAGTTTATTTAAAGAATAACATTAAATTCATCTAAATGGTGGACAATTAGATTTCTATATGAAATACCCCTATATACAAAAACTTGTAATACAATAATCATTAAATTAGAAGATTTCATTGATAACGAAATCATCAATGTGTCAATTTAATTCTCGTAGAAAACATACTAGAAATACTATAATTCATAAAAACAAAATGAGGCATGACATCCAAAATTCAAATGTGCATGATAAATGTTCCTTAATTATTATGATTCACATTTCTAACACATCCCTATTCATTCATTTTGATAACATATTACATTTATTTTTATATTGTTTATAATAATTATTGATATTAAATTTTATTATTGCGTCAAATTATTTATTTCCATAATTACTTCTATTTGAATAAGATAATTTTGGTTGGGAGTATTAATTAGTATCATCAATCCCTTCATTGTTTTGACTACCCAATATATCATGCTTCAATAATTATGATTTCAATTGAAAATCCATCCATAGTTGAAACATTTTCTTATTTCTGTAATATATATCCTTGGAATCTTATTCCCTAATTATTGACACATATGAAATTTGACATTCATTGTTTTATCATCTTCATCACCCAATAATCCTCGAAATCCATTATTAACATCATCGGTGTGTATGGATGCTAAAAAAATTCCATGTTTTTACTATAATTCTTGATTTCACTTTTGGAATAATGATATTATTAGTCACTCACACTCTTATCCTACTAGGTTACTCATTTGATAAATCATATCATTCTTCATGACCCCTATTTTTTACATGTTTTAATTTGTATTCAACCATAAATGAATCCAAAATTTATTAATCGTCAGATATGAAAAATTAACATCATAATTGAACCATTATAAAAGATCCCATGAATACACAACCTCAAAAACTATTATTTATAGAAAACATCACATTAAATTTATATTCGATAAAAATAACTCTTAATGTAATCTATTTTTCTATTATATTGGGTTCTATCATAATCAGAAAAAAAATTTAGTAAAAAAATTAATCCATTATAATTTCTCATAATGATAATATTATTCACTAAATCATATCCCATGTTAATTTATGGGTATGTGTGCAGTCTGTGGACCACATATTGTGTACCGAGAAATGATATAATTAATAGTGAAGATTTGTTTTGGTGATTTACACTAGTTTCATCTATTTAATATACATAAATACATTCCAATATCCAAACAATGATGTAATTATAAGGATATCCATATACTCAAAACATCACTAAAACATCATTATTTTATCATACACATAGAATCATCCCAATAAAATATCCATATATTTTGAAGTAAATTTAAATTCACAAAATCCAAAAAATAAATATGAATATTATTAAAAACACTAAACCAATATTCAAAAAATTAATCCATTCTATTATATCATCTATTCAACCCTAAAACCACACTGCTAGATCATGTTCTATAAAACATTATAGGAAAATGGATTCAATATAATCTGAGAAAACCTAATATGGACTTGATCTATTTAAAATTAAAAACACATATCATAATATTCTCAAAAAATCCCATGAACTATAATGGTTTATTATATTAGGGAACTTACTTCATGAAAATACGTTTGTGACTAGTTAAACATAATTTCACCCTTCTAGATTCAATTATAGTAATATCTTATAATATATTCATCTTTATAACATGGGGAATGAAAACATAAGAAATATATGCTGTCATATTCTCATTAAGGGTAAGAATTATATATATTTAATGATGATAATAAATAAAAATAAGACAATGATATTTTTTTGATATCATCGTTAAGTTTTGGGAACACAAAATTTTGAAATCAACACAAATTAACCATGATCATCAATAAAAATAATAACAAAATGATCAGATAATGACATAATGAATAATTCATTGCATAATACATTTGATTAAAAAATATAATTTTTTTACGAAAATAAGAAATGTAGAAATACCACATTTTTAATATATCAAGACTTTTATTACACTCAAAAAACATATTGGTATTGGGTTATAACCTATATAACTTTTTGGTCTTGGGTTATAACCCATGAACACATATTGACTTGGGAAACTAAATGTGTACACATTTTGGGATTTTTATCTTAGATATATATCATTTTGGGTTTATACTATTATCCATTGGGTTTTTTAAGTTTAGGTTACTACGTGTGAAACCTTTTGGCATGGTGAAACGTCCCATATACCCTTTTGGTCATAGGATACAACCCAGATATCTCTTTAGATATCGTGACATATATAAAATCATCTAATATATTAGAGAGAGATATATAACCACAACCTTCATAATAAAAAAAATCTATATATATGTACACAATTAAAATATAAAAAAACAAAAAATTCAAAAATAATAAACAAATCCAATGGAATGATAATGGTTTTATAAAAAAATCATATACGATTTCTTGTTCCATAGGGACAATGGACTAGAATAATGGCTGAAAATAATCTCTACTGTAATAATTAGAGGATTATGTTTATTTAAAATGATGAAAAATAAATTTTTAATAATAATGGATAAATGAATTCAATAATAATAGCTAATTCCACCTTTTATAAGGTATGATAAATCCTTCCAAATAACATTATGATTGATAAAATAAATAATAAATAATCCAATAATTATATAAATATTGGTGTTTTATTGTACAATTTAATAATAATATTTCTTCCAAAATATTCATTATGTATAAAAAAGAATGGTGAAGAATTTTTTCTTAAAAATGAAATATTGTAATATCTATTTTTAAATAATGAATTTATCTTCCTAATAATTATTTTATTTATGGAAAATATAAAAAATATAAATAATGAATTTTTTTATAAAAATATTTCCTTTTATTTTCAAAATATCAATTTGATAAAATAGGTTCGATAATAATTTTAAAAAATTTAAGGGAATATTATTATAAAATAATTATTATAAAATGATACAAACTATAATATATTTTTAGAGAACATTTTTTACAATACTCAAAAATGATGAATTTACATGCCACATTCAAATGTATTAATATAATGCTGAATTAAAAATAAAAATAATAATATAAAAAAGGATATTCAAAAATATATCATTGGCATGAATAAAATTTGTATTTATATGAAATGTGGAATGAATATAAAAAATATAAAAATGAAAAGAAAACATCATGAATTTTTCATCTAATTTTTCTAAAAACCAAAAAAAAACCATTCATTAAAAATCATTTTTAAATGTTCTGAAATAAAATAAAATGGCCAAATGAGATTACACATAATTAGGTAAAACATCTAAGAACCTAATCTCTTGAATATGGGGATGAAATCATAATACATAAATTTCATTCATTGATAGCAATGATTTTAACTGAGTTTTTTTAATCATATCCTAAAAAAATAGAATAAAAAATTAGATCACTTACATTATCAAAAATTGTTTATGTTTTTTTTAGAAAATTTTGATAAACTCAAATATAAAATATACTCATGAGTTTAAATAATAATTTCTCCCACATTACCAGCATTTTATGATTACACATTATGTAATCATCGTCATCAATATGAAACCCGTGTGTACATAATTAATTCGTCAACATTATTGATGACATGGGAAAAATGAAACCTCAAAAATGTGAGCTAAAATTCTCTGTAATGGTTAAAATAATAATAAACAACTAAATGAAATAAATGTTCATAAAAAGCGAATTAGGGAATTATAAACTAATCAATGTCCATCAGCGAATCATAAAAGAACCTATACTTAGCAATACATAGTAATTAAATCATAAAATAATTTCATAAGTAATTTATCAAGTCAAGATTCATCAGAGAGGAAAATAACATTCCCTGTGATATTAATCATGTTTAATGAAAATAGCTATAACCCATAAAAACATTAAAATAATAAGTTGGTTCCTATGTAATTTTTCTTTATAGAAGCCTTACCAGGCCATTGGAATTATAATGACTATATAGTCAAATTACAATTTAATGATTTCTATAAAATTGTCATTATCCAAAAAAAAGATCTATCTAGTTGAACCCGTCATATAGAATATATCTAGATCACCCAAAACCATTGGGTTCACTCTTCGTATAAGCTCTATCAATTTCACCTGATGCTATCTTGGTGAATTCATCCTATAAAATGTCCATGAACAATAAATAAACAACACATTGTTTTCATTTAACCATAATACTATTTGAAATAATAATTAATACATATATAAATCTATTAAATTATATAAATGAAATGGGTTACATGTCAATCTATTTGAACACAGATTAACCGACAAAAAATAAATGTGTTCCCTTGAAATAACATTGAAATATGATTAACCCATGGATAGAAAAGAGTTTTACAATAAATTCATTGACACATGATTGATTTATATCAATTAAAGGGGTTCCAAAACATTATCTATAAAACATGATTAAACCTTGGAAATGAAACATGTTCCATTACTATCTCTTTAATTAAATCTTAATCAATCTAGAAAAACAATTAAAATGGTATAATACTAAATATCCCTATTGAATAATATGTAATGTTACGGTTTGTTGACACATATTATTAGAATTACCATCAAATGATCATTTAAGACATATTTAGGAAAATAACATTTTTATGGTGAAAATAACTTTATAAAAATTAAAAATTCACTAGATATTTTAAAAATACTATTATTTTATAAAAACCATGTAAAATTTCAATTGAATCGTTAAAATTAATTTTTAATATTTTATTTGTGAAATATATATTAATTTAGGAGAAAAACTTTTTTAAAAATAGAAATTTTTAAAAATAATTTAACGTTAAAATAAATATTATATCAAATAAAATAATTATCAAATAACATAAATTTTATGCAATAATAAAATTCCATTCATGTTGTAGATTTTTTAAAAACATTATATTCACAATTTGATAAAATAATGACATTTTTTTTGGAAACAAATGAATAATAATTTTTAAAAAAAATTTAAAAGTAAAACATGGGAAAATATTACTTAATAAATCATTTAAAAAATATTAAAAAAATAATTTTAAACAAAAACATTTTTTGGGATGAAAAATGATTTTCGACCAAAAAGAGAAATAAATACTATATTTCATAAAAATATTCGTTAAAACTGTTGACTACATAAAGAGGGAAAAAATAATTGAAAAAATTTATTCTCATGACATAGCTACAGGAGAAAAAATTCAATTTTTTGGAGATAAGGATCATAATTTTTCTTTTGTAGAAAAATAATCAAAGACAGTCCAGATAAAGTTTGAGATTGTATCATAAAGCACATACCACTTTGGTCACTCTTTAATTGTAAGACCCATGAATAAAATACTTGAAATAAAACTGAAAATATATATAACATAATGAAATACAAGATATAAAATGATAAATTTTCATTTTATATTTATCATAAATACTATTAGAGCGTATCATAATGGCAAGTTTTGATGAAAATAATTTTGGATGACTAACCTTTACAAAGATCACATCATGAAATTGAGAGTTAATTAACGGAGATATTATGTGTAACAATTATAAAACAATACCAAATAAGATTAAATACATAAAAAAATTTAATGATAAATTCACACAAAATAATATCATAACATAATTAATAAAGATGTTTTATTACGCAATGAAAGGAAACTAGGTAAATAAACTCTTTAACACATGGTAACATTCATGTAAACCCCCTAAGATAAATTACATAAAATTCAAATTTTTAATACCTGATTTATTATTTATTCAAGATATTATATGTATAATGTAAATCACAGTAAAAAAATTAAGCAGTGAATACAATATTTTTCTTACAGAAGTAAAAGAGATATGAGAAAAATCTTTTACCTCAAGACCAAAATTTCAATAACAATAATTTAACTCACATATAATAACAATATATCCATTATATTATTTATAAAAAATCATTTAAATTTTCAATACCTTATAATTAGGTCATTTTTATTATTTCTTCTTCATTAAAAAAATACATGATCATGTATGTCCATTTATAGTGTTTTGAGGATGTTCAAACCCACTTCAGTGTTATCAAAATCGAAAGAGTGGTAATTATTATAACATTTAAACAATAATAATCATTAAATATTTATAATATTTAGTCATCAATTATTCTTTTAAACAATAATGAATTTTTATTGAAAAATATTTTATTTTACGATCGTGGAGACGACATGACAAATGTATACATGCCTAAACTTTTAGTTTTTCAATTACCCTTATTTAAAAAAGTTGAGACATATTTTATCTTGAAATAATTATAATAATATAAAAAATAATATATTTTTTATTTTATTCTATGTACATATATCATTCATGTGGTTTGGTGATGAAAATAATGTCATAACACTTCTTGAAGATGGTGGTCTACACGTACACGAACGACGTTATCATCATTCAGTGAGTGAAAAGGTAAGAAAAAAATGAAAAAATATTTTTCAGTATGATAAGAATGTAATTAATACCACAATTAATTCATTAATTTCACATATAATCATTAGTGTTTTCCAAATCACCATCTGTGTAAAAGATTATTAAAGGACGAATCACATCACTTCATGAGGTGGTAGTCCACCGTACAAGAGAGAGACATTTTTGTATCTCATATGGAATGGAAATTAATAATTTTATATATTATAAAATTAGTCTGAATATATAATTATGTTATAAGTATCATATATATACTTTATATCCATCGTCATACCCAAACTTGATAGGTGGTAATAGAAAAATTGTTGACATCGGTTGGCAAGTCGATAATCCTCTGTACACAAGAATAATGATTTTGTATCCCATTTGACAGATGTAGATATTTTTTTGGTAATTACATTAAAAATAAATTTATATGTATAAATAATATTTTTATTATTATATCACCATGTTTTTACAAAATTACTTTGGAGGTGGGGTGATAATTAAAATAAAAATGCTCGTTGAAAATTGTTACATCAACTTTTGTTAGCCACCTTATGTTCGTACCAAAATCCTTCCAAGGTTGGTTTTATTCTCAGAATAATCCTATGATTTTGATTATTTTTTTGTTTTAATTTTATTTTGTAATGTATTTTCACAATAAAAAGAGTTTTAATTTGTGAATAAGAGAGTATAGGGGTGGCCTTTATAAGTGAAACTAGTGGCAAACTTGAAATTTATTAACAGAAAAAGGTATAACCATGTTTTACACATTTAAAGGTGTGAAAATAGATTATAATAAACTATAAGACATTATAATTTATATATATTTCTGCGAAATATATATATTTTTACAATTTCTCATGTCTTTTCCCCTTTTCGGTTTAATTTAACCCTTTATAAATCTATTTTTAACTTATGTATGATAAATTATTTTGACTATTTTGACTAATTATTGTGGTAAAACATTATGATTCCCTTATTAGATATTTTAAATTGTTATTATTATAATTATGGAATCATTTTTTCCAAATTAAATATTTAGAATAGTGAAATTTAAATTTAAAATAAATCACACAGACCCAACCAGAATGCGAGTTCTCTAGAATTCTATTTTTCAAGAGAATATGTGATTTTATATTTTCTCAATGATTAATAATAATCAATGTATGAATAAATATTCATATTTATTGAGACATAATACATAAATTTCATTTACAAAAATCCCTATTATGAATTATTTTAATTAATAAAAATGGATAAACAGTTTGAATTTTAATATAGTTTCTAGAAAACATCGGGTTTCAAATACAAATGTAAACATAAAATAAAATCCAATATTATGTTTAATGAAAATTAATAATATTTATTTTATATAAATAAATATAAATAATGTTAATTTAAATCATATTACAAACATAATTGTGGCTTTTAATGACGTAATTTATTGTAATGAAATCACATTTTATTAAAATATGTATTTTGATGAATCACTAAGCAATCCACATTTTGTAAAAAATAAAAAAACCACCAATGTAAATTTTAATATTCCTATTAAATAAATAATTTAAAATTTATAAAAAAAAATTCGAAACTGTTTACAAATTAATTATTATATTTTTTCATGAAAAGAAATAAACATCTTATTTTAAGAAAACATAATTTTGAAGAATAAAATTACTTTACTAATAATTTTTTGAGGATTTACTAAATATTTGTTAATAATCTAAATTGATTATGGAATAAATAAACATATATATATATATTAAATGGTTTAATATTATTTATAAAAATTAATTTTATAGATAAAATATAATGGTTATAAATTTTCTGTGTCGTTTCTGCTCGATATTGCATAAAAAATATGCAATCAGAAATAGTTTTCTCTACTAAAATATAAGGGTATTACCTTCTCTAGAATACCCATTAATAAATTAGTTCATTTCAATTTCAAAATAATCTCATTAATCAATGGATGTACATTTTAATTTTTTTTGAGAACCTAAATTATAAAAATGTTTAATATAAAACATCTTGCTAAAAGTGAAATGGTAGTTTGTAGGTATTCTAGAATAACAAATACTATGATTCAAAGTCAGATAAAATAGGTAAGGAGTAAATATTTGGATAGTGAGAAAATTCAAAATTCCAATATAATGATATAGAGTAACAGATATCATTGATCATAAGATGTTGTATGATCATGAAAAAGCTAAAAACTACAAAACCATTAACTATAGAGGTTTGAAAAAGGTTAAAGATATCATAAAACATATTTTTAATAGAAAAATATTTTGTTTCAGGATCATTTGAAAATAATTTTGGAATTAATTTCTCATATATAATGTGATAATAAGAAATTATACTTACTTGATGATTAAATGTTCATCCTTTTTCAACTTCTATCACAATATCATCTTTTCCTCTAAAATGATGGGTGTTCAAGATGAAATTTCTAAGCTTGATAAACTAAAAGAAATCATTTAATGGATCATATGACCATAAAAGGGATAAAAAATTAGTCAACCTACAATTAGAAATTATAAAAATAAAAAAGGATTGTACAAGGTAATATAATTCCAAAAATAATTAATCTTTCATATGATACATTAATATTAAAAATTCTATAGTAATAACCAAAAATAAAAATATCTCATTCCATAAATAAATAACATACAATCCAAAATAACCCGAACATCAAAAAAATAAATTAGTTTCATAACCTAAAAGGTTATCACATACCTTTCTTCTTTCAATCCCAAAAATAATTATATCTATTTTTGAAATAACATTATACAATTATTCCCAAAATCACTTTTCGTTCCAATGGTTATCTATATGATAAAACATGTGTTCCCAAAATTCACTCAATATCCAAGACCATATAATCCTTAATGGTAGTCAATAACATAATATTTCTTTCATTAAAATGTAATCTAATAAGTCACATTTGAGAAAATATTTACTTATACTTCAATCTATTAAAACAACTCCTAAAATGTAATTAATCCCATTAACATATCATTATATAAAATGTAAAACCTATTTATAAGACCGGTGGGGGTTATCAATGCTCTCTATGCTCTATTAATTGATTCCCAAGGCACAATGGTGGTGAACCCCCCCCCCCCCCCCGACACACACATCAGAGGGTGGGGTAGTCTCTCGTGCCCCTCCTCATGAGGATTCACCACAACAAAACACTTTCCCATATCTTTTGATCTAATTATATACCAGTTTCTACATCAATTTCCCTTTTCTTGATGGATTCCACAATCATTGACGGTGCAGCTCTAACCTCGGTCTAATTAGTAGTGTTAAATGTTGTATCGAGTTTTCTGGATCTCATTCGGTTGGCTCGCATTCAGTATCCGTGTAAAATTGTTCCCAATTTTTGACTGGATGGTCTCTAGATCCTAGGGTTATCAAGGTTGTGCGGTCATCGTCCTTCGGGATAAGAGGCACATCACGGTCCAGTTTTCTTTGGTGGATGATTTGAATCTCTATTGGTCTAGTTCTTTATGAATTTTCAGTTGGTTTCAATTATTCCTCTTTTACTGTGTAAAGACTTGTAAAATTCAAGGGAATTTTTTTCTTAATTTTCTTTTGGATATTACAAGAACGCAGTTTCTGACGGCGACTGATTCTGAGGCCCGGTGTTCCTGGAATCAATTTCTGAAGTTAGGCTTGGGTACGTTCAGTGAACGAACGAGCGGGTTTTTTAAACTTTTAAACTAGTGCTCGGAATTGAAATTCGAGGGCACCGATGAACTCGCAGCACCGATAATTGCTTAGGAACACCTTTTCTAGAGATGTGTTTGCTCGGGTGTGGTTTTTAAAATTTTGGGGTAAGTAAAAGAATAAAATAAAATGGTGCAACCAATTTTATTTTATATAAAGTAGTTAACCTAATCTATGTGGTTGGAGTGGGACCCCCTATATCCTACTCCACTAGGTAGGATATTTTTGGGGTGGGGCCTACACGAACCCCACCAATTCAACTTCCTCAAACAACCTCTTTTAATTAGGTAATGCACCCGCACCCCCCATTAATTGAAAATTCAACTCATTAATTGATTAACTTATTCAAAGTAATTAATTCATAGATTCATTTGAATTTCAAATGAAACATTGGCTTGTGGGTTAATTAAATAAGACAATGTCTAATTTAGTGGGAGGTTAGTTTGTTGTGCAAGTGGATTTGGACAGGAAAGCTCTATGTTCCGAAGAACATTCTTCCTCCTTGAAGAATACAAAGAATGCACCGTAGCCGCAAAGAACACTGAGCCTCCGACTAAGAACTCTGTCACACAAAGGGGAGTTCAATGTACCATATTCTACCCTCTCCGCAGCCAGTGAGAGATGCCATCTGCGGAGATTGATGACGCGATGCCGACGATTCTCTTTTCCGCGACGTTCGACTTCCACGACTCAACGACGTGCGACGTCATTTTCGAGGTAAGGAATTAATTTGTGAATGTTAATGAACCCATGTTTAATTCCTTTTAAATCAAAGAACGTGGATCAACTAAATATTATGTTGATCCATGAAGAATATGTTTTGAGGTTGGGAATTCTTGATTGCGGGGAAAACCATAGGGGTTTTGTCTTTACGTTCTGACTTTAATTGCAAGTTTTTTGATATTAACAACCAACTATTATCAAAATAACGGAGGAGGTCGGACCTAACATTAATGGCCGAACCTCCTCCCCTTTTTTATTATTGATGTTTAGCTATGTGGCTTGAAATGGAAGCAACGTGGTGTCGTCGCACCACGATGAAACAAGGAGAAATGCGGCGAAGAAGAAAGGAATCGTTGCGCTGTGTCGTTGAGGCCGAACGAAACCGCGGCTAGAGGCGGGGTCGCGGAGGCAACTCGAAGACTCTGCTCGTTGATCGTTGTGCGTGGATTGACGAGCGATGAAAAAAGGGGCCACAAAGTCAATTTGAAACCTCCGTAGTGAAGGTCAGGTCCCAGGATGACCGTTGGAGAATGCAGTGAGAAAAACTGACCACCGGAGTGTCTCAGGTGGTCCGCAGAAGGCGGCGGCGCGCCGCCAGAACGGAACCGCAGCGGCTAAGCCGCCGCGGCGGGACAAACGGGAATGGTGTGGATTAAAGCCACACCAGTTTCGTCCACCGCGGGTGGTTGTAACCCCCCCTCCCCCGCACCCAATGGCCACACGGGCGCCGCTCCAATTCCAGTGCCAGGCTGGGCCGCCAAGGCCGGGCTGGGCCGGACTCGGACCTGGTTCGGGCCGACCCAGGGGGTCTCGTGCCGGGTTGGACCGGGCCTGAACACCTATTTTCGAGCAGTTTTCGTTCAAATTCCCATAACATGGGCTACGGTCCTCCGATCGATATACAATCATTTGCGATGCGATCCTTCGATCGATACGGTCATTTCAGTATATTACACTCAAGATTTCGGAGAACATGGGGTACGGCTGGGTTGGTTCAAACCCGAAACCAACCTGGCCCTCGTAGCGGAAACACTTATAACTTGAGCTCCGGACATCCGATTGACGTGTCGTCGGCTTTTATGGATTCCTTTTAATGAGACAGAACTTTTTTAATACTTCTCCTGATATTTGGAAGCAGTTGGATAGTGGCCGGGTTGGATAGTACTTAAAATCCAACCGGGCCCCTAGAACAGAAAATCTGATAACTTTTAGACTGGACGTCCGTTTGACGAACCGTCAGCGGCTTTGGTGATCACGTCGAGAAATGGTCATTATGAGTATACCCTATGATAGTTCGGGGTACAATTGAGATACATCCGGGTTGGTTCGCACACGAAACCTACTGGGCCCCTGGGACGAAAAGACTAATAACTCACAGACCGGGCAGCCGATTGATGCGATGTCTATTGTGTTGAGACCCCTATCACAAGGCAATCTTTTGGGATACTTCTTCATGGGAAATTGTGATACTTTGTGTATCACCCAATAGCTCGTGGAGCGGACCCTCCCGAAGATGAGTGTATGGAGTACGGTGACCGTGTAGCCAGTTGAGACCTTACGACTACTTGACCGACTCGACTTGGAGTGAGTCGACTAGTCCAGTGGAAGAAGCACTAATTTGTTTGGGATCATACCCATGGCGGATGGATCACCACTGATTTTGGGTGCAGACCCACAGTACTCATTCGGAGAGTACCTCTGTAGGCTATTAGGGGGGATCCACTACTATGTTTGGGTGGCAGACCCCGGCGGGAAGCACTACTGTGTTTGGGTGGCTGAACCGTGGTACTCGACAGAAGGAGTACCTTAACAGTCTTAGGTTAGTGAGCAGTACCTAGGAGACGTGACATGATCATTGTACTAGACAGAGATGGGGCTCTTCAGCAGTTACAGTTTCGATAATGAAAATCCTGGTTTGAGCTGAGTCTATGTCATTTGTGTTTACCTCATGATTGATATGAGTCACATGATAACTTAGGTATATGTATGGGCATATACCTGTGTTGTGGTTATCTTTTGATTTCATAATATTTTTTTTTCTCATGATTGAGATGGGTTACTTGATAACTTAGTTATAAGCATGGTCTTATACCCAAGTAAGGGTTTTCTGTTGAGTTTCTGCATTGTGGTTATCCTTGTTGGATTTAGAGAGACCATGAGGGTCTCGGGGTCCCTAATGAGTATCGTATGCTCACCCCTATATAGGATATGCCCGCACCTCGTTGTGTTGGTTTCAGAAGACGGGCATCACTGACGGAGGTCTAGTGCTCGAGGACTGGATGGTATCCGAAGGTGGACTTCATGACATGACGATAATCAAAGGAGGTTGACGGGCGAGAGAGTTATAGAAGATATATGTACCTAACCATTAGGTAGGATCCGTGGTGGACGATCCAGGAGCTACTCTATCTGTACCTACTCTTGAGGTAGGATCCGTGGTGGACGATCCAAAAGCTTCTCTATCTATACCTACCCTTCAGGTCGGATCTGAGGAGGACGACACAAGAGTTGCCTCTATTCTTCCAGTTGTTTGTATTTTCTATTGTACTTCCTTTCAGTTGTAGATGTACTTTTCATTTGGGATTGTATGTTGGCCATTTTTCATTTCAGCACTTTATTTTTTACTTAGTGTTTTTCTTTCGCTTGTACTCTACGGTGTTTTGTATACATTTATAAAGGAAATGCCTTCCCAGTTATCGAGATTTATGCCTTTGGTGCTAGTCGCCAGCCCCTGGCCTATGGAATTCGGGCTTGGGGTAGTCACAGAATGGGCCCTAAGGATGGGTCGTGACAAATTGGTATCAGAGGAGTTGGTTCTACCGCATAACTTATAACTCTGATATTTTTTTTGTGAAGAAGTAGTGCTAAGGTTTCTGAGTGTGGTTTTCATTTAAGTGAGTCCAATGATGGTGCGGGCGGCCGACGTATCCATACACCAGGACCCTGAAAACTATTTTTCGACCTTGTCCACGAAAACATCGATTGCGTGTGTGTTTCCAAAAGTTTTAAAAAGTCAGCTCAAACTAGGTCATCTCACCAGGTATAAATCGTTTGACCATGTCACGTTTGTTTCTATCCGGATGCCTCCCTGTAGATGGCCAGCTAGATCCCCGAGAGTTTTAAGTACTATAGCCCGCTGAGCGACGAGGCCTCAGTACATGGCCCTATCCATGTTGAGGCACCATCGGAGGCACCAGCAGTACTACCACCCGTTGGGCCACCGATACCACTAGCCCTAGTAGCAGAGAGTGCATGTCTCTTAAGCACACTGCAATAGTTCCAGCGCCAGAGGCCACCTAGGTTCAGGGGAGAGGCGGACCCACAGGCGGATGAGGATTGACTAGAGGCTATGGTGAGAGTCTTCAGGCTAGTAGGGACGCCAGCAGACTTCATGGTGATCTTTGCTACCAGCCTTTTTCAGGAAGCAGCTGAGAGATGGTGGAAGAACTTGTTCCAGTTTTTCGATGAGATTACCTTCACCTGAGAAGGCTTTGACACCTTTTTCAGGGTGGAGTTTGTACCAGTGGCTCTACTCCCTGAGCGTGTTGAAGAGCTACTGCCTTTTCCGGAGGATTTTTGATTGGTAGCCGAGTCATATATGGGATGTAGATAGATGATGAGGAGGTCCAAGAGGACCAGAGCCAGCCGTACGAGGAGCAGGAAGTGTTATGATTGTGGAAATAAAGGTCACCTGACAGGTGACTATCTGACTCCTCACAAAGTTGATCCACGGGCATTGGAGGAGCCACCGAGGCGGAAGCAGCGGCGGGTGCTTGAGCAACAACCGAGCGGTGGTCAAGGCAGCAGAGCTCTGGGAGCTAGTGGACAGGAGCGAAACTAGTGGATTCCTTTTGTTCTTGGTACCACTAGTTCCATGTTGTTGTTGTATTAATGTCTTTGAACTATGAGATGCAATAATAAAATACACTTATCCTAGTGACACATTATTTCCGGTCCTTTTGATTGGTTCGTTCTGAGAGGTCCCGGATTAAACTGTTGACTTGATCCTCTCTTTATTGATTTCTAAAGGAGGAGATCCAGTGACCTCACACTAATTCCGACAGTGTGACTCGAACCTTGGAGGCATGAGTGATGGTTGGTTATATTGGTAGTAGCGTCGAGGCCTTACAACGTTATCCGTGGCATGAGTGCATCATTCATGTTAGGATTAAAGGTATTAGGAAATGGGCGCGGTTCATCTGGGGGATTATACCGAGTTTCTCTTTTCGGCAAAGAATCACTCTTAGCAGATCATACATATCGTAGGCAAAGAACATGCAGATCATCCAGGAGCGGATGAAGACTGCACCGTGCAGTAAGAAATAGGAAACTGGCGCCAGTCTTATAGACTCGGGCATGTTAAATGTTTCATGAAGATGAATCTTTAAGGAGAGAAAAGTATTCCACGCTGTAGACGTGGAGGTAGATCTAGGAGAGCTTCATGAGGTGGTGTAATTTTAACATGGTACAACCACCTGCCTTAGTTGTCCCCGCCAGGCTCAGGGAGCTGGAGGGCGGGGGAGGAGTACGGCTCCATGCGGTCAAGGAGTGTGACCCAATGGCTCTAAAAATGATTAAAGGTACAGCCTGTGTCCACTACTAGCTTCCGTAGTAACAGACGTTGATATGAATCATTCCTTCATTCCACGAATCTTGTTCCAGACCTATAGTTTATGGTAAGCTGTAGACTTGACCCTCACGTTTTGAGATACCTTTGGATGAGACTTGATAATCAAACATAAACTGACAGTGTGGTCTGACCCTAGAGGTGAGTGTTTCAGTTGGAATCTCTTGCTGGCAGCGTCGGGGCCTTACGACTTTGGACTCGGTAATGATTGGATTCAAAATTCATTCTTAGATTGACTGTATTAGGAAAAAAGGTTGTAGTCTAACTACAACGGTGGGATGGTTTTTCCTTGGTCGGCGAAAAAGAATACCCCAGGCAGCACCGGATAAACTCATGCATTGGAGGGTGCAGACGACCACTCTTGACTCGATCAACCATACCCACGTGGCAGTAGGAGTTTTGAGTTTCAGTTTTTAACATTAATTGGAGACCTTTGGAATTCGAGGATGGTGACCACATTTTCTTACGGGTCTCACCTTGACGAGGTCTATGGAGTAGTGGCCGAGGTGTAAAGTAGCCTTTGAGGTTCATCATACCATTTCAAGTCCTCAGCAGGGGTAGGAGAGGTGGCTTACTGCTTGACCCATCCACCTCAGTTTCACTAGGTGCACAACGACATCCACGTATCTCGACTGGGAAGATACGTGCTTGACCCGACGCATACCATCGAACATGGGGAGCTAGACATTGTCGATGGGGTGAATGTTGTGGGGTTTTAGTAGGAGATGAGGATCGACAGGAGTGGTCCTACGAGGACGGTCGATTCCTCTTGTGCGCTTTCAATGGCAGCATGATAACCTCCAGGTGCGCACATGCGAGCAGAAGGCTCAGATGCGTGCTCAGTACCGCTTTTGTATCCCTAGTTTGTGTTAATGCTTTACGAGGACGTAAATCCCTGAGATGGGAGTAAATTAAAGACCCGTAAAATTGATCATTGTGTGCGGATTGACGGGCGATGAAAAACATGGCCGTATAGTCAATTTGAAAACTCCACAGTAAAGGTCGGGTCCCGGGAGGACCGTTGGCGAAGGTGGTGAGAAAAACCGACCACCAGAGCACATCCGGTGGTCCACGGAAAGCGGAGGCGGCGGCACACCGCTGGAACGGAACCGCCACGGATGAGCCGCGGCGGCGGGCCAAACCGGAATGGCGCTGCTTTAGGCCATACCGGTTTCGTCGACCAAGGGGGGTTATAACCCTTCCCCCCCCCTCCCCGCACCTGCTTGCAATGCGGGTGCCACAGAAGCTCTAGGTCGAGCTGCACCCAGGCTAGGCCGCGCCGCGCCGTGCCCAAACGGGTCGGACCCGGACCTGGTTCGGGCCGTCCCAGGGTGTCTCGGGCTGGGTCGGACCGGGCCCGAACCCCCTAATTTTGAGCAGTTTTCGTTCAAACACCCATAAAATGGGATACAGACCTCGGATTGATGCATCGTCAGTTGCGATGCGATCTTTGGATTGAGGCGGTCATTTCTGTATATTACACTCAATGTTTCGGAGAACATGGGGTACATCCGGGTTGGTTCGAACCCAAAAACAATCGGGCCCTCTAAGCGGAAACACTTATAACTTGAGCTCCTGACATCCGATTAACATGCCGTCGACATTGTTAGATTCATCTTGATGAGATACAACTTTTGGAATAATTCGCCAGAGATTTTGGATTTAGTTGGATAGTGTCCGGGTTGGATTGTACCGAAAATCCAACTGGGCCCATGGAACGGAAAAGCTGATAACTTTTAGATCGGATGTCCGTTTGATGAACCGTCAGTGGCATTGGTAATCACGTTGAGAAACGGTCCCTATGAGTATACCCTATGTGAGTTCAGGGTACAATTGAGATACAGCTGGGTTGGTTCTCACACGAAACCAACTGGGCCCCTAGGACAGAATGGCTAATAACTTATAGAGCAGGCGTCCGATTGACGCGCCGTCTGTGGTGTTAAGACTCCTATGTTGAGGCAGTCCTTTGGGATACTTCTTCGTGGGCCTTTTTGATACATGGAGTATTTACCAGTAGCTTGTGGAGCGGACCCTCCTGGAGATGAGTGTATGGATTACGGAGACTGTGTAGCCGACTGAGACTTGATGACTACTTGACCGACTCGACTTGGAGTGAGTAAACTAGCCTAGTGGATGGAGAACTACTTCGTTTGGGTGAAGACCCATGGCGGACAGAGCACTACTGAGTTTGGGTGCAGACCTGCAGTACTCTTCGGGAAAGTACCTCTACAGGCTATTAGGGAGGATGCACTACTGTGTTTGGGTGGCATACCTCGACGGGAAGCACTACAGTGTTTGGGTGGCTGACCCGCGGTACTCGACAGGAGGAGTACCTCAGCAGTCTTAGGATAGTGAGCAGTACCTCAGAGACATGACAAGATCACTATACTCGAGTTAGATGGGGCTCTTTAGTAGTTACTGTTTCAATAATGAAAATCCTGGTTTGATCTGAGTCTATGACCTTTAAGTTTACCTCATGATTGAGATGGGTCACTTGATAACTCAGGTATATGTATGGCCATATACCTAGGTAGTGGTTAACCGTTGATTTCATAATGTTTGTGTTTCTTCATGATTGAGATGGGTTACTTGATAACTTAGGTATAAGCATGGGATTATACCTATGTAAAGGTTATCTTTTGAGTTTTTGATTTGTGGTTATCCTTGTTGGATTTAAATAGACCTTGAGGGTCTCAGGGTCCCTACTGAGTATCTTATACTCACCCCGGCACAGACTATGCCCACACCTCATTGTATTGGTTGCTGATGACGGGCAGCGCTGACGGAGGCCGAGTGTTAGAGGACTGAACAACATCTGGACGTGGACTTCAGGACATGATGTTACTCAGAAGAGGTTGACGGGCAAGGGCATTGTAGAGTCTATCTGTACCTACCCTTCAGGAAGGATCTGTGGTGGACGATCCAAGAGTTGCGCTATCTATACCTACCCTTCAGGTAGGATCCGAGGAGGATGACCCAGGAGCTACCTCTATTCTTCCAGTTGTTTATATTTTTTATTGTACTTCCTTGCAGTTGTAGCTGTAATTTTCAGTTGGGATTGTATTCTGTCCCTTTTTCCTTTCACCACTTTCTTTTGTACTTAGTGTTTTTCTTCCGCTTGTACTCTGTGGTGTTTTGTTTACTTTTATAAAGTCAATGCCTTCCCAGTTATCGGGATTTACGTCTTTGGTGCTAGTCGCCAGCCCCTGGCCTATGGAAGGTCGGCTTGGGGTAGTCACAGCAAGGGCCCCGAGGAGGGGTCGTGACATAGTGGTCTAACGACTTCTATATGAAACATGACACTCATACAATAAAATTGGGGATATGTTTTACTATTTTCCCACCACCATTAAATATCATGAAATAATTTGCGTTCGTAGAATACTTATATGGTATTTCTTATTTTTGATAGCATAAAAAATTATATCTCCCATTTAATATCCCCCGCCAATGTGTTTAGATAAAAATTTCAAAAACATCTAGTAGAGCCTATATGTATTAATGTTGGTGAGAAGTTCAAATGCAAGAAACTGGTGTGGTTTGAATAGTGGTCAAATTATTGTCTTTCCTATAAGTGTAATGGTAATCATATTTCGAATCGTCATCAAGGAAGGAAGGATTTGTAAGTGATTTTTTATTTTATGATTCATCAACCACTAATCAGAATGAATATCGATGTCACATTAGAAAACAATAGTGGTCCTTGAAGCTCTATCTTAGACCTTACGTTTTAGAGGGATCCAAGAACTGTGGTTGATAAATTGAAAGTGGATGATATTTTCAAGAATATTATTAATTATATTGTTTTTTTTCACATCCAACATAGAAAACCTCTTACTAGTAGTTTAAATAAAAGGATGCAAAGGTTCTTGCTGCTATATATCCAAAAATGACTGTGTTTGTGGTCTCTTTTGTTGGTTTTATGTGGTTTGGAACTAGATCTTCTACTGAATTGGTGACTTGGGTTTCATGCGATGGTGTTTCAGTGGGATGTAAATACATGGAGACCTTAATGCATGGTTTATATTTGTAGGAAAATTTCACAAATGTTACTATACCAAAAGAACACTCGAATGTTAATTGCAATTAAACATTTTTATGGATTGGCTTCTATAGGATGTGTTTGTGACCAAGGTGATAATGAGTCTATATTTAAGGATGGTAAATAAATTTCTGGATTAAAATCATGTTATAGTGATTATGATCATCTCTGTTGAGAGAGTGTGGAGTTTTTTACTAGTATAGTTTTTGAAAACCCGACAAAGAATTATCGATGGAAGGGAAACAAGGGATTAGGGAGTTTTGTTCTTTATAAGGCACTGAATTCAAATGGGTAGAAGGATTATTCTTAACTTCCCCGACCCATGGTGACATGGTCTACCTCAAAATTGAAGACATAATAGGACCACAGTGTCTCCATTCATAAGGTTCTGGGATATGAAGATGGAGTTCTAAATGTACATTATAATAAAATGGTTTTTATGGAAGGTACCAAACCAATAAACTATGATTTTGTGGTAGAAGTGATAATCATTATTGGATGGCTAGCTATCATAAAAATAAAAACAAGGAGGAAACACCTAATGGGTCAATGTGGGTTTCTATAATCGACTTAGAGAAATAAATGTTAATGATGGACCATTTGATTAAAGAAACTCTGGATGTTCCTAAACTAATATATAAGATATTATTACTTATGGATACAAATGAAGTGAAATGTGACAGGATGAACATGTATTATATTATTATTATAATCGAATTCAATAAATGGAATATGACAACATAGGAGATCATTCTAACATATGACAATATAGATTATTGGTTCGAATATTTGATCTAGGTATAACAAGAATCAAAGGATAGTGGCCTTCAATAGAAACTTTATAAATACTATGATATTAATAAGATTAATGTATATTTTAGCAGTTCTACTATGGATTTTGGTACATGATTTTTTGTGGTTAATCTTTTTGGGTTTCTTAATTTTTCTTAAAAAGTGTTTAAAAAAAATAAAAATGTAATTTTCATGTAACACATGTGTCTTTGACATTTAACATAGGATCACCCTTGGTATTATAGACATATAATTGTAACCATAACTCTTAATATAACCTCAAATCTAAAAATCATATTCTCTAATGTTTTCTAAAGCCTCCTTTTAAACATAATATTTTAGCCTAGTACCTGTACACCCAAATCAAGAACTAAAACCATAAATATGACATTTCAACCTTTGGTACCGTAGAATTTGACCAATTTTTTGGCATCCAAAGTATAAAAAATATAAATAAAAATAAGATCACATAAATTCTCAGGTAATAATTATGTATATATTTTTAAAAAGTTAAAATAAATTTATACATAAATAATACATGAATCTTTTAATGATAATTTCTCAAAGATAACAAATCTTTTCTTATTTCACAATAATCTGTCATCATATACTATAAAAAACTAATCTATAAATTCTTAATTAAAAATAATTCTTGATAATCTATGGAAAATGATGCATAATAATGGTTATCCCAAATTCTATGTAAGGGAATGAATAATCATTAACAATTGAATTTTATTAAAAGGAATATTTATTGCATAAGGGTTTGATGATATAATCAATGTTCATGAGAAAATCATAAATGAGCTAATATCTAAAAATTCTTGGATCATAAAACATGAAAACATGGAACAATTAATTTACAAATTAAATAATAATAAGAATCCATAATAATGATCCTTTTTATATCGATCATGATTAATGGAAACCTTTATAAACCTGTGTACTATAAAAAACATGTTGGTACCTAGGGACATTATCTTTATAGAAACCTTACAAAACACATATAATTGGAATAAAAATATGTTCAACCACCATATAATTTTTCATAGAACATAACCATTGCCGAATTAATTGAAGATCTATCTAGGTGCACCCATCATATAAACTATATCGGGCTCACCCTATGCTATCTGGGAACTCCTGTCTTATAAGTTATATCAAGCTCACCTAATGCTATTTGGGCATTCTAGTCATATATAATATCTATGAACATTAAATAAAGTACATATATCAATAATTTCGTCATAAATCTCTTGTAAATCAATAATACTTTTATAAAATTATTAACCTTTGGTAAATAAATTGGATATTGTCAATATCTTTGAAACAAGGTTAACTCATGGAAATGAAACTAATTACAAAATAATATCTTTGAAACATGATTAACCAATGGAGAAGAAATCTTTTCCCTAAAATAATCTCTTTGAAACATGATTAACACATAGAAGATAAATGGGGTCTATAATAGTGTATTTGAATCAAAATTAACCATGAAAAAATTAGTTCCATGCAAATTACATTGATTCAACCGTAATCCATACTGTGATATAATGAGGATGGTATTAATATAAAACATCTTCTTTGGTAAATAAGTTGAAAAATATGTATTATAAATTTACGAATAGGAATACCATTAAAATTATTATTAAAGACATTTTTGGTAAAAACAATTTTAATTTGGAAAATATCATTTTAAAAATCTATAATTCACAAGATATTTTTGAAATACATTTCATTGAGAAATCAGTGGAAGAAAATAAATGAATCAATAAAGTAATTTAAATTATTTTTTATGTAAATATTATTTCAATTTAATAAAATAAATATTAAGAAATTTTTTTTAAAAAAATTCATGTTTGAAAATATCAATGAAAAAATAAAATGAATTCTTCAATGCATCGTGATTGCATAAAAAATTGTTCGTTCCATAAATGTCAAAACTATGATTCCTTTCACATTTTTGTAAATTCCAATGGGTATTTTTTTAGTAGAAAATAGATATTAAATTCAATGCATTTTTTAGAAATTCAAACATTGGTACAATTTATTTAATCAATCAGTTGAGTAATGTTAAAAATATTTTTGAAAACATTTTAAAAAAACATGGGTTTTAATGAAAAATTGATTTTAAATGAAACAAATAGTATATAATGCAACAAACAAAAAATTCCTTTAAAATATTGAGTATATAAAATGAAGATAAATAACGTATAACAATTACTCAAATTATATAACAATAGGATAAGAATATTATGGAATTTTATGAGATTTAGATCATAATATTTCATAATAAAAAATATAATCCTAAAAAATCCCATTAATGATGATATAGAACACGTAACCCATTAGTTAATATATAATTGTAAGCCCCATGAAATAAAATCATGAAATGAAACATGAAATAAAATTAATATAAATATATCCATAATATAAGATGCTAAATTTTTAGTATATACTCCTAATATAAAAGATAAGTACATAAAATGAACATATGTCCCAAAGAATGAAATATGGGATCATTGACCTTTACAAAGATCATATCACTAAATTCATAGAAAATCTATGGATATTTTATTTGTAACAAATGTAAATGAATGAGAAACATGTGTAAATAAATAATAAAAAAATTTATATATCAATTCAAACATTATAATATCATAACAGATTCAATGACACATTTTTATGAAAAAATGAAATGAAATTGCTATAATAAAGTCATTACCACTTGGTTACATTTAATTACATCATGAATGATGGTTTTGGTTAATGGATTATGTTATTATAATGATGATGTTAGGTTGTACTTATGCATGATTAGCATTTCTATTATTCAAGGATAATTATGGAATGAAGTCGTGTTTTATTTTGTCATCACAAAATGATAATAATATCATAAATACAATACTATTTCGATTAATATACTTATATATATCATCCAATTGGTGTGGTGATTAAAATTGAGTCACATCATTGCATGAAGGTAGTAGTTTACTCGTAAATGAACAACATTATCAACCTTTCAGTGAGTTAAAATGTATGAAATAAAATGATATATTATCATTAAGAATGAAAAATATATAATTAATATCATAATTACCTAATTAATATCACAAGTAATCATTATCCTTACACATATCACCTTCCTTGTGATGTGTAATGAATGATGTATCACATTGATTAATAAGGATATTGTTTTCCGTACAAAAGAGAGATGTTATTGTATCCCCAATGGAATATAAAATAAAAAATTTATATTAAATATAATGATAAAATATGTATAATATCATTGTAAATAATATATATATACATTGTATTCATCATCATAACCAACCATCACATGTAGTTATGGAAAAGTGAATGAATTTTGTTCATGAGGTGGTAGTCCTTCGTACACACGAATTATGATTTCATAGCCTATTTTATTTATGTGGATATTTTTTTCGGTAATGAACCTAACATTAAAATATATGTATATTTAATATGTCATGTTTTTTATATCCTCATTACTTCATAAATATTTATGGGGGTGGAGGATGAAATGAAGTAAAACTGCTCATTCTTGAAAATTAACTCTTCTTCAGGTAACCACCTTAGTTTTACACCAAAAGACTTATTCGGATTGTTTCAACTATAAATATGGATTTCAAGATAAGGGTATGGAAATTGGTATACTATTTGGGAAATTATTTGGCAAAAAATATTTTTATGCTATGATGAATAGAAAAGTGGTGGTGGCGTTTTATATGTGATATTGGTGGGGGTAATTGTAATTTTTTTAAAGAAAATGGCACACCTATGTTTTTTACATACCATAAAGGTCCAAAATACTATATTATATATATATTGAAATGATAAGGTCAAAATATTTTTATAAAATATTTTTCTAAAAAAATGGCTATATTGACTCTTATCTTTTTAGTTTAACCACCCCTGTAAAACCATTTTTACCTTAACCACAATAATTTAGTTTTAATGTATTCACTATAAATTATTGAAAAAAAATTAATTTTTATTAATTATATAATATAAAAATGATAATCCTATATACAAAATCAATTTTACCAATTAAAAATAAAAAATGTGCAAATATTTAATATAAAACTCAAGCTTTACACGTGACAGATATTGTTTTATCATGATGTGTATTTTTCCTGGAAAATATGATTTTATATTGACTTTATAAATTATAATAATAATTTAATGAATATAAATTAATATTCTTATATATATAATCTATAAATATACTTTTAAAAAAATTTCTTTTCTGGATTATTTAAACTAATTAAAAATGAAAATTGTCTAATATTTTAGAAATGTTTTTAAAAAAATGTTATTTTAAAATCCAAAGGCTAACTTATACAAAAAATAAATATGAAGTTGATTAAAATTTTTATAATGGGATTAAATATAACTAAATATTAATTATGTCACTTTAAATCATTTTTGAATAATAACTATACTTTTTAATTTGTTAATTTGTGGATAAGAAATAACGTTTTTGCTAGAAATGATATTTTTCAATATTCATCGAAAAATCAATATTTTCAGAAAAATAAAAAAAAATGTCATACCAAGTAATTTTTTTATTAGGATTTTAAACAAAAAGAAATGTTTTTATGATAAATTTTCATTAATTTTGAAATATTAATTATAATATACTTTCATCAAATGTGATAAAAATTATTTGTGATGGAACAATTTTTTGAAGGATAAAAGTACATTTCTACAAATTGATTTATTATTTACTAAAAATTAATCAAATTTTTTCTTACCATAATATTTAATATCTAAAATGTAGTTGATTTATATTTTTTGGGTCTTTTAAGATTGAGGTTGCGTTTTAAATATGATATTGAACATAGTTTATTTTTCTAAAGCATATTTTTGTTACATTATTTTTTAAATTTTTAATTATTATATTGGGAATAAGGAAAAAATATATACATATTGGTGAAACAATTGTTATAAAGGATGAAAATTATTCTGAAAAATGATATAAATTTTTAGATGGAAATTATTCAAGAAAAAAAGTTGAATTTCAAATTTAATTTTCCTTTCTGGAAGAAATGATTATAACATATAATAATATATTTGGATATTATTGAAAAATATAGAAATAAATAATTTCATTAATAATATTTGTATCTCAATAAATGAAGTTTATTAAATTATATACATTACTCGTTTATTAGAAATTTCAATCCACTTTTTGTTTTGTTTTATAAGTCCTTTGAATGTACATTTAAATAATTTTATCACAAATAATACCCATAAACATGGTACGTAACACCAAAAGATTTTAAAATATGAAAATAATATTTGATAACATATTTGACACAAAACACCATGATTAAAATATTATTCAATCATTTTTTAAAGGGAAAAAGTTTTACTTTTAAAAAAATGTTAAAAAAATATTTTCTTAACAAATTATATGTAAATATAATTTTACACTAACATGAAAATTCAATATTTCAAACCTACAAATTATTCTGTATCAAAGGATTCTTCCAATGAAATTATTTTATTTAATATATGATAATGTTTTATTTTTTAAATAAATTCTCTCATAACGGAACTAATATTTTCCTCAAGAAATTTTCAATGTTATACTTTAATATAAATTTCCATCTAAAATGACATCCTTTGAATTTATTCAAATTAAAAATGGTGTTTTTATTCAAGAATTTTTTACATGATATTTTAATGGTCTTTCCATTCATCAACATCAAAACCACTTAATTATAATAATGCATCACTTGGGATATATTGTATTTATACCCTCATTATTCCTCCTTTGAATGGATTGGGGGATTTGATTTGAACGTGAAACCGAAAAAAATTTCAAAGTGAGAACCGTTTAAATAGTAGCATGTTTAAAATGTGACACCAAATGCGTAAAAGAATATAATAAAATTATAAATTAAAATATATTTAATATTTTAATTATATTTAATATTTTATATATTTAATATATTTTTCACTACACTCAAGGCCATGTAAGTTTTTGTTACATGAAAGATAATTTTTCTTTGAATGCTTAAATTATAAGAATGATTGATTTTTAACGAAAAAAATATATTATTAAAACATTATTATTTAATATAATAGAATATAACCATGCCTATTAATTAATGGTAATTAGTATGATTAACTAACAAATTAAAATATATAGTTCTATTTATCTTTTACCAATTAATAATAAATAAATGTTGATACAAAATTTATACAATGTAAATATTATTTATAAATCACATATTTATGGACAGAAATTTGTTTAACCATAATGAATTAAATTAATTAAAACTATTTAATTATTTTAGTTAATTATATATATTATAAATTCAGTCAAATATATTTTTAAATTCATCCAATATTTCTGATATGAATAATATAATAAAAAACATAATTTTATGCACAAAACTAGTATTTTATCATGGAAATTTTCCAACATTTAAAGGTAAATCAATATTTATTAAAAAAAATTAGAAATATTATTTAATATATATGTCCAAATAAGATTAATATTAGAAATAAAAAATTGAAAAATTATAGTAGGGTTAATTTTTGGTATTTTTCAATGATTCTAAATTTTTTAATGAATAGTGATAAATAATGAATTTTAATTCATTATTGTCATTTAGTTTTAGTTATCTATAAGGTTAAATTATATTTTTAAATTGTTTTATTGTTTAAATAGATTAATTTTTATCATTTAATCCAATTTAAGTAATTTTAATCAATTTCACAATTCAATTTGATTTTAAAAGATAGCAATCTTTTGAACATTTTTTCTCTAAAAACATACACTATTGTCTTTTCTGCAGGATTAATTGTAAATTAATTTCTCTAAATTATTTTATTGTAATATAAAAAAATAAATTCCATAATTCTTATAATTTTAATTTATAATTTATAATAATGTTAATGTAGTTGTTTATCAAATATAGTAATGATTGTAATTAAAATTAATTACAATGATTACGGTGAAATTATACATAACAATGGATATAACAGTAATCTTAATGGCCCAAATGACATATGAACTTTTCCAAAATTCATTATATGGATATATATTGATCATTTAATAAATTTTATCTATTTTTAAAATTATTTTATCAACCATCAATCTAGAAAACATGTGTAGAATTTCTTTTCAAAAATTTAAAAGGGGTCCACTCTTACTCCATTATAAAAAAACTACTTTTCTCCCACATCCCACATCCTCACACATATCCAGCCACATTGGCACAAAAAATATCATAAAAAATACCCAAAATTCCCCCACTCATCTTATAAGACTCTCTTTGGGAATAATCAATCAATGGAATCCCTTTGGTGAAAACCAAAAAGAGTTACCAAAATAAGAGGTGACATCATTCTTCAAGGTTTTAATTTTTTTGTTTCCTCACTCAATAAAATGTCTTTATTTCATGATTGTATAAGAAATGAGATATTATAAATATAATGGGATGTATAATATTAAGGGTCAAACATACAATTACACACTCATCGGTCTAATGGGTAAAAAACATATTGTTTATGTGTACCACAAACAACCACCTCTTGAAATAAATATTTCCAATTTTCTATTACCACCATTAATAGTATGAAATATGATGGAAACTCTGTTTATATATTATATATATGTTAATAATTAATTCTATATGATTATATAATTCTTTTACAACACAAACCCCTATACATTGTATTATATTATAAATACAATAACTATTTTTGTGGAAGTGTGGACTACCGCATCCTAAGAGAGATGTGATTCGATCACATGATACATATAATGAAATAATGATGGTTTTAATTAACTATATGTGACATAATAACAATCTCTATTATATTTATGAATTAATTACTTTCATAGTAATATATATATATATATATCATCCCTTTTGTTACCCTTTGACACAATTAAAAATTGTTAAAGTCATTCGTGGATGTGTGGAATACCACGTCCTCGACATAATGTGATTCTTTTTACATCACAAAATTCTATATAGAAGTATATTTGTTTAAATAATATGTTAATTTTTATATAATGTTAATTTCATAAATATAAATGTTATTTAACTACTTCCCCAAACTATCCTTAACCAATGTGAACATTACTCATTCGTATGTACGACCTACCGTCTTTATGATTATAACATTGGTCCATTTTACATAACCATATTTAATGATTGGTTTTAAAAATAGAATTTATTTATAAAAATTATTGTTATATCTTGATTATTATTTTATATATGTTTATATAATTTTTCATTTGACCATAGTTAATATACAAAATTTTGACACATTAACTGAATACAGTCAAAACAACAGATGTAATATTAGTTGTATAAGTTGCTATTTAAACATTATAATAAGTTAAGAAAATTTAATACTATATTGGAAGGGGTTATTGATCAATTAAATAATTAACATATGTTTATTAATCAGGAATATAAATACATAGTTGACATTTTGGAATCAATGTAAGGGATTTTGACTCATTTTACATTTTATTTAGACTAATTTGTTAAAATGCACCAATTCAGTATTATATAATGTATTTACTTCCCAATAAATAGTATACCATGAATACCATTATTTTATAGATATTATAATTTTCCATTATTTTCTTTTCATCACTGGGGTTATGATTCAAATATTTCAATGTGGTACGGGACACATTGGAATGTTAACGAATTATTTTCACCAAGAATGTTTTAATGGTTTTTCAATTTTATTTCTATTAATCATCATAAAAAGCCCTTTTTGTTACTTATCCTCCACTAATGATATTATTTATAAATCTATATTCCATATTCAATTGGAATATTTGGTTATAATTCACTCATTTTATTAATTAAAATGATTATTCAATATGTGAATAATGCTTCAGACTAGAGGATACGGGCAAGACCCGGTTATACATAACCCCTAGATGAATCAGTAGTCTCATGTGGTGAATTAGTTGGCCATATCAGAAAATTTTAAACTATATTCAGAATATATCCTAATCTTATATTGGTTCATGTTATAGATACATGACGTTCAATATTAATGAATTTCCTTCATTTCAATTATCATTTTTTATCAGTGAGATTTTTCATTTACATAGTTATGGATGCATTTAATTTTTTGTTGATTAATAAAATGTGATGTGTTTCAATTTCATATTTTTCCATATTTATTTTTCCTTCTCTAGTTATTTGAATGACATGAATTATATATTTATTAAATTTCCATGTTTATTATTCTCATCTATTCATTTTGATTACTGATTTTACTTCCCTTATTGAAAATTTGGGATCTCTATTATTATATGTCTTTTCCAAAAGATGTGAATAAAAAAATATTATAATAACTTTTCATGTATTCTGTTCATTTTAATTTATTATGTATAATATTTTATTTTATATTTTCCAATGTTATATGGGTATGTTTTATGTAATTTGTTTTTTCTTAAAAATATTCATTTTTTGGTCTATTATGATTTGAAGATTGTATCTACACCAATATAATAATGTAATGCACCAGATGTAGGCTTTCTAGTGTTCCAGAGTTATAGTTGGTATCAAATGATGTTTGGAGACACCATTGGAAACTAGATTTAGAAAACATAGATCATGGAACATAAATCAAATATAGTTAGTGAGGATAAATATTGATATACATAGAAAAAATTTGGTAAGATTGAATTAATGTGTGTATTCAATGAAACACTTACCAATATAGATAATTCAGGTGGGAAAGGTTCTGGAACAGTTGTACCATGGAGTAACAACTCTGAAAATGTGTTTAGGCCTAACATAGTGTAACATGGTACATTATAACTGGCCTTAATCTGTACCATGATTGACACTCCCATGGGATGCACTTATGATAATGAAATTTTTCTTTACAAATCATTATGAATGATTTGAAAGTAAATACATCCTCAAATAAACCATTATTATTTTTATTTGATTATTAATGGAAAAAAATTCAATTTTTGAATATTATTTCACTAGTATTTGGATTAAAATTGAGTTTTATAAAAATATGATATAATCTAGGGTATGATTTCATTTATAAATGAAACCTAGAAAAAGTAATGTGAACTACCTCAATACATGCGATCGAAAGAGTAACATGTATCATATCATTGATGGTATTCTTCCAATAATTATTTTTCGAAAATACCCCCATGTGTTTTCATCATATAAATAAATTTTATCATGTTCTACAGAGTTCTACAAGAACTATTCTTTTATGGGAATCACGATAAAGAGTGGATGATATACAAAAACATAGATATAAGGAATACATAAAGAAGTACATTCCCTCAGGTGATGATTTTTAAATGAAACATCGTGTTACTTTCTTAAAAATAATGTGATTTTTTTATAAGTATTGATAAAAGGGGCACCATGTTTTTATTTTTAGGTAAAAAATACTAATTTTCCTTTCTTCTAATATAAGGATGTGTGGCACTTGGAAAATCAATGCCTCATGCATCAATAGAATATACCACGAAAGATTGTAATATATCATGGTCAGTGTAATTCTACTTCCAGAGGTGAAGTTGACTAATTAATGTGCAAATTTATAGATTCAAGATGTATTTCATTTGATTATTTTATCAATGATGTACTTGGAATAAGAATTATTCAATATATGATGATTATACTATAATACATTTCCACTGTGGATTATAGATCATATGTTGAATAGTACAAAAAAATATATTTTGTACCATGTTATTATTTTTATAAAAAACACCGTTAATGGAAAGATGAACCTTAATATGTTACTGATACTGAAATAATTTGGTCATATTAAATAAATGATAGACTTGGGTAAAATAAATTGGATTATATCAAATTCCATGGAACTAATTAATATTTTGTTTAAAAGGTAGTATAGGATATCATTGATGGATTTTATAATTTTTTTGGATTAATTAATATATCAAATAACATGTTTTTAAATTAATAATATATAATAATTCCTGATCCAAAAAAATTATTTTTTTAATTCATGATATTACAATATTTCATGAGAATACACTGTGAAGGTGTTAATATTTATAGAATACTATAAATAAAAAGATACATCATGTTGATTTAAGGATAAAGATAAATTCATTTTGGAAATACAGAAACCATCCCTCCAATGTTATAGATCAAAATATTTTTCAAAGGTTAACCATTTATGATATGGTTTAGGATGATCTGTGGATAAGTTTTTTGAGTTTAATGCATCATATCACCATATAATGAAACATGTGTTTTGAAATGATTTATATATATTTCAAGGAAAAACCAATAAATAATATTGTTCTTACATAAATATACCATGTATGTCTATTTACTTTTATTATTAGAGTGTGAAAGAAACCCTCAACTCTACAAAAAATGACCTTGAAAACAGAAATGATGTTCTAATAATTTCATTTTAGGTGAATCAAATAGCCCCATAGATCATCATTGATTCATAGATTTGGTTATTTTACCGATCACTTATGAATTTTCCCTATCACTCTCTATAAAAACTCGATAGTTTCATTTCTCTTCCAAGACTATTTTTTCCTTATTTTATCATATTTGAAATAATAGTTTTTTTGTGTCCATCACATTTTTTTTCATATTTTTAATAAGATGAGATATTAATCATATTTTAAATGAAGTACATTCAAAAAAATCCCAATCACTATATTATCTAGATAATGTTTATATTGAGAGGATGATATTAATTCTAGGAGGGGGAAAAGTAAAACCCCTAAATTCTATATTATGAACATTATATTCCAAAGTGTGTATTGAAATAACACCATAAACATAAGGGCATATAATAACCTAATATTTTAAAATATATTTAATATATTATATTGATTAGATATATTATATAGTTTTCTATCCACTCAACACCATGTTATCTTTCATTATATATATGAGTGAATTCTTTCAAAAACATCTATTAGATGCAAGACAGATTTTTACTGAACAAAACAATATAATTAAAACATTATTATATAATATAACTGGACATAAAATTACAATTAAATTATTTATTATGGATATTATTGACTAGATTATGAATATATAGAGTTTAATTCATTTATTACTAATTATTTTCAATCAAATAAAGAATCCAAATAAATATAATAGATTTTATAATAAATAATTGTTTTTTATGAATCAAAATGTGTTATACCATAATAAATTAAATTAATTACAATTAGTGGATTATTTTAATGAAATATATATATATATATTAAATAAAATAATTTTTATATTCATCCAATAGATTTTATAGTCATAAGATAATAAAAAACATTATTTTATGTATAAAAAAATATTTTTACAAATGTAGTTTTACCAACATTAATGGGGGAACCAATTTTAAATATCATTTTCAGAACATTTATATAATATATATGTCAAAATAATATTAATCATTGAAATATAAAAAAATTAATGATCTTAGATTGAATTCTTTGTATTTTCCTGCGATGTTTTATGTGATAAGAATTATGAAAAATGGTTCTATATTTTGATTCATAATAATGTTTAATTTATTATATATTCAATATTGTTTTTGAAACAATGTATTAGTTAATTTATTGAAAATTAATTATAACTATTATAGTTAAATTAAACTTAATATGGGACTGATCCTTAAACGTAAGATCAAAATGACGTTGTCACTTATAAAATACATTTATAAACATATTTATTTTATATTTAACCCTTTCTTGAATTTGGAAAATTATTGGATCCACCCTCAAGGGAAAAAAATTGGTGTAATTCTGTTTCCAAAATTTACAAGAGTTCCACTCCTACTCCACTATAAAAAGCATCATATACTCCCACATCCTCAAACGTCTATTAAGAATATTGATAAAACAAATATCTACCCACATATATACTAAACATTCCACCCCTTAATAAATAATACTCCATATGGTAATAAATACATCCACGGAATTCCTTTGGTGAAAACCAAAAGAAGTTAATCTAAAAAGAACTAACATCTTTCCTCAATATATTTAGATTTATTTATTTCTCCATTCTCTCAAATAAAATTTTCCCATGATTATAGATTATAAAAATTATAATAAAAATACTCTTATATTTTTACGAAAATTTTTTATACTAGAAATACACAAAAATGCCTCTATTGGGAAATTAAATTTCCATTTATGTTTATGGTGAACTACCACACCACAAAACAAATTTGTTCATTTATCCTTACCAGCTTTCATGGTTGGGAATTATTATGGACATGTTCTTTATATTGGATATATATGATAATTATTATATATATATTCTTACTCAATTATTTTACAATACATATAATAATGCATTTCATTATGTGTAAATATGGTAATGTCATTTTTAGAAGTGTGGAGTACAACCTCCTAAAAGAAATGTAATTAATTCAAATGATACATGGAATGTATAATGGTAGAAATAAACTTAATATATGTAAATTAAAAAACATATATGTAAGATTCATGGAATAATTAATCTATTTGAAAGAATATATATATATATATATATATATATATATATATCATTTTTATTACCCTTACGCACACATAATATGTGATAATCTCATTCGTAGATGTGTGGACTAACGCCTCTTCAACAAGATGTGATTCATTTTACATCACAATAATTATATATATAATTATATATTATTAAATAATATATTTTTATGATTAAATTATCATTCTACTTAAATTTATGTTACTTACCTTCATTCCATAATAATCATTGAACCATTGGAACGTTAATCATGCGTACGTATGGCCTACCATCTCCATGATCGTAATGTTGGTTCATTTTTCATAACTATATTTAATGATTTGTTTTAAAAATATATTTTATGTATAAATATTATATTTATTTCATTATAATTATAATTATTAATTTTATATAATGTCTCCTTTCTCCATAGTCAATCTACCAAATTCGTTTTTGACAAATAAATTGACGATGGTCAAAACAGCCAATGTAATCTTAGTGGTTTAAGAATTTGGTCAAAAAAATTTAATATGTGAATTAAAATTAATAATAAATCTTTAAAAAGATCAGAATATTGTAAATAAATAAAAAAAATTTTATTCATTAATATAAATACACACATTAATAGTCTAACATAAGGTTAAGGATCTAATATCAATTTATATTCCATTGACTATTATTGGATAGTATTCATGAATTCACTTTTATATTGTGTATATAGTACCCTTTGATATGTTATATCATGAATCAGATTATTTTCATGAAAATATAAGTTTCGTTTAATGTTATTATTTCATAGGAATTATGTTTGAAATGATTTAATGTGTATTTGACACTTTGGAATGTTATAATTTTATTTTACTTGAGAAATTTTAAATCATCATTCAATTGTGTTTTTATTCATCCATGCCAAAAAAACGTGTTGTTACATATCATACACTAGAGAAATTATTGATATATTTATATCCCTTATTCGATAAATATATCTATTGATAAGGAAAATTATTTTTTAATTAATTATATTATTCTATATAAGAGGAATGTCTTGGATACTCAGATAAATGCAGAGCCTGGTTATATATAGTTCCTCAATGCATCAATAGTCTCATGGAATGAATCAGTTTAACAAATTAGAATAGAATAAATTTTATTGAGAATTTTTCTTGAAAGTATATTTGTTAATGTTCTAGATACATAACGTACAATATTAAAGAAATTCCTTCATTTCAGTTGTTATTTTTTATCAATGATATTTTTCATCAACATATATATAGATTCATTTTATTCCTAATTAATTGATTAAATGGAAGGTGTATTAGTTTATTACCAATCCATATTTATTTTTACATATATATTTTTTATAATGGAATGTGTCATCGCTTATTTACCTTTCCGTGTGGATTATTCTAATCAGTTCATTTGTACTCCTAATTTACATTCCCCTTATGATAATTTTAGATCAACATTATTATTTTTATTTTCCTTAGGATATGAAAAATAAATATTTGAATAATATTTCAATGATGCGATTACTTTTATTCTATTATGTACAATGCTATATTTTCCATTTCCCAACATAATATGGGAATAGATTATGTAATATGGTTTTTTTCTGAAGCTGCTAAATTTTTTAGTTCCATTGGATTTAAATTTTCCATCATTTATAATGTAATAAAAATGCACTAGATCAAGAATTATGGAATTGGGGACTTATTGAACATGTATCCTTTCCCCTAGTTAGTAAAGATATTAAAGAACAATTACAAACATTATGATTGAATTTTTTTTGAATATATATTTTTTATTGATGAATACTTTCAGACATTATTTTTTATGAATAGTTGATACTGATACAACCTATATGAGGGGTTGATCATGATTATATCTCATGGGTTATCTTGTTGTAGCTTAAATTATTAGTGCAACCAGATAACATTGGGTGAACCTAATATAGATTATATGATTGTCGAACCAATATATAGATACAATACCCTAGGTAATGTTTCTTTTCATTAGAGGAAAAAATGAGGGAGTTACCTTATTATTTCCCATATAAATTTAAACAGTCAATAATTTTTTCTAGCATAGGTTCAAAACATGTTATTAAGATGATGCTCCCAGATTCAAGTATGTTTTTTTATTCATTATAGGGGTTTTACATATTTAATTTAATAATTATTTACATCACATATCTCATGACTATTGATTCACATAACTTATTAATTTGTTAAATATTAAATAAATAGAACATTTTTAATGACCCATGTATGATATTTATTATTTTTATCCATTTTCCCTCATGATATTTTATTCTTCCATCATACCATTATGATCATAAAATTCTCATTGAGGACTATTTATTTTATAATTTTTATGTGTAAAAATACTAAGAATTTGAGATCACCCGTATTTTATTCCACAAGCTATCAAGGATAGTATTAAATGATATATGTCTATAATTACACCAACCTTAATATCATGGAGTCGATGGTGATTTAATTAAAATTGATTAAAAAAGAGATATCACTTCACAAAATGGTTATCATTTTATTATTATGGTATAACTAGATAAATACATGTTACCCTTATTACATTGGTAATTAATCATAGATTATAAAAAAGTAAAATAAACAGCATTTATAGCACTTATTTAATCTGTCATCTTAAAAACTTGGGAATGAAATCAAATAAAAGGATGTGATCCAACAATATATAAGGGTTAGTTACATAGGGAGATAAATTTATACAACATTTATATCGATATTGAATATTAAATAACTAAAAAACTCATTCCGATCAATAAAATATGAATTAAAGTACATCCATAGATTATTTCATAGTGAAACCCCTCTAGATAATAATAATTGAATTATAAATATAAGAAAATCATAGTTATTAGACAACGTGTATCTGGTACATGATAAATTATACCATCAATAACATTCAATTTGTGGGTAAACTTTATGGGAGGAAACCCATTTGGTTTTTCATGAAAATAAACATAATTTGTTTTTTGCCAACTAATTCCGTTTCATGAGACTATTGATTCATCAATAGGATTGAATTAACTGGTAACAAAACCAAAGGTAATGCATTAAATGTTCCCAAACCCATGCCAAAATAGCCTAAATATTTTATTATATATTGATTTAATTAATAAAAATATTTTCCTTATCATCAATTATATGAATAAAATATACATATTTATAAATATTTTTCCCACATAATCAAATAACTACCGAGGTAAACATTGTCTATAAAAATTTAATACAAATATAGAAATTAACATGACCATGAAAGATTGGATTTAAAATTGTAAATAGAAATATATTGTGACAAATTATGTCTAAAATAAGTGAAAACATGTAAAAAAATGTTTACAAAACATTTAAAATGATTCCCTTTATGCGGTTTAAGAGAAAATATTAAATATTCTTTAATGATTTAATGGGAATAATTTCATTCTTATAACAAGAAGTAAATTACGATATTTTTTCCTGATAAAATTACTTATTTTTAAAAAACTAATGGTTGATTAAATTATGTAATGGAGTGTACTCAAAAATGGATAAGAAATTTTGATGATCACTTGAGGTTTCTTATCATGATAAATTGAGAAGTGATCCTTTTAAAAACATAAATTTACTATAAATAATGGATAAATTAATATTTATTCATAAAATTTTAACATATAAACATAATTTATAAGAAATATTAAAAAATTAAGATGAATTAAAATACGGTAAAGAGTGATTGTGTGTAATCCAATAGTAAATATGAAGCTTAAAAAAGATCACATACCACATTGTAATAAAATGTATCATATGCCCCATAAAATTAATAATTATAGAACAAAATAGTATATAACATAAGGATAAATGGATTGACAGATTATATATCAAATGTGTATAATCTATACGCCACATAGAAAAAATATGTGGGGAATAACGTATATCACACAGAAATAAATGTGGGATGAGAAACCTGTTACATTATGATTATAATCATTCTTCAAATAAATTTTTTTTTTGGATAATCAAATGAGATTAATTGATTACATAAATCTAAACATTTTTTTCTTGAATTTTATTTATCATCATTTTATTACATCCTAATATATACTTTTTTGTGAGTTATAAGATTCAATTTCATCATTTTCGGATTGTTTGTTTACATGGTTTTCATGATCAGTTTGCTTGAATACAATAATGAATAATCAGGTAAACTAAATATAATTATCCATAATTGATATTTGATGTTATAAAATAATGTTAGAAAATATAAATAATATTACCCTCCAATTTGGTTATTTGGTATGATAATGATTTGTCAGATAAATCTTTAGAAAATATGATTTAATTGATTTTGGCGGTTTTAACAACCATTACGAACTTGTATCATTTTATTAAATATCGTATTTATATAATGGTTATAGAAATATATATGACTTATAATATTTATCATACACAATTATTTAACCAAAAAATTTTGGTTATCAATGGCCTTTAACGCATTTTATGAATATTAAAATGCATCATCCATGATGGCTGTATATCTACACATCATAGATGAGGTTTTCATTTTTAGAACAAAAGAGAGTGGAGTAGGGGTTTGATGGCTGAACATTCATTAAAATAATAAAATTATAGTATATATAAGATAAATTAGTTATTATTCATGTTTTTATGGAGGAGGTAAATGAGTGGAAAATAAAATAAAATAAATTAAATTAAATTAATTAAAAAATGAAATAAGATTTTACCTATTATATATCGTCTTATTGAGAACCTTATAAGGAACACAGGATTGATCATTATTGAGACTTTAATTCCTAGGATGTGGGGAATATGATTGAATTATTAATTTGTTAGAATATTAGTATGTTATAAGGCTAACAATGTGTTAGGAGAAAGGGTTGTGAGGGGTGGTATTTATAGTGGAGGAGAGGGTTGTTTTTATTATTATTTAAAAAATTACTTTATTAATCTGGAATAATACTAACAATAGTGTTGATTTATGTGAATAATTACATTTAATACTTAATGGGACTTATAAATAATGGGTTCTTAAATTATAAATGACTCAAGCATTAATGTATTTAACTTATAATTTTAAATATCGTATATTAACCCATTTCATTGTTAATAAAAAAATCAACTACTTCAGATAACTCGAAAAAAACGCACCATAAAAAATTATTAATGTTTAAATTTAAAAAATGAACTCAATTTTATGAATATATTTTTTATAAATATGATAAATCTTAATTTTAACAAGAACCATTATTTATTTGAAAAATACTGATTTTAAAATTATAACATAATTTTTGACACATAATAATTAATTATGTTCTCATAAAATTATCATATATTCAATAGAAAAAAATACTAATTTATTAATATATATTATGAAAATATATTTTCATTTAAATTATTATATTTATTATAAAATTATAAATAACCATTTTAATTTCAGAAAAAACAACCCACACTTAATTTAACATTATTAAAACATTTATATATTATTATTTAATATAAATATTTCATATATTTACATATCAGATACCCAAATTTTATTAATAATTTCATAGGTGAGGTTATTTTTTAAGGGTCACATTATTATTCTAATGAACTCATTATTTTTTTATAGATCCCATTACTATTCCTAATGATGAAAGTACTATTTCAATTGTTATGTAATTATTTATTAACTATATATTTAGGATTTTTGTTTCATGAAAAAAAATCTATAAAAAGAATATAATTTTTTTAAACTCATAGGGTATTATATTATTCCCTCCAATAAATTATTTCCTCATAATTTTGTATCACTACAAAATTTTGAATTAAGAACATTATATTTGATAGTGTGTATGACATTGGACCCCTAATGCATATAAGAATACAATATCATTAGATATTATAATATATTTAATATTTCGAAAAAATTAAATATATTCTCTAGCTATCAATTAATGTGACATCGAGGTATCATACATCACACACAAGTGTGTGTTTCTTAAATGTCTTATGCTACATGAAAGACTCATTTTTTCCGAAAAAAAATTATTAATAAAATGTTATTATTTAAAATAATAAGATATAAAAAATCTCTTATAACTAATATTAATTTTATTATAATAACATATAGTTCAAATAAATAATTAATTGGTTACAAACGAATTATAAATTACTACAAGAACCTATTTAATTTTAAAATAACAATTTTATAGAAAAATATTTGTATTCCCACAAAGCTATTATATATTAATAAATTAAATTAATAAAATCATTTAGTGAAATTAATGTTATATATATTATATATTCAACAATATATTTTTGATATTCATCCAATAGATTTGATAGGTATAAAATAAGAACAAACCCAATATTACACATAAAATAATATAATTTTATAATGTTAGTTGTGCAACCTTTATATATAAAACCTATTTTAAATAAACTTTTTGGACCTTATATAAATTTTATATGTCAAAATAAACTTCATACAAGAAAGGGAAAGATAAAAATTAGATTACGTTTATTTATTTTTGTTTTTCTGTGAAATTGTTTTTTAAAGAATAGTCAAAATTACTGAATTTTATATCATAATTGATGTATCATATAATATATTTATAAAGAAATATTATATTAAAAATTGATTTTAATATTTTATTTGATAATTATTTTATCAATTAATCAAATTTATTTAATTGTAATCAATTTTAGTTTGAAATTATCTATAAAAACATAGTAAACATTTAGACATTTTAACTTTAGAAACATTCTTTATCACCTCGTATATGGGATTAAATTATATTAATTTCTTCCAATTATGTTTTTTTAATAAATAAATTTGAATCCATATTTAAAAAAAAATTATTTATAATGTCTAGTAAGTTAAAATTAATTTTTAACATAATTACTAGTGAATGTAAAAAAACATAATTTCAATGACAAAGGAAAATTTATGCTTAATAAACAAAAAAAACATAAAAACAAGGGCCCAAGGGACCACACCACTTATCCAAAACAAAGTTTCGAGACATAAATCTTCTACTAAGCTTAAATTATTATATATATTTTAGTACTTTTTTATGTAAAAATATTGGTACACCAAACATATTTTCAAACATACCAAGTGAGTCATTTCCTCCCTTATAAAAGGCCACCACCCCTCTCACATCCTATAACCTCTCAACCAACTTAATTCTGGCTAGGATATTTCCAATTAACTTCCCAAAGTCCCTCCCATCCTTAGTGAGGCCTCCCATTGGGAAGGAACCCATCCATGGTATCCTTTTGGTGCAATCCAAAATCAGTTACCCGAAAAAGAGGTAACATCATTCCTCGAGATATTTAGTTATATTAATTTCATCAATACTTAAATTATCCTTATTCCATGATTACATAAAAATACAATTATCCAAAATATACTAATGGATTTTTATTCTACTATTTATAACTTCACATATACAGGAATCAATGTTATGTGTAATGTACATACATTTTATTGGTAAGGCGAGGAACCACCTCTTAAAACGATGATTTTTTTCCTTTACCACCTTTATATAATTGTAATTATAATGGAAACCCTATTTATATAAATAATATATGATATATATTATTTTTTTATTCCTCTATAATTATTTGGTAACATAATCCTTTATAATTTCTATTTTGAAAAAGTACGAAAACATCGTTTGTGGAAGTGTTGACTATCGTCCCCTCGTATTGTTGTGATTTATTCACACTATACATTTAATGTATAAAGTATAGTTTTAATTAAAAATATTTTACATAAAAAAATATACATATGATATTCATAATCAATTTACCTTTAATTAAATATTATATATATATATATATGATTTTTATTGTTACCCATTTACTCACATAAAATGGTATATCGTTGTTCGTGGGCATGCAGACTACCACCTTCCAGACATGAAGTGCTTCCTTTTACGTCAATAAAATTATATATATAATTATATATGATTAAATAATATATTATTCATTATATAATGATCATTTTATAAATATATCATTCTATTTAACTTCTTTCTAAAATAATCATTGAAAATGAAAAAGTAACTCATGCCTTAGAATGACCTTCTATCTCTATGATAGTAATATTAGATCATTTTTTATAACCATCTTCAAAGTACTATTTAATTAGTATAATTTATTTAAAAATAGGATAGTTATTCCATGATTAATAATTTTGATATAAATTTAAAATAAATATTTTTATCATTTTTGGCCTTCCAAATTTGTTTTAACACATTATTTATATTTATCAAAAACCATACCGTAAACTTAATTATTTATGTAGTTTTTTAAAACATTGTAATAATTGATGTAAATGTAATGGAAATTATGAAAAAAATTCATGAATCTAAATAATTTACATATGTTTGTACTTCCATAATAGAAAGATACAAAATACAAATCAGATGCAAGGTAATGGCTTTTTATCTCACTTTTTACAAATGTGATGTAAATTTCATATTAAATACATACTTATTTTTTGGTGTATCCACCTTCCATTTTTATATATCATATCATGAATTAATTGATATTAATGGAATTAAAAACAATAATTTAATGTTATTATTTCTTCGGGGTTATTATTTAAAATGATTCAAAGTGGAATGGGATACATTGGAATGTTTGAAAGTAGTTTTCCTCAAGATTAATTATAATGATACTGTATTTCCATTCGAGAACATTAAATGAACATTGTTCAATAAAACCATTAATTTTCTAGTCCAAATGTAATTCATGACTATTATCATGCATTAATACCATTTATTCCCTCTAGGTTACTCATTATGTTTCTTGATATACCATAATTCATTTCTCTCTCTAGTTGAAGAGTTTATTTTTATTTAAAAAACACATGTTTTATTTACATAAATTAAAAAATATAGTTAATATTTCAAAATGATTTAGTAAATAAATGTTTACCAATTTTTCCTTTAATGAAATTTTCAATTGAACATAATTTTTTTTAGAATAAGTAATATTTCTATCGTTTATACCATGCAAAAGGAATTTTATTTTTACATTGTATGACATGTATGAATTTACCATACATCATTTCTTAAAATATTTCATTTCATTATTAAAAGGAAATTTTTTATAGAAAATGATTTCAAAAGTGATTTTCAATGTAATGATTTTTAAAGGGTTTTTTCTAAACAAAATTATATTTTCATCCATAATATTTTTAAATTGTCTTATTATAGAATTACAATTCATTAATGACAAAAACCCTTTATTTTTTCTCCACATTGGATATGTTGTATTGATAACATTCATATTATTATTCTAGATTTTTTATGATTGATTTTTCTATGGATACTACTAATATTCACTTCCATAATTTCATTTAGTCCCCTTTAAATTTTCAATTTTTAGGATTGTTGGACATTGAATTCCATCTAATAAACAATATCATTTATTATTGATATGTTAATTTCCTAAACTATACACCATTTTTCATATGGTGTTCCCAATTAATATTTTTGGATTAATTAAAGAAATATAAAAAAATTCCATATCTCTTAATTCATACCTATATTTGATACGAAACATTGTTAAATACATCATTCCATATAATTGAAATGTTTTGGACGGGTACAACATTGGTGGGGCCTTGTTATTGATAGACTATAGATTCATTGGTAGTCCCATTGGATGAGTTAGTTATCTAGACTCATTAGATAGTATTTTACCTATTATGTTATTGTGCATCTTCTGAAAGGGCATGACAACAATGGCTCTATGCTCTTTGGACAAATAATGTCAAATAATTAAGAATTTCCCTCATTTGGATTTAGTTATTATTGATCAATGATATTTATTATCAATATATTTATGGAAACATTTATTTTTATATTTCATTTATTAAATTGAATGTGTTTCAGTTTCTTACCATTCTGTAATTATTTTTCTTAATCTAGTTATTTGAATTTCATTTGTTTCTAGTTATTATATTTCAATATTGTTCATTCAAAACCTTCTCAAAATATCGACTTTATGGTATGCATGTGTAGTTATATACCATTGTGAAATAATTATTCCCAATGATTCATTTTTTTTGGATATACATTACCCTTATTGAGCATTTTATGATACCCTTATTTTTTTCCTCCCTAAATAATACATCAATCATACTATGAAACACATGAAGATATATAATAGAAGGAATATTATTATCCTTGAATTTATTTATTTGTAAAAGAATTAGGTTTTAATTATTATATGAATTTGTAATAAAAGAGTCATGTATGTATCTGTCTTACTAGGACTACTAAACTATTATTCCTTTAAGATTTTATTTCTTATAATAATTCTAATATAATTGATGGCACACACCAAAAATGGGCTATCTGGTGTCGGGTTATTGAAATTGGTATCAAAGTAAGTTTAGTAGAAATATAAGTAGTTGTATTTAGTAAAATATGGAAAATATATTGCAACCCTAAGCTGGAATTAGAGGATATATATAGGAAAACACTAATGAATTTGGTCAACATCGATATTATGGGGGCATTACATGAAATAAATCTATGTCTGGATACTACATGAAGATGTGGTTCGGGCACAGATATAACTAGAAGTAACAAATCCAAAAATAGGTGTCATGTCTGATAAAATGTTACCGGGTACATAATAATGGTCCTTATCAAGCTCATAGATTGAATCTCATAAATGGATATTATTATGATAATTTAAATTTTCATTAGAAACCATTATGAAGGATTTATTATATATAATAAATAACATAGGTTAAAACTAAAGTGTTTTGGATTAAAGATGAGATGTTATAATTAGTAGTCCAGAAAAAGGTTTTATTGATAAAAATTATACACAAAAATGATCTATGTGGATATAAGTGTATGAATTGTTCATATATTGATATTGTGTAGAAAATTTTTACTAAATGTATCTTTAGTTATTATCCTTATTTCAATGACATATATCATGTTTGTTTTTGAATTTATATTAATTTGGATTTATAAAATGATAGCCTACAATTTGGCTGCCGACCAATCATGTCTTTCAAGTCCGTGGGACTTGAAACCACAACTGAAGGATGATAAGGGTTCAATTCCAACCACATTCTTGTAAAATGTATTTTTTAATACATCATTAATTTTAGATAGTCAATTTTATGATTAAATATAAATAATGGACTAATTGTTTTATTTTTTAGATTTAAATATTCTTTTATTAACCATATTAGTTATTTAAAATAGTTAAATACAGATTCAAAGTTGTCACTCTACTCTTGTCCCTAAGATCCTTTAAAATTTTATTTTAGTTCTTCAATCATAAAAATTAATTTTTGGATGTATTGAAAAAATGATCAATGAAAAATAAAATAGTCAGCTTTTTAATCAAAATATATCATGTAAGTATATTTTATTTTTATTCTTATCTAGTAAAATAATTACTCATATATATAAAAATGAACAACAAAATTGTTTTCCTACTACCATAATTTCTATTAAATCATTTTTATTTTAAATAATCCTATATTTTTTTCTTTAATGACCAAAAAATTATATCAAAATTTCACTTATTGGAGAATAATGACCTTTATTCCTCCATATAAATATTTATGCTTTTACTCACACTAAATATCTCTTCATTCCACTTAGGTTCTTTTACCAAGAGACATAGTTTTATATTAGTCTGTGTGACTGTTATGACACTCATTATCTCTTTTCTAGTGGATATTTAACTAATAAAACTCAATATTTGGGATTTAAAACCATGAAAATATAAAACTCTATATCTCCATGATTGATTTTATATTCCAATAATGAAAATTTATAATGGTTGTGATAATGCAATGCTTTAAAATTATAATGTTAGAACATTATATTTGAAAACATGTATGACACACAACACCATGAATGTTAGGGAATATAATATCGTGAGAATTTCTAATATATTTACTATTTTAAATAAATTAAATATTTTTTTATCTTCTGATTCATGTGACACTCAAACATTATACATCAGATGCAACAAAGAATTTCAACAATGTCTTGTGCAACACAGAAGCCCGGGTTTTACCGAATGACAATATATTATTAAAATATTAATATCTAATATAATAACATATACAGTATACATTATGAATAATATTAACTGATTTATGAAAATATATGGTTTTGATGACTATTTCCTTGGTTATAAAAAAATTATAAATGAATATAAGAAGAAAATTAATATTATATAATTATTTTTATTGAAAACTATTTTTCTGCCTGCAAAGTAGTTTTATCTTAATGAATTAAAATAACAAAAAATTGTGAGTGAAATTAATTTAATATATATATTAAATATTCTATTAATTTATTTAAAATTTCATCCAATATATTTGATAGGGATTAGAATAAAAAACCCAATATTACACATAAAATACTGTAATTTTATAAGTGTAGTTTTCTATCATTTTAATTGAGATCCTATTTTAAATGCACATATTTGAACATCAATAAAGATCATTTATAAAACAAAGAATCATGTTTTAAATTAAAAAATGAAAATTATATTAGGTTGAATTTTTGGAATTTTTCTATAAAGTCTAATTGGTGAATGAATAGTGAAAAATTATGAATTTTAAAACAAAATGTAATTTTCATGAAATTTAAATATATGGCTAAATTATATATTAATATGTTTTAATTTAATTAGATAATATTATTATCAAATAATCTATTACGGATCATTAGAATCAATTTCACTTTGAAATTGACTTTAAAAATATAGTTAATTTTTAGAATTTTTATACTTTAAATATCTATATTATTTCATAATCTCTATTATTAAATTTAAATTAAATAATTCCACAATTATCATGGAAATTATATAAAAATGTATTCCATAAATTTAAAAAAATATAAATTATAATTTATTGTGTGGTCAACTTAATTTTTATGATAGGAAGATTAATGAAAAAAATTATTTACAATGAATAAAGAAAAATTAAACTTAACAAATGACTAACCCATTATGTTAAGAGGACAACAAACTAGTAACCTGTCCGGCAAATGTTTTTTGGAAATAAATAATCTAGTAACATTCCATTATTGTGTTATTTGGTTTCTGATATCTTTTTTTTGGTAAAAATGATTGTACACCTATCTTGTTTTGATAAATGCAAAGTAAGTCATTTTCTTAACATATAGAAGGCCACCAACCCTCCCACTTTCAAAAACATCTCAAACCACTTAGGTTAGGGAATTTTTATCCCAATTAAATTCAATAAAATCCATTACATCCTATTTGAGGCCTTTTATTTTCTAGGAATCCATCCATGTAAGCTCGTTAGTGAAAACAAAAAGGAGTTACCCAAAAAGGAAGTTCCATCTTTCCTGAAGCTATAAAGTTTTATTCCTTTCTACATTCCTTCAATTAAATTTGTTGCATTGTTATATAACAACACATTTATTTTCAATAAATTTATATATTTTTATTCTTTGTTATTGAACAAGACTTACACACACATCCACTTAATGGGTAACAAACATTCTGTTTATGTTTACGATGAACTACTGCCTCATGAAATTGTGTTTGTTTATATTTTCCTTTTCCACCATTAAAGGTTGGGAATTATTATGGAAAATATATTTATCTATATTTTAAATTATATTTATTAAGTATTTGTTTTTATTTTATTAATTTTAATCACATACACTTTCACTTTTCATTTTTGTGTAAAATTCAATTACATTTTTCGTGGTTCTGTGGACCACCACCACATCAAAGTGTGGTGACTCATTACACTATATTTGAAATGTATAAATTATAGTTTATTTAAAAATATGTGATATAAAATTCATATATATATATATAATATTAATTTCATAATTATTTATTTCAAATATATATATATATATCATTTTATTTATTACACTTTTATAGACACAATAACTAATAACGTCATTTGTGGAATTGTTGTCTACTGCCTCCGGGACATGATGTGATTACATTTAAATCACAATAATTTAATATATAAGTATATAAGATTAAATAAAATTTTATTTATGGGTTTATGATAATATTTGAATGATATAGTGTTACTTACCATATTTCAAAAATGATCACTGAAAATGGGAATGTTACTCATGTCTATATATGACCTACCATCTCCATGATTGTAAAATCAGTTTATTTTTCATAACTGTCATTCAAGATAGGTTTTAAAAGTATAATTTTTTTAAAATATGATAAGTATTTCATTATTATTAATATTCATTTTTTTATAATGACCCTTTTTACCATATTCTACCTACCATAGTCGCATTTACACATGAACTGAAATATGGAAAAATAAATGACTTAAGAATAATTGTTGAATTAGTTATATAAAAAATTATAATAAGTTATAAAAAATAAAAATTAAACATTAAAAAATATCTTAAAAAATAAAATAATTCACATATGATGGTTATTCAGGTATATAAAGACACCCATCATAAATATGATGCATGGTATGATATTTTCATATTACATTTTACAACTATGAGATAAAGGAAATGTTCAGTAATTATATTTTTTTTATATACAAATGAACATTTTTAAATATTTTATAATTAATTATTTTATCATTATAGTATTTAAAACCTTCATTTAATGTTATACCTTCCTAGGGATTAAGATATAAAATGTTTCATAGTGTAATGGGACACTTTTTAATGATTAAAGATTATTTTTCATCAAGATCAATTTTATTGATATTTAATTTCTACATAACGGAATTAAAATACTATTATTTAATAAACCGTTTCATTTTCCTCTACTATGGTTATTAATTACCCTTTTCATATATTAGTACCAGATTTACACTCTTTGGTGTACAAAAAATTTTATAAAATGTTTCTAAGAAAACCCAATTCCATTTATCTATTTAGCCAAAGAATATATTTTCCTATAAAAAATATGGTTCATAGAAGTTTTAAAAAAATTTCTCAGCCTTTTAATAATTATTTTGTAAATAAAATTTTACCCTTTTTATTTTACAAATTATTTCAAATGAATCTACCTATTTCTTTCTAAACAAGGCATATTTCTAAAAATCTTTCTATGAAAAAAGAATGTAATTTTTACCTCATAGGACATATTGGGATTTACCCATTTTGTAACACCCCAAGCTTCTATGGTACGCTTCTCTTTGAATAATGTGATAACGTGTGTTGTACGCAACACCGAGTTCTAACACACCATAACCAGTCAAACTAGCCGTTATGAATAGTAATACCTACTTTTTGAAAATAGATATTTTGTATTTTTTAAAATGGACTTCATTTTTGGATTCGGAATATCGAATTTAGCCTAAGGTAAAATTTTGGTACTTTTCGGAAAACTTTAATATTTTGATGAATAGTGAAAATTACTAAATTTTAATTAAAAACAACCTTTTTAATTAAAATAATTAATAGCGATAAATTATGAACATGAGTGGTTTTAAAGTATATTTAGAATATATTTTTACCATTCAATATAATTTTATTCATTAGACATTATTTTACAATTAAACAGGACATAAACAAGTGTGAATCTTTTGATAGTTATTATCTCTTAGAAACACGTTTTTTGTTTTATGAACGGGAATTAATATAAAATTAATTTCTGCCACTTATGTGTTTTGAATATGGAAAAGTGTATTCCATATTTGGAATCAGGATTTTCTAATTGTGTAAACAGGTAACTTTCATTTTTAGACATTTTGAATAATTACTTCGGTAAATATTTTATTTACCATGGTTAAGGGTAAATCCGGTAAATAAGGGTTAATAAATAATATTATAATAATACTAACTTACCCTAAAACGTATCCTAGCCTTAGTTTTTTATACATGTTCGACCATATTCATCTCTGGGTCGATTTTGGGATCCCATGGAGCCACTTATAGGTGATAGGGACACTTTATTTTAATTAAGTTAAAATGAATACAAAAATGACTCAAGCATATATCTTTTAGAAAATAATTTTTACATAGGGTTATATATGTTGGATTTTAGACTATAAATATTCATTAAAAATATAAAACTATTTAATTCATAATGATATTTTATTTATAATTTTTTGAGATTACATAATTTAATTTATTTATGACACAATTATGGTGCAGTAATTACCATAATAGTGAAAATTTAAAATAATTAATATTATAAGTACCCAAATAAAACTAATTTTAGACTTTTAATGAATTAAAATAATTTTATAGGATAATATGACATAATAGTATTGATTTAATTAACTTTTTTCGAAGTAATCATTCTGTTATGAGTTTTAAAAAAATCATCTATTGAATAATGTCAAAATTGACATAAAAGAGTTTTTAAAACAAATATTATATTATTAATTGATATTAAATTCCTAAAAATCTATGGTTCGGCCAAGAGACTTATATCATGATAGTTTTATCATTAATTGACCACTTGGGGGTCTCATGGATGTATATGGTAAGGTTATTAACCATATAATATAAAAATACAAAGAGACATTGTAAAAGTGAAACTAATTAACTTAGAGTTAATACATAAAGATAAGATTAATATAGTAAACAAAACCCGTCTAAATACTATTGGATTAGTGGTTTTGTAACCATATCCACCTTAACCGTTACATAATCAACTTTAGAGACATTAGAAACCTAATATGAATTTATTATAAATTAATATTTCTAGCTTTTCCAAAGGTGCCCCTCACCCCTCTTATAAAAGGGAAATCCTCCTTCTCATTTCTTCACGCCATCAAAGCCTTTTGGATCAGCCAAAATCTTCCCAAATACACTCCCAAATTCTCTCACTACAACCTAGAGGCCTTATTTTGATCAGAAACCATCCTAAGGATCCCTTTTGATCAAATCAAAAGAAAGAACCCGAAGAAGAGATAATGATTTCACCACCCTTTTCCAAGTTCCTTTCTTCTTCCACTTATTCTTCCTTTGTTTTTACCATTATAAAATAATAACTCCAGTATCATATATATATTGTGATGTTATTATAAATATGGTACAACCATATTCAGTATTCTATCCACCCTTTGAATAACATGTCACCATACGTACGTACGTACGGCTTACCGTCTCCATGTCGTGGTGTAATTATTATTCAATATATTATTATTTGGATGGGTATAATAATGAAGTGTAACTCATATAAATAATAAATATAACATTTTAATTATTATTTATATATATGATATACCATCCATTTATATATCATTTTAATATCAAAAGAATGATATTCTCGCTCGTGCGTACGTACGGACTACCGTCTCCACGAAAGCGTTGAGATTTATTCTCCATCGTATCCATTCAAATGTAATTATCATTTGATGATTTAAAAATAATGTTTATGGACTTGATATCATTTTGTATATGAATAATATACAACCTAACCATGACAAACATGGCTTATGTAACAAAACATATAAAAGAAAACGAGTAAGTTAACACCTGAAACGATGATAATACTAAGATATTATTAACAAAGCAATGTTAAAAGATCATTTATGATATCATATGAATGTATATGATTCTGGTATAATTTAATAACAATTATTTCACTATTATACAAGAGGTTAACCTACCCCAACAAAGTAAATGTACAAGGTAAGGGTTATTTCACAATCACTTCATTATCTGAGGTTGTTTATACGTAATAATCTACTGGGATCTCTTTATCATCCAAATCCATGTTTCTTAAAAATGTATTTCAAAACATTTTTACTATTTAAAAGAATATGGGTTAAAGTCATTTATACCCTTTTTGACTTTTTATAAGTGTTTTATAAAGGAATCTTTTCATCGTTTTCCAAACAATGTGCTTTTTTAACCATTTCGACAAAATTAAGGTAAGAATGATTTTTTAACTTATACGGCGGGTGCGGCTATTTTCCGCTGTTATAAAATCTTCGAAGCTTCCCTTACAAGATTATAAGAATATTTTCAAAGAAAATGTTGTATTTCATAAATATAAGACTCTTAAATGATTTCAAAATAGAAAGAGATATTTCTCTAAAAAGAGTTTGGATTTCAACTATGTCAACATCCTTTGATGGATTTTACGCTTATTTGAAGTTGATTTATTATGATACAAAACATGTATATTGTATTGAAGGTTTGGTGATATGTTTGAATGTGGATGTGCTATTTTTATACCGTTCATTGTTTATGGTGAAAGTATTGACATTTCGTATGATATTTTTAATACGAATGTTTATGTTATGTTTAAACCTTTTCATATGGGAATGCAATGTACTTAATATGTGACGGGTGGAGCCCACTATAGCTCATCAATGCATCAGTAGGTCTCACGAAACAAACTAGTGTCTTGGCACAAGTCCTTGAAAAAATCTTATTTGTTGTCTTGGCATGAGGCCATGGCTATGTGGTTATGATAGTCTGGCATTATGTATTCCATCATTATGAAAGTGGTTATTGATATTTCATGTGATTATTTTATTAGTAGAATATCCATGTGAATAAGTAAATGGCATTATTTAATTTTACTTTTTCCATACTATGTTGAAGATCAAGTTTAAAAGGCTTCTGTTTTAGTTATACATTTCTTTAAATGTTTATTATTATTTTTGAATGTTTCTGCTATATTGTTATCCTTATTGGGCATTTGAGGTCACCTCTTTTCTATGTTTTATTTTTCCCAGGAAGTGAAGAAGTAAATTACGAATGACCTACATGGATATTATGTGCGGATATAAGTGTGGAATATGGAGACAATATGTTGTTGTAGTAGTTTTCTACATTATGATGTAATGTAAGACTTATGAATATATCTAGTCTTTCCAAGGCTACTAAACCAGTCAGTCTTTCGAGATTTGATCTTTCTTATGATCATGCCCAAGTTATGTAATAATACACTGACTCTAGGTAACTGGGGTTGGGGCATTATAGTTGGTATCAGAGGAAGTTTAGTACAACCCATGGAATATAGATTTAGATAAACTCTGATTAGAGCACAGAGACCTAAGATGATCTTTGAGAATTAGTATAGAATAACTTCCTAGAATTTTGGTATTGTAGAGATTTTGTGAATTTTATGAGCAATAAATCCATGTCTGGATATGATCAAGTAGAGGCGGCTCTGGCATAAATGTCCCTAGGGGTAAAACCCGAAAACACCGCTTTGAGTTAGACTCGAACGGGAACTGGTGCACGACGACGGGCCTTGCTGCATCTTTGGTTATGACACTCCCAGGGGATATGCATAGGATAACGCTCATTTTCTTTACAAATAATTATGAAGGGTTTATGACTATATACTTACTCAAAGAAAACATTCTTATGATTATGGATTCTATCCATTAATAATTCAATTTCTGTTAAGATTTTAATAAGTAAGGGATTATGTATTTTGATTCATAATCTAATCTAGTTTATGACATTGTTTAGAAATGGCGACTAGTAGAAGAAATAGGAACTGTATCAATGCACACACTCTATATAGGGAGTGCCCACCTGCTCAAATTAATTATAGTGGAGCTGGTGATGCAACTGGTGCCGATTAGCTAATCACCATACTCGGACAACTTACTCAGGTTATGAATAATAACCTTACCCGTATAAATCACCCTGATCCGTAGTGTGGAGGATCAATGTTAGATCGATTCATGAGGCAAAAACCACCAACGTTCAATGGGAGTCCAAATCCCTTAGTAGCTGAGAAATGGATAAATTACCTAGAGAAAATATTTCAGGCTTTGGGGAGTAGTGAAAGGGAAAAAGTTATCAAGCCAGTTTACCGCCTCACTAGAGATGCTGATCAATGGTGGTCATTGATTCAAAACACGAAGGAAGATGATGAAGTATGAAATATGTAATGGAGGGAGTTCAAAGATCTGTTTTTAGAAAAATAATTTCCTTTCGACCATCGAGCAGATATGGAAAGGCAATTTCTGAGTCTGAGACAGAAGGAGGATGAGAATTTCGCAAAGTATGAGGCTAACTTTATAAGGTTATCAAGGTATGTTGGAGATTATATATGTAACCCATGAAGTAATATTGATCATTTCATTGGTGGGTTAAAACCATTTCTCCGTTGAGCATTAGTCTCACAATCCTTTTCATCGTACAAAGACATTGTCTCATGTGCTATCAAGACCGAAAAGGAATTATCTAAGTCTTATGACTTTAAAGCAATGCAAGAGAAGAAGAGACCTGCTGATCAATCTGGGAATGGAAATAAGTGGAATAAGGGAATGGTTGAATATCCTTCATGTGGTAAATGTGGTAAGAAACACCCCGGTAATTGCTTGAAGGGAACAAGAGTCTGTTATAAGTGTGGTGAAAAAGGCCACCAAGCTCGTGATTGAAAGGGGAAGAAGGAAGCTACTAATGTTTAGTGCTAAAATTGCAGGGATATGGGGAATTATGAAAATGAATGTCCTAAGCGTCAGGAGAACATACCTCAGAAAAGGCCAAGGGATCAAGGCTAAGCTTATGCTATCACTACTGCTGAGGTAGAAGCTCTGAAAGACGTGGTGGCAGGTAATTTAATGGTTTCCTCATTTCTAGAAAATGCATTATTTGATTCTGGATCATCGCATTGATTCATATCTTCCCAGTTTGATAAGAAAATTATATATTTCCAATTTTATTTAACAAGGGATTTATCAGTTAAAACTCCTAAGGGAAGTATCATTGCAACATAGATTTGTGAATCTTTTCCCATTAGAGCACATAAATGTTCTTTATCTGCTGATCTCATTGTCATACCTATGATTGAGTTTGATATAATCCTTAGTATGGACTGGCTTTCAGACTTTGATGCGACGATTTATTGTAAGAAGAAAGAGGTTTTGATTCTTGATGATGATGATAAGGAACACCTTATCTTTAGAGCAGAATCGTCACCGCCTAATTCTTATCTAGATCCACCCCCAGTAGCTAAACTAAATTCAATTATTGGGGAGGAAGAAAATGAAATAACTTTGGGTGAGGAAATGAATGTTCAAATAGAGGATTTACCTGTTGTGAAAGAATTTTTAGATGTATTTCCAGAAGATTTACATGGACATCCTCCAGAACGAGAAGTTGAGTTTTCCCTTGATTTAATTCCTGGATCAAGGCAAATATCGAATACCCCTTATAGAATGTCCACTGTAGAATTAGTACAACTAAAGAAACAAATAAAGGAATTGAGTAATGAGGGATTTATTCTCCCTAGTGTTTCTCCATGGGGATCCGCTGTTCTTTTTGTTAAAAAGAATGACGGATCTATGAGGTTATGTTTCGACTACATGCTGATCAATTCTATAACAGTAAAGAAAAAGTATCCCCTATCTCGCATTGATGATTTATTTGACCAACGACATGGAGCTCAATACTTTTCAAAGATTGACCTTCGATCTGGATACCATCAGTTGTGTGTGAAGAAGGAAGACCTTCTGAAAACAGCATTTCGAACCAGGTACGGGCATTATGAGTTTATAGTAATGCCTTTTGGATTGACTAATGCACCCTCTGTATTCAAGAATATGATGAATAGAGTTTTCAAGGAATATCTCAATGAATTTTGGTGGTATTTATTGATGATATCTTGGTATACTAAAAAATATACGAAGATCATGAAAATCACTTGCGCATTATCTTGAAGACTCTGAGAAGACATGAATTATATGGGAAGTTTAGCAAGTGTGAATTCTGGCATCAGGAGATTTATTTTCGTGGCCATATTGTCTCTAAATATGGAATCTCTGTTGATACTTCTATGACCAAGGCAATCCACGAATGGCCAACACCGATGAGTATAGCTGAGGTACGTATTTTTATTGGTTTAGCAGGTTCTTATCGACGTTCCGTCCAGAATTTTGCCCGATTGGCTAACCCATTAACGAAGCTCACACGTAAAGGGGTTAAATTTGTTTGGACAAAAGATTGTGAAGAATGTTTCGAAGAACTGAAGAGAAGATTAGTCAATGCTCCTATATTGACTCTGCCATCAGGTAATGATGGGTTCGTTATTTATAGTGATGCATCGAAGAAAGGACTTAGTTGTGTCCTCAAGCAAAATGATAGAGTTATTGCCTATGCATCACGACAGTTGAAAATTCATAAACAAAACTATCCTACTCATGATCTCGAGTTAGAATCTGTGATCTTTGCTTTGAAGATATGAAGGCACTACCTCTATGGTGAAAAATGTGAGATTTATACTAATCACAAGAGTTTGAAGTATATTTTCTCACAAAAAGAACTCAACATGAGGCAAAGGAGATGGCGTGAATTACTCAAGGAATATGATTGTACGATACACTACCACTCAGGGAAAGAAAACAAGGTGGCAGATGCTTTGAGCAGAAAAGACCATGGATTTTTGAACGTGATGAAAATTGAAAGGGATCCAATTTTGATGGATCTAGTGAAGATGGACATGGGAATAACCGGGGAAGGTGAAACATCAATTCTTTTTCAAAGGGTTGCCAATCCATCTTTACTAGAAAGTATTAAGAGTTCTCAGACCGATGATAGATAATTTCAAAACAAGATTAAAGATGTGAATGATTAGAGATTGAGAGACTTTGTGTATGAAGAAGGAATTTTGAAATTCGGGAAGAGGCTTTGTGTTCTCGATATACCTGATCTAAAAAAGAAATTGCTGGATGATGCTCATAGTTCCAATTTCTCTATACACCCTAGAAGCACCAAAATGTATAGATTTTTGAAGGAACATTTTTTGTGGGACAACATGAAGATGGAGATTGCTGATTTTGTGTCAAGATGTATGGTTTGTCAACAAGTGAAAGCTGGAATGAAACCGCCTAGAAGAGTCATGCAACCTCTTCCCATACCGGAGTGGAAATGGGACAATATTACGATAGACTTTGTCATGGGGCTACCAAAGACTCCTAGAAGGAATGATGAAATATGGGTTATTGTTGATCGTCTTACCAAGTCAGCACATTTTATTGCAATAAGATAAGATCTACCACTGGAACGTCTAGAAAGACTATATATTAATGAAGTTGTGAGACTTCATGGAGTACCCCTATCAATTGTTTCTGATCGTGATCCCCCTTTTACTTCATGATTCTGGAAGAGTCTTCAGAAATCCCTGGATACTGATCTTCATTTGATCACTGCCTACGACCCTTAGACAGACGGACAATCATAATGGACTATTCAAAACTTAGAAGACATGTTGATATCCTGCTCACTTGACTTTCAGTGTATGTGGGATCAGTATTTACATCTGGTAGAATTTTCCTATAACAATAGCTTCCATTAGAGTATTCAGATGGCACCATATGAAGCATTATACTAAATGAGATGTCGCACACCAACATTTTGGGATGACATTGGTGAAAGAAAACTTGTAGGTCTAGAACTGGTGGAGGAAACGATAAAAAAGGTGATGGTAATCCAAAATCACATCAAAGAAGCTCAAAGTAGGCATAAGAGCTATGCTGATAATCGAAGGAAGGATTTGTAATTTCAAGTCGATGATCATGTTTTCTGGAAGGTATCTCCATGGAAGGGAGTCATACATTTTGGTAAGAAAGGTTAATTGAGTCCCAGGTACATCGGACCCTTCGAAATTCTAAAACGAATTTGGGCAATAGCTTACTGATTGGTAATGCTGCCAAGTCTCTCCAAAGTTCACGATGTGTTCCACATATCTATTTTGAGGAAATACATGCCTAAACCAACCCATGTACTCACATATGTGGAGTTAGAACTGGAACCCGATATTTCTTATTGTGAAGAGCCCGTCAGGATTCTTGATATTAGAGAACAAGTACTGAGAAACCGAACGACATGTCTAGTAAAAGTTTTGTGGAAAACCCATAAATTGGAAGAGGCAACGTGGGAACCCGAGGAACTTATGATGAAGAACCACCCAAGTCTTTTCATGTGAAAATATTCTAGAAATTTCTAGGAAGAAATTATATTAAGGTGGGGAGAATGTAACACCTCAATCTTCTACGGTACGCTTCTCTTTTAATAATGTGATAGCGTGTGTTGTACGCAACACCGAGTTCTAACACACCATAACCAATCAAACTAGCTGTTATGAATAGTAATACCTATTTTTTGAAATTATATATATTTTATTTTTTAAAATGGACTTCATTTTTGGATTTGGAATATCGAATTTATCCTAAGGTGAAATTTCGGTACTTTTCGGATAACTTTTATATTTTGATGAATAGTGAAAATTACTAAATTTTAATTAAAAACAACCTTTTTAATCAAAATAATTAATAGTGATAAATTATGAATTTGAGTGGTTTTAAAGTATATTTATAATATATTTTTACAATTTAATATAATTTTGGTCATTGGGCAAAATTTTACAATTAAACCGGACATAAACAAGTATCAATCTGTTGATAGTTATTATCTCTTAAAAACATGCTTTTTGTTTGAACAACAAGAATTAATTTTAAAATAATTGCTGCCACTTCTGTGTTTTGAATTTGGAAAATGGATTACATATTTGGAATCAGGAGGTTCAAATTGTGTAAATAGATAACTTTTGTTTTTAGACATTTTGATTAATTACTTCGGTAAATATTTTATTTACCATGGTTAAGGATAAATCCGGTAAATAAGGGTTAAAAAATAATATTATAATAATACTAAATTACCCTAAAACGTGTCCTAGACATATTTATTGATACATGTTCGACCATAGACATATTAGGGTCGATTTTGGGACCCCATGGAACCACTTTTTGGTGATAGGGACACTTTATTTTAATTTTGTTAAAATGAATAAAAATATTACACAAGCATAAATCTTTTAGAAAAAACTTTTTAAATTTGGTTATATATGTTGGAATTTAGACTATAAATATTCATTAAAAATATAAAAATATTTACTACATAATGTTAGTTTATTTATAATTTTTAGAGATTACATAATTTAATTTATTTATGACACAATGATGATGAAGTAATTACCATAATAGTAAAAATTTAAAATAATTGATATTATAAATACCCAAATAAAAATAATTTGATACTTTTAATGAATTAAAATAATTTTATAGGATAATATGACATATTATGATTGATTTAATTAACTTTTTTAGAAGTAATAATTCTGTTATGAGTTTCACAAAATTAAACTATTGAATAGTGTCAAAATTGACATAAAAGTGGTTTTAATACAAAAATTATATTATTAATTGATATTAAATTCCTAAAATTCTATGTTTCGGCCAAGAGACTTATATCATGATAATTTTATCATTAATGGACCACATGGGGGAGGCTTGGATTTATATGGTAAGTTTATTGACCATATAATATAAAAATACAAAGAAACATTTTAAAAGTTAAACTAATTAACTTAGAGTTAATACTTAAAGATAAGGTTAATATAGTAACCAAAACCAGTCTAAATTCTATTGGTTAAGTGGTTTTAGAACCATCCCCACCTTAACCTTTAAATAATAAACTTTGGATCCATTAGAAACCGAATATGAATTTATTATAAATTAATATTTCTAGCTTTTCCAAAGGTGCCCCTCACCCCTCTTATAAAGGGGCACTCCTCCTTTTCATTTCTTCACACCTTAAAAGCCTTTTGGTTCGGCCAAACTCTTCCCAAATACTCTCCAAACTTCCCTCACTACATCCTAGAGGAATTATTTTGATCAGAAATCCATCCTAAGGAGACCTTTTGATCAAATCAAAAGGAAGAACCCGAAGAAGAGGTAATGATTTCACCACCCTTTTCCAAGTTCCTTTCTTCTTCCACTTCTTCTACCTTTCTTATTACCATTCTAAAATAATAACTCCAGTATCATATATATACTGTGATGTTATTATAAATATGGTACAACCATATTCAGTATTCTATCCACCGTTTGAATAACATGTCACCATACATGCGTACGTACGACTTACCGTCTCCACGTCGTGGTGTAATTGTTATTCAATATATTATTATTTGGATTGGTATAATAATGATGTGTAACTCATGTAAATAATAAATATTACATGTTAATGATTCTTTAAATATGATATACCACCCATTTATATATTATTTTTATATCAAAAGAATTATATTCTCGCTCGTGCGTACGTACGGACTACCGTCTCCATGAATGCGATGAGATTCATTCTCCATCATATCCATTGAAGTCTAATTATCATTTGATGATTTAAAAATAATGTTTAAGGACTTGATATAATTCTGTATATGAATAATATACAACCTATCCATGAAATACATGACTTATGTAACAAAACATATAAAAGAAAATGAGTAAGTTAACACCCGAAATGACGATAATACTACAATATTATTAACAAAGAAATGTTAAAAGATCATATATGATATCATATGAATGTATATTATTCTTGTATAATTTAATAAAAATTATCTCACTATTATACAGGAGGTTAACCTATCACAACCAAGGAAAAGTACAGGGTAAGGGCTATTTCACAATATCTTCATTATCCGAGGATGTTTATACATAATAATCTAGTGGGATATCATTATCATCCAAATCCATGTTTCTTAAAAATGTATTTCAAAACATTTTTAATATTTAAAATAATATGGGTTAAAGTCATTTATACCCTTGTTTGGATTTTTATAAGTGTTTTATAAAGGAATCATTCCGTCTTTTTTCAAACAAGGTCCTTTTTAACCTTTTCGACAAAATTAAGGTAGGAATGTTTTTTTAACTTATACGGAGGGTGCGGCGATTTTCTGCCATTATAAAATCGTCGAAGAATCCCTTAAAATCTTATAAGAATATTTTGAAAGAAATTTTTTTATTTCATAAATTTATGACTCTTAAATTATTTCAAAATAGAAAGATATATTTCGCTAAAAAGAGTTTTGATTTCATCTATGTCAACATCCTTTGATGGATATTATGCTTATTTGAAGTTGATTTATTATGATACAAAACTTATATGTTTCATTGAAGGTTTTGAGATATGTTTTACTGTGGATGTGCTATTTTTATACCGTTCATAGTTTATGGTGAATGTATTGACATTTCTTATGCTAGTTTTAATATGAATGTTTATATTATGTTTAAACCTTTTCATATGGGAATGCATTGGACTAAATATGTGATGGGTGGCGCCCTCTATAGCTTCTCGATGCAACGGTATGTCTCATGAGACAAACTAGTGTCTTGGCACAAGTCCTTGGCAAAATATTATTTGTAGTCTTGGAACGAGGCCTTGGATATGTGGTTATGATAGTCTGGCATTATGCATTCCATCATTATGAAAGTGGTTATTGATAATTCTTGTGATTATTAGATTAGTAGAATATCCATGTGAATAAGTAAATGGGATTATTTCATTTTACATTTTCCATACTATGTTGAAGTTCAAGTTTATAAGGCTTTTGTTTAAGCTATACATTGCCTTAAATGTTTATTCTTATTTATGAATGTTTCCGCTATATTGTTATCATTACTAGGCATTTGATCTCACCCCTTTTCTATGTTTTATTTTTCACAGGAAGTGAAGAAGTAAATTATGAATGAAATGCATGGATATTATGTGGGATATGAGTGTGGAATATGGAGACAATATGTTGTTGTAGTAGTTTTTCACATTATTATGTAATGTAAGACTTCTGAATATATCTCGTGTTTCTAAGGCTACTAAACCAATCAGTCTTTCAGGATTTGATCTTTCTTGTGATAATGCCAATGTTATGTAATAATGCACCAAATCTAGGTAACTGGGGTTGGGGTGTTACACATTTTCATTTCATTAAAGAATCATCTGAATGATAAAAATGATTATTTTTAAAGGTTATTTTTTCAAAAGTGATTTAATATTCCTTGATTACTTTTATTCCACTTAAATTATTCAATTTTCTATGATCATTGAACACTAAATTTTTTATAATTAATTATATCATCTATCATAGATATATTAATTTTCTAAACCATATGTCATTTTATAATGGTGTTTACATTTAATATAATTTTATTACTTGAGTAAATATAAATAAATTTTTATCTCTTACTCTATATATATACTTGATAAAGAACATTTCAAAATTCTTTATTCAATATATGATGAATGTTTTGGAATAGTACGACCCTTGTGGGGATTAATTATAGATTTTCCCTCAATGAATTAGTAATCTCATGGGATGATTTTTTTGGTTAGCAACCATATATAGGTTTTCTCCTAGTATGTTATAAACCAACTTGTGAATGTTTTTAAGGTAAATTGTTCCACATACCTAGAAAATATGGAATCCAATAAATAATAATTTCGAATATTTATCTTTATTTATTATTATCATAAGATATTTTGTGTGAACATTTCTATGGATATATTTTATTTTTAGTTCATTGTTTAAATGGAATGTGTTTAATTTTTTTATCTTCAAATATTTATTTTTCTTTATTTTGTTTTTTGAATGTAGTGTGTTTCATGTTATTACAATTCTATGTATTTAACACAATTCCTTCTCATTTCATTGATTACATGGAATGGGTTTTTAGTTATTTCCCCATCCAAAATTATTATCCTCATTGATTCATTATTTCATATATTAAACTTTACCATTAATGGTCATTTTAGTTCATACATATATTTTTCTTTCCATTGGAATAAAATATATGTACTGTGATAGACATGCAGGGATATACTAGATGAAATATAATTATCCTCGATGATACTTATTTATAAAAAATATATGTTTTAATTAGTTTTTAAAATTGTATCACAAGACTCATTTATGTATATAGTTTATCAAAATAACTAAAATTTTTGTCCCTATGGATTTTATTTCCTATAAAAATTCTAATATAATTGACATCAAACACTAGCTCTGATCTATCTAGGGTCGGGTCCCTAAAAATTTGAAATTTTATTTTGAAAATTAATGGTTGATACTTGAAACCATAATTTTGAGAAAACCCATATCATATATATGGATAATAAAACTGCACATAATAATATTGAAATGAAAATGTGAGGGTCACTACAATACTAATATTTAATATTGAAGAAAATTTGAGGCAATTGAAAACATAGGAAAAGATGAAAATTATATCTGTAGTGTTCTAATAGAGAAAGATAGAGACAATGGTAATTAAAATGTATACAATTATATAACTGTAAATTATTTATTAGTTAAAATTCTATTGATTTCAGAGTATCTAATATAAATCGATGAAATTTTTCTTCCAAAATCCATTTCATAGAGTTGAGGGGTTCGCTTACAATTTAGATAAGTACATGAGAAAATAAATTGACATAATTCCTTTTCAAGTCATAATATCATATTTTTTGGGCTTCATTATATGTCAACATCATTTCAATAATCCGGAGATGGATATTCAAGAAAAAATTTTAATCTTAAATAAAATTTATAAATTATAATATCCATAAGTAATTTCATCAGCCTTTAAGTTTTTACTAAAACAAAAATGGGTAACAAATATAGTATAATATGATAAATCATACCTTAATCTTAATAAATAAAATTGTTAATCCATTACATAAGTAGTTTACCATAAGACTCATCCAAAATATGTATTCCCAAGATCAAAGTCCAAAATAATTAGAAGGGAGTTCACAAAATTTCCAAAATAAAATTAACATAATATTTTCCCAAATTATGTTGTTCTTATTTTAACATACCAAATATACAAATACTGTAATATCATTTAAAACATTAGGAATCTTGTTTGGCTACAAAATTAAAATATCATATTTTTGAATGTATTCTATAAATCAAAACATTTAATAATTAAAACATAACATAAACTACAATTATGTTCACTAATACTATTCCATAACTATAACTTATTATCTAAAAAACAAGCACATATTTAGGGTTATCTATCCCATGAAATGTTTTTTCAAGAAGATTGAAATATGATTGAATTAATTATCTTGAGTATAGGTGTTATTCATCACAATATTCTAATATATTATAGATGGAGTGGTGTTTTATAGTATTTATTCATCTTTTGAATATTATATACATATAAGTATACTATAATAACATATTTATTCAATACAAACTCATGAATATTTATCATTCCTCTCCATCCTTAGTATTATAATTATCCTAACCATGATCAATTATCCTCTTTTGGGTTATATTAAATTTATGCATGATATATATATTTGTGTAAAATACCATCTCTTTTCATTTTAACTATTATAAAATGGAAAATTTTTTACCATTAAATCACAACCATGGTGTAATTTACTTCTATAATTGTATAAAACATCAATTAATTTTAGAGAATTATGTGGTTTTTTATTTCCATAATTATAACACATGGGAAATTAATTATTTCTAATTATTTATATGTATAAATTTTTCCAAGTTGTACTAATTTTCGAATTCATCCCTCTAAATCCAGATTTCCTAGATAATTATATCATTTTTTAATTACCACGTGATATTATATCCTCAAACGATGAAAATATTTTGGAGACATTTTTCCTTTGAAATATTTTTATAAGACCATAAAATATTTAATCCTCCTTGATTTTTATAAAATGTGTACTTGTGATCTTATCATTCCTTATGTGGGGTTCCATTTATAATGGCTACATACACTATATTAGATTACATCATTATGAAAGACAGAGTTTAATCCAAATACTAGTGAAATACATAAAATAAATTAAAATTTTAATGTGTAAATAATCTCATAAACATGGATTTATTGGGATGTTATTGTATAGTTATCTTAAAAGTATATATTGGGGTTATGTTATCTATTCTATGGTGTCCCAAATATAGTTCCCATTGTTACTAATAACCATTCTTGGATAACAATAATAATTCCCCTAAACCTATTCTCCCAAACACATTGATTATTTTTTAACAATGTAATAAATTATATAGATCAAATCACCAAAGATCAGTCAGATTTGTATTATTGATGGACTATAAACATATATGGTACCCTTATTACATTATTAATTAAATATATAACATCACAACAGAAATTTAATAGCTTCTAGGACACTTATCAAAAAATTTAACCTCTATAACCAAGGATAGTGAAGAAAATAAAAGGTTGTTATCAAATGATCAGTAAGGGTTAGGTATAGTTGAATATAAATTAAATTTATAATTATAATAAATAATTTCTGTCAAATGAATTAAAAACACCTTCCAATAAATAATCATATAATGATAATGCATCTTAAATTTTTTTCATAATGGAAATCATCTGAAAAATAATAATTAAATTTTAAATATAGTAAATGATTAATTATATGAAACATTGTTTGAGGAACCTAATAATTATAATAACATGGATGTTGATAGGATGTTTTATGTATGTGTGTAGAAACCCATCTTATTTTCCTAGGAAACTGAAGAAAAGGGTTTATTGGCAATTGATTTTTTCTCATGGGACTACGGATTCATCAAGCGGTTTGAAATAACCATCCCTTAAACTACATTGAATTCATTAAATGGTCCCCAAATAATTTCATGAATGTCATAATCATTCCTTTAATATTTAATTATTAATGAATAATGTTATTTAGAATCATACATTTTTATAAATGATATATATTTATCAAAATTTCCTAAATTAATCTAATAACTATCAATATAGACAACAAATGAAAAACTGCTATACAACATTGAACCTAAACATATAAATGAAAAAATTTATTTAAATACGGTAAATATGAAGGGTTCATGATAATTTATGTCCATATATTTTCAAAACACATAAAAATAGTGTTTAATAAATTTTGAAATGATCCACTTTAGTATATTTTAAGGGAAATATTAATGGGTCTTTAAATAGACATAGTTATAAATGTTTTCATAAAACTAGAAATGAATGAAGTAATTTTTTGAAGATAAAATGAGTGATTTTATAAAAATAATCATATATTAAAATAGATTATGTAGTATACTTTAAAATTGTTAATAAACTGGGAATGTCCCTGTAATTGTGTTTTCGTGTTAGAATGAATTTAGAAGTTAACCTTTAAAAAACATGTGTTCCCCATTAAAAAAATATATTTATTGAAATTAATATGTTTTATAAAATTTTATCTGAATTTCCAAAATAAATAAAAAAATTTGTAGAAATAAATTGGGGTATATAGAGGAAACTCATTACCAACAGTTAGATTTGAAGGTTCAGAATGACCACTTACCAGTGGTAATCAATCAGATCATATACTCCATAATATGAATAATAATAAAATATAATATTTAATAACATGTATAGAAATGTATTAATGAAATTATATATCATTGAGTAATAATAAATGCTCCAAAAAAATAAGTGGTCAATAAGTCATATCTCATATAAATAAGAATGAATTGATAAACCTCATACCTTTTGTCTGAAAGTGTTCTGCACTGGTATTTAATGTCATGTATTAGAAAATTATAATTATTAATTACATTGTTTTGTTTATTTTTCTCAAGTATTTGGTTCATTATAATTTTATGAAGATCATATATTAATTTTTTTTATTTTTTATAAGATATAATTTTTCATTCTAGGAGTATATGTTTTCATTATTTTCATGATAAGTTCTCTTGTATACTTGTATGAAATTTCATGTAATAATAGAATGAAACTCCATAATATAAATTATATTTTATAAATGAACATATATAATTATAAATGAACCTATATATCTTTTTATAAAATGTTATGAGAATGATTTATTATATAAATTTTAAATGAAACATATTATATTTATTTTGGAGATTTTTATGACCATCAATAACTTTTATCATTTTATTTAATATCATGTTTATATATTAGTTACAAAACTATATATAAATTATAATATGTATAATAAAATTTTAAATGACCATAATTATGTTTTAATGGCATTCCTTAAAAGAGGTTATAGAAAATGAAAAGGCATCATCCACAATGGCAGTAATGTCACATATCAAGAATGATGTTGTCATTTTTAGAATAAAAAAAAGAGAAGATAGGGTATGATGATGAATATCACATTAACATAATAAAAATATAGTATATATATGATATTGGAGTTATTAATGACGTTTTTATAGATTATTTAATGTAGTGGATAAGAAAACAAAATAAATTGAATGAAAATTAGAGAATGCAGAAAATGATTTTACCCCATATATAATGTTTCCTTGAGAAACTAATTTAGGATCATATGATTGGTTTATTGGTTATAAAAACAAGACAACGATGTTGGAAAGAGGTTTGGTAGAGTAATTGGTCCTAATATTATCAATATAAAAGGGTTATATGTTTTGGGAAGAATGGGTGGTGAGGTGTAGTATTTATAGTAGAAGAGAGGGGTATTTGTTTAATTATTTTAATCAGTAGTATATTTTTTGGGATCAATATTGTCAATATTTTTGGATTATTTTTAATGCATAAATTAAATATTTCATTCTAGTTTCATCTAATGGGTTATTACATCATCAATGTCTCCAAGATTCAGGTATTTAACATATAATGTTAAATATTGTATATTAATGTATTTTACTATTCACAAAAAATTTATCTATTTTAGAAAAATCCAACAAATAAATAAATTTTTTCACTGTAAAATTATAAAATGGAATTAATATTATAAATATGATAAATTTAATTTTTAATTAAAATCACTATATATTCAAGAAATTCCAATTTTAAAATTATAAATGATTTTATGGCACTTGGGAAAATTATTTAGGTTCTCATAAAATTATCATATAATCATAAGAAAATTTTTATTAAATTATGAATCTATTTTATGGGAATAATTTTTTTTCAAATTACTTGTCTTTGACAAATTTTAAATAATCATATAAGTTTCACAATAAATATCAACACTTAATTTATCATTATTATAAAATTTATTTACTTCTTATAAGATATAAATACATATTAGTTTCATTTATTATATACTAAAATATTATTTATAATTTTATAGGTGAATTTATTATTGAAATTGTCGCATTACTATTCCAAATATTCACATTCCTATTCTTAATAGTCACATTACTATTTCAACGTTCGTATCAATATATAATCCATGTTCAATTAAGAATGGTGTTGTGTGAAATATAAGATATAAAATGAATTGGGTTTATTTATATAAAATTGGTGTTATAATGTTTGGAATATTTTTTAATGGATTAAGATGACGAAATAATGTGAAATATAAAAATATTAGTTTATTTGGAGGAATAGTCACATGAAGACACGTGTATCGTTTAGGTAAGAGTTTTACCGAATTTCATGAAAAACTAAACCTATTTTTTCTCTTTATATATAAGTGATAAAAAATTCCTTTTGATGGATTATGGTTTATATAAAAATAATTGGGTCACAATTTTTAGTATCAACAATATAAACTGAATGATAATATGTTATCAATAGATATGGGAGTGCAGTATCAAGATTGTTGTTGTTGGTATCAGAGTAGGGATTAGATAACCTTAGAAATTATGATGTTTTCATGATAAATTATAATAATAGATATCTATAAATTCATGAGGATAGGAAATTATTATTTATCAAATTTTCATTAACATAGACACCCATTTTATGGTTTTAAAGCATGCTACCATAGATAGGTTAATGAAATTTAAGGAGATGTTTTATTTGGTTAAATTATATTTAAATCATTGATTTAATGTGATGTATGTATTTTTTATTTCATCCAAAAAATAGGAATCGAAAAACATAGTGTTTTATTTGATATAGGATATTTTGTTAATTATGGGAAACCCTTGTTTTATCATATATATAACTATGGGATTGAAGTGTGATTTGGTGACTGAGTGGTTAATGTTATTTCTAATGAAAATCACAGTATTTATTGAAACAAATTTATAATGGTATGACATAACGTCTGAGTTCAAAAATCAATTTAATTTTGAGTTTGTTTTGGTAATTTTGGTAATTTATTAATAGAATTATTTAGTTTGAACTTTTGGTATTAGATGTGAATTTTGGAGATTAATGTATTATATCAAAATACGATCCTTTATTGTGTTATGAATTATATTACCTTTTTCTATCCATTATGATTATTTTAAATTGATCAACATAGCATTATGATCTTATTATCTATTTTATAGTTATTTGATTGGTTTGATGATGATTTTAGGGCTTCATACCTTAGAAATTCATCACCAATACTTATTTTTTTGAGAAAAATAAGATATTAAAGTGAAAATTGATTAGAGTATACAATAAATCATATAATGTAAGTATATTTCTTTATAATATTATTTATCATGGTAAGGACTTCCTAAAGTCAAGTAAATGATCATTAAAATGAATATTTTATCCTATTGTATTTATTTCTGATGGAATGATGGTATTTTTAACACCATTACGATTTATGGTTTTGTTGTTGTTGACATTTTCCTAGTCATTTACATTCTTCTGATAAATGATCTTTGTCAGTCTCCACCATTATTTGGGAATTTGTTTTCCTTCCATATCAATTTCATTACATATAAATAATATTTTCCAACATGGAATCCTATTTTTGTATTTTTTTGAAATGACCTTGATACGTCTCTCTCTTTCTCTCTATAACTGAATATTTTATTAACCCTTTAATGATTTATATTTCAATAATAATACATTGTTATGTAAAAAACATTAATTATTAATATCATGTTCAAATTAATGGATGAAATTTATTAATGGTGGGATGATGTGACACCCTATGATTTTAAAATAGGATCAGTATGTCTGAAAAAGTATTTCAATTGCCATATTGAGAAAAAATTACCCATGAAATATATTATAAGTTTAGACTAGTTCTTAAAATAAATATTATTAATTATATTAACTACTTTGTCAAGTATATAAATATAAATTACCAAAACAGTATAAATTTTTTGTTATTTTATTAGAAATTTAAAAATCATTTTTTTAGTAATGTGATTTTGTTAATCAAACATATATTTTCATAAAAAATAATTATTTCCTCTGATGATAAAATATTTTAATTAATGTACAGATATTTTATGAATTTTTTTTAATATATTTGTAAAGACCCATAAAATTCAAGGGAAATTTTTTTCCTTAATTTTCTTGGGAATTTTACAAGAGCGCGGTTTCAGACGACACCTGATTCCGAGGCCCGGAGTGCCAGGAATTAATTTCCTAAGTTTGGCTCGGGTACGTTCAGTGAACGAACGAGCGGGAATTCCTAACTTTTGATCCGGTGCTCGGAATTGAAATCTGAGGGCACCGATGAACTCGCAGCGCCGATATTCGCTTAAAGAGACCTTTTCGGGAGTTGCGTTTGTTTCGGGTTGAGAGTTAGTTTTTGGGAGATTAGAATAAGTTAAATAAAAATATGTAAACACAATTTTTATTTAAACTTAATAGTTAACTTCTCTCAAAGGAAGTTAGGTGTGGGACCCACACCCACATAACCTCCCTTGAGAGGATTAAGTGTGGTGGGGCCCACACGAAACCTAACTTTACATCTTCCCTCAAACTCCCTTAACCCCTCTTTAATTAACATGATAATTTGTTAATTAATGTAAAGTTATCTCTTATTTGAATTTCAAACTTTTGAAATTCTAGTGTGTTATTGTGTTAATAAAATAAGATAGAGTCTTATTTTATTTTGGGTTTAGTTTTGTCTCCTTGAGAGAGTTGGGAAGTGCTTCTTGTTTCTTCATCTTCTTCAACCTCGACGAAGAACACGAAGAACGCCGTTCTTCAACGAAGAACTTCTTCGCCGAAGAACACGGTTCTTCCGCGACGCCATATCCGCGACGTGACGTTCTTCTTCCGCATCATCTCTTCCGCGACGGTTTTCCGCGACGAACGCCATCGACAACGACTCTTCCTCCGTCGTCAAAGGAATCGACACCGATATTCCACGACTACGTCAACGTGCGACTATCGGGGTAGGGGTTCTTGAGTTCGTTGTTTTCTTTTTATTTGACATTCCTCAAGATTTGACGAAGAACGCTCAAGTTCCGACGAAGAACGCCGCTCCGCTCTTCTTCGTCTTCCGTGTCAACGAGAGAGAACACTGCTTCTTCCTTGGACACCCTTCGTCGGCGTACAAGGATTCGCCAACGACATATCACATCGGACGCACCTCTTCGTCATCGAATTTGATGAACGACGACAGCGACGCCCGACCTCCACGACATTATCTTCCGCGGAACATTGTCAAATCTTCGAACCTTATACCTGAGGTAGAGGTTGTTGTATTTTGTTTATATTTAACCTTGTTCGTGGTTCATACTTGTCTACCGTATGGATAAATTATATAAGTGTTATTGTTTAACGTGAGGGGGCCGGACCGCATGAACACGGCCGAACCCCCTCCATCGTTCTTGTTGAATTTCTTGTGGATGAATCAAGGTGGCGTGGTGCCGTCGCACCACGCGGTTAATCGCCCAATCAAGAACGCAACGCCGTCGCGCGCACACCATGGAAGAAACATCAAGAACGCGACACCGTCGCGCCGCGTTGAAAGAAATTAGAGTGCGGCGGATGGGTGCGGTGCCGTCGCACCGCGCCGGATGACGAACACCGCGGCCGGTTCCGGGCCGCGGCGGGATGAGAAGACCGGCGGCCGGGCCGCTGGCGTCGGAAGCCGAAGAGGGGACCGGATTTTCCGGTCCCGTTGGAAAAAACCGGCCGGCCAGCTGGCCGGCCGGATGCCAATAAACCGGGGGAATTAATCCCCCGGCCAACTCATGAAAACCCCCTCTTTAAGAGGGGGCGGTTTCCTGGTGGGGGGCAAAGCCCCCCGTTTCCTACCAATCAAGCCCCCCACGTGGGGGGGGGGGGGGGGGGGTTTGCAAAAAAAGGGGCGCGGCATATAGCCGCGCCGTCATCCCAATCAGCGGGGGCTTTGCCCCCCACGTGCAGCCACCGAGCGGCGCTAGGCCTCCGCGGCCACCGCGCCGCCGCGCCGCCAGGCCGACCTAGGGGGGGGGGGGGGTCGGGCCGGGTCGGCCCGGACCCGGACCCCCCCGTTTCGAACCAGTTTCGGTCTTTTGGCCATAACATGATCCTCGGACCTCCGATTGACGAACCGTCTGTGGCAACGTGATCCTTGGATCGAGACGGTCGTTTCGGTATATCGCACTCAAGGTTTCGGATTACTTTGAGTTCGGCCGGGTTGGTTCGTTCACGAAAACAACCGGGCCTTCGGAGCGGAAACGCTCATATCTAGAGCTACGGACGTCCGATTGATGTGCCGTCAGCCGTGTTGTGTTCCTCTTAGTGAGACGGATCTTTTGGCATACTCCTCCCGAGGTTTGGACGCTGGTGGAGTACGGTCGGGTTGGTTTTGCCTTAAAAACCAACCGGGGCCCGGGGACAAAAATGCCAATAACTCTCAGACCGGGCGTCCGATCGACGCACCGTCTGTTGCGTTGAGTTCTTGTTGACGATACGGAACTTTTGGATACATCAACTCTAGTCTTCGTGACAGTTGATGTATCAGCCTCTCGGCTCGTTTAGCGGACTCTCCGAACGAGCTTGCTGTGTGCAGGAACCCTAGTGCTGGCTGCGACTGTTACTGTGACTACTACTGCTGCTACTGCTACTGTGACTGCGACGACGACAGTACAGAGATCCTGTGTGGATTCGACGACGACGACTACAGCACTCATCGATCCTACGTGGATCAGTGCTATAGGTCCTGTGTGGACCCGATCCTGTGTGGATTCGACGACGACGACTTCAGCACTCAGCGATCCTACGTGGATCAGTGCTACAGGTCCTGTGTGGGCCAGATCCTGTGTGGGTCCGATCCTGTGTGGGTCCGCGCTCAGCGGTTCTGTGTGAGCCAGCGCCTACAGGTCCTGTGTGGGCCCGATCCTGTGTGGGTCTTTGCGGGGGTTAGTTACCTATCGATCCTTCATGGGTCCGACGACTTAGATGGATCAGAGATAATCTTTATCGTCCTTTGGTTAGTTCCCTATCGATCCTTCGTGGGTCCGACGACTTAGATGGATCAGAGATCATCTTTATCGTCCTTTGGTTAGTTACCTATCGATCCTTCGTGGGTCCGACGACTTAGATGGATCAGAGATCATCTTTATCGTCCTTTGGTTAGTTACCTATCGATCCTTCGTGGGTCCGACGACTTAGATGGATCAGAGATCATCTTTATCGTCCTTTGAAGAAGTATACATGTGTGAGCTGAATTCTATTGCTTTCCTGTGTGGATTGTGTTGTGCTATCCTGTGTGGATTACGTTTTGCTTTCCTATGTGGAATATGTTTACTTTCCTGTGTGGACTGAGTTGTACTTGGGCTCGGAGGTTGGAGCGTATTTGAAATTGATGACTTAGGTATATGTATGGGCATATACCTAAGCAATGTCGGTTATTACTTCGTGATTGTTCCTTTATTCGTGGTTATCCATTGTGGATTTGAGAGACCTTCAGGGGTCTTGGGGTCCCTACTGAGTAGCTTATACTCACCCCTGCACGGGCTTTGCCCACACTACGTTGTGTTGGTTGCAGACGATGGACAGCGTTGATCATAGCTGAGGCTTGCAGAGCGGGACGATACCCGGAGGTGGACCACTGGGCGGGACGTGCTCGGAGCAGACGGCGGGACCCGTGGAGCATAGGAGCTATCTGTACCCACCCTTCTGGTGGGATTTTCAGTGGACAGCTCGGAGTAGCGGCTTTTACTTTTCAGTTGCTGTTTTCCCTTTCGAGTTGTACTTTACATTCAGTTTGGGTTTGTATTCTGGGCCATTTACTTTTCCGCACTTTCAGTTGTACTCTGCTTTTGCTTAGTGTTTACTTTCCGCTTGCTTACTCTGTGGTGTTTGTTTACTTTGAAAAGGCAATGCCTTCCCTTTTTACCGGGATTTACGCCTTGGTGCTAGTCGCCAGCCCCTGGCCTATGGATGGCGGGCTTGGGGTAGTCACGGCACGGACCCCGAGGGCGGGTCGTGACAAATTGGTATCAGAGGAGTTCTGTTTTACCACGAACTCTGATCTTTTCTATGTGAAGCAATAATGTTTAGCATATTGAGTGTGGTTATCAGTCCAGGGAGTCCAGTGTTGGTGCGGCGGCCGACGTATCCGTACACCAGCACCCTGACTTCTGATTTCCGACTTAATGCACGAAAACATTGATTGCGTGTGTGTTTCAAAGTTTTCTTTGTGATTTCTTTGTGTCAGCTCACCAGGTATACTGTTTGACCGTGGCGCACCTGTTTCCCTTCAGGATGGCCCCACGACGGCAGCCATCTAGGGTTCCGAGAGTCGACCGTGACGACAGCACACCGAGCGATGAGGCCTCAGTGAAGGGCCCTTTGTCAGCAGTGGCACCAGCGGTAGCTCTACCCGCCGAGCCCCCGATACTTCCAGCTCCAACTGCTGACGATGCACGTCGCCTCAGCGCACTGCATGAGTTTCAGCGCCAGCGACCACCCAGGATTCGCGGGGAGACGGATCCCCAGGCAGCAGAGGACTGGCTGGAGGCAGTGGTACGAGTGTTTACGCTAGTGAGGACACCAGCAGACCTCATGGTGATCCTCGCTGCGAGCCTACTACACGCAGCAGCAGGACGATAGTGGAGCTTGATGCTCCAGGTGCACGATGAGGCATCTCTACATTGGACGGACTTTGAAAGCCTCTTCCTCTCGGAGTTCGTCCCAGCCACCCTTCGTGCGGTGCGTATCCAGGAGCTTCTACAGCTGTGGCAGGGCAGCATGACGGTCGCTCAGTACTCGGCGAGATTTACCGATCTCTCGCTCTACTCGACCGACATGGTACGGGACCCATTCTTCCGGGCCCGGACCTTCGAGCATGGTTTGAAACACGAGATCAGGGCATCACTGATCTACCTCAGCATACCGACTCAGACAGGAGTACTGGAGCGGGCCCTTCTGATCGAGAGCTTCCTTGCTGAGTCTACACCCGCACAGAGACCCACCGCAGGGCGGCACGTAGCGGAGTCTTCGGTAGCAGGTAGCCGACAGATGACTCAGGGGTCCAGACAGACCAGACCTTCAGGCAGACGACCTCAGGGAACTGGCTCAGCAGTGCAGGGCACACAGCGCGGAGCCAGTCTTTTGAGTGGAAGACAGTGCTTTGCATGCGGTGGGCAAGGCCACATGGCTCGTGACTGCCTGACCCGCCATGCAGACGAGCAGCAGACGATTGAGGAACCACCTAGGCAGAGGCAGAGGTTCGACCGTGGCGGTCTACAGGGAGGAGGCGGACGAGGCAGAGGAGCTGGCCGAGCAGCAGGTGGTGGACGACGCTTTGAGGCTCTTCCACCACCACCACCAAGAGGTCCACCCCGACCGCAGGGGAGAGCTCAGCTTCAGGCAGCCGAGGCCTTCGATCATGGAGCTCTGGGAGCCGATGGACAGGAGCAGAACTAGTGGATACATCCTTTGTACTTCTGGTTCCTTGTTGCTTTTGTGTAGCGTATTGTATTATGAGCTGCAATAATAAAAGACGCATACCTTTGTGATATTTTCGTTCCTGTCCTCTTTCGTGATGTTACTAGGAGGTTCCAGTTTTGGCTGTTGCCTTGACCCTCACTTGTGAGACATCTACTGGAGGATACCCAGTTACCACACACTGATGCCGACAGTGTGACACAACCCTTGGAGGCGAGAGTAACGGTTGAATCTCTTAGTAGTAGCGTCGAGGCCTTACGACGTCATCCTTGGTATGGATTAGTATCATCCATGTTAGGATTGACTGTTTTAGGCAAAGAATGTGGTTAATCCAGGGGATGAGACCAGATTTCTCTTTTCGGCAAAGAAGAAATCTTGCAGCTCTTGTGGGACCTGTGATGGTCCAGGCCACGACAAAGAAGGTCCAGGTCATCCAGGAGCGGATGAGGACAGCTCAGAGCCGGCAGAAGTCATACGCTGACAGGAGGCGGAGGCCACTGGAGTTCGAGGATGGCGACCACGTCTTCTTACGGGTCTCACCTCGACGTGGTATTCGGAGATTTGGCCGAGGCGGCAAGTTATCTCCGCGCTTCATCGGACCCTTCCATGTCCTCAGCAGGATTGGTGAGGTGGCTTATCGCCTGGCTCTACCACCTCAGTTGCACCGGGTGCACGACGTCTTCCACGTGTCTCAGTTGAGGAGATACGTGCACGACCCGACGCACATCATTGACCATGGGGAGCTTGACATTGCCGATGGGGCAACTTTTACGGATGTCCCGGTGGAGATAGAGGATCGACAGGAGCGGGTCCTGCATGGGCGATCGATTCCTCTTGTGTGCATCAGATGGCAGCACGGGAATCTCCAGGAGAGCACATGGTAGCGGGAGGCTCAGATGCGTGCTCAGTACCCTCATTTGTTTCCCTAGTTTTGATGTATCTTTACGGGGATGTATAGCCCTGAGGTGGGAGTAATGTAAAGACCCGTAAAATTCAAGGGAATTTTTTTTCATAATTTTCTTTGGAATTTTACAAGAGCGTGGTTTCAGACGGCACCTGATTCCGAGGCCCGGAGTGCCCGGAATTAATTTCCGAAGTTTGGCTCGGGTACGTTCAGTGAACGAACGAGCGGGAATTCCTAACTTTTGATTCGGTGCTCGGAATTGAAATCCGAGGGCACCGATGAACTCGCAGCGCCGATATTTCCTTAAAGAGACCTTTTCGGGAGTTGCGTTTGTTTCGGGTTGAGAGATAGTTTTTGGGAGATTAGAATAAGTTAAATAAAAATATGTAAACACAATTTTTATTTAAACTTAATAGTTAAATTCTCTCAAAGGAAGTTAGGTGTGGGACCCACACCCACATAACCTCCCTTGAGAGGATTAAGTGTGGTGGGGCCCACACGAAACCTAACTTTACATATTCCCTCAAACTCCCTTAACCCCTCTTTAATTAACATGACAATTTGTTAATTAATGTGGAGTTATCTCTTATTTGAATTTCAAACTTTTGAAATTCTAGTGTGTTATTGTGTTAATAAAATAAGATAGAGTCTTATTTTATTTTGGGTTTAGTTTTGTCTCCTTGGGAGAGTTGGGAAGGTTCTTCTTGTTTCTTCATCTTCTTCAACCTCGACGAAGAACACGAAGAACGCCGTTCTTCAACGAAGAACTTCTTCACCGAAGAACACGGTTCTTCCGCGACGCCATATCCGCGACGTGACGTTCTTCTTTCGCATCATCTCTTCCGCGACGGTTTTCTGCGACGAACGCCATCGACAACGACTCTTCCTCCGACGTCAAAGGAATCGACACTGATATTCCACGACTACGTCAACGTGCGACTATCGAGGTAGGGGTTCTTGAGTTTGTTGTTTTATTTTTATTTGACATTCCTCAAGATTTGACGAAGAATGCTCAAGTTCCGACGAAGAACGCCGCTCCGCTCTTCTTCTTCTTCCGTGTCAACGAGAGAGAACACCGCTTCTTCCTTGGACAACCTTCGTCGGCGTACAAGGATTCGCCAACGACGTATCACATCGGACGCACCTCTTCGTCATCGAATTTGACGAACGACGACCGCGACGCCCGACCTCCGCGACATTATCTTCCGCGGAACATTGTAAAATCTTCGAACCTTATACCCGAGGTAGGGGTTGTTGTATTTTGTTTATATTTAACCTTGTTTGTGGTTCATACTTGTCTAACATATGGATAAATTATATAAGTGTTATTGTTTAACGTGAGGGGGCCGGACCGCATGAACACGGCCGAACCCCCTCCATCGTTCTTGTTGAATTGCTTGTGGATGAATCAAGGTGGCGTGGTGCCATCGCACCACGCGGTTAATCTCCCAATCAAGAACGCAATGCCGTCGCGCGCACACCATGGAAGAAACATCAAGAACGCAACGCCGTCGCGCCGCGTTGAAAGAAATTAGAGTGCGGCGGAGGGGCGCGGTGTCGTCGCACTGCGCCGGACGACGAACACCGCGGCCGGTTCCGGGCCGCAGCGGGATGAGAAGACCGGCAGCCGGGCCGCCGGCATCGGAAGCCGAAGAGGGGACCGGATTTTCCGGTCCCGTTGGAGAAAACCGGCCGGCCAGCTGGCCAGCCGGATGCCAATAAACCGGGGGAATTAATCCCCCGGCCAACTCATGAAAACCCCCTCTTTAAGAGGGGGTGGTTTCCTTGTGGGGGGAAAAGCCCCCCGTTTCCTACCAATCAAGCCCCCCACGTGGGGGGGGGGGGGGGTTTGCAAAAAAGGGGCGCGACATATAGCCGCGCCGTCATCCCAATCAGCGGGGGCTTTGCCCCCCGCGTGCAGCCACCGAGCGGCGCCAGGCCGCCGCGGCCGCCGCGCCGCCGAGCCGCCGCGCTGGGCCGACCCAGGGGGGGTCGGGGCGGGCAGCCGGGCCGACCCGGGGGGGGGGGGGGGGGGGGGGGTCGGGCCGGGTCGGCCCGGACCCGGACCCCCCCGTTTCGAACCAGTTTCGGTCTTTTGGCCATAACATGAGCCTCGGACCTTCGATTGACAAACCGTCTACGGCAACGCGATCCTTGGATCGAGACGGTCGTTTCGGTATATCGCACTCAAGGTTTCGGATTACTTTTAGTTGGGCCGGGTTGGTTCGTTCACGAAACCAACCGGGCCTTCGGAGCGGAAATGCTCATATCTAGAGCTACGGACGTCCGATTGATGTGCCGTCATCCGTGTTGTGTTCCTCTTAGTGAGAAGGATCTTTTGGCATACTCCGCCCGAGGTTTGGATGCAGGTGGAGTACGGTCGGTTTGGTTTAGCCTTAAAAACCAACCGGGCCCCAGGGACGAAAATGCCAATAACTCTCAGACCGGGCGTCCGATCGACGCACCGTCTGTTGCGTTGAGTTTCTGTTGACGATACAGAACTTTTGGATACATCAACTCTGGTCTTCGTGACAGTTGATGTATCAGCCTCTCGGCTCGTGGAGCGGACTCTCCGAACGAGCTTGCTGTGTGCATGAACCCTAGTGCTGGCTGCGACAGTTACTGTGACTACTACTGCTGCTACTGCTACTGTGACTACGACGACGACAGTACAGAGATCCTGTGTGGATTTGACGACGACGACTACAACACTCATCGATCCTACGTGGATCAGTGCTATAGGTCCTGTGTGGGCCCGATCCTGTGTGGATTCGACGACGACGACTTCAGCACTCAGCGATCCTACGTGGATCAGTGCTACAGGTCCTGTGTGGGCCCGATCCTGTGTGGGTCTGATCCTGTGTGGGTCCGCGCTCAGCGGTTCTGTGTGAGCCAGCGCCTACAGGTCCTGTGTGGGCCCGATCCTGTGTGGGTATTTGCGGGGGTTAGTTACCTATCGATCCTTCGTGGGTCCGACGACTTAGATGGATCAGAGATCATCTTTATCGTCCTTTGGTTAGTTACCTATCGATCCTTCGTGGGTCCGACGACTTAGATGGATCAGAGATCATCTTTATCTTCCTTTGGTTAGTTACCTATCGATCCTTCGTGGGTACGACGACTTAGATGGATCAGAGATCATCTTTATCGTCCTTTGAAGAAGTATACCTGTGTGAGCTGGATTCTATTGCTTTCCTGTGTGGATTGTGTTGTGCTATCCTGTGTGGATTACGTTTTGCTTTCCTGTGTGGAATACGTTTACTTTCCTGTGTGGACTGAGTTGTACTTGGGCTCGGAGGTTGGAGCGTATTTGAAATTGATGACTTAGGTATATGTATGGGCATATACCTAAGCAATGTCGGTTATTAATTCGTGATTGTTCCTTTCTTCGTGGTTATCCATTGTGGATTTGAGAGACCTTCAGGGGTCTCGGGGTCCCTACTGAGTAGCTTATACTCACCCCTGCACGGGCTTTGCCCGCACTACGTTGTGTTGGTTGCAGACGATGGACATCGTTGATCTTAGCTGAGGCTTGCAGAGCGGGACGATACCCGGAGGTGGACCACTGGGCGGGACGTGCTCGGAGCGGACGGCGGGACCCGTGGAGCAGAGGAGCTATCTGTACCCACCCTTCAGGTGGGATTTCCAGTGGACAGCTCGGAGTAGCGGCTTTTACTTTTCAGTTGCTGTTTTCCCTTTCGAGTTGTACTTTACTTTCAGTTTGGGTTTGTATTCTGGCCCATTTACTTTTCTGCACTTTCAGTTGTACTCTGCTTTTGCTTAGTATTTACTTTCCGCTTGTTTACTCTGTGGTGTTTGTTTACTTTGCAAAGGCAATGCCTTCCATTTTTACTGGGATTTACGCCTTGGTTCTAGTCGCCAGCCCCTGGCCTATGGAAGGCGGGCTTGGGGTAGTCACGGCACGGACCCCGAGGGCGGGTCGTGACAATATTGCTTTAATTTTATAAATAATCCTATAATAATTAACATAGGGTGAAATTTATTGATTTGTTTTGGAAAATATACAACATTTAGTGAATAGTAAAAAAATAATTATTTTAGTAAAACTATTATTTTTTTCAATAATTTAAGTAATCTAAATGTATATTTATCTTCCATAATTTATTTAATGGAAAATAAGTGTTATTTATTTACAATTATTCTATTTAATTACATTTGAATCATCATTATACATGATTTTTGTATAAGTTTTTCTGGGTTTAAAACATACTTTTCAAAATACTTTTTTGAAGTGAATAATGATTCTCCATTTAATTATTTTAAACAACCACTGCTGTGGAATATTTTAAATTAAATTACTATAGTATATATATATAAATATAAATTAAAAAGCATATAATTTTTATACCATTCCTATAGTTAATAAAAAATCATCATACTCTTGAAAAATTGGATTCATGAAAAACAACCATTTCATCATGGGTGAGGGTTTGATTTTCAATTAAATTATGCTAATTATATGAGATGAAATTGGTTTATTAGATTCTATTATTATAATCATAATAATTTATATTATCTAATTGGTGTAACATAATTTTTTATCATAATTAATACTGAAAATATTAAAAAACATATTGTTTTTAATATTAAAATATGTTTATTGGGGATTAATTGAAAAAGATAATGGTTAAAATAACCCAAAATAATTTCTAAATTAAATTTTATAGCCATATTTTTACAATTTTTACATTATTATCTAATTTATTTCTTTTTTTGAGAAAAGTTTCATGAAATTGACTAATAAAATAATTTCAGCAATGAAAAAGTCAAAATTTTACCATATTGCTTTTATATATCAATCATGTTTTGTCATAATGGAAAAATAAATATGTGAATAAATACTGATGTATTTTTGTGAAAAATTAAATTAAATTCATTTAGATAATATATATTTATATTATTTTTATTATATATTAACATTAAATTTCTAAGCATTGAAACCACAATAATTATTTAGTTAATTGCAAAAAAAATGAATCTAAAAATGATAAATGTAATTTAAAATGAAAAAAATTATTCTAATCCCTGAATATGTTTTTATTAATATAACATTTTATGCAGGTGTGTAAATAATATATTTTAATTGAACCATTGTCTTTATTTTTCGTAGGTCAAATTATATTAATGTTGTAAAATTTACATTAATGTATTTTTATAATAAATAATATTTCATTAAATAATTTAAAATTCCCAATCAAAACAATTTCCTATTAAATTTAACATTAAATGATATAAATATCAAAAATATTCCATTAATGGAATAACTTTTTTTAATAATTATATTTTCCACTAAAATGTAAAATCATTGGTAGCATGATATATGGTAAAATATGGTTTTAAGAATTGCATGCACCTTTGTAAAAATTAATTTACCACAAACATAGAATTTTTAATTTGTAAATTATAATTAACATTTATAAAAATTACGAATAAATTATCTAATTATACTAATTTAATTTTTAGGATTAATGGTTAAATAATCTAGTTAATCAAATAAGAAAACTAGCTATCATGGTGAAAAATACATAGTATAACTAGAAAAACCTAAATGATAAAGAATTAAAGATTTAAATAATTTGTTTTATTTTCTTGATGAGGTTCATATATACCATATAGACCATCAAATCCATTAATCATAAATTTTTTAGTCATTTTCGGGGAGATTAACTTCCCATTATTGAATAGTTTTTTTGTGTATTTATAAAATGTCACTACATGTCCATTAATAAAGGCCACCTCCTCCGCACTCTTATTCACACCTAAAAATAAATTTATTGGAACCAAAACCTATCAAAATACATCTTGAAAATATTTATACTTGTTTTAAATGTTTTTAACTTTACAAAATATGAACTTTATGGTCCTTAGTAAGAGATCTGGTGGAGGATGTTTTATGCGGCACTGATTTTCTTTTCTGAGCTCTTTCTTTTTAATACTTCACTTACCATATTATTTAATCTATTAACAATTACATTATTAACACATTATTATATCCCATATAATGAGAAACTTTTATATTAAAATCATAACCAATATTAATCTACTCCTCTATCGAATGGGAAATGAAACAATTGATTATGTTTACAGTGGACTACCACATCATGAACCGATGTAATTAATTTTCCATCACTACCATTCAAGGATGATTATCATGATATATTTAAATAATATATATTATATTTTTAATATAATTAATATTAAGTAATTTTTGTATCACAAATACTTTTTTACTTTTGATTTATTGATGGATACAATAATGTCACTTGTGTGTACTGCAGATTTCCACCTTGAGATGTGATGGGATTCATTTTTCACTAACACTATACGTGGAAGGTGGTAAAGAATATTTTACTGAATATTTGTGATATATATTAAATAAATTTTAAATTCAAGATATATTTATATTTCAAGAAATATAAGGCATCTTTTTCTTTCTTACCTTTATACACACATAACAATGATAATGTCATTCATGCTTATAGGTGGACTATTTCCCCTATGAAGTGATGTGATTATCCTTTCATAAAAACAATACATAGATTATATATATATATACATATTATTTTATATAGGATATTACTACAATTTTTTAATGATAAAATAATTGTTCAATTCACTCCATAAAGATCATTAAAAATTGAATTGTTACTCATGCGTACATACATTTTACCATCTTCCGGATTGTAACATCTCTCATTTTTCAAAACCATATTTTATGATTGGGATTAAAATAAAATAAATAAACAAATATGATAAATATTTCATGATATTTATTCATATATTTTGAAACAATGACCTCTTTTGCCATGGTTAAGACACCAAACGGTTTTGAATGAATAAACCAAAGAACACCCAAACTCCCAACAAGGACTTAACTAACTATTTATTTATATATGAAATTAAAAATAAATATTATAAAACATATATTTTGTAGTTATTAAACATGTAAAAGGATATTATGAAATTATATAATTGTATTTTTGTGGATTTTAATGTAATACAAGAAAAGTATGGGCATGAAGTAAGGGAATTCATTATAATTTTTCTTAATTGAGGAATATTTTAAAGTTACGATCCTAATTTTTGTTATATAGTTTATATACTACCACTTTTTCACGTAATATCATGTGTAATTTATATATAATGGTATTTATATTTCTCATTGAATTATTTTATCTAAGGGGTTTTACTTGAATGTTTTCAAGTGATATCGAATATCATTACATAATTTCATTTCCCGATGTTATATTACATCTTTATTTCCCTTTATATTATAGTATTTTGATTGAAGATAATTCTTAACATATTATGTTTTATTTCACGTTTTTTATGTGTGTTTATAGTTTATACATATAATACATTCATTGGTGAATTCTTACGTTCGTGTTATGATCATTATAAAGGTTTCTAATCTCAAATTTCCTTCATGTGGACAAATGTAATGTTAAATAAAAATTTTATTTTTTGAGGTGAATATACCACACAATTGGTATGTTATATAGTTAATGTATATCTCATGAATGATCTAATGATATTTTAATGATATTTACATTCCTCAACATATACAACCCTTTAGATTCTTACACTCCACCGATGATATCTTTTATTTATAACCTTCTTATTAAATCATTGGACTGATTATGATATTATCATATGACCCATTATTCATCAACTAGTTAATAGATATATTAAAAGAACATTAATTAATGTTATTCCTAAAACAGAAATGAATATATATTTTTAATTCATGAATGGTACTGGTATATTATTGATGATGAATGGGATCGAATGATGCATCTTATACGAATGGTTAGGTCTAATTTTTGGTCATCAGTGAACCTAACATAGATTAAAAATGGTTGCACAGATATAGCATCGAGTGACCCAAGTATACCTTATATGATGGTTGAACCCGGATTTCACTAAAACATATTGGGTAATGTTTCTTTCCTTTTTATGAAACATTGATAGAGCTACCAAAGGGTTTCTCTTATGGATTTTACTCGGACCCAAATATTTATTACATTTGTTTAAAATGTGCAACAAAGATGATTTTCAAAGAGAAAAGTAAATTTTATTTATGCATTCTATTGGTTTTAAATGTTTTCATTGGTAAATATTGACATTTTAGGGCTCATTTTTTTATTATGATGAATTTTTAATTTTTGTAGAATTATTCAATGCCACATATTTATTGTTCATGGTTTGATGGGAATGAGTTTTTCTCTATTATTATCGTTCACTTTGATTATGTCATCATTATACCATGCTCATATTATTCTAACCAGTTAAATATTATTTTTAATTATTATATTCACCCATAATGATAATTTTATCACACCATTATTATATAATACCATGCATGGCCATCCAAAATATGCACCCAATTCAGTCATCCCAAGGTGAGGTGAAGTAAGAAAATGCAATAAGTCTTGAATATAATGAAACATGCCTAATAACCAGAGTACTATAAAAATTAAAAAGATACAAACATGTTCATAAACTCTTGTAAAAAATTGATAATACATAAAATATGATTAAATAAATACCAACAAGTATATATGTGACCAATAGTAACTAAAAAGCCACCCCTCTACGATAGAAAAGACCAAAGGGAAATCCAAAAAAATTTAATTCCATTCCCTTACATATATCCTAGAATACAACATCTAAAAATTATCAAAGGGAAAAACTAGGTGTGAAAAAAATAAATGAATCATACCAACTAAGAATATAAACAATCAGTAATGGATGAAATGCAACAGTTCTAGATTTTTAATTAGAAATAGTTTATATGAAGCCTTTTCATAAATCCAATTCCTCTTTAGGCTGGATTATTATTTATGGTTTTCATAAAATAATTCATATTATCTAAACCATAAATACTAAAAGTATAAGTGATATAAAATATAAATATTATCCATGTACCAATAAGTATGTAATCATATATTTATGAAAGAACCTATCATGTCCTGCTATGTGACACTACCCCAAAAAAACCATTGAAAAAATATATATAATAAAAAAACTGTGTGAAAAATAACCATATATTCAAACACAAATCATAATAGGCCATAGATAATGGGACAATACACACTAGAACATAAAGAGTATAAAAATGAATAACATTTTATCCAACCAATATCAAATCATTCAACAATCCATAAGTATTTCAATCATTAACTCATAGTGGTCCCAAAAACACTAAGGATACCCATGTCTATTTCCCAATCCTCCCACATCCCCCAATTCTAAAATTTTCGTAATCAATTTACTAATAAATTATCACAATTTAAAAAAATTAAACTGAAGGAAATCCAAATCGGTGTTTGAAAATTGATTTTGAAATTAAGAAAATAAATTTTCAAAGAAAACCCCTTTGTAAAAATATATTACATTCTAAAAAATCGTTTAATAATGGATATTACATAAAATTAATTAACAAAACCAATGTAATTTTCAATGAATAACAAGAAATTCCTTTAAATAATATATTATATAGAAACACTTACCAAAAACCATTATAATCCAAGATTCTTCCAACAATGGTGATAAGAAACCATGACAATAACATTTAAAAGGGATGTAACCCTATGAAACTGAAAGATATAATTAGAAAAAACTATTTGAATACATATCCAAACACAAATAAAACTAAAATTATATTCAAATCTAATCCCGAAGATAAACCATAAGGAATTCTTACCTAGAGAAACACACCACATTCATAGGAATGATAAATCGAGCAATGAAATGACCTTGAATGGATGAAGTAATGAAAAATGACCCTTGCGATATTATAGGCTGAGAGTGAGAAGGTATGACAAGTATAACATGGCGTTATAATCCCACCACCATAAATTATTTATTCTCCCTGAAATATATATGATTCGTGGACTCAGAAAAAAATGCAATTGTCACGTCTTCAAAAATTCCATGTCCCACCTATCATGGATATCCCACCTACAATTTCACACCTCCCGGACTAGAGGAATACTGTTAGTACTCAATAAATTCAAAAGAATATCTATCATATTATCATGTTGATCAACAAAGATGGGGTCTGTTTCAAAATCAACATCATCACATCCAATCACATGGTACAGATCCAGTATATACCTCTTTAGCTAGAAAAGATGGAACAATTCATAGATAGATATCAAACCAGATGGTAGGTTCATCTGATGGGACACATCCCCCAAGCATACACATATCCCGAATGAGAAAAAAATTGGTGAAAATATTCACTAAATACCCAACTAATGATGCCCCAAAAAAGGATAAACTATATGAAAACCACAAACACCAACCTCAATCTATTGGAGCTGAAGGTGACAATATACATTGGTTTTTTAATGACTATCTTCCATGTTAGATCACTTATAGATCAACAACACCAAATTATTCATCTTTTGAATGAGACTTAGCAAAACCAAGGACCAATCTTCCAGATCTCTATTTCATAAGGTATATGTACCTATTCTCTAATATAAACCCTTAAAAGTCACTACCCAAATTGAGTCATGATAACTATTGTTATAGGAAAATTTGAACATAATAAAATATGTTTCTAATGATTTTATATAATTAAGCACACATTCCAAAATCATATCCTTACAAACTAGGATATTCCTTGCAATCTATCCACCCTTCTAAGGATGATGAGTTCTGATCAATCTAATTTGGAAACACATCACATCCTGTAAACCTATGTTGAACGTAGTCATGATCCTCGGGTTCCAATCTGATATATCCATAGAGGGAACCCTATAATTTAACGTAATGTAAAAAACATACATTTCCCCAAGGTGTTCATCCATCATCATCTTCTCAATTAAGAGAATATGCCCTGATTTTAAGAGTCAAACAATAATCCCAAAAATAAAATCATTCCAAATTGGATTTCATGGAAAATCCACACCAAAATCCTCGGAAATCACATCACACATATATACCAGAATGGGTAAATCCTATAAGAAATACATATATCTCTAGTGTATTTTCTTGATTCTCATAAAATGAAGACAATGTGATAGAAAATATTTAACTGACTGCCTCATTTCCTATAATAAATAACAATTTATAAATTTTTGATACATATTTTTATCCCTAGGGTGCACAGACCAAAAATATTGGATTAAAATATCTAACAACTCATCCCTTAAGAAACAGAACAACATACCAACCACATAAGAAAAAAAGAATCATTAGGATTCTAATACCACTCACCTATCATGTCCTTATAATTAAGGCTTCACAAATGTGTTGTAACTCTGATTCATTAACCTAATAATTCCAAAATAAATCGTAAAAAGATAATTCAAAATTAAATAGATTAAAGAACATATGTCAACTATCCTCTTCAACTCCCAAGTTCATATTTATGTAGAAAAGTTTTAAGGAAAATTTGTAAATTGAATCATTCATTAATTGTGTTGATATATTTCTACTCAATTCATCAATAACCACATTTCCCTTCCATGGTTGTTTCCAATAAAAAAAATTAAAATATTGAAGATACTCTACCCATCATCTCTATCGAAAGATTAGATCCCTATCAGTGAAAATATTTTTTATGGTCTTGTGGAATAAATACATTTTAATCTTCTCCACAATGTGATAGTGAGACCAGATTTTTAGGAAATTCAGGATCGCTTCCAAATCATGTTCACTTATTAGGTAGTTTTTTTCGTGATGGAATTACATACCTGACACATATTTGACATCATTTTTCCGCAACATAGGACACATCCCAAAACCATACCAAATGAATCATAGAAAACAATATAACACTAACCTGGTTCTGAATGAAAAAATTATTCTGATGTTATCCTCGTCATCAACTCCTCTCAAGATCTCTAATAGTTGTTATTCCATTCAAAATTTACACCCTTATGGGTTAATGTAGGTATCAATGATGTGATATTGGATAATTATTTAGAACTATATATTGTAACTTAAAAAGCAGAATAATATAATGATATGAAACAAAATTTTTTGATATTCTTAAGACATCACATCCTGTATATTTTTAGGATCCACTAAGACACACCTCTCAGATATAACATTCGCAATAAATTTCACTTATCTAATCCAAAATTCACACTGGAAAATCATTCCATATAGATTATTAAAATTAAATTTTAAATGAAATATATAAAATATGAACCTTATGAACATCCTATGACTAGGTGTACAATAATATATCATCATTTATCAAAACCAAAAATGGGTCCATGAATGAATGAAAATTTTGGTTCATCGAAGCCATAAGCACCACAAAATTATTAGTTAGACTAAATAGAATTACCATATAATCAAACATAAAATAGTAGATAATTTTTTTATTAGGTGCATCATCTTCTCAAGCCCTAAATTCGGGGTACCCTGACTATAGGGAAATCATTTAAAACCATAATACCCCACTATGATTGTCAAAAAATCATCTATCCTAGGAAAATTAAATATTTTATTAACATTCACCGAATTTAACTTCTAATAGTAAATAAAAATAATGATTCCCCCAAATAAATTCTTCTGATAGAGGATAGAAAAATAAAAGAGTGAAACAATATCTAAAATTAGCCTTTCATAATCCTTGTTCATAAGTAGGGATTTGTGTTTTACAAACTCAACTAGTTCTATTTGATAAGATGGAATATGGATGGGAATATTACTATGTATAAGGTCAATAGTAAACTAAAACTCTCTATAATGATGTAAACCATAAAAATCATCAAGAATGATTTGGGGTATGTACTCACCACTACAGGATACAGACCACCCAAAAAGGGGTCAAATGCATCATGAAACATCTCTTAAAACTGACATTAGATTGGTATAAGGAATAATCAGTCGTAACCATCCCAATCTAGAGTACCACCCACCCTAAAAAATGAGTGACAAGATCAATAGATAAGAACAATCTCCATTAATAATAACAGTATATCTAAATCACGACATATATCATCTGATCGATGTTGATAATAAATTTTAAGATTCCAATCACAACATCAAAAATGTCCCATTACACCTCAATGTAGTATATCATCACCCAGTACTCATTTCACTAGAAACCTTATTCAGACCTCTTTCACTAGGGAATAGAAACATTCAATAATAAGGAATTATCATTTGAATTAAATAAGAAAACATTAATTATCATTAATGATATAAAATAATCAGTAATGATGGTATTAAACAAATTTATCACCATAGAATATGAAATAAATATTGTACCTATAAATGTAGAGGCACCTTCTCTGGATTCCAATTTCACATACTCAATCGCATAAATATATGTAGTATTATCCCAATGAACATCCCCAATAGCTTGAGGATTTGTCCCACCACCCGTGGAAGTATTTTTATGAACCTGTGAACCCTTATAGAGAGTTGATCTTGTCCTAAGTCAATAGGAAATCATTATACAAAAATATTTTAGATGGACTGATAATTAACATTGATGAAAATTTTTATGAGACATCATATATTTTGGCCTGGTAAGACTAGATTTTTCACATTGAGATCAAACAATGTGTTTCTTCCTTATCAAATCTCCTAGAACTAGTCTTTATGAAAGCTTTCCACCTTTGTGCTCCAGAATTTGGCTAGAATATACACCATGCCTATCATTTTCACCAACCAAACCATCACCCAATACCTGTCTTCCTAGATATATATGCCTCATCTAATGCTACTTTTTTAACTACCATCATAAAGGTAATAGAGAATATAAGAATCAATATCGACCTATTATCACGCCTCAGTCCAAAATGAATCTTCTATACCTTTTGGTAATAATTAGTAAAAATCTCATGATCAAGATAAACAAAAATGGAAAAATCAAGAAAATAATCGTGAATGGTATTCTCCCCCTACAATAATGTCAAAAAATAATAGGTCATTTCTACAAGTAATAAATTAGGGTAAAAGTGACAATTATATATTTTTTGATATGAATCCTAGGTCAAGTCCACATGAATCATAACATTCATAATAATGTCCTACAATCTCTTTACCAACCCCTCGTGAACATATGTGGAAAACCCCACCTTAGAGTCCTCGGGGGTATTTTTGTAATTAGATATCCTCTCAACAAGATCGATACATTACATGGATTCATGTGGTCCATTATAACTATAAAACATAGGTAAAGAATTATTATTATATTCAAATTCATTATCCACTACACTTCCAAGGATTCTGAAACCCACTTAATCGAATGTATGAATAGTGTGGAAAACAACTTTTTCCAAACAATGGCCCACTCGAGGAATCTCCTATAGATCCTATCCCACAACATCCTATAATGGATTTAGAATAGCTATTCTAAATATTTTTTTCTATTATATAGAACACAATAACCTATTAGATCATGAACACTCTCCAATAATATTAGGACCACTTTAAGAATTCAAATCTATTATTTAAAAAACATGAATTTAATATAATTTAAAAATAATATTAAATAATGATGATTCCAAAATGTATAGATAAATTTAAATTAACCTCCAATATATTTTATTCATGTTACACCATTACCAATATCTCAAAACTGGTAAGAGTCCCTGACCACCCATGCTTACTCCGGTTTTTTTCAAAAATGTCATCAATCAGGCCCCTTTTCTAAACCTACTAGCTGAATTTTAATGATCCTAACTCTATTTTGTCCTTGACATAGATCCAAACAATGTCAGTTTCTTAAAGCTTTGTTTATCCTTCTCTTTGATACCAATTTGTAATGTACCATCTAAGGTCCTCAAAATGGTACACTCGAGTCGGGTATAACATAGTGATATGAATTAATAAAAATGAACAAGTATTTAATATAATGAAACTATACACCCAACCACAGTACTAATAAAAAGAAGAATGATATACTAGATCCATAAAATGCTATCCATATCCACTAATCCAGAGATTATGAACAATATATGATCAAAAGGAATCTTTTTGTGCCCAATATTCTTGGCCAAACTACTCCTCTAATAAGGAAACGATGATAAAATATGCTGACATGCATCAATATTCCCATTCAAATTCATGTACTATCCAATAAAACATCAATAAATTCTCTAAAGTAAATATTTGGATGTGATAAAAAGGCCATGTACAATTCAACCACATAACATATAAAATGTCTAAAGTTAAAATTTTAGTAGTTCTATTTTATAAAACAAAAACATTTAGGCATGTCATTAACAAATCAAATTCATTTGTCAATTATCCTCCCCTTTTTGGGTTTTAATGGTTTTCATATTTTTTTAAAAATAAATTTCATTTATAATTGATCTAAATAGAAAATAAAATCCATGAATGAAGAGTTAAGCAGGTAAACAAATATCCATGAAATATCATATCATGAGAAGATATGTTCTATTGACTATAATAAAACCAATGATCAATAATCCATTATAAATCCAAAAATTAAATAAATAAATAAATAAGAAAAAGCACCAAATATTTGTCCCTATATTATAAGAAAATATATTCCAGAAACACAAGATTATTACAATGATATAATTTTTTCTCTAACTAATATTGATTCATTTAATCGTCCATCGATATCATAATGGTTAACTCTCAGTGATTCTACACTCACTAATGAAACTAGTGTCACTTTAATGAGACATCCAAGGATCCCAGTGTAATAATTATGAAAATAAATCTTCTTAAACATTGTCAAGATTTCACAAAAAAAATGAAATCCATTCCATTACTGTCCAATGTTAGAAAATCCATTTATTATCAAGAAAATATATTTAAAACAACAATTTTAATACTTTTTCCATTCAATTCAATCCATTAGAAATACATATCATTTCAAATAAATGAACCATCCCTAAGGAATTTTACATGAATAATAAGTAATTCTTTTTTTAACCCATTGTAAAAACACCTACCTAAAATCAGACAAACATAGTTTTCTATGAAAAGGGTGATTGGCAACCATAATGACGAACTATGAAATAAAAAATTCAATGAAAAACACCTAAATAAATTTCTGAGAACAATAAAAAATTAATTTTCTTAAACCATTTTATAGAAACACCTACCTCAAACTGGATAAACCTAGTTTTCTATGAAAAGGGTGATTGGAAGCCACAAGGAAAAACATTGAAATAAAAAATTCAATGAACAACACCGAAGAAAATTTCTGAGAACAATAAGAAATTAATTTTCATAACACATTGTATAGAAAAACCTACCTCAAACCAGATCAATGGTTTTCTTTCAAAAAGGGTCATTTGAAACCATAAAAATGATCTTTGATAGAAAATGAACGCCATTAAACTGAAAGGGATCAATAGAAAATAAATTATGATAAAAAATCCTAACACAATCGCTTCCAAAACCATAGCCAATTTTTTTAAGAAGAACCAAAATGAATTTGTACCCATATAAACTCATAAAAACCACATTGATGATCTATTGTGAAACATAACATTTCAAAAGGGTTGGATGTATCCAAAATGACCCATGAGAGATTCTAGGTTGAGAGAGAGAAATGATGAAAAGCATAAAAGGGCATTACACTTATTTTGTTTCCTTTTACTCAGTTTCCCAAAAAATGATGTTAAATTATTTATCTATAGAAGGGTTTCATACTGATGATGTTGGTGTAATCATGTGATGTAAGAAAAAGTAGGTTTAGTGGGAGGAATGATCACTCAATAATATGGTAATTGGTTACGAAAGAGTATTCCCAAATTCTATAAAACTCTAAACCTAAATGGTAATTTCATGTGTAACTGTTCCAATATTTCATTTTTATTTTTTATTGTTTGATGGGAATAACTTAGTCTAATTTATTAATATTAAATCTGTAAATGATATTATGATGTTTTAATCGCGTATTCGAGAGTGTGGGTTTAGGGATGCAATATGTTTTAGGTTGTATGTAATGGTAAGGCCCTGTTTTTGTCATTTTGTATATATGAGATTCATTATAAAAGGGTTTTTTATTGTTAACTTCTTATTTGAAAAAGTTATTTAATGGAATATTTGAATATTGGATATTCTATAAATGTAAATGAAACTACAATTATATTGAATGCAGTGATCATGTGAAGGTATCATGAACACCCATTATACAAGGGTAAATGCATATTTATGTAAGGTTAATGACCCATTTATGTATGATGCGTAAGGGTAGCCTTGGAATAATGTAAAGGTATTCTATTTTTTCCATAGTGTAGAGACTATATTAATTGTTGAAGGATAGTGACAGGGTGAATCAGTTTACCAAACTTTTATGATGTTTTATTTTCTATTAAATGACCCCTACCCCCTCTCAAAACACTATCATATTTAAGAGAACATAGTGGATGGTGTGTTCTAAACAACCACATACATAGGAAATACTAACAGAAAAATATTCATCTAAGTACAAATATTTTCACATGGTTCATTCTAGATGTGAGAACCTACTCCTTCATTTGATCAAAATATGGTTGATTCATGGATTTTTATCAATATAATGTTTTCGTGATTAAAAATTACCTGAATTTGTGCATATTATTTATATAGTAAGTAATAATTATTTCAATTTAAGTGGTTTTATTTATACTAGATTTACCATTTCTTCAACAAAATTATTTGATCTATATTCATTATTTCTTCAATAGATTTTCAATAGAGTTATGAATAATTTATCTATACAAAAATGGATAACTTTTTATCAAATTAATAAAATAGTTTATTTCATATCATTCTCTGACAGATATTGTTTCAATAATATTTTATTCACATTGACCAAATAAAATTATACATTTTGATGAAGAATATTCCACTACAACTTTCTACATTCTTTAAATGATCAACTAACCATTTTAAAACACTTGTGACATTGTTTCCTTCCAATATTATCAACTAATTAGTTAAATGATCTTTATATCAATAAATTCCAAAAACATAATCAAATGTTGGTATGATAATTATACAGATTATCCTATGTTATTTTATGAATGATAAATATTTATCTACTCAATTCAAAATCTTATTGAATTATCAAATCAATTCATATATTCATGTAATAACAAATAATTATCATTTCTACAATATGTTCATTTTATAACATTATTATATTATTTTCCCTATCAAATTCATGTAAATTCACTAGTTCTTATTTTAACTTTGTTGTATTTCACTTTCATGTGTATTCATTTAACTTATTACATGGTATCTCATTGAATTCATTCATCACTTGATGGTTGTTTGTATATCTCTCTAAGATAATATAATGTGTAACAGTGTGATTAAAAACTCAGTAAATTTCTACTTCTTATATTCAGAACTAAAATTTCACAGTTAAAAAATGACATTGTGAGAACATGAGATTATTCAAGGATGTGTCCTTTATATTACAATGTCAATCAAGGAACTTAATCACATAAAGAAGAGTTTTTTATTCTTCCTTCAAGGTCTAAGAAGATTCATGGTTCTTCTTCATGGAAGAGTGTAGTTCAGTACAAATTCTTTTCTAATAACATTGAGTTTTATTTTAACATTTTAAATGACTTTGGGAGTCTCCCCTTGCTCATGGGAGTAGACGAATTAAATAATATCACTTCATAAACAAAATCATTGATAGTTATTTATTTCTCTAAAATGAGATCCCCACTAAATATTGTAGGAACCGATCCACAACATGTAATATTTTTTTCCATAGAAATGATCCACCACATTATGTTCATTGATTCACTAATGGTATTCTTCAAGTAATATCGTGTTAATCATGGATTTTAATTCCTAGTGACATCGCCATGTATTTCCTTCAACTTTGAAACTCAGTGGCGTCAATTTTTAATGAATCATTCCATAAAGAAACTCCTTGGATTTATGTTCATTATTATCTTCCCATGTTTATCATTTTGAATCATGAACATATCAATGTAGAAAGATACATGTACATAATTGATTTTTATCCAGCATGGACTTCTTCTTATTAACACATACATGAAAGATAGAGATTGCATGTATGGTGGTTTGTGACATCACTTCATTTGAATCTCATAATTCGGGTCATGAAATAGTCTTAATTTATAATAGTAATGGAAGAACTCGTCTTAAATAAGTATATAGTATAAATAACCAATGCATTTTTCAAGAAAATGGTGTAATGGATATTTGATATCACATATATGTTTTATAAATTTGAAACTATTGTATTCATAAAAATTTAAACGAATTTAAAATACCATGATTTCTTTTATCACAAATCGAATTCATATTAAAATGATTTCTCATTTATTAATCTTTTCATGCCACATAACACTCCATATGGTGGTGGGGTTTGGTAACCATAATACTCACAAATACCACCTCAAAGATCACGCCTCGATGTTCCATCCCAATATCCCAAGTTAACACACTCTCATTTAGCTCCCTCTTTCATGATTCACTCATTTGACTCTCTATGGGTGTTATTCTTGGAAAAAATCTCACACTCTTCCTATGGCTAACCATGTCAACTCTCTCCCACGTGGTTGAACCACATGACACATATATAATTTTTAGGGACTCCTTGGATGGCCTATATTTTGGCTAATTTATTAATATCCCATTCATGTACAAAGTTATTTTCAATTATAGAAAATAATAAAACCATAAAAAAATAAAAATATTCATCAAGTATCATTCAGAAAAAACATTAAATTTTTTGTTAATATACATATTTTTCATATTATTCTTAAAATAATTTTGTAAAAAATATGTCATCAATGACATGAGTATTCTACAGTAAATAATACTTCAGAAATTGTCACAATAAACATGGGGAATTTTACAATCATGAAATCCAATGACAATTCATGAATCTATAAAAATTTTCCAATAATAATCACAAAGTAATTCAATATTTCTCAATGGTTTTCAATATATCTATTTACATGATTGATCTACAATTATAGAGGCCTTCATCATATATTGACATTGATTATTTATTATATAATGAAAAAAATTCAACCATCCAAATGGAATTTTCAATATCCCCATTTTTTATTGTTGTGAATACTTTTCCAAAAAATGATAATATCCCTTTACCCCTTATTGAAAATAAATGAAATATATTCATCTAATAATCCATCCTAGGTCAACTAGAAACATCACATGATCTATCCCACCATATCCATTTCCTTAAATAGCTCTAAGAATTGAAACAATACTCTCACTCACTTGAGCCAATATTAATGAATGAGTGATAACAAACATATAAAAACTAACCATTTTCCACACATAGGATAACAAAGAATGATTTCTATCATTATAAGATAATCAAAATGACCAACCACAACATTAGAGACAATTTTAATAAAAAAACCCCTAAAGCATTCTCAGCATGATACCAAATGAAATACAAAAAAATGAGCTAGGAAATGTTCCATCAAAACCTATGAAATCAAGAACTCATAAGAAAAGGAGATCTACCATTGTTCAATTTATCAAACAACTAGAATCCTCATTCCTAAAAAAAATCTTTGTTATGGAAAACATCAACTACCCCACCAAGGTAGAATAGAAGAGTCCACTGAATACAGTTGGGATAATTGGAATATAAGCCCCAATAGATGTCTCAGTTGACTACAAAAACAAAATATATCCCGCCCAATGTATATGAAGATATTTTTTCCAAGGAAATAACCAGATCATGAAATTTAAATCCCATCCCAATGATCCCTTGGAAATACATTCCATAAAAAATACATTAATAGGGAACTCAGAATCAACAAAAATGCATAGGGGTTTCCATGCATACCAATATGAAGGGACTGCATATCTAACACAAGAAACCCACTTTTTACATGATCCAAATTACCAATCATCATAATAATGTATAAAAATTCATTTTAGATGAGTATAATTCCATCATGAACTTATATAAGAAAACAAAAAATGAGTAGTTGCTATTAAATAAAACAAACGAACCTCGATCGGTGAAACCAAATATAGAAATGCATATATCATGTAAATAATATTTAAATATAATTATACAAGAACATTGGACATTATCCCATTATGCCATAGATGGAAACCAAAATAAATAATACATCCACAAACTTATGTGCATCACAATATGTAAAATAACACAACTGTAATAATGGAAATAAAGAACATCAATCCCATTACCAGGAAACATTTACATCATATGAGAAATGGTTTTAATGACACTGTAGTATGAAATCCTTCAGAAGTTACCAATAATTACATGGCCACTTTTCTACCAACACTTCAAATCATAGAACTATAATGCCCTGATACCAATTTACAACCATCTAAACATGGTTGACCTGAAACATCACCTGATATAGCCTTCTATAACACCTCATGTAAGCCTCCCTAAATGACAGAGGATGCATACCATCAGTGAGGGTCAAAAAGGTGTCATGGGGAGACTATACCCCCTAGCCAGATTGTAATAATAGTGGAAAACAACTAAAATTATAAACTTGGAACGACATCTGTGTAACTATAAAACATAAAATTCAATAGAAGATTTCATAATAAATTAAATGTATAATTCAATAATACTGAATCAAAATAATGAAAATTACAATGAATTTGGTATCCCACTATAAAAACATAGAAAAACAATCAAACATTAAATAAACATAATAGGCTCTACTACTAGAACTAAACCTAAAAAGATACCTAGACCTAACATTTATACTATATAAGGCTCCAGACACCAAACAGGGTGCACTATATCATTCATAGATTAAAACCCCACTATCTATGGTGTACACACAACTAGATGGGGAACCCTCACTGAGATCATCCATTTTATTCATAAGATCATCGAACCACAACCATTAAAAGTATGGGAGCACTTTATCACTACTCAAGGATAATGCACTATCAAAATTATCCCAAGGGTAACAACCTAATACCAATGTCCTGAGTAGAAACATGCTCAAATGTTGTTCCCAAAACACAAACGAACATGTGATTACCCAACATCTAATTCATCATCCAAATAGAGATACTAATAGCGTTGATAATATCTCAAGGATCAATGAATGTGGACTCTCTCATCATCTTACATTTCAATATAAAATCAAAATAGGGAATATTGTATATCAATGAACCATCTCATGTTCAAACCAAATTCATGGATCCTATATTCCTTGGGTTCAAATCATAAATTGACATCCTCCACATGACATCCCAATAGCGGCCAAGATCTCCGAACAATCCCATCAAAAAATACACAAATGAATCGAAGGATACAATAAGACTGTAATTACCCCGACACAGAAGCTAAAAAACCGGTTCTATAAGCCGGGTGGTTACATGACCTTAAGCGCGCCTTCCCATACGCCAAAGGTTTCCGACTAGTAGTGGGGGTCTATGTAGTCATGTGGGTAGACTATACCCCCTTTTTATCAGAGTATGACAGAACAAAAATATACCAATAGTAGAAACAATAATAAATAAATAAAGGACCTGTATAACAACCAATTCCAAACAATAAATATGCCACGTCATACTACAAGTGCAAAAGGGGACAAAACCCCAAAATAAAGAGAATGACCAAAATCCCCAAAATGGTCCCGACTCCAAGTCTGGATCCTCTACCATGTGATGTCCATATCCACCCACTCTCTAGCAGGGACCTTTTCCCTTCCCATGACCTGAAAACATGAAGTCTTCTCAGGTACCAAACGACGGCCTGAGCAGGGTGTGAGTACAACTCATTAGGCCACCAGAAACGGTGTCTACAAAAAATCCAGTATAATCAAAAAGTGCATGCAAGGGAATATGAATGATAATTTCCATGTCATTATCTAACGCACCATTATCCAGTTTAGATCCAAACCAATTCCAATTCCATTACCATTAATTAAACACCCATTATCACCATTTACTATTTCATCAAATTTCAATGGGTTAATCACACACACTATGTTACATGGGTCTGATGCCAACAATCATATGAAAGAGGTTAAACACATCGTTATAATATCTCATCAGGACTAACCCCTCATAGAAACCATAACCTCACCTCGAAGACTCAGTCCAAGTGGATGAAACTGTTAGGAGAATAGACCCTCAGTCCCTTCTCCTAACATGTTCATTTATTGTGGAGTTTAGAACCTCATTCTTCACTTGACCCGTGGGCGCATATCCTCATGTCATGCCCCACTCTATGAAGCTATGTGAACATGCTTATATATAAGTAACCATTAACCATCCAAACCATTTCCCCATGAAAAAAACTATTAACCACAACCAACATGGGAAACCACATCATTCCTTAACCCATTAACACATTACCATTTCACATCATTTAACCATTCACACAATTCCCATGTGTTATTACTATCTCACTAATCATTCAACATTAAACCCATTTTCTATCCCATTATGGTCTTCTATATGTTTACAAATTTGCCAATTTAACCCGTTCATCATTCCCATGAATCAATCATTTAACCCATTCCACTTTAACCCATAGGTTATTACCAAGTCTAGGTGCATTAACTAACTTCTATTACATGTTCTACCAATTTTTCCAAAACATATATCAAGGGATCTACAATTTATTACAATTAGTTCACTTTTTTAATATTAATCCCTAAATCTGGGAAACGTCGGCATATCCCATGGATGGCCTCAATTAGGTCATGTCTATCCCAACACATCCCACGGGGATCGTGAGGGTTCCCATTTTCCATTTTATACACCATTATTACCAAACATACCATGGTTATCCAAAACATAAATATAGAAAAGCAAGAACACAACTAAACATGCACAACTACACAAATAACTATGGTATATCACTTCTAGAACACCTACATCGAATCCGTGGTTGAACGCACGCTCAATCAAGACCTTATACCTATATCCAACCATCCTTTGGAGCATCAATCTAAAAATCACCCAATAGATAGGGTTTTAGAGCTTCGTAATGAAAGGGTGAGATGATACAAACCCTAAACCAAAAAGATAACAAGGATGGGAATAGCCTTACCTGAAGCTCTGATCTCCATCCAATGGCACCAAAAATGCCATAGAATCGAAGGAGATCGGCCTCTTGGAGCCTTATGATTGTTTATTTGTGCCAAGGGTGGAGTGGGAGGAAAAGAGATGAAATCCTGAGTGGGGTTTTAATGACCAGAGTGGAAAAATTGTAATTTTAACCAACCTTATGTGGCCAGACAGTTTGTCCGCAGGGTTTGGAAAAACGTGCAGAAACAATTCACATGCCATTGTCTGGAGGAGGAGTGGTGTCACGATTTAGCCACACAGTTTGGAAATCCATGCGCAAACCATGCACATGCTTCTTTCCAGAGGATGAAGGGTCCCACGATTTATCCTAGGTAGGTCGTACGGTTTTCTTGGCCGTGTGCAGGTCGTGCACCATGGCCTATGATTCCCAGATTTCTTTTCATCCATGCCCCGACCCCCCGAAACAACCCCAAGGCCTCTCACACATTCAAGATACATCCCTTGAAGCCCGAAACAAGGGATTCAACCAAAACATAACAAAAACATTCATTTCCAAAAACTAGGAACTTATAAAATCCCCACATTATAACAGCTCATCCTCAAACCGAGTTACCAAGCCTCATTGATCCACCAAAGAGAATAGTTAGGGACAATGATCCCGCATATCTGGTTCTCACTCCCATGTTTCTTCTTGAAGTTTCCCATGCTACCATAGTACTCGCACTAATGGTACAACCTTCCCTCGCGGGACCTTTTCACAATGATCCACCAAATAAACTGGATGCTCCTCAAAGGACGCAACAACCTCAAGCTCCACATCCTCAATATCAACCACATTAGATGGGTCAGGGTGATACCGTCGAAGCTGCGACATATGAAACACATCAAACATCCTACCATACCACTATGGAAGAGCTATTCGGTATGAAACTAGTCTGATACTCTCCACAATCTCCAAAGGTCCCACATACATGGGATCCAACTTACCCTACTTTAAAATATGTCTGTGAGCCAACCTTGGTGACACCCGAAGGAACACATTACCACCCACTTCTAACTCAAGAGGTCTATGTCCCCGATCCGAATACAACTCTTACCTACTCTTAGCCATAGCCATGCACTTCTTGATCATCTAAACTCTCTTTGAAGTCTCCTGCACGAGACATGGCCCCAACAACATGGATTCACCGGCCTCTACCCATCACAACAGAGATCTACTTGGTCTTCAATAATGTGCCTCAAACAGTGCCATCTGAATCGTATCCTGAATACTATTGTTCTAGGAAAACTCAACTATCGATAGGTGTCTCTCCCAAGAACCACGAAAGTCCTAGACACAAGCTCATAATATGTATTCCAACACTTGGATCATATTCTCCGACTGCCCGTTCGTCTACTGGTGGAAACCCATACTCAAAAAAACTTGTGTACTAAGAGCCTTCTACATCCCTTGCTAGAAACGTGATGTGATATGTAAATATCGGTCTAAAACTATGGTCTACTGAACACCAAGCAACACCACTATTTCAAGAACATTAATGTCACCCAACAGTTCGACTGTAAGGGTCTCTTGAATCAGTAAGAAATGAGCCACTTCGTTAACCAATCCACAACCACCCATATTGAATCTTTCTTCTGTGGCTTCCTCAGAAGACCCAAGAAATAAATCAATTTTCACATTATCCAACTTCCATTCCAGAATGGGAAATGGATGCAACAAAACACCTGGGCATTGGGTCTCAGCTTTCACCTGCTGACAGGTAAGGAACCGTCCCCAAATCCCGCAACTTCCTTCTTCATCTTAGGCCACCAAAACTGCCTTCGGAGATCACAATACATCTTGGTCGAACCAGGAGCCACTTCCCACATTGATGCATGGAACTCACACATCAATTCTTCCCGCATACACTCTGGCAAAACCACACGATCACGAACACAAACAACTCCATCCACACTGACGGCCCAACTAGAAGGTAGATCCCCACCTTTAAAATTTTCCTTCATTATCAAACACTCTGGATCATCAAGATGACCTTCCATAACTCGACTTAAAAAGTGTCGACCCCATCGCTAAAGAAGCAAGAGTGACCTGACCATTCTCCTCCTGCACCACCAGGTGCATCTCTGCAAACAAAGCCATCACCTTCCACTCGGTACTGAATTCTTGAACCACCTGATTCTGATCCATCCTCATCAGAGCATCAGCAATACTGTTTCCCTTTCCTGGCGTTTACCCTAACTCAATGTCAAAATACTAGAGGTATTCAACCCAGCTTTACTGCAAAAGATTCAGATCCTGCTGTGAGAAGATGTACATTAAAATCCTATGGTCGGTAAACACGGTTAACCGTTATCCCAAAATATAGTGCCTCCAACACTACTAGGTGTACACTACTACAGCCAACTCAAGGTCATCAGTGGGAAAATTTCGACCATGGGGTCTCAACTACCTTGTCCTGTAAGCCACCACCCTCCCATATTGCATCAAAACACCCCCAAGTCCGATTCTGGATGCATCACAGAGCACGATGTACCTTTTACCTTGCTTAGGTAAGATCAAAATAGGTTTCGTCGTCAGCCAGTTCTTTAACTCTTTGAAGGAATTATCACAAGTCTTATACCATAAAAACCTGATTCCCTTCTTGGTTAAGACCGAAAGTGGTTCTGTCAAGCGAGAGAAATCCTGAATGAACCTTCGGTAATACCCAGCCAAACCCAGAAAACACCGAACAATAGAAATTCTCTTGGGCTACTCCCAAGAAACAAAAGCCTGTACTTTATATGGATTCACAGACACACCTGCCTCTGAGATGATGTGACGCAGATAATGTACCACACTTATCCCGAATTTACAGTTGGATAGCTTGGCGTATAGCCAGTGCACTCTTAGCGTACCCAAGATGATGTCAAGATGTTGGGAATTATCATCATGAGTTTTAGAGTACACTAAGATATCATCTACAAAGAAACCCACAAATCGATCTAGATAGGGATGAAAGATCCGGTTCATCCAAGCCATAAACACTGCCGGTTCATTGGTCAAACCGAATGGCATTACCACAAACTCAAATAACTCGTAAGGACTCTATAAATCTATTCGCTTTATGTAGGAAGGCCTCACCCTCAACTAGTGATTACTCGACCTTAGATCAATCTTAGAAAAACATTGATGCACCCCTCAACTGATCAAAGAGATCATCAATTCTAGGAAGAGGGTACCAATTTTTCACCATCATCGGATTCATCTTTCGATAGTCAACACACAACAATAACGACCCATCATCCTTCTTTTCAAAAATAATGGGAGATCCCCATGGATATGTACTTGGATGGATAAACCCCTTACGCTTAAACTCCTCAAGGTGAATCTTCTGTTCTGGGAATTCTGTCGGTGCCATTCATTATGGCGGAATAGAAACTGGCTCTGCTCCTGGTAGCAACTCGATCGTGAACTCAAACATCCCTCTCAGGGGGTAACCCCAAGAAATCCTCATGAAACATGTCCTGAAAACGATCCACCATAAGATGGGAATTAGTTTGTTCCCCTCCCTCATCATCGTTAAGCATGAGACATGGCACATGAGCTGCGATTCCACTCATCTGCTGACCAAACGGCCCCACACACCCTACTCGAATATCCCATTCGCCACGGTGGGCATAAGAATCACCCTCATGCAACCTGAATGATACTCTGCAACGATAATAGTCTATGTGCACCCGAAACAACACCAACAAATCCATTCCCAGGATTAGGTCAAAACCTGACATCTCTAGAATGATCAAGTCCCACAGAAAACAATACCCACCAACTTCCATGGCACATCCCTTGCACTGCTTGATATCCTCAACCCACAACCCCAACGTAGTGTCAATTGACATCACCCCACAGACCCCCTCCATAGGTAAACCCATTGATACCACAAGTTGAGAAGAGATAAAAGAGTGTGTGTCTCCTGTGTCAATCAACGCACTACAAAAATTAGAAGCTACAATGATTGTACCTCAAACAGTCGTCGATTCAGCCTCTACATCACCAGGAGGAAACTGAACTGCCTGAAGCTGACTTTCCCCTCTACCCTGGGCTCCAGCCTGAACGCCCTGTGCTGCACTGCCATGTTGGTGTGAGCGATCCTTCCCTGGAGTTCTACATCCACCGCCTCTACCAGTACGGCCCGTGGAGCTCCAACTGCCTGCCTGATACGGGGAAATGAATCCCCTTTCCATATCTGGTACTTGCCTTCCAACAACACACTCTCCCACCTCCTAAGGTTTCCTTCATAACTTCTGCACATGTCTCATCTGGCCACATGAACGACACTCGACTAGAGGTCCAGGACACTGACCACACATATGCCTCGACCTACCACACTAATAAAAAAACACCTGATTTCTACTCTGAGAGTCTGACCCTCTCTTCCAGCCAATTTGCACACTTCTTCCATGTTGTGATCTCTCATTGTGTCGCTTCCGACCTTCGGTAGTTGCACCGCTCGTCTACCCCGCTGGCACCACAAGACCACTACCCAAATCCACCTTCAATGTTCCGTCTAGGATCAGTGCCTGATCTACTACCTTTGCGAACCTCGTCAAGAGAAAGATTTTTAATCGAGACCGGATCTCATGTCTCAGCCCATCCTGGAAACACCTTTCTACTACTGCCTCATCCACATCAAACACTGGGACAAAGCATCTCAAATCAGTGAAGTGACTAGAATAGTCCATCCCCGATAGAAATCTCTGAGTCAGGCTCACAAACTATGCAACCCGCTCCTGCATCATGGTCTCTGGGTAGAAATGATCTAGAAAAATTTCCTGAAAACCCTTCCATGACATTCCCTCATCCTGCTCAATTTAAGCCTAAATGTCCCACTAACACCTAGCCTGGCCCCACAACATATAAGCATCCAGCTTTACTCTCATTTCACTAGGGTTCACTAGATTATATAGTATCATCTGGACAGACTCTTACCAGAACTCTGTTGCCTCGGGCCCACCCTCTCTGGTGAAATTTGGAGGGTGATGCAGCTAGAAATCCCTAGTCAGCTCAAACATACATGGTGCAACCCGCCCTGGGTCTCGATCCATCATTTGTATAAGGCGAGTCATGTTCTCTCGAAACTAGTTTTCTCTACCTTTATTGATCGCCACATTTTCTTTCTCTTCTTCTGGAGGAGTGTTCTCAGCAACACCCTCCTGTTGCCCAACTTGTAACCGACGTCATGGTGGAATTTCTCTACAAGTCCAAGAACGAGATTTAGCACGCATGCAATAAACTTTCATGACTACACCAAAAGCTCTTTACTAGCTACAACGACCCATTATTCATGTGATAACCCAACAAAATTTTCCAACTTGTTTCAAACTGTATTAATTCCTTAAACATCATTTACCCACTTGTTTTATTTCATTCTTCTCATTATTTCTTCATTTCATGAAATGCATGATGCACCCTACTTTCCTACCTCACACACCCACCCCATGCGTGTGCATAACACAATGAATGTCACCTATCTACCTAGGTGCCTACAATGATGCGTGAATTCAAATCCTCATGATGTTAAGGCCAGCAGCCCAACATCATAAAATAATCACTTCAAACCACATGTGCATCACCCAACGGTTAAATATCATCAACTGTAACATCACCCAACCAAGAACATCATTTCCCACCCAGGGTGACATGGGATTCTCCCATACTTGGGTTAGCTACTCCCAAGCATGATCTTATTACCAAGGCCTGACACATCATATCCCTTGGACACCAATCCCAAATAAAAAGACCTCAATGTAGGAGAAGAAAGACCTCATATGATTCCACTTTGTAACGTCCCCGACCTGGAATCCACTAAACCGGTGCTTCGAGCCGGGTGGTTACATGACCATAAGCGCGCCTCCCCGCATGCCAAAGGCAGACGACTAGCAATGGGGGTCTATGTAGTTAAGTAAGGAGAATATACCCCCCTTTTTTCCAGAGTATTCCAGAACAGAAATATACCAATAGTGGAAACAATAATCAATAAACAATGAACCTGTATAACAACCAATTCCAAAAAGTAATGTTTCCATGCCATAATACAATTGTAAAAGTGGACAAAACCACACAATTAAGACAGTGAGCAAAATCCCCATAATTATCCTGACTCCAAGTCTGTATCCTCCACCAAGTGCTGGACATGTCCACTCACTATCTAGAATGGTCACTTTCCCTTCTCCTGACCTGCAAACATGAAGTCTGCTCGGGTACCAAATGGCGTCCCGAGTAGGGGGTGAGTACAACGCAGTAGGCCACAACCAATGGTTTCTACAAAATATCCAGTCTAAACAGATAGTGCATGCAAGGGAATATGAATAATAATTTACAAGTAATTATCTAATGTATTATTATCCAGTTTAGAGCAAAGCCAATGCCACTTCCATTACCATTCATTTCACACACATTATCACTGTTAACTATTTCATCACATTTCCATGGGTTAATCACATACACTATGTTACCAGGGTCTAAGGCCAATAATCACATGCGAGAGGTTAAACACATCATTATCTGATCTCACTAGGACTAACACCTCATAGCAACCAAACCTCACCTCGAATCCTCAGTCTGGGTGGAAGCAACCATTAAGAGAATAACCAATCAGTCCCCTATCATAACATGTGCATTTATGGTAGAGTTTAGATCCTCAGTCTTCACTCGACCCGTGGGCGTAGAACCTCAAGTCATACCCCACTCTACAAAGCCATGTGCACATGAATATATATATGTAACCATCAACCATCCAAACCATTACCCTTCGGCAACAACTATTCACATCAACCCACATGGGAAACCATAGCATGCCTTAACCCATTAACACATTACCATTTCACATCATTTAAACATTCACCCAATTCCCATGTGTTATACCTATCTCACTATGCATTCAACATTAAACCCATAATCAATACCATTATGGTCTTTAATATGTTTACGCATTAACCCATTTAAAACATTCATCATTCCCATGAATCAATCATTTAACCCATTCCACATTAATAAATAGGTTATTACCAATTCTAGGTGCATCACCTAACTTCAATTCCATGTTCAACCAATCATGTCAACAAATTTATCAAGGTCTCTACAATTCATTACAACAAGGTCACTTGTTTAATATCAGTCCCTAAATCTGGGAAATGCCGGAACATCTCATGGATGGCCCCAATTAGGTCAAGTCAACCCCAACACATCCCACGGGGATTGTGAGGTTTTCCATTTTCCATTTTAATCACCATTATTACCAAACATTCCACGGTTATCTGAAACATAACCAAAGGAAAGCAAGAGAACAACTAAACACGAACATCTTCCCAAATAACTATGGGATATCACTTGTAGACCACCTACCTCGAAATCGCGGTTGAACGCACTCTGAATCGAGTCCAAAGACCTCAATCTGACCAACCATTAGAGATTCAACAGAAAACTCACCCAAAAGTTAGGGTTTTAGATCTTTGGAATGATGGGGAGATAAGATACAAACCCTAAATGAAAAATAGAAGAAAGGATGGGATTAGCCTTACCCGGAGCATCGATACACAAACAACATCACCAAAAACACCATAGAAATGAAAGAGATCGGTCTCTTGGAGCCTTTGGGCGTTTTGGTTCGTGCCTTGGGTGGGGAGGGAGAAAAAGAGGGGAAATCCAGAGTGGGGTTTTAATGCCCAGAGTGGAAAACTTGTAATTTTTCCCAACATTATGTGGGTGCACGGTTCGTCCGCACGGTTTTTAAAACCGTGCGCATGCCACTGTCTGGAAGAGGAGGGGTCACACGATTTAGCTACACATTTTGGAAAACCGTGTGCAAACTGTGCGCATGCTTCTGTCCAGAGGAGGAAGGGTCGCGCAGTTTATCCTGGGCAGGACGTACGATTTTCCTGGCCATGGGCAGGCCGTGCGCCCTGGCCTGTCTTTCCCAGATTTCCTTTCATTCATGCCCTGAGCCCCCAGAACATCCCCAAGGCCTCTCATACATTCATGAAACATCCCTTGAATCCCGAAACAGAGGATTCAACCAAAACATAATAAAAACATACCTTTCAAAAAATCGGGATCATACAAAGTCCATAACATCCTATGAGGGCTTCTTCAAGCTTATCCAATATCATTGTAATGACTATTCTGGAAACATGAAAATTTTCCCTTAGTGGCTTATTACTTAGTGTCAATCAACAATTCACCAAAAAGGGAATCCAAAAGTAAAATCCCACAAATAGTTGAATTCCATGTGGTCCTCATGGCCACAAAAAAATGATCATCTATGGAGATCAATCCACATTATCCAAACCATGCCACAAAGGCATTATCAATATCTGACTATGGAAACTAATGATTCAAAGGATCAAATAAAATCCGAGAAGGGGGAGGGGTTAAAAATTGTTCACATTTTATATGTTTCAATAATTTTCTAAACATAACCCATAAAAGCTATTAATAATATTTTTCTTATCATCTTATAGTAAATTCTCATGCATGAAAAAGTAGGAAAGCACGTAATGAACACAATATTTATAAGAATATGCCTCAGTGTGGAAATCTATATTCATTTTTAGGAACTCTCATGGGTCTATAGAAATATAATATTACAAAACTTGAATAAAAAATGTGAAAGATCTTGTTAGACACCTTTTATTTCCTGATAAGAATGATTTATGATAACCCCATTGCTATAAAATGATTTTTTATAAACCAATTGATCCAAAATAACTAATAATGAATTTGATTAAACTAATGCACATTTTTTATGGTCGAACCCTCAGTCCGATTTGGATGGATCTAATTTTCTCAATCCGATGAGTCTAGATTTTATTCTCTTAATGTTATGAGTTTCGATTTGATTCTCTTGTTATGATGAGTCTGCATCTAGTTCTCTCAATACGAGTGACTCAGTATGATAAACCAACTCTAAATATAAAAAAAACAAACTCTACTCAAAGGATCAATACGATATTCATCAATCTGGATGAATCAATCAAATATACTAAATAAAATCTTCACAATATGATATTTTCCAATCCTGAAAATAATCATTCAACAATATGATCGTCCTCATGATATCTATAGGAAACAATTACTCTCCATTGAATTCTTGCACACTCTCCCTTTTCCAATTGCATGAAAGATATGAATGAGAAAATTATATGAGAAAGTATTAATATGTGGCTCAGAAAAAAGAAAAAAACATGAAAGCATTCCTTAGTTCCTCACATTTTAAAATCTCTAACGATATCTCACATTTATGCTTCCAATTATACTTCTCTACACCCATAGATTTTTTTGAGATTTTGAACAAATTGAATTTCATGTTTGAATACATCATGTATTTATAAAACTTATGTCATTTTTTTAGTATTCTTCGTAATAATTTCATTAAAATTATGTTTCAGTCCTTTCTAATTAAGAAAAATTTATTTATCATCTCATTAAGATTTATATATATTTCTCACCTAATTATGATTTTTTCCTCTACATCTCATTATGATTTTTGATTCCTCTTCAGCTCATTTATATTTATATTTCCTCATCAAATTATATCAATTTGGGTTTCTTTTCCATCTCATTACGATTTCAATTTCTTCTTCAGATACAATTTATTTTTATTTCCATCTCATCTCAGTTTTATGGTATCCACATAATGATTGAAATTTAATTATGATTTACTTTTTATATTTTAACATTGAAATTCATATAACATCATCTTTATCCCATATTTAGGATTATGGATCCAATATTTTTGAAAAAAATTACATTTATGTATTCCTTAAGAATGATGAAATCCCTATTATGATGAAATTCTCATTATAATAAAAATTCTCATTACAATTTAATTATTCACTCTTCAATTTTGAATTTCTTCAAACCTCTACACCATTTCATAAAAATATTTTATCATGATAGTCTTCATGATTTTATAGACATTCATGATCAAAAAATAATCATCTAATTTGGTTTAGAATGTTTGAAAACATTTTACCTCATTCATTTAAAATCATTTTTCAAAAACTCTTTTGCAAAAATATGATGTTTTCACTCACTTTCATCATTTATTATATAATTATAAAAAATGAAACCTATTGTTGTAAAAATATGCCTCTGATTATTTTGGATATGATGATCTAAATTTGAAGTAGATGGATCCTATGATATGAAAATGATGTTGTTTAGTCAGATTATAGCATCAAGAGAAATTGGGCCCAATTCATGGAACATAATAAAATTCATGTACAAAAGTTTATATTTCAATAAATAAATGAATAATTGTCAAAAAAAATTAAAAACAATTGTTCTTCAATCTACACCATTCGATTTTTTGTACACCCTTTTTAACAACATTTCAACTCTAAAAGAGAGTATCCTAACACCAAACTACTAGATAATGTAATTTTTTTGAATGAATTACTTCCCTTAGTGATAAGAAAATTTACAGAAATGTAAATATAACTCCCCCTAACTTTTATTTTTATCTCACTTTTCTTTTTATATCCCCTATTTTATGATAACAACAACTTCATAATCATAAATAATGATAAATAAAAAAATTACAATTTAAAATGTTTTAACTTTTTATCCCCATTGTCCACATAATCCAATGAATGGTGGGGTTATCTATTATGTGGTTTATAAAGACAAGGTAGGAGTTTTAACATGATTATACTACCTCAATTCAATAAAAACATTCTTTCAGAATTACCTTCTTTTATGATATCAACAATATAATACTTTGTAGAAATGTATTCCCACAAAATATATATAGAATGAACATTATATTTTAGAAAGTGAAACATTATATAAACATTTATTGATCTTGAATGTTGTAGTTGAATTTTAGTAAGCTCAATTTATCAATAATTATCAAAAATTATCTTCAACACTTTAGTAAAATTTACATTCAAATATTCCAGTAGGCCACCTCACAATAAAATTTTATTCAATTCCTGATTAGATGAAACATAATTGTATCCATCTTTTTTCAATGTTACCAAATTTTTATTATTAAGATTCTAACTAAAGCAATTTTCACCCATGAGAAATGTTCCCCCTAAGGCTTCTTTTCTATATTTACAATCATCAGCCATATAGATATAATACAGTAATGAAATATCATATCAATATTTAATTTAGATAAAAACTCATTTGATGTTGTACCATGAAAATATCTCAAAATATTCTTTGCTTCCCATATATGTGATTTTTTTATTACACTGATACCTTTCACTCAATTTCATTGCATAAATAATATTAATACATATGTCTATAAGGTAAAGAAGACTTCCTATCAACATCTAAAATTAATTCTAATTCACACATATTATAGATTCAACATTACAAAAAAAATTCCAACTGAAATATGTGTTGAATCATCTTTTGATTCTGAAATCCCAAAAATCGATAACATTTACATGGAATAAATTTCTTGAGATAAGAAATTTTATCTTTCCTTTTGTTGAATTCGTATGTCAGTGAATTTTTCTGATTTTTCTAACATTTAAAATTGAAATTTCTTCGTTATTTCCTCAATGAATGGTTTATAGGAATATTCTATATCCCTTGAAAAAATTATAACTTCCATATAAACTGTTACAATTAGAAATCTTGAATCACCATATATTATTCATAAGTTTCTCTCAAATTTTCATTTAGAAAATCTCATCATTTTTAAAAAATTGTCCATTTATGAATACCAAGAACATGGATGTTGTTTCATCCCATACAAATATTTCTTCAATTTACAAAAAAAATCATCCTCATCAGGTAGAAAACCACAATGTTTTTCCATTCAAACTTCTTCTTCACTCTCACCATTTAAGAAAGGTGACTTTACATCCAAATAAAAAAATTATAACTACAATGTTTGGAAATAAAAAGAATAATTTTAATTGTTATAATCTTGAATCTGGGTAAAACTTTATTCAATATACAATCATTCATCATTTGAATAGCCTTTAAAAATTAGAATAGATTTTACTTCTAAAACATCTTTATGTTCATTTATCTTGTTTCTGTAAACCAATTTGGTTTTGATAACATTTTTATTTTCTAGAAATTAAACATGTTCCAATGTTTCATTCGTATCAATGTATTATAACATGGAATTAATATAATCCTTTCATTAATTGATTTGAATATCATCTAAATCTAATTCTTGGTTGAATTTTGAAATATGTGAAGTATTATTTTCTAATCTCAACTACCTTCTAGTGTGAACATGAGCTTTCTTATTCACAATAATGTTTTTTGATTCAACATGTTTTTGTAATGTAGTAAATTTCTAAGTTTCTTTCCCAGTTTGAATTTCCATATAACACGACTCTTCTGAATCATGATTAATATGTTTTGAATGACATTCATTATTATTGGATGTCTCCAATTTATCCTCCATACACTCTCAATAACTATTGTTAAGGAAATTTGAATTTTCAATCCTTCTACATTATATGAGTCAACAATCATTTGTTAATATTTGATTTTATATTTCTATCTTCATATATTGGTGAATAACCCATAAAGTTTCATTTCTCATGTTTCTCATAAAAAATTTCCTAATTTAGATATTTTATTTACAAAAAATATATACTTCAAAAAATGTTGAATTATTTAAATGAAGGTGTTCTATTATACCAAATTTTCATAATGATTGATGTTGGTTTTTAGCCTAAAAATCTAATTTGAACATTTTTCCAGTTCTAATAGCATATATCCAATAAAATGTTGATTTTTTTATTCTGCTAACATAATTATTCTCACATCCACCAATCATTAATTATTTCTTTGAGCTACTGCATTTTTATGTGAAGTATAGGGAGAAATATACTTATGTTTAATACCATGCTTTCTCAGATATATTTTAAATGTATTATTTGTGAATTCCATATTATTATCTATTCTCAAACTCATTACGAATACAACCATTTAATTCTTCTAAACATTTTTGATGAATATTGTCATTTAAATAGCCTATTATTTGTTATTCAGAGACTTGATGTTTTTATCTTAATGAAATCAACATAAAAAGTGATAATGTTTAAATATTATTTTTTATTGATGTCTCATCAACCCATATAAATAGAAATGAATATGTAAAACATGTATTGTAGATTAAATATCAATTCTATTGAGACTTTTTTAGTCATATTTCTTTTGTAACATGTAATAAAAACATTTTCATCTCTTCTTTTCAATTCCGCAAAAGTATGAATGGAATTAAAATTAGAAGGTGTATTCAAACTTTTCTGTCCACGGTGACTGAGTATTTAGGGTTATTTTTTTCATCTTCCATTCCCAAGTAACCTGAGTTATTGAATTCTCATATTTGGAAAATATTTCCATTTGTTCTTTATTATTTTGTAATAAATTTTCTCTATTTCAAACTTTTGATGATATAAAAATATTTTCTAAAATAATTGTCTTATATATAATCACATTTTTACTTACCCTTTATAATTTATTTTCTATAACATCAAAAATTAAAGCTTTCTTTGATTTCATACTTTTGACTTCAATATCAGCCATTCTAATTCCTCTAATTCTTAAGGAACTATAATTACCAAAAGTAACTACTCCCCCATCATGAATTTCAACATGTTTCATGTTTTTTATATCACCTATAATATGAGAAGAACACGACCTATCATGTAACCATGGTTCGTTATTTTTACATGATTTCATATTTGTGTCAACAATAAAATCTTTTTCCATAATTTTCATTTTATCATCTACATTTTATTTTCTATTATAAAAAAATTTCCTTGCATGAGTGTCATATATTTCTCATAATGATGAACATAATTATCACATCTTCTACAAAAATCATCATGTCATTAAAATATATTTTTTTTGGAAGGTTTATAATATCTTGAAAGTCACTTTTTCATGTTTATATAAATTTGTAAATTTTCTCATTCAACTTTTGTCATTATTTTTTTATACTTATTTAGAATCGTTGATGAGATCAATAAAAATAATCATACATTCTTAATTATAATATTTTTAGATTGAACCACCAAATAGATTATTTAATGTTTTTGGAATACATATCTTATGGTATATATCATCATCTTCTCTATGAATTTTTATAAATTAATCCTATACTATTATTTCTCTCTTGGATTTATTATCGTAATGATTTAAAATTTATCTATAAATTTTAATTTCCATTATCAGTTTGTACTTGTATATGGAATGAAGTCTATTTTAAAAACAATATTTTATTTTCTTGATTAATATTACATTAATTTCATTCATCTTCTCAGTCTTTTAGGGAGTGATTTTTTTGTTATTTTAATCTATTGTACACCTTCCAACACATGTGAATCTCCCAATGTAGCTAATTATCTTCCATCATTACCTTATTTTGTTGTGGGTTGTGGTATTCTATTCACATTATAATATTCATAGTGAGTAGATGTTGCATACCATCACTCTTCCTCTATATAATAACATTTGTTGTAGTATTCACAGATTTAATCAATAAATTTTAATCAATCTCTCATATATAGGTTCATTTTATTTTGAAAAATATTCTTCTGTTTTAGCTCATTTCAGGAACTCTTTATCTATAAACCACATGAACATAGGAATTATGTAGTATACATATACCATTATATTATTCCCATACCTATTACTATTATTTCAAAACATCACGAATCACTAGACGTAGCCAAATAACCTATTTTTTATTATAGTTCTTATCTGACTAGATTTAGTACCTTGTTGTTTCTAAGTTTTAAATTTTTTATTTGGAGTATGATTTTGAGTGTTTTTTCCATGATCTTTGTAGTATCCTCCGATGATATTTTCTTGGATGTATTTTCATTTTTTTAGCTACCCATGTCTTCATAAATTGTTTTCTTTGATCCTTCACTAGAAAATGGGACTATATTAGTAGAAATAGAATTTATTGGGATTTGAGTTACCTTTTCAATTAACTTGTATAAGGATTATCAGTAGATGTTATTGAGTTATAATTTCCATTAATATGAGTTTCTTTAGATACCCAAGTCTTATAAATAGATTTTATAGATAAATCATTTTTTCATGCATGAATTTTTTCATATGTTTGTGAGAAAAATTATTCTCCTCAATAACATTGTATGTTCTAGTTTGTCTATACGTAAAATCCCATTATTTATCTCTATTTAAAGAATTTTCATTCTAGCTATATAAATCCTATTTTTTTATTGATGTCATCCATCCATCACATTTAAATTCCAAATTATGAATATGATCATTATACAACCTAATACCATTATTCATGGAGTTTTCAATTACTTTGATTCCTATATATTTAACTTCAAATTGGGATTTTGTGACACTGATAGAATATTAATGACCTTATTTTAGAGAATGTTTATTCTAAATATAATCATCATGCAACATGAAATATTATTTCACTAATATATAATGATATTTTAACTCTTATTTTTTTTCTTTATGATGTGTATCTCATAAATTTCTAAAAATATTGAAAAATGATTCAAGTGCATTGTTTAGTTCACTAAAAACATATTTAATCATGATTCTCTCATAAATGTTACATTGCAACTGTTCTTCATATACTGAAATATTTTTTTTTGAAAAGTGTTAAAGATTTTTCATTTCCTTCTAACATGTTTATGATAACATTTTATCTTTTGAGATTTCATCCAATTATATCCTTTAGTTTACTAATTTCCACTTCAAACTGTGATTTTTCATCAAGAATCTCCATGGAAATGTGTATATAGAAAACACTTCTTCAAGAACGTTCTTCATATATTTCCTAAATTTAGAGTATAATTAATCAACAGTTCTGATAAAATCATATTCCTCATGATATACAAATATTAACATAGTTTCATCAAAAATATCATTGTCAACATATTTTGTATGAATAAACTATTCACTCCCTTATTTCGTTAGAAATTTCCCCAATCACATTTCATCACTCCTCTTTCCATTTTTTAGAATCATAGAAGAGACCATCATGTAATCTTAAATAAAAGTGTACATAATGTCTTTCACCTAATGAAATTTTTAATAAAACTGAAATATGATAATTACATATTATTTATAAAAAACTATGGCTGAAAATAGTTATCCAATCAGAGGAAAATAGTCACTTGATACCACTTGTATTGAAAATAAAATGTATTGTGAATTTGTGTACAAAATTTTATTGTGATTTAATTTTATGTTAAATATCCCATCGTATGCTCAAACCTCTACCCTAGTTGAGAAAAATTGAACACTTAATTTCTCTCAAACATTAAACACACATGAAATTTGGATAAATATTTAAATTTTAACATATAGATTTTTTACATGGTTTGGCCTTTATGTGAGAACCTACTAATTTTTGTGATCAACATGTGGTTGTTTCAGAAAATTTAGGAGCTTTATAACATTATAGTGATTATGAATTCCTATAATTAGAACATAATGTTTATGTGGGAAATAATCAATCTTCTTATGTTTTTGGTGTTATTTATACTAGTTCCATTATTTCTTCAATGGTGTTTTTTATAATGGAATCAGCAGTTCATCAATATATTTTCAATAAACATCAAAATAATATGTCTATACTATACAAGATTTATTTTCATCTAATGAAAAACAATGTTTTTAACTTTATGTTCTCTATTATATTGAATCAACAATATTATATAGACATCGAACTAGTAAACTATAATCATTATAAGATTAATCATCCACTTCAACTCATTTCATTCACATAACGATCAATGGGAGGATCTATAACACACTTCATGTTTTATTCTTCCACATTTATCAAAAGTCATGAAGATAATTTTTATATCAATGAAGTTCTGAGCATTAATATAATGTGTTAAATAGATGCACAAAAAATACTAAAACTTTTTTTATGCATTGTAAAACATGAACTACTCAATTAAAACACTCTTAGAATTATCAACTGAATTGGTGAATATATATAGTAATGAATAGTTACTACTAATAGAACATGTTTAGATGTAATATCTATTATTTTATGTGCCTTATAGAATTCACTTCCAGTCAAACGATCTTCTTTTCACTTCACATTTTTATACATTATACTATATTCACATATCTAAATATCTTATATCCCAATGTAATCTTACATCCCTGAAAGTCTTTATTTAGAAGTATATAAGATACTATTTAATGTAATAGTGTGAAATAAATGTTATAATGTAACACCCAAAGATTTTATGAAAAATATTCTTTTAATTTCATTAATGTCTTGTGTTGTATGCTACACCAAGATTACCTTGCGCGATACGAATCACCGTATTAGCTTGCAGTATACGCAACACAATTTTTGGATCGTGTTACACACAATTTTGATAATAGTTATTATACGCAACATTGAGAATATATATATATATATATATATTCAATGTATAAATGAAATATGGTTGGATTATGTTATACTAAACAACGAAGGATTCTTTCACAACACGCAACCCTGACTTGGGTTGCATTACACGCAATCGCGACCTTTGTCGATAGCGTGTGTTGTACGCAATACTGGGTTTTAATAAACAATGATATATTATTATAATATTGTCATGAACTAGCTGTTATGAATAGTATTAACTAAATCTTGAATTTTATAACATTATTATTCATCTTACAAATTTTCTAGAACATGGTATAAGAACAAAATAAATTTTTCGGGTAAAATATTTATTTTTCAAAAAATGCAGTTTTTCCGCCTTTTAATGGCGCACCCACATTAAATCTAGTTTTTGACATTTTTATAAGTTCAATTTCACAAAATAAAATTCTTCCATGGAATCATGAAATAAAAATTTACTTTGGATACAATTTTCATATTATTCTGGTAACTTTCATATTTTGATGAATAGTAAAAACACGGTATATTTTAATTAAAAAAAACTTTTTTCATCGCAATAATTTATATGGTTAAATTATAATATATAATGGTTTTAAAGTATAAATATAATATATTTTTACAATTTAATATAATTTATGTCATTAGAATTGATTCTACCTTGAATTCGTAGGATAAATCAATTCAATCTTTTGCAATGTTTTAAAGAAAATCCCGTTTTCTTTCGACAACGGGATTAATTTTAATTTAATTTCTGCAAATTTTGTGTATTTAATTTGGAAAAATGGATTCGATATTTGGAATTAGTGGGTCCAAATTATGTTAATAAGATACTTTTTATTTTTGGGCATTGTGAATAGTAACTATGGTAAATTTTATTTACTATAGTTAAAGGTAAATCAGGTAATTAAGGGTAAATATAAGATTATAAAATTACCCTAACACTTGTAAAAATCCTATTGTATGGATAAAAGTAGACCCATATAACCTAAGGGTCGGATTAGATTCATTTTATGGACTTTTTTCCATGAAAATAATTTAATTATTATTAAAACCAAAGAATGTGACAACATGTCACTTTTTTAAATCTTATAAGTATAATAATTTTAATTTAGTGATAAACTTCATGAAACATAGAAAATGAATAGTCTAAAGAAATATAATACAATTATCTACATCATAGGAATTTATTTAGAATTTTTAGGGATTAAATAATTATCATTTATTATGACACAAAGATGATGCAGTAATTGTCTTATTAATGAAATATTGACATAATTGATTTTATAAATTCCCAAATAAATGTAATTTGAGACTTTTTATGACTTAAATTAATTTTATAGGTTAATATGACATGTTATTGTTGATATAAGTAACTTTTTTCGAACTTATAATTCTTTTATGAATTTCATAAAAATCATGTACCAAATAGTGTCAAAATTGACATAAATTAGTTTTTAAAACAAATATTATATTATTGATTGTTATTTAATTCCTAAAAATCTAAAGTTCGAAAAAATGACTTATATAAGAATAGATATATTAATAATAAACAACTTGGGGTTCGTTTTCCTTGTTATGGTAATTTTATTAACCATATAGTGTAAGAAAACAAAAAGACACGGTAAAAGATAAATTAATTAACTTAGAGTTAAATCTAATTGATAAGGATAAAATAATAAACTAATCTTCTCTAAATCCTATTGTATGAGAGGATTTTGACCCATAACCACTTTATATTCGAAATAATACCCTTTGGAACCATTATAAACCGAATTTGACCTTAATATAAAATAATATTTTGAGATTTTCCTAAGGTGCCCCTCTCCTCCCTTGTAAAAGGGCACCTCCTCCCTCTCCTCCTCACACTAATTTGAGCATTTTAACTCGGCCAAACCCTGACAAAATATCCTCTTCACTTCCCTAGTATCATCCTAGAGGTCCTGGTCTTCTTCAAAGAACATCCTTATTTCATTAAGTGGAGGTTAAGAAAAGGCGCGTCAAAAAGAGGTAATATCCATTACCGATATTTTTCAATTTCGTTCTTCTTCAACTTCTTCTTCATTAGTTGTTTCATGATAAAGTAAAAACATCATTATTTATTATATACTGATATGTTATTATAAATATGAAAGAACTCTAATTAACCTTCTATCCATCCTACAGAAAAAGGAAATCACCGCCCATGCGTACGTACGGAATACCTTCTCCACGCTGTGGTGTAATCTATTTTCCACCACCACCTTAATTGGATGGCTATAATGGTGTAATGAGTAAATATATATGATTATTATAATGTGATATTGATACTGAAATAGTATACACACACTTAAACACATGTTCACGATCATGATAACGATATCATCGCTCGTGCGTACGTACGGACTACCGTCTCCACGACGCGATGAGATGCATTCTCCATGTTAACCATTTAAAAATGATTATAAAGTATATATAAGCAATAATAATGAAATATATGACATTATAAAGCTACTGGATAAATGTATATATGTATGTCATCTACATACATCCATTCAAGATAATAAGGAAAGGAAAACAGAATTCATGCGTACGTACGGACTATCGTCTCCATGAACGGTGTGTTTCATTTCATTTATCTATCTATTATATATATATATACTGAATATATATGATATATAAATAATATTTTATGTTCTGGAAATAAGTAAATAATGATATAATTAATAATAATGTCAAGAACAACAAGTTCAAACACCTACTATAAATGAAACGATTTTACCCAAAACGCTTTTTAACATGGAATTTACAAAAGAACGGGTAATATAAAGTCATAAATGAACCATATATGATATCATAACAATGAATATGATTCTGTAATAAGTTAATGACATTATTTAAATCATTATACAGGAGGTTCTAACACTTATGAAGAAAATTGGACTTAAGGTAAGGGAAATATCACAATCTCTTTTTTATCCGAGATTGTTTATACTTTGGTATTTACTGGGGTGTATTTTATCATCCACATATATGTTTCCTCAATATGTATTGTTATTTCCATCCACCTACAATTGTTTAAATCCAATTATACCCTTCGGTGAGTTTATAGTAAAAGATATGAAAGGAATCTTTTGTCATTTTTCGTACGAGGTACTTTTTGACTTTTCCAACAAAAGTACGAAGAATGTTTTTTTAACTTATACGAAATGAATGGATTTTTAAAACATTATTTCCAAAAACATTCCTTTATAATTTTTCAAGTTTATTTTTAATCAACTTCTTTTAGTTTAAAATTGTATGACATGTTAAGAAAGGAAAAGAGTTTTTGAAGTAGAAAGGATATTTTCTTCAAAAATGAAGTTCATGTGTTTTATCAAAATTATTTTCCATCTAAGATAATAAAGGGTTCTGTTTTTATCCCTATTATTACATTGATTTGATTATGTTGTGATGGAATTATTTTTATGAATTCCTTTATCGTATATGAATTGTTTTATGATGTCATGATGTTTAAGATTCCCATTTTTATTACATGGGTTATGCAATGATGTATGATTTATGATTTTGTGGCACACATAAGAATGGTATCATTATGAGATGGGTGGGACCTATATCTCCCTCCAATGAATTGGGTAATGATTTTATATCTCATGAGATAGACATGGCTGGAATGGTAGGTAATACCGGTTCAGTGAAACAGGACTGAAACGAGGAGTAAACTTGGGTCAGAAATGGACTTTGTCCACTAAGATAGTCTTGGAAATGTGTCTTGACTAATAAGAAATGATTCTCTATGATTATGTGTATATGACACAAAGTTTCATGTTTTAGGTTATGAATATTGGGATTACATTTCACTACTATGATTTATCAAATGTTATGAAATTATGATCTCTTTTGCAGAGTATGATTTCCAAAATGTTTTGTTCTTATGAATATGATGTGATTGATATTTATTTTGTTTACCCTTACTAATAATTTTAGCTCACCCTTTTATGTTTTCTTTTCCCCAGGATATAAATAATGGTTTTAGGTAATAAAAGGAAGATCTTTATGGGAGATGTTGAAGATATTTCACCACGATTAGAAGATTATATTCCGAGTTTCCAAAGATACTAAACTATTACGATCCTTGTGTGTCTGTTTTTGTTATGTACTAAGTATTCCGCAAAAGTAATGTAATTTATATGTACGTTAAGCTTCGGGTCTCTATAGTTGGTATCAAATGAAAGTTTTAGTCAACCTTTGGAAACTAGTATGCGAGAAATTTAGTGAGATCCCTAGAGATATTTCTATGGTATGTCTAGGGATGTCACTAAGGATAATTATACATATATTATATAGTCCTAGAACTATGGTAAAGATATTATATTAAACCAAAGATGTTAGATATTGAAGTTAATCCCCCTTAATTATCATTTTTTCCTCTCACACTATTCTTTTTGGGTTTTAGAAAATGGCTCGAAAAAAGATGATTCACGATAATGTAGGATATGATATACAATGGATTGATATTATTCATGAGAAACCAAATGAAATGGGATTTGGAGGTCTAAACATCATTATTATGCCGAATCAGAAATCTCATAATATGATCAATAAAGTAAAATTTGGTAAGTTTCCTGACTTGGCTAATAAGAGAATGTTGGAGTTTCATGATGATCATAGAGGAAAGAAATTTCAATTTCCCCTATGTAAATCATGTTGGAAGAGGCATCAAGGAGATTGTTTCAAAGGAACTGGAAGATGCTTTGGGTGTGGAAAATAAAGACACAAATCTAATAAGTGCAAAGGAAAAGGTTAAGTTAACACCAGGAATGAGGATAATGGTATTGCTACGACATCGACAATGGTTACATGTTTCAAATGTGGAATGTACGAGCATTATGCAAACCAATTCCCTAAGGGAAAGTCTCATGAATAGAATCACTACGGTCGTATGGGTAGTATTTTTGTTGATGATGATGATGAGACTACAAATGATATGTGAGATGAAATAATTGTTGAAGCTCGGTCAATGGTTTAAGAATGTAGTGGAATGATTACATGTTTATCAAGTGTAATGTTGTATAAGTAATCTCATGGTACTATGGAATAAAAATACATCTAAGGATTGTTACACTATTGTTTTTCCTTAAGTTTTGAAAGTATGTGATGAATGGTACCAGTATTTTTGGAAAGTAGATGATATGCGCAGAATGAAGGGATAAGGAGAAAATTAAATGTTTGATAGTATTCATGAGCTCATGACTGATATAAGGAGATGGTTATATCATGGTTTGACTATATAGAATTTTTGGATTTTGGCTATGTGGAAAGAGTTAACCTTTGACAACATTCATGTTTTCAGTAAGGTTTAATGGGTATTCATTTTTCAAGAGAATACATGATTACTGTATTCACGTGATTGGAATGTGACCAACAAGATAATGGGAGATAAATGATGGTTGGTTGATGACATTTCAAATAATCATTTTCTTTATACTATGAGCTTGGACCGAATTATTTTAGATAAGCCTAAAGATTGGAATGGATTATGATGGAAATAAGTTAGGATAGAACTTTTTTTGATATTATTGATGGGATGTTATAGTAATATAGCTTTAGAAAAAGGACAACCTGTAGGACGGGCGACAGCCCATTGCGTCGGACAAGGCTGTGGGAATCGAACCCACAACTGAAGTGCGACTGGCCTTTATCGCCTACCACTGGCCTATAGGAAGTCCCTGGTTTGTAGAAACTAGTTTTATTTTATTAAGAGGTATGATATATGAAGTATATGTTCATTTTTGGAACCATATACGATTAATATAACCATAAGATGGACTTATAACTATTTCTAACCTTTTGTTTGAATGAGATGGAATGACCCATAATTATATCACATGATCTGCTAACACATCACGAATAACAAATTCAACTTCATTTCTTTATGGGATGAAATGGAAACTGTTCAATTCACAAACAACAGTGAGATTGTATCAAAACTATGCAAGTATTTCTTTTAGTTCATCAAATTTTGGGAAACGATCTTGAAAAGAAAAAATGTTTTCCTAGATCCCTTATATCTGATGAATCAGATTGTACCTTAGATCATCACAAATCAATATCTTTGTGATTGTTGGCTTTAACATAGCCATGTTCTCTACAACTCTCCATCAGAACATGATGGTTAGATTTTTCTTCCGTATCCATATTTTCCCCTATGTTCTCCTATGTGGAAACCCATTTATGAGTTAATTTGGGTAACCGTTACATTTCATACTTTAGTTTTTTAATCCATGTTTTGGTATTCCTTTTTACGATGTGGGTTTCTATTAAACAATCTTTCGTGTAGTAAACCATTTATAACCCCAACGAATTTCGAGGGCGAAATTAATTTTAAGGGGGGTAGAATTTAACATCCCAAGATTTTATGAAAAATATTCTTTTAATTTCATTAATGTCTTGTGTTGTATGCTACACCATGATTACCTTGCGCTATACGCAACACCGTATTAGTTTGCAGTATACACAACACTATTCTTGGATCGGGTTACCCACAATTTTGATAATAGTTTTTCTACACAACATTGTGTGTATATATATATATATATTCAATGTATAAATGAAATATGTTTGGATTCTGTTATACGAAACAACGAAGGATTCTTTCACAACACGCAACCCTGACTTGGCTTGCATTACATGCAATTGCGACCTTCCTCGATAGCGTGTGTTGTACGCAATACCGGGTTTTAATAAACAATGATATATTATTATAATATTGTCATGAACTAGACGTTATGAATAGTATTAACTAAATCATTAATTTTATAACATTATTATTCATCTTAATCATTTTCTAGAACATGGTATAAGAAGAAAATAAATTTTTCATGTAAAATAAGTATTTTAAAAAAAATACAGTTTTTCCGCCTTTTGATGGCGCACCCACTTTAAATCTAGTTTTTTACATGTTTATAAGTTAAATTTGACAAAATAAAATTCTTCCTTGGAATAATGAAATTAAAATTTACTTTGGATAAAATTTGTATATTATTCTGGTAACTTTCATATTTTGATAAATAGTAAAAACACGCTATATTTTAATTAAAAACAACTTTTTTCATTGCAATAATCTATATTGTTAAATTATAATATTTAATGGTTTTAAAGTATAAATAGAATATATTTTTACCATTTAATATAATTTATTTCATTAGCATTGATTCTACCTTGAATTCGTAGGATAAATCAATTCAATCTTTTGCAATGTTTTAAAGAAAAACCCATTTTCTTTTGACAACGGGATTAATATTAATTTAATTTCTGCAAATTTTTTGTATTGAATTTGGAAAAATGGATTCCATATTTGGAATCAGTGTGTCCAAATTATGTTAATAAGCTACTTTTTATTTTTGGGCATAGTGAATAGTAACTACGGTAAATTTTATTTACTATAGTTAAAGGTAAATCTGGTAAATAAGGGTAAATATAAGATTATAAAATTACCCTAACACTTGGAAAAATCCTATTGGCTGGCTAAAAGAAGACCCATATAACCTAACGGTCGGATTAGATTCATTTTATGGACTTTTTTCCATGAAAATAATTTATTTATTATTAAAACCAAAGAATGAGACAACATGTCACTTTCTTAAATCTTATAATTATAATAATTTTAATTTAGTCATAAACTTCATGAAACTTTGAACATGAATAGTATCCAGAAATCTAATATAATTATATACATCATAAGAATTTATTTATAATTATTAGTGATTAAATAATTATCATTTATTATGACACAAAGATGATGCAGTAATTGTCTTATTAATGAAATATTGACATAATTGATGTTATAAATGCCCAAATAAATGTAATTTGAGACATTTTATGAATTACATTAATTTTAAAGGTTAATATGACATGTTATTGTTGATATAAGTAACATGGTTCTAACATATCATTCTGTTTTGAATTTCATAAAAATCATGTACCAAATAGTGTCAAAATTGACATAAATTAGTTTTTCAAACAAATATTATATTATTGATTGTTATTTAATTTCTAAAAATATAAGGTTCGGACAAATGACCTAGATAAAGATATATATATTAATAATAAACAACTTGGGGTTCGTTTGGCTTGTTATGGTAAGTTTAGTAACCATATAATGTAAGAAAACAAAAAGACACGGTAAAAGTTAAATTATTTAACTTAGAGTTAAATCTAATTGATAAGGTTAAAATAATAAACTAAACAAGTCTAAATCCTATTGGATGAGAGGATTTCGACCCATCACCACTTTATCTTCGAAATAAGACTCTTTGGAACCATTATAAACCGAATTTGACCTTATGTTAAAATAATATTTTGAGATTTTCCTAAGGTACACCTCTCCTCCCTTATAAAAGGGCACCTCCTTCCTCTCCTCCTCACACCAATTTGAGAATTCAAGCTCGGCCAACCCCTTCCAAAATCTCTTCTCCACATCTCTAGTATCATCCTAGAGGTCCTGGTCTTCTTCAAAGACCATGATTAGTTCTTTAAGTGCGGATTAAGAAAAGGCGCGTCAAAAAGAGATAATATCCATTACCGATCTTTTTCAATTTCTTACTTATTCAACTTCTTCTTATTTACTTGTTTCATGATAGAGTGATAACATAAGTATTTATTATATACTGATATGTTATTATAAATATTAAACAACTCTAATTAACCTTTTATCCATCCTACGGAAAAAGGAAATCACCGCGCGTGCGTACGTACGGAATACCGTCTCCATGCCGTGGTGTAATCAATCTTCCGCCACCACTATAATTAGAAGGGTATAATGGTGTAATGAGTAACTATATATGATTATTATAAATTTATATTGATACTGAAATAGTATACATACACTTCAATACAAGTTCACGATCATGAGAACGATATCATCGCGCGTGCGTACGTACGGACGACTGTCTCCACGACGCGATGAGATTTATTCTCCATGTTAACCATTTAAGAATGATTATAAAGTATATATAAGCAATAATAATGAAATATATGACATTTTAAAGATACTGGATTTATGTATATATGTATGTCATCTACTTACTTCCATGCAAGACAATAAGGAAAGGAAAACAACGTTCATGCGTATGTACGGACTACCGTCTCCATGAACGGTGTGTTTAATTTAATTTATCTATCTATTATATATATATATATACTGAATATATATGATATATAAATCATATTTTATATTCTGGAAGTATTTAAATCATGATATAAGTAATAATAATTTCAAGAACAACAAGTCCAAACACCAACGATAAATGAAACGATTTTACCCAAAATGCTTCATTAACATGGAATTTACAAAAGAACGGGTAATATAAAGTAATAAGTGAACCATATATGATATCATAACAATGAATATGATTATTTAATAAGTTAATGACATTATTTAAATCATTATACAGGAGTTTCGGACACTTACAAAGCAAATCAGACTTAAGGTAAGGGAAATATCACAATCTCATTTTTATCCGAGATTGTTTATACTTTGGTATTTACTGGGGGTGTATTTTATCATCCAAATCCATGTTTTCTCAATATTTATTGTTATTTCTATCCTCCTACAATTGTTTAAATCCAATTTTACCATTCGGTGAGTTTTTAGTAAATGATATGAAAGGAATATTTTGTCATTTTTCATACGAGGTACTTTTTGACTTTTCCGACAAAAGTACGAAGAATGTTTTTTTAACTTATACGCCATGAATGTATTTTTAAAACATTATTTCCAAAAATATTCCTTTAAAATTTTTCAAGTTTATTTTTAATCAACTTATTTTAGTTTAAAATTGTATGACATGTTAAGAAAGGAAAAGTTTTTTTGAATTAGAAAGGATATTTTTTCTTCAAGAATGAAGTTCAAGTGTTTTATCAAAATTATTTTCCATCTAAGATAATAAAGGGTTATGTTATTATCCCTATTATTACATTGATTTTATTATGTTGTTATTGAATTATTTTTATGAATTCCTTTATAGTATATGAATTTTTTTATGATGTCATGATCTTTACGATTCCCATTTTTATTACATGGGTTATGCAATGATGTATGACTTATGATTTTGTGGCACACATAAGAATGGTATCATTATGAGATGGGTGGGACCTATATCTCCCTCCAATGCATTGGGTAAAGATTTTATATCTCATGAGATAGACATGGATGGAATGGTAGGTTATACCGGTTCAGTGAAACAGGACTGAAACGAGGAGTAAACTCGATTCAGAAATGGACTTTGTCCACTAAGATAGTCTTGGCAATGTGTCTTGACTAATAAGAAATGATTCTCTATGATTAAGTTTATATGACAAAAAAGTTTCATGTTTTATGTTATGATTATTGGGATTACATTTCACTACTATGATTTATCCAATGTTATGAAATTATGATCTCTTTTGTAGGGTAAGATTTCCAAAATGTTATGTTCTTATGAATATGATGTGATTGATATTTATTTTTATTACCCTTACTGAGCATTTGAGATCACACTTTTATGTTTTCATTTCCACAGGATATAAAGAATGGTTTTAGGTTAAAAAAAGTAAGATCTTTATGGGAGATGTTAAAGATCATTCACCACGATTAGAAGATTATATTACGAGTTTCCAAAGACATTAAACTATTACGATCCTTGTGTGTCTGTTTTTGTTATGTACTAAGTATTCCGCAAAAGTAATGTAATGTCTATGTATGTCAAGCTTCGGGTCACTACAAATAATATTTTTAATCCATCATTAAATTCAAGGTTTGTGATTCTTAAATCATTATATGATAGATTCAAAAGCAATATATGTCTCTTTATCACATGACTATTACAACCAAGAAACTTAATAATGTAAACAATAGTGCTTGAATTCCTCCTTCAGGGTCAAAGAAGGTGTGTGGTTATTATTTATAAAAGGGTACAGTGTAGATCCTTTTTTCAAAAGTATGATTAAATGTTCTTTTAACAACTATTCATCTAATCAGATTATTCACTTCCTCGTGCAAGAAAAAAATCCTATAATATATCTTCAAAAACTAAAGGATTCTTTTTTCTCTATTTCCTTGAAATGAATGCCTATCTCAATATTTTAGAATCCTCTACTCAGATTTGGGACATTCCTTTTATTAGAATGATACACCCGATTATTTTGAATCTTCATTATCTAATCCTCTATAAAACATTTTGTTTCTATCAATTAATTAATGCCTAGGTAAATCAGAATGGATTTTCTTTACCTTTTTTACTACGTGATATTGTGTTTTAAGGCATCATTTATCATGAGTTGATGAATCTACAAAAGTGAAATTTCATTCTTATAATCCAATGATTCTAATTATTGATGTGTAATCATGGTAATGAATATAGATGCATGAACTACCTTCATTTTCTGTCATCAATGTCTTATTCATGTACCTATTATATTAAAGATTGAATTTAAATTCATAGAGGTATCCAACATCATTAACATATTATATAGAAATCATGAAGATAATGAATATCTAAATTTTTTCATGATCATGGAATCACTTGGAATGAAGAAATATGTGGTATATGTCTATAAATAATATAGCGTGTAAAAACAATTGTGTTGTGGAGATCAAGAGGATCAGATGGAGTTGATCAGGTGGGGTTTGATTTTTGTGAAACATTTTTAATTTTTGAGCAGTACCCCACATACCATATCTTATATCAAACATGTATTAAGTTGAGAAATCATTTCTAAATCAATTCACGCCATTGAAGATTCAACCAGATAGTAATGTACGACACCAAAAATACTCTCACACATTGACTAACAGGTCATGCCTCGAAGCGTTATCCCACTGGACTAAGCCTATTTTCTCTCACAAATCTCTCTTTGATTGGGAATCACTACTGCACATTTCTATGGGTCCTATTATAGCCCAATATCTCACATACCACCTATGTATATCAAGGTTGTATCTCTCCCGTATGGTTGGCCCCTAAGTCCTCATATATAGTTGAGGGAATCCTTGGTTACTAAAGGGTTGGAATTATATTCAAAGGACATATATATATATATATAGTTATTTTCTATGGGTGGAATATAATACTACACTTGACCAAAACCAAATATTCATCAAATACCCTACATAAAAAAGGTAAATAGATACTTTATGGCCTTCATTGGATTATTATTTTCCAAATATTGTTGTAAATATTATTTAATCAATGAAATATGTCATAGAAATTTAAGAATAGTTCAATAATTATCACATTAAGCATGAATATTTATCCAATCATGGAATCCAAATCCATTTCATGAATCGATAAATATTATTTAAAGATCATCACAATCATTCTTCAATAATTATTAAGGTAATTATTTCAATCCATTTCCATGATTGATCAGATATCAAAAGATACATCATCAGACATTGGATTTGATTCCTAATTATCTGTTGAAAAAATACAACCAAACTCATCAACAATCCACATGGGGTTTTTGCATAGGTTACATTGGGGAATCCTTTGATTTTATAATTCTATCTATGGGTACTTATAGAACTACGTAAAGGTTAGATATATCCACATTAGGTTGCCTCATTGTATACATATGGGTATCTGAGAGTTTCATAATGAATGTGAGGTGTGAATTATGATAACCCTAAATCTAGTTACCCAGTGCGGGTGGACAATTTTATACAAGGGCATAGATACAAGGTTTTTAATTTGAATGTACGGGTCAATTTATGTGTTTTTGAGAACTCGAAACATACATGATACCCTCTAAACATTGATAATATAATATGAAATTTAGTAATCGAAAAAATTGATATCCTTTACAACATGAAAAGAAAACCATTTCATATATTTCGGTAAGAAAACAAAATAAAAATGTTCTCAAATATTAAAATATGTTTACATTGAGTGGAATATAACATTAATAAATATAGAATAATAAATTTGTAAAGGTAAGTAACTAAAAACACATTCTATTTAATCAATAAAATTTATATCATTATTATATAATCCATAATCATTATGGAAATGTAAATAACTAAAAAAATATTTCATTAAATAAATATCAAGAGAAAATATCCTTTAATGGAAGATATCAATGAATTAATATCTTCAATAATATTTATAATTAATTTATATTCGAATGAAATGAATAATAATGGATTCCATGATCTGATACATCATGATATCTATATCATTAATACCTTGCGTTAAGAAATTTTAATATTATGTGTTAAAAATCATTTAATTTATAATCATACTTTGTCTCATTAGAATTATAAATTCATCATTGGGATATTTAATTATATTACCCACACATTTGTTTAAAGGTTGGGGCCGAAGCCACATTTTTATTATTTAAACAATGAAAATGCATCTTTAACTGGGTAGAGGGAGACTCATTACATAGCCTGAAGTCCCAGTGGGAATTTATCCCATTACATTTCCTATAGGACAAGTGGGTATCATTGTATGTCTATTACGTTTTTAATATATCTAATGTTATATTTAAATCATGAAAAATTTTCTATAACAATAAATGTTCATATAAGATAATGAATATGGAATATTAATATTTTCACAGTCAATCAAATTACCTTCAATGTAAAAAATCCTTTGTATAAATGATATATGGTTTATGAAATAATAACATATATGGTAAATAATATGGATATTTAGGGGAGATTAAATATAAATTCATCATAAAAAAGTGAATGTTTGAAAATAATTTTAATAGCTACAGAATTAATAAGAAAAATAGATCACTATTAGATCATCAAGAATATAAGTTTCCTAATAATGTAGTTTCATTTTGATTAATAATTAGAATATAAGTGAAATATTAAAATAAAAATTTTTAATAGTTTTTTATTTATTAAAACATTGAAAATAAGTATCGGAAGCATGATTTTATGAAATATTTATGCTGGAGGGAAGTTAGTTATCCTCATATTTGATAAATATGTTCCCGTTGAATTATTCTAATGATATTAGAGAAATTACTTCTTATAAAATATTATAACTATTCATTTAATCCCATTATAATGGTCAAGGGTAACATAAAATGTCATTGATAAATAGATTTTCATACAAAAATACTTTTTCAAAATTATTTTGGAAAAACATGCATGGAAGAAAAATATATCTAAATAAAAATAGATAAAATATGGGTTTTTAATCATTTGTTTCCTTGATTAAAGTAAATATGAGTCAAAATTTGGAATAAAATATTGAAAATACTAAAATATATTCCAGACAAGAGAATTTTTGGATCTTGTGAAGGATAAATTATATGATTCCTCAACTGAAAATGAAATCAATCCCAATAGAAACTGAAATTGAAAAATATATTCTAACTCATTAGTTACATAAAAGTTTGACACCAATAATTAATAGAATTGAATTGAATCATTAGTCCTGAGGAAAAAATAGACATTCATGTAAAATAATTTAGCTTGGAAATATATACACAACATAAATTTGTATAAGTATTAATAAAATAATGACTTAATGGTAATTGAAATTGTGATGAAATACCTAACAACACACTTCCTTTAGTTGAATTTTTTTTAACATCCTTACATTAGAATATCTATATTCAAATCTCGTATCAATGTCCTAAGGAATTCTCCATTGATATGAATAGCATAAAAAACATGGATATAGATTATTGGGAGAGATATGGTTGGTTTTTTGTCAATATAAATGGTGTGAGAGATGTGAATAATTAATGTTGGTGGTTCCCTTTTATAAGAGGTGGAGGAGGGCCTTCTTTAAAACTAGATAGAAATTTCCAAAAAAATCATAAAGTCTTTTACAATCTAGTTTTTTTTTCAAATTAACATACTTTAAATGTATAGAGGAATAATATCTAAATATTACATGAAAATAAGATGTCAACATGTTTAATTAGAAAAAATAACTTTATCTTTTGGTTTAACTACACCCAAATAATCCATTTTTTAAAATAACGAGGGAAATTAATTTTTTAACTATTTTTACTCTTAATTTTGTCCAAAAATTATGATGTTATTATTAACTTATATTAATTATGATTATTTGAAATATAAAATTAATATTAAAAAATTTAACTCATATAATTTTCAAGAAATAATTTAATATAAACCTATAAAATAAGAAAACTAATATTTTTTAATGAAAATTCTTTTTCAAGTATAAATAAAATTTTACAATAAATATATTATTTATAATAATTATTATATTTCTTTAAATATATATATAAATATATATATATTCATTTCATTTATATAATTAATCATTAATTGTTATTTTAATTATTTGAAATTGATAGATATAATAAACATTCAAACCAGAACTATTTTCAGAAAAATATACTGTTTTATGAAAATTATACATTTTTATAAAAAATCATATTATATTTATTTCTACCAAATATATTTTTAATAAATTGTCACTTCCATATATCATAATAAATTATGTAAATAAATGTATTAATTGTCAGATTTTACATATTCCATTATTCCTAAAAGATTATTTATAAGAAAAAATTTCAAAAAATCATTCTATGTTTATTTTATCCTGTAATGCCAAAATAAAGATTCATAAGATTAAATGAATAATTTTGTTTCATGAAATAATAAAATGTTAATTATTTAGTTTTTTAATGAAATATAATTTTCGCATATTTAAATTAAGGCGTGGACGTTACATTTTTTCTACATAAAAATGTTTATTTCACAAAACGTTTCATGGATGTTGCTTTATAAAAGAAAAATTGTGGTTTATTCTTCATTAAATACCTTAATTCTCAAATTTCATACTACATTTTATGATTTATCTAAATTACCATTACCATTTGTGCTTTCTAATAAGTTGATACATTCTCTCTAATTTCAATAATTTATATAGGCTCTTTTCCATAAGATAGATCATGGTCAAATTATTTTTCTTTGAAGGAGAAAACATGCATTGGATCAGTAATATACATCATTAAAAATTATATGTGGAACACATCATGTACTTTGTAGAGGATTGGTGCACTTTTTAATGTGTAATCCACATCACCAATCCATTAAAAAATTAAATAATTCTTATATACCTAAGGCTAAATTTTCCCTTATATTATTTTTTTGGGGCTACCATTTCCATCCACCAAATTCATCCAAAGAAGTTGGAGTATGATATAACATGTCATAAAATTTTTAATATGTAGATATTATAATACATTAATGTGAGATATATTTACAGTAAAACACTACGTAAGGTAATTACCCATCCCTCATAATTTTAATTCAAGTGATTACACACTAAACAAGTCTTCCAATGTTTTAATAGTCTTTTTTGAATATCATTTGGATTTGGGATGGTACATGGTTATTTAAATGAAGAAAAATATCATGATACTTTTAAAGTGCCTTACATATTATCAATGTTAATTATGCATCCTAAGAACACATAATTGAAAGAGGTGTGATAAATAAGTTTAAAAAATAATTAATTTAAATCCATTTAAGACACTCTAGTAGTAAATATTATCTTATAGAAAAGAAATGTTTATAATATGTTAGTTGATGAAAACTGATTTATATTTTGTAATTACATCTTGGATCTTTTTGTATCCTAATGTAAAAGTCCATAGTAATTTCAACCCATTTTCACAAAGAAATTTGGTGAGGTTTTATAAATTCTATAGGATTGTATCTATAATCCTTAACCTATTTGAATACTAAGAATCATAATGTATAATATATCATTTTTGTCATCATATTATCTAATGAAAACTAATTCCTTAAAACATTATACATCATTCTATTATTGTGGTGTATATAGAAATTCAATCTACTTATATCATCCAAAAGTTTCCTTTTTAGACTAGTTATGGATAAAACACATATACTCTTTCCAATTTTAGAATTAATTCTTCACAGATGATTTCTTCTAATTTTTCATCATTCACATCATAAATTTTCATTAAAAAATTATCATCATCAAATTGGGAAACTTTTTATCATTTCCAATAAAAAATATTTTTCAAACATTTCCAAAAGTGATAGTTATCATCATTCGTTAAAATTCCCATTTGTCTCATTTAATGATTGAAGAACATAATATTCCTTTCAATCCTTATTTGGATAATTACATTATGTTATTTGAAACATAATTATTCAAGTACCTTATTTGTTTTCCATGGGTAGTAATGTATTATAAAATCACAATCCTCGAATAGAACAAGCCATCGTCTATTCCTCATATTGAGATATATCTCAAAAAATCTTTATTTTATTCTCTTATTTACTTTTTATTTATATCATATTTCTCCAAGGATATCATCTATCTATATAATCAATTAAATAATAATTGATTATGACTCAAGATCACGGTATGGATAGTTAATCTCATGAGACTTTTTCTACCATGATTCATATGCAAAAACATTATCATATTCCATAAGGTAACAACAAATTCCATTGATCAATGAATATTTATATATTAAAATATATTACATTTAGGTATGGTAATGTTAAAATATAATCATTTGAAAATGACCCCTCCAATTCATACAAAATATTCTTCACATTTCTTTTTCCATATGATCTTAACCCATTTAAGTGTAATCTAGGTAAATGGGGTAGACAATCAGGTAATATTCAAATTCATTTTCGATAGTAACCTACCAAACCACTGAATGGAAATATATTGGTATCGTTTGTTGTTGTAGGACATTATTTGACTTTCTTTTTTTTCATATTTTCCAATTATAACAAATCTTTAAAGAATACATGTCTATAAAAAGAAACATCCAAAATATTTAATTCACACTTAAAATATTTATTACGTAACTCAGTAATTATAAATGTCTCATGAATTATCCAAAAGTCATTTTCATAGACATAATAGGTCATAAAAAAACCAAGATATCAATAATGAATATTAAAATTAAATTATCATGTATTACATGAATACTCTTTTCATTAGATCCAATATAAAAGATAGTTCATTAGTCAATCCAAATACATTTACTGTTACCTTTTAATGTTACGACATATTTGAATTTTTGTATTAGGAATGTATTTTTATTTATTAACAATTGATGATACCTAGAGCAATGTAAAATCATATAAAAATACTTATCTTTGATATTTTAATCAAATTAGTCATAAATATAGGGTATATGATTATTGTTATTTATCGTAATGGTATTTATTTACCTTTAATCCTTTCATAGCCTCATTGATCTGTCATTCCACATAATGAAATGATCATTGAATTTCCCTTGTGAAACATTATGCCATATAAATCCTAGGTCCCAAAACACTTTTACTGGTATCTTCAAATCCACTAACTCTATAATGGGTATTTTATAGGGATTTTTGAATATTCGTCTTCAATTATGAATTAAATTAATGGAAAGTAGACATGAAAATCTGGAGGATGTCTAGATAAATACTCATGAAATACAACCATGTATTTCTATTAAATATGTACATTCCCTATTTCATGATTGACATTTCCATCCATCGTTTTTCATTGATATAAACCCCCATGAATCTCGATCAAAACGTACACTGGGGTTGGATTCAATCATGAATCAATGAATGAGGTCTCTTCTCTAATGATGAAGAACACAAAAACTTTATCAATTATTGTAATTTACTTCTCTTTGTAGTAAATGTATTCTTTGTATTATTAAATCTAGTCTATACTAAGAATCATATGAAATTAATCCATAGGAATACCAATGATTTCTCAAAATAAATTTCAGTTATGTTTCATAATTGGAACTGACTAACCCATTCTTATCATAGTGATATTTTCTTTTATGAGTATTGAACTAAAACTCTCTTATTATGTTTAAAGGTAAATATCTTATTTTCATTGAACATATATATGATTTGAAAGATTGATGATCTAAAATCAAATAAATCATTATATAAATTTGAGAAAATGCTTAATGTACTTCCACCTCTTAATTGGGTACATCCACCTCAACTGTATTGATCACATAAGCGTTGTCATCCACAATCAGCCTCGTTTATGGTATGTTCCCCAAAAACATGAGGGTTGGTGTGAATAATTACCCATTTCATCCAAATTTAATAAATGAAGATCAATTATTTTTTTCTTCTATATTAATTAATTATCTATATGACCCTTATCATTTCCCTTATGACAAACTCTTATGCCCTTAATATATTTACAAATATATTTATTCACATGATTTCCACTTGAGGAAAATTTATTCAATTTTATATTATTATTTGAGGAATTCTATTTTTTGTGCTGTAAATCTTATCACATTTTATTCTGAATAACTTTATATATGTAGGATCATTAAAAATATTAATCTATTTTTATAGCACATAAAAATATTTAATCATGTTATGAAAATTGTTATGAAACCAATACCATATCGAAACATGGAATAATCCTTTCAAGAACTATTAAATATTGATTTCTGTATTATGTATGAAATCACTACTATAAGAGGACCAGCCTGTAAATGTAGCCTCTCACTCAACAAAACATTCTTCTTCCACTTTCATTAAGCAAAATAAGTTTCCCTTCATTACAATCCATTTATCATAGGGGGAAATATTTTTTAAAGACTATTTAATTAAAAATCATATATTATATGTGTTCTAATTCTTCATAATGAATAGTATTTTATATCAAAACACTCCATTGATCAATATCACCCTTGAGTGAGTTTTATACCTATTTAACATCTTCATTTTAATCACATTTCATGGACCGATATTTTTATTAAATGGACTTAATCTATTTCTCAGTTACCACATTATTAGTAGTTCCACTAAATTATGGTGGATTATGTTGTAAAAAGATATCCATCATTGGAGAACCATGTTTTGTAACTACATGTATCTGTATCTAGGAATGTTTATATATCATAAAATGATTATGCTACCCTAATATCATCATGATCTTCTTAGTTCCAATACTTGGAATATGGAATTACTCTATAGGGAAATCTCTATATCATCCATGAGTATTAATACCCTTATTTCATTTAAATTCCTTTAATATACAATAGACTATATATGATAATATCATAAAATAATTAAATTTAAATGATAATGTATAATTCTAAATCAATTGTATAACTTATTATAAATTATAAATTTACTCATTATTAATCTCTAAATAAGAAACATGGTTTCTTTTTTAATTTACTTTAATCATCAAAATATTTTAAAGTTATTTATAATTTTTTCTAATGAGAATGTGAATTATCAAAATTATATCATTTGAATTTGTCTAACTTGGTCAATAGTAAGGAATATTTTCAATCTTCATGTGATGATTGAGTCAAAATGCAATTATTCATTGTTTAGAGTTCTTTTCCTTATGTATAAATTATATAGAACCACATAAACTTATAGTATCCATATAGTAATATTTTTCATAAACACCCCATATAATCTAAATATTAACAAAACATCAAGATGATAATTTTATAATGTCCTCGATTTCTATAATAGTTTTATGTTCTATAATATATGTTTATGAAAATATAGTTCAAAATGACTCTACTAAAAATTCTCAGATACCAATAACATCATCCCATTCTCTAATAACAGAAATACAATGAAAAACATATTAAACTGTAATATATTAAAGTGTAAAAATTATAAAGGATCAATAAGGTTTGTAGTTTTCAATTACCATATAAATACATGATTCCCACAATACATTGGAATATAATTTAAATAATATTAATGTTAAATAATTTGAAACCGTGTACTATTTCATAGAATTCATATTCATTTACTAGTGAAAGGGTACAAAAATATGGTGATCTCATAATATCATTATGAGATTCATATAGTAATATTTATCACGAATAAATACTGAATAATTAATATATAAAGTTAAATGACCGATGAAATGATTAATTTAATAAATAAATTTAATATCGTGATTGTATAAGGCATAAATAATATGAAAATGTAAGTAACTTAAAACACATGACATTAAACCAATAACATTTGTAGAAAATTAATCCATTTATAACACCAATGAAAAATTATTATGGATATTAATAAAAAATATAAATGAATTATAATCCTTTTGTCTGACATAATGATATCAGAAATCATCATATTTATAATTTCAAGACATAATTCCAGGAAAGTATTGAAGTATAGGTAAAACCGTATTTTATTTGGACAACATATTTGTCTCTTGAGAGCAGACGATTCATCATGGGGAAGTAAAATTCTTTGAACTAGCCTTCACTGCATGTTTGATGAATTCCTCGAATATCAAATAGTCAACATTATTGATCAATAATATTCCTTATCAATAAATTACTGTTTAATATAATAAATACTAAATAAAAATGTTTCTCGGTCAATCTAATGACTTTCAAATTCAAACTCCACGTGTATAAATGATATATGTTTTGAGAAATAAGAATATTGTTGAAAAATAAAATGTATATTTAGGGGAAATATAATATATAATGATAAAAAAAATTTAATGTTTCATTGGAAATTTAATGACCACAAAATTTAAAAAATACATGATATCCATATATTTTCATTTAGAATATATGTTTTATTTTAATATCATATACTTTGTAAGAATAAAATGAATGGATGTGAAATATTAAAATACCATTTCATGAAAGTGTTTTCTTTGAAAAATCACATGAAATGTTTATGATATGATAAATTCTAAGAATATTTTATGGTGGTAGTGAAGTTTTTTATAATCATATAAGTTAAAAACATTCCTTTTGACTTTATTTTAAGAATTTAAAGAAGTATCATTCAAGAAAACAATACAAATTTCCCTTTAAAAACATATTTTTAAAATTCATTGATAAATTAATATAATAATAATAAATAAATTTCATAAATTAAATGGCTATTGTATAATAGTTTTAGAATACATGGACAAGGAAGAATAGATATCCTATAAATGATAGAAAAAAATTGTATTTTCATTTAAAATATTAATTTTCAAATTATTGTTCCAGTGAAATGAGAAGTTAGAATAATATATGGAATTTCCTTAAATACAATGTGGATTAGAAAATTATTGGGGATTGTAAAGGATATATGATGAGATTACACCATTAAAAATAAAAACGATCCCAAAAGAATGTGAGATTGTAAAATAGATTTTTACCACATTGGTATCATATAAGTTGTATCTAATTGAAATAATAGAACTAAATTGATACATTATTAATCTTTAATAAATAGTTATTCATGTTAAATACATCAATGGTGTAATATATATATAATTAAAATTGAATAGGCTCATAATAAGTATCAATGGGAATAGAAATTTATATGATGTCCCTTACCTAACAAATCCATTTTGTTGAATATTCTTTAACCTCCTTCATATAGAATATAATCATTTGGATAACTTTTTAAGGACCCATGGGGTTGGTATTTTTTAGAAGATCTTTATCTGTATAATTTTTCAAATAATACTGGTCATAAATATTGGAATTAGTTTTTTAATATAAATGGTTTGAGATATGTGAATTAGTAAGGGAGGGTGGTGCCCTTTAATATTTTTTAGATGGGACCTTCTTGGAAAATATGTGGAAATATTCCAAAACACTATAAAAGTATTCCCATGAATTTTTTTTCCAAATGACCTTGGAATCAATGGTTAGATGAATATGATCAACATATGGCCATAAAATAATATATTTTATTTTTTAATTGGAAACCTTAATCTTATCTATTAATAATCCCCCCACCACCCATCCCCATCCAAATAAACACATTTGATCTTTACTGGTGTAATTTTTTTTAATGTTTTTAATATTCATTATGAAAAAAATATGTTCTCATTACTACTGAATATCAATTATGATTATCCCGAATATATAACCAATTTTAGAAAATTAATCTAACATAAGTTGAAAATTTTAATTTAAAATAACTTAACAAAATGTGTCAAAATGTATTTTCACAATAAATTCCATTTTTAGCAATATATGGTCTTATATTAATTATATAACTTGTAATCATCGTTAAATGGAATTAAATTCTTGTATATATATATAATAAATTATTTTAATTTATATCACTAATCATTAAATATTATTTTAATTAATTAAAATTTATAGACATTATATAATTTGAAACAAGAATAAGTATTCCAGAAAATAAATAGTTTTTGAAAAGTATTCATTTTACATCAAAATGGTCGCATAATTATTTCTATAGAACTTGTTCTATCTCATGTGTTCATAAGACTATATCAGAAAATTTGAAATTATAATAAGTGATTTCTATTTTCAAATTTAATATTGAATATTAATATTGAATGTATTTAAATCACAATTTATTTATAAATAATATTGGAATTCTAGAGGAGAATATATGGATACATCATCAATATAGTTGAAATAATTAAGGATAAATTTAAAGGGATATAATTATTTTGAGGTTATATATTTCAATTAAATGAGTGGGATACATTTTAAATAACATTGACAAAAATAATGGTTTGTATAGTGAATGAAAATTTTATTGAAAATAAATATAGAAGAATCATAACATGAAATATATGTTATATAATTTTTCATAGAACATAAATATTTTAGATAATATTTAGGATATTTTGTAAATAAAAAAATAAATTTTAGCAAGAATAATTAAAAAAATAGCGTGAAAATATCATTCAAATGGATAATTAATATTCATGTCATTACGATAATTTATTTTCTAGTCATGTCAATATGATCTAAAAATGATATAGTAAATGAAAAACCTATAGAATAAATGATCCTTTTCAATGATGTAATATATTATATTAAACAAATAATACAAATCACATAAAAAATAATTTGAAAATAAAAACGTGAAATAATTACCAAAATAAATTATTACATGTCTAGTCACATTTAATATAAATAAAAAAACTAGTATCACAAATAAAATAAAATGACCTAGAACTCTAAAATATGCCCCTACTACCTTATTCCATGATGGTGTATTTCACTAATTTTTAGAGTGACTCCACCCTGTCAAGTTGAATATACGATCGAGACCTTTCATCCCAACATTTTCATTTCTCACTGAATCCTTGCTTTGGACTCTAACTATAGATTAATTATTTTGGACAATTGGATTCAAAATTCAGGATGAAAAAACAAAAAAAAACATCATGAAAATAAAGATATTGGTGTACCTAGATTTTTATTTTTGATCTTAAATTTCGGTGAATTATGTATAACATTTATTGGTTTTCCAATTTCATATGAATTAGAAAGGGATGTTCCTACAGAATCTTATTATGAAATGTATTTTGACCATAGTAGGAGAAAAATGATTCCATTTTCTAATATATGAACCCATGTGGAAGTTATGTTACCATTAATCATATAAGATAGAAAAACTCATATTTACATTAAAACTATAAAATAAATCAAATAACCCATAAAAATAATACAAAAGGACATTGTAAGATCATTCCATATGTAATATACGTGTTGTGACATCTTATATAAAATCTAAGCCACTCAAAATAAATTGTCACAAAAGAAGTGGTTGTAAATGGTTAAATTACATTTATACCACATGAAGTGGCTATTGAGATAGATTTACATGCATACAGAACCATTTTTTGAGTTATAATGATATAATGTGAGGTAATAAAGAACGATCTCACCACATATAGTTTTAATTTCAAATGAAAGGTGCACCTGAGTCACAATAAACATACTGCACATGCATCTCATGAAAATGAGATATTTAAGCCTAGATAGACAATTAAATTAAAGAATCTATAAATCAATGGTTAATTATAAATCATGTAATATACATCCATATAGAACTAAAATATGATAATGATCTGATGAATATATAGTTTACTCATTCTCATATTGTGTCTAAACAATGGGGTGATGGTCATGATTTTTCATATTTAGTAAAATAATATGTATAATCATAAATACATTACTCAATATTAGTATGTTGAATGAGGTTCACATCAATATGAATAATGAGAACATAAAAATGATTTTTATATAGATAAAACACCAAATGATAAACATATTTTAAAGATTTTTATTTTTCCTTAGGTAATATCTCTCTAAAGCCTATGAGTACAAATTTAGATTTTTCACCAACATCTTGTCATGAAACAGCCATGATTTATTTTCTATAGAAATCAGTAATGATATATTTTTTGGTGTTTAAATTCGTAAAAAAAATTATTTATACTGTTTTTTCAACTAATAGTTCTCAATTAATATATTTTTAATATTATTTAATATGTAATGGTTCAAAATATTTCGTACTAGAAATTAATACAACTGGATGAAGCCACACTTATTCTATAATTTGTTTCATTACCTGAACATAACCACTCAGATTGATAACTCTTAAATGTGGATTATTCTAAATAATGACATCACCATCTACCTCAATCCAAGCACAATAAAAATGAGAAATTCAGGAAGTAAGGAGAGAATGATCCATTTGATAAGTTATTATATTCCAAATTATATTCCAATTAATAATTTCATACAAATAAAATGTGAATTGTTTTTTCATTTGGTTGCATATAGTACACTTATTAGTGGATAAAAAAGATTATAACATTTCATTAATTATTTATAAGAATAAAAAAACTCCATTGAAGTTATAGAGAATATATAATGATTAGTATATAAAGATTGATTTTATAGATTTGGATATAGAAATACATGAAAAGGAATAAGAAAAAATTAATTGTTAAGAAACCATTAAAATGGAAAACTAAAATTATAGAGTAATTAAACAATTATTGTACATTAATTACATTTTATTAACTAAAATAATGTTAAATTTGTTAATATTGTACAGTTTATTGTATAAATAAATAGTATAATATGTAGTTTGAATGAAAAAAAATCAGTGAAGATATTAGGAAAGTAACATTACTTACACTTGGAGAGGATGTATTGATTAAAAAAATTATTGGAATATTTCACTTAGAGTTGTATTATTTATAGGTTCTTATAATTTGTATGTTTATAATATAATATTATACATGTAGATATAATTTTATAGATATTGGTGTAATAATAAAATGAATTCAATGTAAATGTGAAACTGTTTTTCAGAATCTAAATAGACACCAATTATGATTAACATGAAAATTATTTACAGTTATTATGTTGTAAGAAATAGTTAATATCCATCGTTAGACATATTTATTTCAATTTTATGTTATTTATAACATTAAAATGAAAAAAGGAGAAAAATTAATACCAATAAGACAAATACACATGAAATTTCATTACCTCAGATCACCCCTATTACAATATTTTGATAAATCTAGGTAAATGGAAATAAATAATATAGATACGAATAATAAATTATATTTCCATGGAGCTACATAATCATAGATAATTTTTAATATTTATTTAAATTTGATAAAACATGTTTAATAAGTGATAAAAAATTAAACTGGAAACAAAATCAATCCTTGTGTTCTACCATATCCAGACTCAATGTTTTTTATGATTAATTTATATTTATATATTAAGTAATCAAATCTAATATCCTACTAGTATTCATTCAGTACATAAAGAAAATGGATATAAAACTATCCATATTATCCTACTTTAATGATCATAAGTAAGCTTGAAACACATAATCATAAGAAATATGGGGACAGTAATCCCTAAACAATATGTAAAAAACATATGTATAAGAAATTTAGAAACACTTTTTTCTAATAAATATAAAAATGGATGTGTATGAGTAATATCTAAACTCTTATATATAATAAATCTTGAAAAACTTATATATAATCTTTCTGCAAATAGATATGTATATTTTAGGCCCATCTGAATGAAGCAGCACCAAACATCAACCTCCATGAAAGACATTGAGAGGGTATTTAGAAAAATCAGGAGAAGTCACTAGGGATAAATCAGTATCTATGAAATTATTTCCACTTGACACACATTACTCCTCCATAACAACATATCACATAAATGAATTAGCTTCGCCAAACCCTATATTTTTAATACAGATCTCAATCAATTATTTTCTTTGAGAAGAATGAGACTTTCCAGTAGTATTATATTGATATATATATAACCAATGTAAGATGTATATTTTAGTGTTTAACTTAATTGTAGTTGAATATTATGTGTAATATAAATATTTTAATATATTAATATTTAAAAGTACATTGATGAACCATGTTATATATATTATAAATAATACACTACAGAATGCATATTGTAAATTGTCCAGTGTATATAAAATAAATGTGTAAAACTAAAAGACATTTAAGTAAAGATTTTCTGAAATAAAACTTCTGTAAAATGGAATTTATAATACAATAGTTTGCATTACATAAAATTATTTAATTAAATTATAGATAAAATATGAAATCATAATTTAATGTTTCCTTGTTATAGTATCAGAAAAGGTCAATCATATTTTCATTATTGTTATCTAGGATAACATTCATAGATGGATACAATCAGTTTTCATGGATTTTTGTAGTCATGGAACCACACTTTATAAAATCATGTTGCACAACATCCTCACAATCAAAAACATTCAACAGGTTTTTCTACATATATAATGGAGTTATAAGAATATTTATAATCTATAAGTGATAACTAATATCTAATAATTTGAAATTATAATGTTAATAATAGAAAAATTAAAATAATAAATTAACAAAATAATAAAATAATAAAAAAATTTAAATTATCACAATAAATCATATTTTTTAATTATTAATTTTCATTCAAAATAATTGTAAATGAAGAGTAGAAATATATACAAGAGTAGATAAAACAGGAACAATCTATTCAATTAAACCATCATCAGTGTTACAACCTAGTTGTAAAGAATCACTATTTTGATTCTCTTATTATGAAATGATAAATTTAATATTATAATTAAATGGTAGTTATTTTAATATATATTAAATTTCATAAATTGAGAAAAATATTACCTGTTTATATCGAATGATTCTGCATTTGTAATTGTATTTAAATAATTTAAAAAGAATAAATAAAAAATGTGATAGAAGAGAAATAAATGGAAAATTTTTTAAACAAATAATGTTTCTAATTTTTTTAGAGGTTCAATTTTTCAATGTTAATTGGATTTATATGGTCAAACTCAAGGGTTCTTTTATTAAAACAGACACAATAAGAAGTGACCAGTGATGGAGAAGAAGGGTTCCGTTGATGGAATATTCTAGAAGGAAAACTAAAATTATGGTTATTGAATTATAGAAAAGGAATGTAATACATAATCAGTTATCATTCCAAAGGTATGAATAATCTCAGAAAAAACATATGTGAAATTCATATATAAATTTGAAAAAAACGGTATGTTAATGTTATCAAATTAATGAAAATTAGCAAACAGAGTGAAAAGATATTTTTAGTAAAGATAATTACAGATGATACTGTATTAGATAAACCTAAAAAAATAATTAATATTAGAAACAAAAAATATGATATAATGGGTTGGAAAAATTATAAAAATTTAAAAGTTCCTATTATGATAAATATATCAAAATATAGACAAAATATTACTGAAATTGATAAGAAATATTTATGTATTAGATAATATAACAAAAATAAAATTTGAATATATCAATTTTTATTATAGATTTATATTAGGCATATACAGAATGAATAATTATTGAATCATAAAAGCAGTTCTACTGTAAGAACATATAAAATTAAAATAAGAAAATGTAATTACTAAATATTGGAGGGAATAAATATAATTATTTAAAATGTATGAGTAACACACCTTAATAATTAAAATGGAAATTTAGGATTAATGAAGCCTTGAAAAGGTAAGAAAATACTGGTCCACCAACTGAATTAGATTCCATTATTTTTGATTGAAACTGAATGAAGTGGATCCCTAATTCAGGATTCTGTAAATAATATGTATTTTATTATTGTATGGATATTTCATATTGATATAGTGATATGGAAGAGTGAAAATGGGGAAAACTTAACATAGAAGATTAGAAAAATAAATTTTTTTATATGTGGTATGCCTTGGGAGATGGATGAGTATGTTGATTTATCTTGAATAAAAAAATATAAAAGTGTTTCATAGTTATAGTATTTTTGTGCTAGAAACATTTCATCATCCAAATAATATAGGGATTCAAGGATATAGATGATAGTTCAAATGATGATGGAATCAGGTTTGGGATCATATATTTCATGGGAGCGAATGTATTCACATATGTCAATTTTGAATCTTAGGAAACATGTTATGGGGTGAAGGTGTTTAAATAATGGATGTCACCCTTCAACTAGATTTGATAATAACCATTTTGTTCTAGATTTGTAGTAGGAATGTACATAAATAACTATTGTTAGATCATAAAAGAATATGTATTGTAGGAACCTATGAAAAATCAATAGAAATTTAAATACTAAATGTTTTAGTGTAGAGAGAAACTTATTTATGAAGGTTTCAATAAAATGTTGTAAGTAGCACCATGGTAATTTATCATTGGGGATTTCATGAAGAGGTAAGCAAATACTGGCCCACAAAATGAAATAGATTCCCTTATTGTTGATGAAAACTGGAAAAAGTGGATCCCAAATTATTTATTTTGAAAAGAATTTGTATTCTAATACAATGTATATTTTTTTTATGAATATAGTCAAATAAAAGAGTGAAAATTATAAAAAACTGTTATAGAGGATATTGGATGACAAAATTACCCAATGTGAGGGGCTTCAAGAGACGGATGATTATGGTTGTTGATCACGACTACCATAATATGAAATGTTGTATTATTGAGAGGATTAGTGGGATTGAAAAATGAAATCAACCCATTGATCTAGGGTTTCAAGGATGATGGTTAGGACTTCGATGGCATGAGATTCAGTGTATGGATCAAAGATTTCATAGGAGTAGATAGATTCACATAGAATGAAGATGAATATGAGGAAAATGGATGAAGCTACAAAGACATGAAAATAATTGATTTTTTACTAGGATTACATTATATTTTAGATTATCTAGTATCTATAAGGGGAAAATAGGAGGAGTGGGGAGGAATATCAGGATGATGGAATCCTAGGATGAATATGAATAGGTACAACAGGTATAAGTGGTGGAGCCGGACGTAGAAGAGGTGGAGGATGAAAAGATAATGGTGGGGAAGGTAGAGGTGGAGAAAACATAGGTAGACGAGGCTGAGATGGATAATTATTAGGTGGAAGATGATGATGTAGATAATCCAGACATAGAGAATAAGGAAGATTACTAGGAAGAGGCTGAGCATCTAGAGGAGGATGAGACCAAGGAGGAGGATCTTGACATAGAGGAGTTAGAGGCTAAGCATGTGAAGGTAGACCATCCAAATGAGAAGAGAGTAGTGGAGAAGAGAGAAATTGAAAGAACATTGGGAGTAGCCGAGGAAAATCCCAATATTAAGAGAGAAGATAATGAATGTAATTATATTTGATTGAAGAATATGGGGATGTTGTGTAAGTACAATGTTATATGTGGCATGGAAATCCCCCATGTATAGTAGATAAACTATATTTAAAGTTAATTTTTTTAATTTCAATTATTATTGTAAATTACTATAAATGCATGGAGGAATATTTTAATTATACTTTTTAAATTATTCATACAACCTAATTTGAAATGGATAATTTCAAAAATTCATTATATTCGTATTTTGAACATCATTATATTTGATATTAATCTTGTTAAATGAAAATAAATTTATCCTTGAAATATTAAAATATGAATGTTTAATTGTATTAATAAAATAGAATTTTCCCTTACTATAATTGAGGCTTGGGTATTATAAAAATTTCATGCATAAATGTAAAATTATTTACCCACAGACAATACATATGATTTTTGTAAGGGTAAAACAATGAAACCCTCATGTAGTACCCTTTTTGATAAATTTGTTTTTAAAACCACTTTTTTATTTATTCATTCCCAATAAATTAATATAACACCTAATGATGATTTTTAAGGCTTCAAATTATGGCTATGTAATTCCTGTAATTTTTATAACCACTTTAAACCCTATTATAAAAGGATTTAAACATTCATTATTAATAAATAAAATTTAAATTTAAATTGAAATTTTTTATTTATTTAGTGTAGTTATACCGTGAACCTAAATTCTGGTGGTTTTAATTAAAAACAATAAAATAATCACTATTATTTTTTTATAATACCCTATTAAGATGATTTATGGGAATTTAGTTACCATATAAGAATGTCATGTTTCTTATACATGTTTTTTTTCTATACATTCTTCCTCTATTTCCATATAATGTTTTCTATCTAATGTTTTCAGTGTTCAGAAATGTTAGAGGTTGGTAATTTCTAATTGGTTCTTTAACTTTTAAAATATGACTTTTCTCCACATTCAAATTTATATTTATAATGGAATGAATTAATAAAACAATTATTTTTGAAAATATTAAAAAATTGTATTTCCATTTACATTCAAAAATTTATTTTTGAAACATTATATTTTTATAATTTTAATGTGTATTCAATGATATTTTTTTGAAATCTAAATTTTTATTATGTTTAAAAAATCAAAATCATTTTCTTCATTATTTTAAGTTGAATACTAAAGAATGTTTTATTTAAAACTGATCTATTAAAAAATGTTTTCATCAAGGTAATGAGTTCTCATTCCAACTGATATTCAATGTTTTTAGTAGTATGAGCTCTATTGTATTTTTGAAAAAAAAAACACTAATTATATATTTAATAAGGTAGTCCTTGGGTTTTATATATGTACGTGTAATGGGGTGGGTTTTATTACTTATCCCAGAAACATCACTAACTAAACATTTTTTAAGAAAAAATGGTGTACCACCATTTTGGGAATCTTCCCCTCTATGATATGCACCTATGATAATGTGCACTGATATCCTATTTTAATTTTATATTTACTCTAAATATTTAACCTCTCATTAGGATTTCATTCCATGTTTAATTTTTATATTATTACTTTTAAAATTTTAATATCACTGAATTTTATAAATTGATAAATTTATTTAATGTTTTTTATCCTTTATTTTTTATATTTGAGATGATTTGGTTATAATTTACTTATAAATTTTTTGTTAATACGTAAAATTATAAAATGTGATATTTAAATAAATTCCACAGTAATGATTTACACCCCAACTCCAAGAGAAATATTTTTACCTTTTAAAGGGTATCAAATTATTTCTATTAATGAAATAAATCATTATTTTAAAAAATTTAAAATCCAATTAAGTTTTATTTATTTTTAACTTTTTCAACATAAATTGAATATCAGTGATTTATTAAAGGTAAAAGTATATCTAAAAGTATTAGGATACACCGGTGGACTCTATATCTCAGACCCTCCGTGAATTATTTTGTGTTTATAGTATTCTTATTCTAATAGGAAGTTATCATGTTATCTAAAATTATTTCTCAAGATTCTATAATGGTTGTCCCATATATGGTGAAGAGGGACATGGTGCATGGTCATGAACCACAAAGAGATGTGATTTGGTAGTATTTAACTTCCTTTAGTTTATTTTTATTTGTGGTTTCCCCTTATACCCTATTCTAGATGTGTTTATTTACTTATGTGATAATGTTTATGCAAATTACATTTATTATTCTTGTTATATTTTATTTGGTGAAAATATTCACAGCAACTTGTTTCACAATACACGAGTGTTGGTCACACGGTTTTATGGGTCAAGAATAATATTCATGATAATGTGTATCAATCATAGATATTAGTTTAGATCTTCCTCTATGTTAGTTTGTTATAATTTATATAAAAGGAATTTTTTCCATAAATTACAGTTCATTTCCTTGAAATACAATATGTATTTATTGATTTATGGTAGAAAGGATATTAAGAAAATGTTGAGACTGGAGAGGATGTTTTTGAGAGTGTTATTATTCATTGTATCTTCATAATTGTTCTTGAATTATCATGGAAAGAGGGTATTTGAGTAATTTTCATAAGTTATGGATTTCATGAAAATAAAATTATATTTATATACGTTGGGAGAATATTTTTTATATTCAGAATCACTTTTGATTTTTGGCTAGGAAGGAAAATATGATTAAAGTCACATAGTACAATAACATACCGGTAACCATTGAGGAATTGGGGTGGATTATCATGAAGTAAATCTTGGTGTTATTGTGAGTTTGTTCTGTGGTTTACTATCCCATCTGACCAAGACATGCATATATATAATTTAACCCTAAACATGGTACCTTTTCAATCTTTGTCTAAAATTTCTTCACTTTGGTGAGGTTATTTTAGAAGGATATTGATGGTTTTTGTTTCATGACTAATTTATTATATTGTATTAATCACCACTATGATGGTTTTAAATCTATTAAAAACCAATTTGTGACTTTAAACAATGTTTTTGAGTTCTTCGAAAAGTATTTCCAATTAAAAAATGGTTCTTTTTAATAAAAATATATGTTCAGGAAAAAAATTATCCAAGAATCTTATTTGATGTAATGGACTTATTTTTTCTGATGAAATTTTGTTCCTTGATTGGTTTAATGTTGAAATAATTTTGTTATTGGAAAAATATGATTAATTATTTTGAAACCATGTAATAATTTTCGTGATCTGGAAAATAATATTCTAAAACAATTATTAATATATATCATGATTTTATATATTTAATAAATGTGTAATATTATATAAGTTAGGAGGTCTTTTTTACTCTAAAAATAATTATGGTTTTTTAAAATTTGTGTGTGGTATTGTTTTAAATCAAATTTCTTATCTATTTTCCATTTTTATTTTTTTTATGTTTGAGTTCAATCACATAAATTTTGAGATTTCCATAAATGTAACTCATGTAGTCATTCATGAATGGAATTATTTGTTTTGATATATGTTCTATAGAGTTTTCCATCACATTTATAAGAGGGAATAACTTTCATTTTATAACTATATCAAGACATGGAATCGAGAGGTGGATCTAGAGTTGGTCTTGTATTTGGAACCCATCCATTTTTTATTGGATCATTGAACTCCCTATTACAAGGGAGAGTAGGGTTTTCATGATGTAGTGAAATGGATTGAATAATTTTATTTGATAATATTTATTCTTAAGACTCCCAAATATATAATGTTTTATTCTATCATCTCAATGTTTGAGGGAATTGGATGTGAGTATTGGGAATTCACAATCACTTTTTTTTAATTAACAGATACCTTTTTAACTCTTCAATTAGCTTTCTGATAATGAATGCTTCATAATTAGGGGATGAAGGATTAATTTACCAAGACATTTACATACAATCAATGTCAGATATCAGTTGTGGAGTAAGATAAAAATTTCTTAGTATTTTTATTTTTCATAAATAATCATTTTGAAAATATTCAAGATCATTTTTTTAAAGGCCCACTCCAAGACCATAGAAATTTTTTTCTATAATTATTTCTAAAATCTAGTACCTTGGTTGATGAAAGGTCCATGTATGTTGAAGTGTAACTTTAAATTTTATAGGAATTGGTTGATTCCTCATACATTTTTGGAGTAAGTTCATATTTTTTTTGATTGATGGGTTGTTGAAATTGGTTTACTATGGATAATTATTCTGGGGAAATAATATTCATTTTATGCACATCAACTGTGTATCATATGGTTATTCTAATAGGTTTTGTTAAAAATAACATATTGTTTTTAAATGGTGTGGATTTATATGTCACCATAAGATGTTCAATAGGATGGGATACAAAAATTATAGTGTTTTGATCAGAGATAATTGGATATATACTACAGGGAAGATAATGCTAAAATAAAATATATCATCATCCATAGGACTTAGAGTGAAGCTTCTCAAACTATGTTGGATCATCTGGTGGATGTTTATAGTGTTTGTAATTTTCCTCTTGATGTTGGAGTAATGAATTACTGAGTCATCATTGATGGTTTTACACTATTGTACCTTTAGTATATATGGAATTATCCTTTTTATTCTCTTTTTTCTCACTGGGGATAAAATGTTTTATTTAGTAATGGTTTCGATTCTTTTTTATTTATGTAATAAGAGGTATTTAAATTTGTTCATTTTCTCTTCCATGTGTTTCAATAAATAGTCATTATGGGTTATTATAGTGATTTTTTCATACGAAGAAATTCAATATGCTGGGGGAGATTAGAAATGTTTAAATTCTCATGTTGAATTTTTTACTTATCTATTTAATAATAATTCTTTTTTCCCTAAATGAAGAACCCAAAATTTTTATTTCTGGTTCCCTTGAACCTAAACATTAATTTTTTGGATGCTTCAAAATAAAGATGTATGTTAATATTCTTTTTAATCATAGTGTGATATTTATATATTATACCTCACTTGTTTGTGGGGAACTTTATTTTTTGGGAATCTCATTTAGATATTTTTGGATCGTTTTGGATGATTTTATTAAGTTCCTGAGTTGCGATCATGATGGTGGATTCACATTCATACTATATATTTGTTGTTTCTTATCTATTCACTCTTTTGAATGGATTTAAAATTAACCCTGAATGGTTTTGACCCATAGATGTTTTTTTCACTCATGTTTATTTTATTTATTCTTGTGTTATCATACATTAGACATTTTTGGTTGTTATCTTTCAAAATCACTATTGTCGCTTCCATTTTTGGGTGCCTCCATATTGTCGTTGTTTCATATAGGTTTGGTTTAGTATTTAATATGGTATCATATTGTATTTAACATATTATTTTTAGCTCAAACGTATTGTAATGGATTATTTCCTTCATGTGTGTCTTGTTTTTGATTTTTCACCCGCGTTGTTGTTTCTAGATGTTTTTGTTTAGACTGGGATAAGATTTCGGGTTGTAATTGACTAACTAAGACTATGTATAATTGTGATGGACTAAGAATATAGAGGTGTAGGTAGGTGATTTGATGAGTTTATCTGGGGGTGATACGTGGTGTTGAATATTCTAGGTTACCATTGAGTACTTATTTAGGTTAGAAATATTTGTTAGTTATTTTCCATCCCAATTAATGGTTGGATAATTGATGGAATTTTTTTAGCATTTCATAATATAGTGAATCTTTATATAGTAGGTACCTCTATTTTGGGTCTTCATTACATTATATATACATTCTTATTCCCTTCAATGTATTTGATTTTATATTTTGGGAGATGTGTTTAGCTTTTTTATTTTAATTAAATGTTTATTTAGAATTATTTTTAGGTTGTTCTCTTGGAGTTATCCAGGTTTTAATATTATGGGTGAGTCTTCTTCTTCAAATTCATAGGTTTTCCACCTCATTGGATGAGTGTGGTAGTAATTTTTTTTATTATATATTTTTTATCTATAACTTTATTGGGGATAGAAAGCCCAATTGTTGGTATAATTATAAAATACTCATTTTTTTGTAATTGATACCCCTTATGGTTTTTGTTTATAATTCTATCGAATGGATGTATAATAAACTTCAACTTAAATATTACCCTTATTCTCGGTATAGGGTAAATGTTTAAATATGTTTCAATTTTTATTTGTTTTTAAGGGTGGGAATGTTATTGAAGGGTTTTTTATGGAAACCAGCTTATTTAAAAATGTTATTTATGGGTAAGAATTTATTTTGGCCATTACATAATGGTAAATGAAATTACATTTACATGGTATTGTAGATGTTATGTAATATTAGATTGGATTCCCATCACATAATGGTGAATTCAATGTTACGTAAGGGTATTCCCTTAGGTTTGTACACTACGTAAGGGTAACATTAGAGCTATGTAAATTTCACTAATTTTTTCTATATTTTTTCAAAGGGTGTACCTTAACTATCAAGGGAAACATCATGTTGTAAAAGGATATGTAAGGATACATAACCCACTCAGTAATGGTAACCCTTACCTGTGTAATAGTACAACCTTCATTTTGTGAGGTTTATAAATTAATTCTAAAAGCTATGTAAGCGTATCCTGGAGTTTCATAATGGTACTTTTGAGTGAATGTCATATACAAAGGTAAAACCCTTTACCCTTATATCAAAATTTTGATTTTTTATATGTAAATTTTTTTTAACCTTATGAAACATCCTTTTTGGTAAAAATAATTTTATTCTTATATTTTTTATTTCTTCTTCCCACATATTCCATTGAAAATAACTTTAAAATATTTAAAAATATTGAAATAGTTGGGATTTATTTGTTATGAAATTATTAATGTTTTATCCCTTCTATTAATGTTTTTTAATCCATTTACATTAAGTATTTTATTAAAATGTAAATTTCCATTATTATTTCAAATCTTGGGTTTTTATTCTACGAACCAGAACACCATTGGATTTATTTAATAATATCCAAACCTCCTCCTTCTGTAAAAAAATTTTTCCTCCTAAATTTATTGTGTAAATTAAAATACACTATAAAAGTAATTTTTACTTTTTATTGTATCTTTCTATATTACTAGATCATATATATCATGATTTATTTTCAATCTAGTGGTTTGTGTCCCCAAGGATTTCCAATGTTGGTGATTTCATAGTTGGTCATTCCATTTCAAAACACAATTGTTAACCCTTGTCTCTATGAAACTAGGGAATGAATCATGTTGATAATTATTTATAAAAATATATTAAAAAACATATTTCCATTCCCAATATAAAATTATTCATACAAAATACTCCTTTTATCATTTTATTGGGTGTTCAATGATATTTTGTGACATACACATATTTATGGTGTTTAACCATTTCAATGATTATTCATCATTATTTTAAATTGAATACTATGAATTTTTTTGAAATCCCTTTTTATTCTAGAAATTTTTATATAAAATTAGTGATTCTCATTAAAAAATGAATTTCAATGATTTTATGAAATTTTTTGAGGATGGATTTAATAAAGAACACATTTTACTTTTTTACACATAGTATGACTAGGTTGTTCAACTCTATTTCGATAATGGGTTTTGTTTAATTACATATCGCAGAAAATATCATTGACTAAACATATTTTATGGAAAATTGAGTACCCTATCTTTGGTAATCATCCCATATATAATGAACAACTTGGATAATTTCCATTGGGTGCCAATTTCACCATGTATGGTACCCTGATGATTTAATCTCTCATAGGGATTGTGTACCATGTTATGGTGATACATTTTTTATATTGATATATATAAAATCATTAAATTATGCATCATAAAATATTTATTGTTTATATTTAATCTTTTATTTTTAAAATTTTAATTACTTTTGCAAATATTTATTTGTACAATGGGTTGAAATAAAAAAAAATTATAAAAATTGAAGTTAAAATCTATGCCTCAATATAGTTTGACACCCAAAATCAATGAGAAAATATTTTTACCATTAAAAGAGTATATACATGACTATATTAATGAAATAAATTTTTAATCATATTAAAAATAAATTATATATAATGAGGAATGATTCCTCATTATTTATAAATTAATCATTAGTGATATATTTAGAAAAGACATATACATATTTATAATCATTGGTGAGACAAAAATATCGATATTGTAGCTTACAGCCTTCTTATCTCATTTTGTGTTTGCATTAGTATTGTTTCTATAGATGGTGTTCATGTAATTTTGACATATTTTCATGGATTCCAGACATGTTTGATGACTGTGGGTGACTTGAAACATGGGCGGTGGTTATGAAACACAAGGATATTGGTTTTGTTATTTCTGATCTTCCATTAGTTTATTTTATGTATCATCTCATTCTACCTTGTTATCATTGTATGATTTTACTTTTGTGATGATTTTTACATTGAGTATATTGTTTGTTGTTATTTTTATAGGAGGAGTCATTCCAAAATATTTTTTCTGATGATCATGTGTTACTTTTCAACACATAGGGTTCAATTATTTCCTTTAGAATAGTCAAAAATCATTTTAGGTAATGGTTTATAAGGTCATATGAGTCGGTTCATTACAATCAAATATCCTTATATCATTTTTATCATTTAATTAAAAATCCCAGGAAATATAGTATGTGATATGGAATTATAGATAAAACATATTACATGAAATTTATAAAAAATGAATCAATATCAAATACATACTAATTAAAAGTATAATAAGTTCTTAGTGCACATCATATCTCAAATAAGAAATATCATGGTCTAATAAACCCATAACATGGGTCACAATTCAGTCTTTGAATTCTCTTAATGTCTTGAATAATAAAATTAAATTTATGAAAAAACATTCTCAATATTATTATTCATTTATTCTATAGTATTCACAATCCCATATGTAAATACATTACTATATAGTTCAAATTCATGTTAGTTTCATGATACTATTTGATCAAATTCTATATAAATCTCTTGGTATGTTCACTATATTTCATGGATATATAAAATAAATTTATAATCAGTATAATTAGAGATATATTTTTCATTTATTATTCTTTTAGTGCACAATATAAACAGCTCCATATGTTTTCTAAATGAACACTAATTAAGACTGATACCTTAATTTTTCCACTTCTGGTGGTTATGTTTACTATTACCATTTATTCTAATAACACTTATAGAATATAGAATGGTATGTTTATAGAAATATTAAACATCATTATGTAGTTATAATTATACAATATACAATTAATTAAGTTTGGATTTTCATCAATGATTTCAATTTATAACATAATTTTTATTGGTAGTTAGATTAGTGAAAACACTAATGTACTATAATTTTACATGTGAGCATGGTTATGTTAACATGTGAGATTGTTTTATAAAAATGGTTTGATGCCGTGTTTTTTAGGGGTTAGATAATTTTTTGATATTTTTTTCCATGCAATAATTTTTTTCGTAATATTTTTCCTTTATTATAAGATGTTTTATGATCCTCGGAGGGTTGATGGTCAACATGACAAGGGTTTAGATGCGTAAAACTTTAGAAGTATTCAGCGCCTATGATGGATGGACCAATGGTGATATGCATGGTAGTGTCAAATATGAATGTGGATTGATTTAATTAATTGAATATGGAATACTTATTGTTGTGATTTAATATAGAATGTTTTCATATTAATGAATCTATATTAAAGGATGTATGGTTGTCTTTCTTTTTTACCTACAATACTTTCTCCACTACTTTATATATCTTATTGTTCTTGGTTTATACATCTTTTTGGGAATGAATAGGATATTTTGTAGATTAACTCGAATAATGCAATGTTAAATTTTTTTCCCAGATATACTGTGGGATCATTTGAATTATTCATAGAGGTATTAGAAATAGATGTATAATTAATGTAAGAATGGGCTTCGTTCTTGATGTTCACTTATGATATTGAGATACTATATAAAATTAGAAATGAATTTAATATTACTTCTAAAACTTATCAATGAAGAATAATATTTTGATTTTGGAATTATAATAACTTTAATTCAAGGATATTGAATTATTTAATGTACCTAAAAAATTTAATGTAATGAATCAAATAGATGATTCAGGAAATAATTTTATGCTTATAAGATATATAGTCATTATTAGTACAAGACATGTGTCTAAGATAAAATAGATTCACTTCAATATGAGGATAGGTTGATTTCCATAGTGTTGTTGTGAGATATATTTATCATGTATGTTATGTGATTTAATATGCACCCCACCCATGTCAGTTGTGTTACTCACAAATAGTGGACTCTAGGAGCGTGTTTTATACAATATCTAGCATGGTGAGAAACAAATAAATGACTCCCCACACAGCCAAAATTTATTTGTCTCGTAGTATTATGTGCTAATATGTAAAAGGTTATATATTTCATATATGTGTGTAGAGGACTGTAATGGATTGTGGTCATTTCAAAAACATGTATCTCAATATATTATATCATAAGGACTATTATAGGAACATCATGTATGGGTTGTGATGTATGGATGTTTAATACATGAAATACATGTTATAGTGGTCTAGATTTTTTGTTTCTATCCCTAGTTTTTTTATGGTATGATTTGATTATTTAATGCATGGGTGAATGGTATGATAATATTACAATGGTTTATGATAACTAAATAAGAGTGTATAGAATATGGAGACACATTTCAAATAGTTGAAAAAAAAAGATAGAGTAAAATTATATGAATTTTTATATTTTGATTCTAGAAGATTTGAATTCATTTACAATTTTATTCACAATATTTATAAAGTTGGCACTAAAATTTAAAGTGAAAGATAATTAAATGATAAGAAAGTGGTTGTGTAGTACCCCCAATTTCTGGTATTAAACCCTTAATTGATTCTTTTCTTGGTTTCAAAATTTATAGGTGAATTATGGGAGAATCGGGAGATCATGGAGTGAAGTTTGAAGCAAAGGAGAAGGCACACGATCAGCGCACAATTTGTAAAATTGTGCGGCCAAACCATGAATGTCTGACTAAGGAGGTAGAGTATTCAGTAAGGTCGGTGCATGGTTAAGGGAAACCATGCGATGAGGTCATGCGTGAAGGATGACTGAGGTAGAAGATAACAAACGGTTAGCGCACAGTTTGTCAAACCATGCTGACTAACCGTGCGGTCACATAATCTTAGATCCTAAAATTGTGCATCTAACTTGTTTTTTAATTAATTTCTTTGTTTAAACCTCCTAAGCGACCATAACTCGGAATTAATCTCCCTTGAAGGTTGGAAGACTTCTCCCAAGTGTTCCGGAGGCGATCCGAAGGCTTCTCTTAGAGAATCGATGCCAGATACTCAAGGTATGTGATCATTCTTGGTCGGTTTCTCAGATCTACTTAGATCTACTTCTCCTCTTCTCTCATTTTCATATAACTATGCACATTTTGCGTATGTCTAATGGTGTGGATGCCAAATATGACAAGATTTGGTCTAGGTTGTCTTAGGAGAAGAGATCTACGGAGGGTTTGCGGAGTTTTGACACGGTGTTCTTGAGCGTTCTACGTCTGTGCCTTGGTTTCACCTTATTTTGAGGAAGGTGGATTCACTCACCAATCCTCTTTCTTAGAACTTTAAGGATTAATTGAATATTTTATTCCATGATTGAAATGGTTTGTTTATCTATTGTGACAGAATGGTTGAATCCTCTCTTTTAGTAACGGGTGATGGAAATTGTCTGTTTTTGGAAAGTGGTTGTTGACGTAAATTTAAAATGGTGATTTTAAATTGAAAATGGTTTTATTGCTTAAATGAAATGGTTTTCAATAAAAGGGTGATTATTTATTGAATGGTTTTGAACACACATGGTTTTGGGCATGTATGGCATGGATTGTGGTGTGATTTCATATGCATTGTGATGGATAAGGGAGAGAAGTCCCACCATCAATAGGTCGGGACGGATAAGGTCATGAAGTACCCCTGTCATGGTAGTCCACTAATTGACGGCTTAGTGGAAGGATAATTTACCACTCACGAGTATAGGGAGGTCCAGGTTTCATGCATTGTTGGTTGTGTGGATTGGTGAAATTTAATGAATGTGCCAAATGGAAATGAGGATGGAATTGGGAACGTTGCATAATTTCATTTTTTGAGAAAGATGGGTTTTGTTGGAAAATGGTTTCGACAAGGAACATGTTATGTTGTGAACTGTTTTAGAATTGTTTTATATAAATTGTTTTATATAAATGTGCTAACATGATTTATCCTAGATGGATGGGTTGGGAAGTCATCAGGGAAAACCATCTGAGTTTAATTACTCATCCCTTACTTTGGCACATTGGTGCTTTTGAAGATTTCATGTACCGAGACGCCGGAAAATGTAATGTGTCACATGTTTAGAGAACTGCTTCATGATACTTGGGATGGTTTGTGATGTTGGGGGTTGGAGATTGTGGATCATGGAGTTGGGTTGTTGTCCTGTAGTCTTTGAGTTGTATTTCCACTATTTACTCTGATGTTTGAGTGTTGGTTTCTTCTATGGTACTCTTGGTTGGTTTTTGATAAAATTAATAGTTGAGTTTTCTAATCTTTTATCATGCATCATTTAGTTGTTTGTTTGATTATGGTTGTTGGTTATCTGGATGTTCAAAAAGTGTAAATTATCCCCCACTTGTTTGAAACCCTTCGACATTTATTTCCAGCCTTTGGAATGTTGGGGATGTCCCTTAAGGCCAAGTAATTACTCGTTGATCTCTCCAGAAAATGAAAATTTGTGGGTCATTACAAATGGTATCAGCTTGTTCGGTCGTTTCCTAACAAGTGGTCATCGATGTGGTTGGTCCTGGAGTTGAAATTACTTCTTTTCTAATCCTTGGGGGACCATCTTAGACCGGAGTAGGATTTTCAGAACATGAAATGTATAGCATAAAAGGACGTAGCTAACCCGTTTATGCTGAATGTTATGTTACCAGGGTGTTGGGTATGTAAGTGTTTTGGATACAATTCTAGAATGTTGGAAATCACATTGTCATGGGTTTAGCCAATGAGATGTGCATGACTTTCATTGTAGTGGAATAACTTCCCACTAGGATGACATATCTTATTAAAATAAATGATTTATGATTTTGGGAAAGGTGAAATTTAAAAAAAAAATAGAAATTAATTACTCAAGTGAAAGATTTTTAAAACTGGATATTTAGTACATTTAGAAAATGGGTGGATTTTTAAAGAGTATGTAGGATATTTAAAAAAAATGTTGAACATGTGGATTAGTTTTATGGTTGGAAAACAATGATGTGATAGTTGAATTGATATAAATTGAAATGCTAAGCCTTCAGTTGCTAGGAAGTGAGGCTAATGGTGTGCATTGTTTTTATAAAAAATGGCACCTTTTAGGCGTCATAGAAACCAACCCGAAGAAGCTGCAGAGAATGTGGTTGCGCCTGAACCACGTGGAAAACAAGAGATGGTTCATAGTATCGTTCAAGATTTCCAGGATGTGGACACAGGGAATTGGAGGGATGAGTCAAGACATGTAGACCATTCCGTCCAGTTCCAGAAGTAGAATCCACCCATCTTTTGGGGTGATGCTGAACCTGATAAGGCAAGGGTGTGGCTAAGCATGATGAGTCGTATATTTGATTTCATTGGCACACCAGTAGAGTTTAAAGTAAATATGGCAACGTATATGCTCGAGGATATTGCATTTCAGTGGTTGGATTTAGAGGTGTGGAAAGTTCTTCTTTGAAGGCAGGCATCATCAAATCAGGGCTAAGGTAGGAGATTCGATCAAAGATTGCGGTGATCTGTATTACGAATTATACAGAGATGGTGAACATATCAACAGTTTCTGAATGAGATATCTCTGGATCGATAGGAGGAAGCATGATGATACCCATAGGAATGGGTGGGAACTTTATTAATGGAAACAAGCGGAAGAGGGACACCTACTTCCAAGGTGGGAGTGCGACTCAGAACCAGACAGTGGGATCAGTCCACATTCCTCCACGACCCCAGAGCAAAGAAGGTTGATTTCAATGTGGTTCAACTGATCACATCAAATGAGAATGTAAAACACCACCGACAGAATGCCACAATTGAAATCATATGGGGCATCATCAGTGATATTGTTGCAGTGCTCCACAGTCAGGTGTTTGTGACACTTCTCAAGTGTTACAAGAATCTTATGCTTCGACAGGGTGAGTATAGAAAAGTCAGCCTTGCCAGCAGAACAGAGCTAGTTACGGTGATTCTAGGAATACCATTACCCCTCAACCAGGGCAATATCAGCAAGGAAACAAAGAGAACAGTGAAGTGAAGAAACACTTGTATGGATTTGATCCAATGATGGTCGATGATCAGGTCGGACCATCTATGGTGAGAGGTATGGTTCTTTTGAAGTATAACCTCATACAAGTGTGGTTTGATACTGGAGAATCGAATTCCTTTCTTGGTTCTCATATTTCTGATTTGATGAACTTAAAACTGGAAATTATGCATTTTGTCGTGAAACTGCAAACTCCTTTGGGTGAAAGATAATGTCAAGACTTTGTGTGTAGCGAATGTGCTATAACTATTGATCAAGATGAGCTGAAATGGGATTTCTCTATGCTGGAGATGGATGTCTATGATATAATCCTAGGTATGGATTAATTGTCAAGGTTTAATGCTCACATCGACTTTTATAGGAGAACGGTTAGTTTCACGACTGAGGACAACATAGAGAATCACTTCAGAGGAGAGAGGATAGTAAATAATGGTTCAAAGAGCTTGTTGGCACCAATGGTGGGAACTATTTCTAACCAATTGATAGCATTGACATTGGCATCATTGGAAGAGATCACGAAAAATAGTTTTACAGCTTTGTTGGATAAATTTCATGACGTTTTTCAAAACAATTCTCAGGATTACCACCTGTACGAGAAGTGGAGTTTACGATTCACCTCCATCCGGGAACCGGTACTATCTCACATCCATCTTATATAATGGAAACAATTGAGTTAAAGGAATTGAAAGTGCAGTTTGAGGAACAGGAAAGCAAGGGTTTCATGCGGCCAAGCGTGTCTCCATGGGCAGCACCCGTTTTGTTTCCAAAGAAAGCAGATGGAACTCTTCAGCTGTGTGTGGATAATCATAAACATAAACAAGTTACGATAAAGAATAGATATCCTCTTACCCGCATTGATGGAATGTTTGATCAATTGAGGGGAGCTCACTGGTTCTCAAAAATTGACATTCGGTCAGGATATCATGAGTTGTGAGTCCGGAAGGAGGATATTCCGAAGACAACCTTAAAGAAAATTTTAGGCCACTACAAATATGTAGTCATGCATTCTGGTCTTACGAATGCACCATCAGTCTTTATGGAATTGATGAATTGGATATATCAGCGATATCTGGATTCTTTTGGTGTGGTGTTTGTGGATGACATATTTTTGTATTCAAGAAAAAGGACTGAGCATGAGAAACACTTGACGATAGTGTTGGAAATCTTGTGAGACCATCAGTTGTATGCCAAATTATCGAAGTGCTATTTTTGGATATAAGAGTTACACTTTATGGGCCATGTATTTTCTGAGAAAGGTGTTTCAGTTTATCCAGAAAAGATAGAAGTTGTAATTTCTTGGAAACCACCGAAGAATGTCTTTGAAATATGAAGTTTACTTTGTCAATCTAGTTATTACTGACACTTTTCCCATGAATTCTCATGACTAGATTCTCCTATGACAAAATTGAAAAATAAGAACATTGCATTTCAATGGACTGAGGAATGTTGGAGATCTATTCAAGAGTTGAAAGTTCGCCTTACATCAGCACCTATCTTAATCTTGCCAAAATCAGGGCAAGGATACGTGGTGTATTATGATGCTTCTGGAATAGGGTTGGGTTGTGTTCTCATGCAAGGAGACCATGAGGTTGCTTATGGAACAAGTCAATTGAGGTTACATTAGAATAATTACCCAACAGAAGATTTGGAGTTGGCTGTAGTTGTCCATAATTCGAATACATGGAGACATTATCTCTTTGATGAGAAAGTTACTATGTTTACAGATCACAAAAGCTTGAAACACATTTTATCACAGCGAGATTTGAATATGAGGCAGTGGAGATGGATGAAGTATCTTCAAATGATTGACTTTGAATTAATGTATACACCAGGTAAGGGAAATTCAGTGACTGATGCATTAAGCAGGAATTCATATGCTACGTTGGCAAAAGGAAGCTTCAGACGAAAGGCAATTTATGTTGGTCTTAGCCGACATGCATGTGGAATGTGAAAACGGGGTTGATGTTGCATTTTTATTTTCAACTACACTTGTTCCTGATTTGGTGGAGTGGGTAAAGGAGGAATAGGAATCCGATGTAGACTATTTTGAAATGAGTTCAAAACTAAATGGTGGGGAGACCATTGAGGGATGAAATATGGAGGGGAGTTCAGTTTTGCGGTATTGAAATAGGATGGTTGTACCATTAGCTATTCAGAAACAAGTCCTTCATGCTTACCACCATTCAATATGGTTTGTACATCCGATTATAAAGGAGATGTATAAGGCATTGTTGGCGCAGTTTTGGTGGAGCAACATGAAACGAAAGGTAGCTGAATTATTTTCATGGTGTTAAATTTTCAGAAAGTTAAAGCAGAACATCAGTGGCTAGCTGGTATGTTACAAACTTTACCTATCCTATAGTTGAAATGGGATTAAGTATCAATTTATTTTGTTACATGACTTCCAAGAATGGTCCGGAATCCCGATGACATTTGGGTGATAGTGGATCGTCCAACCATGTCGGACCACTTCATCCCGATTCATGAAACTGATACGATGGAAGATATTTAAAAAATATATATCTGAGAAGTGTCTAAGAGTCATGGGGTACCAGTGTCTATCGTCTCATATAGAGATCTGAGGTTCACATCTCATTTCTGGAAATCATTACAGCAAGACCTTGGGACTCGGTTGATGATGAGCATGACATATCATCCTCAGACGGATGGGCAATCTGAGCGGATGATAAAAACGGTGGAAGACATTTTTTGGGCTTGTGTAATGGTCTTTCGTGGCTCATGGTAGGATAATATACACTTAGTGGAGTTCTCATACATAACAGTTATCAGGCATCGATATTCATGGCTGCGTTTGAAGCATTGTATGGGAGTCCTTGTCATTCTACTCTATGCTGGGTGGAAATTGGTGAAACATCACTTGTCGGGCCAAGCCTTGTACAAGGAAAAACAGATAAGATTTAGTTGATTAGTAAGAGGATGGAGAAGGCTCAGATTCTTCAGAAATATTATGTGGATCGTATCCGAAGACAGTTTTTGTTTGTAGTGAGTGATCGCGTCTTTTTGAGAATATCTCCAAGACGTGGACAATGTCATTTTGATAAGCATGGAAAATTATCTCCTCGATATATAGGCCCTTTTGAGATACTGGAACATGTTCTATAGGTGGTGTATCAGTTGTCATTTCCACCACGGTTCAGTGTAGTGCATAATGTGTTCCATGTATCTCAGTTGAAGAAGTATCAACCCGATCATGACCATGTGATCAGATGGGATAATGTTGACCTAGAGCCAGATGCCTCATTGATACATATCTTGGTATGGATAGTGGTTAGGCAGGATAATGTCTTGAATGGAAAAATAATCGACCTAGTGCCGGTTTTGTGGAAACATGGTCAAATTCAGGAAGAGACATGGGAACGTGAGAAAGAAATGAAGGAGCAGTGGACAGAACACTTTCGGTAAAGAAATGGGTTTCTACTTTCCAAGGACGGAATGACCAATGGTGGGGAGAATGTAGTACCCCCAGTTTTTTTATGTAACCCTTAAATGATTCTTTTCTTTGTTTCAAAATTTATGCGTGACATATGGGAGAATCAGGAGATCCTGGTGTGATGTTTGAAGCAAAGGTGACGGCGCACTATCGGCGCATGGTTTTTCAAACCGTGCGGCCAGACCGTGCATGTCTAACAGAGGATGTAGTGGCATCCGTACGGTCGGCGAACGGTTAAGGGAAACCATGCGATGCGGTCATGCGTGAAGGATGGCCGAGTCAGAAGCTAACACACGGTTAGTGCACTGTTTTTCAAACCTTGCGGACTAATCGTGCAGTCACATAAAGTAAGATCCTAAAATTGTGGATATAACTCGTTTTGCCTTTAATTGCCTTGTTTAAACCTCCTATGTGACCCTCGCTCGAGATTACTCTCCCTTGAAGGTTGTTAGACTTCTTCAAAGTGTTCCAGGGGCGATCCGAAGGCGTCTCTTGGAGAATCGAAGCTGGATTCTTAAGTTATGTGCTCGTTCTTGATCGGTTTCTCAGATATACTTAGATCTACTTCTCCTCTTCTCTCGTTTTCTTATATCTACGCCTATTATGGGTAGATCTTGGGGTTTGGATTTATAATATGAAAGGATTAGGTTTTTTTGTGTTAGGTGAAGAGATCTAAGGAGGGTTTTGGAGTGTTGACCCGGTGTTCTTGAGCGTTCTTCGTTCGTGGCTTGGTTTCACCCTTTTTTTGAGGTAGGTGACTTCACTCTCGATTACTCTTTATTTGATCTTGAAGGCTTAGTTTCAAATTTTTTTCCATGATTGAAATGGATTGTTTATCTGTTGTGAATGAATTGATGAATCCTCTCTTTTAGTAATGGGTGATGGAAATCGTGTTTTTTTGGAAAGTGGTTGTTGAAGTAAATTTAAAATGGTGATTTTAAATTTTCTACGGTTTTATTTCTTGAATGAAATGGGTTTAAACAAAAGGATAATTATTTATTGAATGGGTTTGAACACACTAGGTTTTGGGAATGGATTTCACGGGTTGTGGTGTGTGTTCATATTCATTGGGATGTATAAGGGTGAGATGTCACCCCATCAATAGGTTGCAAAAGATAAGGTCGTGAAGTACCCCCATCAAGGTAGTCCACTACGTGATGGCTTAGTGGAAGGATAACTCACCACTCACGAGAATAGGGAGGTACAGGTTGCATGCATGGTTGGTTGTGTGGATTTTTGAAATGGAATGAATGTGCCAAATGGAAATGTGAATGAAATTGGGAACTTTGTTTAATTGATTTTCTTGAAAAAGATGGGTTTTGTTGGAAAATGGTTTTGACATGGAACTTGTTATGTTGTGAACTGTTTTGGAATTGTTTTATATAAATGTGCTAACATGTTTTATCCTAGAGTCATGTGTTCAGAAGTCATCAGGGAAAACCTACTGAGTTTAATTACTCACCCCTTGCTTTGGCACGTTGGTGATTTTGCAGATGCCATGTACCGAGACGTTGGCAATGGTCAATTGTCATAGGATTAGAGCACTGCTTCATGATACTTTGGCTTGTTTTTGATGTTGGAGCTTGGAGATTTTGGAGCATGGAGGTGGGTTATTGTCTTGTAGTCTTTGATTTGTCTTTCCATTGTTTACTCTGATGTTTGAGTGTTGGTTTCTGTTGTGGTACTCTTGGTTGATTTTTGATAAAACAAATGGATAAGTTGTCTTAGCTTTTATCATGAATCGTTTAGTTTTTTGTTTGGTTACGATTGTTGGTTCTATGGATGTTCAAAAAGGGTAAATCGTCCCCCACTTTTTTGAAACACTTCAGCATTTATTGTCAGCCTTTGGTGCCTTAGGGATTTCGTTTAAGGCCATGCAGTGACTCATTGAGCTCTCAAGCCAATGATAATTGGAGGGTCATTACAGGTTGAAATAATAAAAATGAGAAATGTGGTAATAAATGAAATAATACTAAATTGAATGAGTCGTATTTTCAGGAAAATTTAAAATGGAGTGCAATTTTTTTCATGTATATGAAACAATATGGAAAATTGGACGTAGATGTCACAGACATATATGATACAAAATATTCAACTGACTAAAATAAATATATGAATACACATAGTCAAAGACCAATTCATATTACATGACAACATTAAATTGAATCAAAAAAATATATAAAGACAAATTGATTTATTGCATGAAACATCAATACATAATATTATGAAATCAACAATAATATTTCAATATGTATTGTGTACTATGTGATTGTAATTTCAAAGTATATATACACAAGCATGACTATAGAATACATAATTTAGATATACATTTCATTAGAAATTAATGATACAATATCATTGTATACATACATATTCTTATCATATAATATAAATAAACATGCCTTTCTGTACAGACAAATAACATTATATTTGTTCGTACGTAATATTATTGTAAATTATAAAAAATTAATAAATTAAAGGCAATTAAAATTGCTTCATATTGAATACTATAAAGTGATTCCTTATATATAATGTAATTAAAATGAAATATTCAGTCTCTAATAAGAAAAAAAATGTATTACGTATAATGTAATAATGGAACTAAAAAAATATCGATACAAGTGTATATAAGGAAACTGAAGTGAATTTCCTAGTGTAAATGTAAAAATTTAAGAATTTCATGCCTAAAATATAAATGATATTGAAGAATAATTATTCTATAATAATATGTAAATATGATTTTATTTATTTAAATATACTTTCAATGTCAAATATGATAATAACACCTTATTGAGTTTTTTAGGAGTATTAAAAGTAATTGTTTTTTTATGGAGTGAGATTCCATGGTGGATAATTTTCTGATGGGCCTTAAAATAAATTCATCATCTCTACAAAATTTCAAATTTGTATCTCATTTTTATACCTCCTTTGATCTTTGAAATAGGTCATCAAGCAGGTATGTTGTTCTAGCAAAAACAAATTCACCTCCTTCGGTTTAGGTCACTGCTGCAAAGTATATTTCCACCCCAAGGATTATTTATAGACCTGTCAGATCTGTCGGCTGAGATAAAAATAATGAAACAATCAATACATTTGAATCTAAAGTGGTTTGGATAGAGGTAGATGAAATCATTTTGTACTACATTAGATAATAATAGATGAATATAAATTATTTAAAATAAATAAAACTTGTTTGAATGATTTGAAAGGACTTCCAAATTCATATAGTAATTGACTGAAAAACATAGAAAAATACAAAATCTGTGACTTGTTATGACCTATAAAATATCATGTTTGTTTCAACCTGACATTTACTCTACCACAAATCATTAAACCTGTTAAATTGGTCCTTAGTCCAGATTCCCCGATAGCACCTTCTAGAATATGAACATCCACATATAAGATTCTCAATTTGATGGACCCAGAAAACTGGGTTGTTAGTGAAACCATGCTATAAATTATTTATATTCAATCATAAATATGTAAATTATTTGAAAGTACTACCACATGAATATAGTAATGGACTAAAATAAATAGGAAAATAATGATTGTGACTTGTTTGGACATGTAAAATGTGATGATTTGATTCAATTAAACATTTAATTTACAACAAATCATCAAACTAGTTTAATATGTCATCAGTCCAGATTCTTTGATAGAACCTACAAGAACAGGATCATCTACATATAATGTTCTAAATTTGTTGGACCCATACAACTTGGTTGTTACAAGAACCATCACTAAAATACGGATTTCGTAATAGAACCAGTATTCATTATCATGTACAGTTTCATGATATCAATAATGGATTCTGATGTTTTGATAATTGCCTTTACATTATGGATGTGAGGAAATACATCACCTAGAAGTAGTATTGTTCCACAATAAGTCCTTGGTTCAAATCAATCCAGGGATATTTTCTCTATTCAAAGTAGCATCATCACCAGTTTCCTTACCAAACAGAAGATATATATTCATTTATATTTGAATCATTAACTAAAATGTGTATGTCCATGTATATTTTTTAAAAGTTCCTCATTGAAAATAATTATTGTTGTAGTAGTATTATGTAAATGTCCTAATAAATTAGAAAATTCATACCCCATAATGAAATCCCTTACCATAAATGTTACATGCATGTGATGTGAGATTGGCATCTCTTAGTAGAATCATTTTTCAGTCCAAAATATCCAAAGATAACAAAAAGTTCCATCATCTTCTTTAGATCTAGCATGAACAGATTTTTTGTCTACGGTTGTTGAATCAATAGTATTTTATCAGCAGTATGTACCTACAACTTTTTCATGAATGGATTTGAAACATCCACTATTTTTTCTTCTTAGAGATCCTCAAGTTATTCATGGATGTTATTTATTTTTTCCTCTATCACATATATCTATCCTATTTTTTCAGCTGATAGTGGAGGAGGGGTGCGACTTCAACTTCATGAGTAAGGAATTCTTGTCCACTCCTTAATGTTCTATCAATAATCTGATCGACATTATATTTAAAAACCTGTTACATATAGTGTGTAATGATTTTATTTTCGTTGTACCACTGATTCATACTAAAAAACTATAGGATGTTACGTTATGAAACATGATATTGAAAATATAGATACTGGTGAAAAAAATGTTGATGTTTTTGGGAAACTGAATTGGAATGTAATTGAATTGAAAAGTATAATGTATAGGTGATTCATTAATTCAATAAAATCATGAAATAATTGTAACAACTTAATTTTAATTTTCATTAAATATATTCCAATATGTATTAATCATCATATGAAAGGATTAATATATTTTACCACAGTAGTGAAATCCATGAGAAATTAGCGAACATAACATACTCATTGGAAACCCATCAACTTTGGGTTTACTGGATCCTGGAATCTGAAGGTAGAAGGACTTACCATTACTGAAGTCATTCAATCTTTCCATAGATAAGGGATAAGGAAAATATTTCTAACTAACTAAAAAATTGTGTTGAAGATAGCAGAAGAAGACCATAGAGACTTCTAATGAACAATCATGTCCCTCAAAGACAAGATATAGCCAAGAATTAAAGTACACATTCCATGTATTGAAGAAGCTAGATATCAAAAAATGGATTAAAAATCCTGAAAAATGTCATTGGATGTTCCGAATGGTTTTGCAATGATCAATAGGATATCTGTATAGAGGTCCTTTTTCAATTTCCATTTCTACATACATAAAACCACAATCCAAAAGTCAGTCCAGAAGTTATATAATTGATATTAAACGATGAAAAATAGAAAAAACATTACATGATTTTCAATTAATTTACACCAAATTAATGAAACAGAAAAGTTACTCTCATGAATTTTCTTATTGAATTAAAAAAAAATCCATGCACAAATTACCTACATTCATATGATTGTCGAAACTGTGGTAAACTCTACAATTTTATGACATAATACATTCATTCAATACCAATTTATGTTATTGTATTCACAACTACTAGTAAAAGAATTAGATAACAGTGAAATAACATAGTAAACATTTAATCATTAGTAGAAGGGAAATAATGTCATCAAATGTGTAACTTCCACCCAAAAAACCCTCCATCTACATAAAAATCCTAATATACAACATAATCACTAGTTTTTAATGAATACTAGCATGAGTTACAAAAACTAATCAATTTTCCTTAAAACATCCAGCATAAAAAACCTCCACCAATTTTTTATTCCATAATGAGTAACATATAACTTAATGATAAAACATCGAGAAATAAAAAATGATAAAATAACACCGCCCAAGAAAAACGTCCAACATGACATGAAAACCATCCAGCATGTCATAAAAACAGTCCAGCATAAAAAGAGTTCTGCATGAAAAAATTTCAGCATGTACAATTTATAATCAACCTGTATATAATTCATACTGAAATTTCCTCCATGAGGAATTCCAAATACAAAAATCTACAAAACAGTATTTATTTCACTTATGATTTAAAAAAAACAGAATTAAAACAAATAAAATAACCAATAAGTATTATTACAAAGACATTATAGTATAACATCTCTTTCTGTGTTCTCATTTTTCATGATCAAATTTATCTTCTTTCACCTTCCTTGTTGAGTACAATGAGTAATTGTACATAAACTATCTCGACTAATATGAAGACTATGTTTCACCTCATTCTATATATCAAATTCATGAAAAATGTTTTTATATATAGATAATATAGTTAAAATAATTTTAAAGCACTTGTTGATGTTGAAATAAATGAAGAACATATATGAATGTTAACAGTTTCCAGTAACAGATTTACATAATTTTACATCAAATATATTAAAAACATCAAAACTCTATGTTAATAATGCATGTATTTATAATGTAAAGGATATAAGTTAGAAGTCACATAAGAAAACTGTTACATTTCATAGTTGATGAAATATTATAGGTACAAGCATCAAACCTTTTTATAGTGTTGGAATTGGATGTAGAAGACCTACCAGTTTGATGCTGCATTTTTGAAAGGTATTATGGAAAATTAATGTAACATCAATTATGTTTGTTATTAAAGTAAATTGAAAAAAATGACGCACATTGTACATTTATATATTCAATGGCACAACTAACTTATGATATCCCACTACTTTGGGGACCCTGTAGAGTAAAATATATAAAAAAGTTAAATTATGTAATTTTATGTTATCTATGGAAAATATGAAAATATGTCAATACATGATTGTGGTCAAATTCATCAGTAAATATGCTAATGTAGTTTTCATTTTCACTGATAAATAGTACTCTAAATATTTTTTTTCAAATGAACAATAATTGTTTTAAATATTGTAATTAGTTACATTAATTGATAATAGTATATTATTTAATTGAAAATGTTCTACTGTGGTGGATGATCATACACGTCTTCTTCTTAAATTACAAAGGATATGCAGTGTTAGGATAAATAATTGAAAAAAGTTTAGAGGTCATTCAAGAAGTTGTTTCTACATGTATCATAGTATTTCCCAACTTTTTAACCATTTTATGTAATAATTGGATGAATTGTGTGTCAAATAATGCAATTGAACATGAGTCTATCCTATTAGTAACTGTTAGTTGCACCATGAATATATTGGATTTAATATTGGGGTTACATGGTCAGTGATATTACCTAATTTTCATTATATGCATGATATCAACATACTGAGAATAAGTAATTTCAATAAATGAAACATGGTAGTAGTGTTGTAAGGAGATAATTTGAAATTGTAGCCCCAAATTTTGTCTTCTAAAACATGTACTATCTTCCAAAAAATGTGACATTAATTGAAAAAACAGACGTGAATACATTTAATTTTAAGTATTGCAACAACTATTTAGCAAAGTGTAGGAAACAATAGAGTGAGTGAAAAATAATAATCTCATTAGTACAAGAAATATGTGGATTGTTCATAATACAACATAATTAGATTATGAAAATAAGGATGATTTGGTAACCTCAAGACATCATTTTATATCTGATAATTTATTCTTGTTATTCCAGTACAAGGCTTATATAGAAGGGTTAACAATAGTTGGTGGTGGTTATGTAACTGTGACATTATTACAAACCAAGACCTGGTCAATTTAGAATTAAATTATATTTAATAATTATTAATAATAGTTGTGTATTAATATTGTGATGCACATAGATTAAACAAGTAAAAAACACAACAAATAGAATATATAATTTTTTCTTCATCTGAAATAATATACATCAGAGATACGAATATTTTAATGAGTTGTCATTGCATTCGTAGTAGCTGTGAAAATAACAGATGATAAAAGGATTATGAAGTCAATGAAATCATAATTATAGAGTAAGTTGTTCAAGAAACATATTTTAAGAATGAATTACCGACTAAAAAAGTATCTAATGTAGATAGAAACCATTCTGGTAAACTGCTTCACCCAAACGAGATATAATATCATAAAGGTAGATGGCATTTTGTGATTTGGAATGTATTATATAATTTCATTTAAAAATTCACCCAATAATCATTAGGTTAGTTGAAAACCTCTATACAAATATAAAGTATCAAAATAAATAAATATTTTCTATTTGCAGTCACAAAATATAAATTTACAATAACCTTGACATGTCATCCTCTAGAGTAATATTCATCCTATAGTTGGATGGATCCATATATTTCTCTAGTTTAGTGTATCGTAGTAGTCTAATTATTTCTATAAGATATATTACATTAATAGAATTAATTCAAAGACAATAAATGGGAAGTATAAAATACTATAATGTTTAATTTATTAAACAATTCTAGACAGAAATTAAACATGTAATTGTTAGTGGAAAGTTCCTATTAAATTTTTTTCTGGAACATTCATTTGAATAATATCATCGTATGACGTAAAATAAAAACTAAATAGAGGAATTTCTACATCACATGGATAAAAAACATCATATATGTGATCATTAGTCTTAATGCATGTCTACCTCTCATATAACTGCCATGGTTTGTTTATATTTGGATGTTTTGTATAATATAGGAGATCCCTTCAAGCCAATGATCTATATAGATAGAGATAAGCAGGCGGGAAGTGATTGTACACTAAATTTTGATTTCCTTGACATAGAATTTAAAAACCCATGAAATTAGGTTAAAAAAGTATATGACATAGGTCATATAAAAAATATATATATACTAACAGATGTATAAAGCATAAAAGGAAAATAAAGTGGAAGAAACTGACAGTAATAATGTAATTTATACTGACATCTTTATCATTATCTATTATATATATAGAAACAACTACATTAGAGTAGATTGGCGACGAATTGTTCCACATGTATAAAACAAGAACCTCAATCATGAGTGTTTCAACATCCATGGGGGTAATCGTATTCAATGTGTTAATTGATCTGTACATTTACTTTTCAATTTGTACAAATTTGATAAGTGTTTAAAAAAGAATATATCAAGCAGTTACACAATTATTGAAGTACACATTTCTATGAGAAATAGTTATTATATATTATATATGTTATTTAAAATTGTGCCTAAGACATGTTATCAAATATTTCTTTGCACACAATATTTTGGGTGTAATGAGATGATGTGATATTGTTATCACCGAAAAAAATTTATACATCTTGCAGATGTAACCCTATAAACTGCAACATATAGTCGGCCATAAGAGAAAACATATTTGCGGAGATATAACCCAACCTAAGACAATGATTGAACTTGAATTTTATTAATTTCCATTGTATAAATAACTATAAAAGGATATAATAATTTTTGTAACTTAAAATTCCATCTAAAATCGGAGTGTTTCATAGTTTGTATTGGGATGAATGCTGAAAACCCTGAATGATAACCAATCAAATAATTTTATCCCATGAAAATATCACCTATGTGTGTAACAATCATATAGGCGTCGTTAGTTAAACAAACATATTGATCAACATTGGTTAATAACATAATGGGTACACAATTATTTAGTTAAGTTTTGTGGGTAGCCAAACCAGATACATTTATACAATTTAACATCTCATATGAGTATATGTTTTCTTCCTTTTCTATATCAAAACATGCATAGAAGACTGAATCCGAGATGAATTATTCTTTATTTTCAAAGATTATGAGAAACAACATGTAATCAATAACTTATTTAACAACATCACGAGTTAGAGATAGAATGAGACACTCTTTCGGATAGGAGACACCAATGTATTTCTCACTGAAATTAGGATATGTGTGATGCATAATGGAAATCAGTTAAAATGCATTGTAGTATAGACGATATGTCTATGGAATTTGGAAGAGCGCTTCACTATCATTAGGTTATCTTACTCGAACTTTTGAAATATCCAATGTCTATTTAAGAAAATTATGGACCTCATTTAAATCATCGATGGATGTAAAGGAATGAAATCACATGTCTTTTGTTAGTGTTAATACCCTATAGTGTGGAAAAAGATATGCTGACTTAATACATTCGAATACACTGTCAGTTTTTACCAAATGTTATTACTAGAAATATTTGTTTTAAATCTCCACCCAATACAACCTTTATACCACCGAATGGTAAGTTATTTTCATTAACAATTTTTACTGTCATTATATCTCTGAGAGTATGTTATAGAGGCTTAATGAAGTACTTATGAACCATATAAGCCGCATCCCAAAAAATATAATTTGTAGAGTGTAGATGTTCTGGTACATCCATTCATTTATGAATATTGTAAACAGACTATTCAGTAATGGAGACTGTAATAAGAAATTTTGAATGTGGAATGTGTCCACTTAGAATTAGTAAGGATGCAATTCCACTTGAAGGAATCCCATGAACAAGAGATCCCTCGGTCTGTAGAAATAATGTTATGATCTTACATATGAATGTTTTACATGTGCCTCCATATCCTTGAAAGAAGAAGAAACCATCAGTATTTGTAGATAAAGAATAAAAAATGACATCCATCACCTAATTTTGTTTATTGGTAAGAATATTCTGTAATGTTATTTACACATTTCGTTGTCATTGTCTATTGTGATGTAGTTATTCTACAAGTAAACAATTTCTCTAAGTTTTAATTGAAGAATTTGAAACTGGAATGGGAGAATACAATTGAAGAGATGTTCCATTACACCATAATATATTCTCTATTTCAAGTAGATGATACATATGAATCTAATGTTCAATGAGTTTCAAATCTAGTAAATTTATAAAAATGTTTGTAGAACAGTATAAAAGAATCTATATTCATTGAATCTGATAATTTATTGTAACTAAAATATACATCCATATCAGTGGTGAAATAATATATTAGATAGAAAAAACTACAGGTAAAAAAATAAAAGAACATTGAGTATTATTTAATGTACTAATTTTAATGAATATTTATGTAAATATTTTATAAATATATTCTTAAATGGAATAATAAATATGAAAAAAATATAATATAGTTAGACCTAACAGGTTTGAAAATATAAGCTGAGAAACAGATTCAGACCATGCATTTGAGGCCTTTGTCTTTGGGTATATACAATGTATTCAGCTATAATGTGACAGGTTTGTTAACAAACCATGTCTAGATGAAAAATTATATTGGAAAAATAACATTCATACAAGGATCATATGTATCTAATGTCCAATTCCCCAATTTGAAACATCCTTTGCAGCTTCAATAAATTCATTGTCATCTGCTAGTATTCAAAAGATGAACATGGATCCCTAAATGTTATATGACTAAAAATGTTCACTATTTCTATATCATCATATGAATTAGAACATTTTATTTTTATTATAAGTATCCACGAGGAATATATCTCTATAGTTCTTAGAGTATCATAGTATAGTTGGGAAATAGAAAATCCCTTCTTTCAACGATTCCATTTCTTGTCATCTGAGTGGTAAAAAAATCTCATTGGGAATTCAGAAAAAGTTAAGGGTCCAGCTTCTAGGTACATTATATTCACATGAAACCATGAGGTGAACATTATATCATTGATGTTACAAGGATTTATGATATCTACAATATTATATGTGTCATTTTAAGTTACATAATGTTATCCTTGTAAATGGAAACCAATCTTCTGAACATATGGATATCTGTAATGTATCTCATAAGAACATTTCATCTAAAAGGCCTCACAAAGTGATATACACCGACAATCATAGTTCATTTTTATTTTATCAACATTTTGTCTGATAACTCTTTGTTGTTGTTCTCATAGAATTCTTCTGTAACATGATCTTTTACTTTGTTAATATTCTTAAAATGATATATTATGGATGTTGACTGATTGAAAAAATCTATATTCAAGTGAGATTTATATTTTAGTAACAAAACATTATTTTATGGTACACCAAACTGGTTATCTAAAGGGATCCCATTTTTTTAAACTGATATTCAATTATCCCTTATATGTTAGAGAACATAACCATCATCATCAAATGTGGAATTCCCAACCAATTTCTTTGGAAAAAATTTGGAACATTTGAAATTTCTCATATAGGGCGATATACGGTAGGAATCACAATAAGGTTCATCGATCATAAAATTCTTAACAGGTCCATGTAGTCATGGGTATAGATAATTATTTAGAATTTAATCACATATAATCATGTATAAATCTATTGGATGGTAAACATTATTTTCATGACTGAGAAATAGAATTATGTGCACATTAGGAAAGCCTCGTTTTTTAAATTCCATGGTTCGAACAAATACATGGAAAGAATATAGTGTGACAATTAATAAAATACGTCAAAATATATAAAAAGTAACTAAACATATGGTATAATAAGTAGAAAATAGATACCTACCTCTGACATCCCAAAAAAAAATTCCCTTAAATCATTTTGTAGATAAGAAACTTTAATTTTGAAAACTCGTGATAATATTTTCTGGAATTATGGTGGATGGAGACTGTAAATTCATTGAATGTGAGTTATTTCAGGCCATATCATGTTACATGTAAATGAAAAATAATAGATCTGAATACTTTTCCCAATTAGATATCGATATATAATGTTGGTAATTCTAGATTTTATCCCTCAATACACCCATAATAGTAGAAGGTAATACAATATTCTTCCTGCATTATGTCGCTTCACGGTCACCTCAGGGAAATGTATCTTGTAACCTTTTGTAATGTTCAACCCACAGATTCATCTGATTGAAAAAAATGAATTATATTCTTTGAGACTCAATCATTGTATAAGCATCGTCTATAAACTATTGGATTAATCTTCTATAATTTAGTTTTATCAATTCATCATTATTAAGAAATTGCATGAGGAATGTGAAGTACTCTCTCATTGTTACCTTCATGAGTGTAGTAATGGAAGTTAATTGTGTACAACAATGAATTAAGTTTTCAAAATATCAATAAATATCACCTGTGAAAATCAATGGATGCTGAAATGGGAATTACAGTGTGTGTAGCTCATCCATTCGTTGTAAATAAAAACTTTTGGTTTTAACGTTGATGTCTCATTAATGGTTGAGATCCTCAATATCAATGAAAATAAACAATTTAATTTTAGAATTATTTCGAATGTTATATATGACATAATTCATTTTTATTCTATTAAGGAGTCTTATTTTCAATGTTGGAACCTCCTGATGGTTAATAACATCTCTTGCATTATTAAATTCTGTAGCCAATGCGTTTTTCTCATGAAGCATCTGTTTTAGGTTCTGGATAGTATTCTATATAATAATAGATTGTTTATTTCATTCATCAATTATAGAGAAATTATTTATGTTAATATAAAATGTTGAACAATTTTTTTATCTTAGCAGAAACAATTGAATATAAAGGATACCTCATTCTACGAATTCTATTATGACACTCATGTGCAGTATCATAGACGTACAGTTCTACGAATGTTGCTGGATGACCATCTGGTGGACATAAACTATCTATGTGATTATAGTTTTGTCCATGAAATCTGAATATACATGGATCTTGACCATTAATGAATGATTAATCTACCTTCCCATCCATTGACGTGAATGCAAAAATAGAATAGAAAATATGAATGTTGTCTTGGAATAATCAGGATTCCATAAAAGTTTGATCTATCACAAGAATCCTCAGGTATTTGGGGAATTATGGTAGTATATCCAAAGCATACATTCCCATTCAGCAGCATAGAGTAAAACGTTGGTTTTTTCGATAGATAAATTTTCCGTCTCTATAATAAAACCACAAAAATGGGTGATGATATTGATAGACGTTTGAAGGCTCTCCAATATCATACTAACCAGATTGATTATAATTGTATTTTAGAATATGTTATTAGAATGAATCACTCAATGACAGCGAAGATGATTTTTATTAAATAACAAATATTGCATGTTTAGTAAATTCACAAAACCATGTTCTCGGTAGTGTCCTATTGTAGTGACTCTCTTATAGTTGCAAGTAGTATGTAAATTTAGAATGGATGAAATAATAAATAACTCATTAATGTTTGAAGTGAAACATGTAATTTTATTACCTATACCATTTATTACACCATTTATGTCAACATTTATGTTTTCATGATCCACTGATGTATTTATTATGATTGCTAATTGAAGAAATGATTGTTGTAATGAACATTAAAGTAGTTATAGAAAACTACTATCTTCTATGCAAAATGTACATTGTGATATATATCAGTGAATTTCAAACTGTAGTGTACAACATACCAACACAGGATAATGTATTGTAGTTCCCATCAGCTAAAGTAGTGAAGCTGCATTTGTTTGTATTGTGCAATTTAAAAAATATAACTAAATTAAAAGGTACGGTAATTTGTATTAACAGTAGCCATTCTTGAAACATCAAGGTATTATGGGATGAATCAGGTATATAATTTTCGTCATCCATTAAAACTATACAAATTGATGATGGAAATGTTATAAGGGGAATACATATGTTATATGACATTATATATGTGTGTGGAATATAATAGTTATGATACTTGCAAAAAGATTAGGGAGAATGTGTCAAGCCAGTCAGTTGTTGTTTTCATTTTTAGATATAGAAGACCTCGTTGATGGAGCCACACATAGTTCTGGAACTGTGCACAATAAAGAACATAATTATTAATATTCTCTGTTATAGTGAAATGTATTGTGTAATTAAATGGTTTATAAATTTTACATTAAATGGATCTAACCATTGTTACATAGAGATGATAATGGCATGTCTGTGACTTCATTTTTGAACGTAATTATTTGTAGAAGTACATTGTTTGGGGTTCCAAATAGTCAAACAGATGCCACATAATAATTTGTAGTAGATGTCTCCACTGAACGTGTGGAAACATAAAATACTATAGAGAAAAACAGAATGTAAATAAATACAACAATTTTCAGTTACAGTATTAGAAAACTTGCCATATTTTTTTTGTTCCTTCATCAGCAGTCTGCACTATACCCTTACATCGGTTCATTTTGATGGGCTATAAAAGTTTGTATTAAACAGAGTAGAAAACTATTCATGATATTTAATAATACTTATTTAGTATGAATGATTTCAGTTTGTAAGAAATGAACTATGGAAAAATTCAATAAATATACTGGTTAATGAAAATTATACTAACCATTTATACATAGAGATGATATTGGCATGCATGTGAGTCCACATGTGATGCCTCTTACTAATACTGATTTACTCGACTTATTACCAGACTAGTAAGTAGATGACATTGAATAGTCTCCAATACTTGTAGGAAATGATCATGTGGAATGTGTAATGGGTAAAACTACTGAAAAGAGGTTAGAAAATTGGAAATTTTCAAGGGTACTTAATAGACTACTAACAAACTATCTATCGTTAATTAATAATTTGCCTCTGTTACATCCTTGCATCATTAGTGTTCGATAGAAAATTCATTTTCTTTCATTATAGCACATAGAAAAGGTGTGCAGTGGGAGCATATAATGCACATAAGACATTACAATTACAAAATTTTACATAATAAAGGAAAATATATAATAGGATTTCACAGAGAGTAGTAGACATTTATGTTTCATTGAGTAATTGTAATATCAGACAACCAAATATGCATTTGTATATCCACATGGATAACACTATTGTATTTGAAAAATGTATAAAAGAAATTCTAACTGTAGACTATATTAGAGGATTTTTTGGAACCTTTTACATTAAATTCATATAATAAAATATGCAATTGGATGTCAACATGATAAACTTAGATGAAATTCGAATAACTATCAAGAAAAATTTTACAAGAAAACATCATTGATGTATATTTTATTAAAATCAATGATGAATATTTATAAAACCATAACTGAACACAAACAGTTAGAGAAATGAATTGATACCATATATATTGTTTAATGTATTTAGTTTTTCCATTACAAAGATATGTTCATACCAGAAGTGTAGAGTTGTTTCAGGTGGGAATACGAGATGAATGAAGGATATGGAGATGGTAATGAGACTACTGTTGAAATTTGATACCTAATTATCATGTGAAGACCAGACTGAAATTCCAAAATGTAGTGGGGGTCCAAGGTATGAACAACCATATTTTACAATCAAAAAGTATGGAAAGAAATCAAACATTACATATGGGAAGGATTTTTTATGAAGAACACATGGACATAGTTTTATCTTATTTAAAGGGAATCACAATATAATTATGATGCTTGGATGTCTAAGTGCATGTTTTAGCAGGAAGGAGTACTATGCTGCAACCAGTGTGAGAAGGGAGACGAAATGAGAGGAAGTTAGTCATTATTAAATACTGAAGGTAAGTGACGACTGTGTTAAGATTCTACGTGAAACCTAGGTCATAGATATATTTTCCACAACCACGACCGAGAAAGGATTAAAACATCAACACTATAGTTGAAATCAGAAGGAGGTGGTTTGAGGATAAAAGCGTGGAAATTGCAGTAGAAATTAGGAATAGGTGGTCGGAGATTAATGGAATGTAGACCAAGATTATGGGGAAGATAGAATGGGGGGGGGGTACGAGGGATCGGTAGGTCAAGATCCACCAGTTTCTCAATGGGAGAGATTGCGGGAGGTGGAACAAAAAAATTACATTCAACGAGGAGGTGTAATGTGGAGCTTTAAAGCAGTAGCACATTCGAAAAAAATGACGTGGAAGTATATAGTTTTGACACATGTTTGCATAAAATATAGGATAAGTATATATAGTAGATACTGAAAATTTCCATACATTGAAAAATTAAACTTTTTACTTAAAATGATATTATTTTTAACATTTAAAATTGTGTACTTATTTATTATGAATTATACAGTATTTTTTATTAATGAAATCATTAATTAATAATTTTTATAATTTTATTATTCATTTTCATACATACCAGTCCAATGGAAATTCAATAATAATTAATTTAAAAATAATATTTCAATGGTATATCATTTTTAATTTATTCTTTCTGTTTCATGTATAGAAATTTACAAAAAAAAGTTTAATTTATTTAAAGGGAAATATATTATAAAATATAGTTGTTTTTCAAAAAAAATATCGACTATTTTTTAAGGGATACAGTCATATAGATGAAATAGATTTTGATGAATCATTTTCTCCAATATGAAGGGAAGAATCCATTATAATGTTATTAGATGTTGAATCACAAGAAAATCATAGAGTTTATGAATTATATGTGATGTCTACAATCTATATGAGTGATATTGAATAATAAAATTTTAATAATCATGAAAAGGTATTTACTCTAAAATACTATAGAAGCATGATTCTCAATGTGATGAATGTATTATATATCAAGAAATAGTCTACAATCGAATGGAACTCAAAAAATTACATGGATGAATAAATAACATTAATTTCTCAATTGGTATATTTTATTGAATCTTTTATGGGAAATATTTCATCAATTTTTTGGTCATTTTTATTATTAATATTGATTAAAAATCAAGTATTATGAGAATCTCAGTGAATAATTTTCCATGAAAATGAAGTAGTATTTGTAGATCTTTTTTTGAAAGATGAGTTACTTCTTAGGAATAAAAATGACATAAAGAGATAATTAAATATTTTAATATAAACTAAAATTTATAAATAAATTTAGAAATTTTTTAGAATGAGTGTTTTAAAAGAGTATTCTACAACCATTTTTGTTGAGGTTAAATTATGAAACGATGAGGATGGATAAACTATTGATCTAAAGGATCTCTAAGGAATTTTTGGTGGCATGTCATACCTCATAGTATTAAGGGAAGATATTAAATTTGAAGTGAATATATATGTTAAATTGCAATGTGATCAAAGATAATATCATTTGTGGAAAAGAAAGGGGATTCAATGATATATCAAGGGAACACACAATAGTTCCCTATTTTATAGAAAAACATTGATTTTCATTTTTAGTCATACAAAATTTGTTACCACATAATAGATTGTAATGATGGGATTTATATATATATTGGTTCCTTTTTAATTTTTAATGTTTTTTGAGTCGTAATTGAAATAATAAACACTTAGTGGAAAATTGTACAACTGAGGATGAGTATATTATATAAATCCATTATTTTACACATATGAAATAGATGAAAATTGATATAGCTAATATTATATTTGTAGATCAGAAACTATTAAAAGATTAATTTTGGTAATATTATTAATATAAATAATTCAAATAATATTATTTGTACTCATGATCCAAATATATTGAAATTAGATACCACTTTTTCTAATTAAGAGTGAAAGACAATGATATAATGCAACCCTATATTTTAGCTAAAATTAGATAACAATCATTTTAGAAAGGAAATTTCATGAGAAATATTTTAGTATAATAGGATGTAAATTATTATTCCACTATCCCATATTACCAACATATTTTTGAAAATAAACACTATTGATCATTGGATTGTGGTAAAATATAGGGATAAATAATTACATGAATATTTAACAAATAGGGGAGCTTTTTTTTATAGTGGAGCATGGACAACCATATCATCTATTTTTTTGAGTAATGGTTCATAGAATATATTTTTTAATTATATTGTTGAATGAGAGATATACGTATATGAATTGGGGGAGAGTGTCTCTATGTCACTTTAAAAAAATTTCCTATAACAGATGGATGCAATTCTCTAAATATATAACCTTATTTGGTTGTGTGGTGAAAACTCATCCCATAATAAATAGTGTTTTATTTGATGAATATCATGATACTTAATAATTTATGAAATAGAAATGATATAATATGAAAGTGTTGAAATTAGTTTTCCACAAATATAAAAGGTGTTTATTGATGTACCCTTGTATTTATTGATGGTTTGTATTTTTTCTCTTTATTGAGATTCATTAGTAGTTCTTATGCTATTGTAAAGTTATGTAATGATTTTTTTGAGATATTATGAGATGATATGAGGCGATTCAAGAATATTATGAGTATTTTATTTTAAACTGTTATTCTACATGGTGGATAGATTTTGTATAAATCTTTATACATTAGCATCTTCTACCACGTAGTGTTAAATTGGTGATAGTATATTTGAAGATGGTGTTAGTCTTCCTAAAAATCATCTTAATTTTATAAGGATTATTTTTTCACTTAATAATCATAAATTAATTTTGTGTTAGAATCATCTACACACAATAATCATGGTTGTATAAAAATCATCTAAAATGTGCATAAAAATCAAGTGGAGTAGCATAAAATCATCTAGAATATACTTAAAAGTTATTTTATTTTTTATAAAAATTATAACATACATATGTTTTTGAAGTGTATGAAGTCTAAACATAAAAGTTTTTTGGTATTTTAATATTCTAAAAATTTATACAACTTACTATTATTAAGATGATATGAAGTGTTTTGTATATCGAATTTATAATGTGATTAAATAAATTTCAACCAAAATTTTTAAAAAGGGTTAGCAATGGGAAAATTTAATCAATATTACGTTCTAATTTTTCCTGAATTAAGATTCTGATTATGAATGTAGATTTTCGAAAGAGTGATGGTAAAAAACCCATTATTTTATTTTAATGAGATGATTTATTTTTTCTCTAATTTAAAATAATATATAAAAAATTATTATATAAGAATTGGTGATAATTTTTTTGTTTTTTATGTTAGTAATTATTTAAGATTTTTTCATGATTGTATTTTTCATGCCACATATTGAATGAAAATTATTGGTATCCCTAGAAATATTCAAATTTTCTCTATGTGAATTATTTTTTTCACGATGATCTTGTGTGTATAAGAATCTCAAAAGGTCATTATAGAGAAACATGGAATAATGATGGGTTAAATAGGAATTTTATTGGATACCAATATTTAATGGTTGGTGAAAAGATTCAGGTGATCATGTTTTGTATTTGTTAGCTTAACTGAATAAGGGGAGGAGGTTTACCAAATAAGTACTAAACCCTAAAACTTTACTTAATATTTATTTTTCAATAAATAATTCATTTTATTCTATTACCAAATATATTTTATGTTTTATATTTTTCACGGTTTTTTAAAATTAGTTATATAGTGAACATTTCCACATAGAATCAATTTTTTTATAGAAAAAAATGTTCCATATAAAAACATGATTCCTCTGTTCAAGTAAAATTCTTTATTTAGAACTTAGAAATTATTAAGTTCTCTAATATTTCTTAATCTGTACAAAAAATTATATTAATACATGAAATGAGAAAAAAAATCATAGTAAGAAATATATAGTAAAAAAGAAAACCAAATTGTATATTTCAAAATAATGTGGTAATATAAGAGAGTTTTTTTATTTAACATAAAAAATTTTTATCTTAAATAATCATTTAATTTAAAATGTAATCAATTTTAATACCAAAATATTTTTATAAAACTCTTTTAATGTAAATATAATGGTAAAATAATAATTATTTGGTTTTCATTTGAAAACATGAGAACCCTTTGAATTTTATTTAAAAAAAACATACTTTTTTACACATGAAGGGAAAAATCATCCATTTAAAATAAAATATCATTATATTAGCTTCCAAAATAAAACTATTTACATGAAAACTCATTAAATAGAATATAAAAATCATGTATTTTACTTGGGAAAGCACTTCTATATCACTCTTATATGTGAAAAAACCTACCTGGGGAATTATAATAATATCTTAGGAGAAAATGAAAGATTTAAAATAGTCCCTTTAACTAATGCATTAAGTAGACTAATGAAGAACACATGTTATTGTATTATATTGGACCCACACATCTATATTTTTTAACGGAACCACCATACATTATAAAAAATTTTAAATAACAATAACATAATCATATAAAATGTAACATTTCATTTCCATCAATATTTTCTTAGCACACATAATAAAATCATATCTTTATATTGAAATATTCATTAAATTTAAATACATTTTGGAAAATACCTTGAAAAAAATGATATGTGGGGTTTTAATTTAGAAAAAAACCCATGGATTATAGTTATATCCAATAATTAAATAACAGTTATGATGATGGGAATAACTATAGAATCTGTATATGTTTAAATAGAATATTTCATTCACAATTGTATTCAAAATGTTAAACATAAAAGACAAAAAAAATATTACTTTTGAAATTTTTTCAATGAAGTTAAACATGCAATCAAAATAAATTTTATAATTGATTTATTTATTTAGAAATAAAACAATAAAATCTACATAATAATAATGTCATAGAAGAATTATTTTTAGAAAATAAATCCCGAACACATTGAAAGAAATGTTTTAAAGGTAATATAACCCTACCCTAATGTGTGACTCATCATGTATATTGTTTTTCTTCAATAATAAGAAAATAATAGATATTAATTAACTTATTATGAACATTTTACAATTATATAACTTTATTTATAATATTTACTACAATGATATATAATATCAATTAACTAATCAATTCGTCTTCAGATTCTTCGACAATATTAGACTCATATTTCTAAAATGACACTGAAAGGTTGAATGTAGTTAAAGTGGTTATAATTCCACAATATAAAGAATAATAATAAAAATATGATTTCTTTTTTATATATTAATTAATCTTTTAATGCTAACAATGATAAATGGATATTATAAATATATTACAACACAATCATGAAGATTATAGGTTGTACATATGCATGAGTGACATTTCTAGTTTTTAATGAGCATGATGAATCCATGGTAAGTGTCAATTTATATTTATAGAATAATTATTATATCATAAATATCATATTTTTTATTTATGTAATATTTTATATATAATCCATGTGATATGATAATGAAAAATGATTCACCTCGATCAGTGGAGGTGGCACTTCACACATATATATAAATGATGTTATCATTTTTAATTGGATGGAATGTTTATTAAAAAGTTATATATTGAAATTAAGTAATTATAAATATTTCATGAATATAATATATATACATTAATCATTCTTTATAACTGATTATAAGAGGCACATATGGAAAATGAATTACATTGGATCACAAGGTGGTGGTCCTCTACACACATGAATGATGGTTTAATTTGCTGTTTATTTGAAGAGGATATTGATATAGGTTATACCATTAAAATGATTACATCTTGTTATATATTAGATAAAAATGTTATTATTTTATCATGGTTTTATTAAATTTATAGCTGGTTGAAGAATAAAAAAAAACAAAAACATTGGATTTAAGTATATATCTCTTCTTTAAAAAATCTCCATTGTATTACACATAGTCCCTATAAGGTTGAAATTATTTCCCAAATAATACCTCTATAACATGGGTAGATTTTTTAAAAATGTTATTTTTTTGGTCATATATGATCTAGATTTCTCAAATGGGGTAATCATGAGAGAATGTGTGTAACAACACAAGCGTCCATGATACACTTCTCTTTAAATAATACAGTAGCGTGTGTTGTAAGCATTTCGAGTTCTAACACACACCACAACTAATCAAACTAGCTGTTATGAATAGTAATATCCACTTTTTAAAATTTTATAAATTTCATCTTTCAAAATGGAATTCATGTTTGGATTTAGAATATCAAAAAAATTTCACGTGAAAAACTGGTACTTTTCTGATAACTTTCATATTTTGATGAATAGTGAAAATTACTAAATTATAATAAAAAACAACTGTTTTAATCGAAATAATTAATAGTGAAATTTTTTTAATTTGAGTTTTTTTAAAGTATATTTAGATTATATTTTTACCATTTAATACAATGTTGGTCAATGGATGTAATTTCACTTTTAAATCGTACATAAGCATGTGCCAATCTTTTGATAGTTATTATCTCTTAAAAACATGTTTTTTGTTTTAACAACGAGAATAAATTTTAAATAAATTTCTCCAAAATCAGGGTTTTGAATTTAGAAAAATGGATTCCATATTGAGAAATAGGAGGTCGAAATTTTTTAAATAGGTAAATTTTATTTTTAGACAGTTTGAATAATTACTTCGATAAATATTTAATTTACCATGGTTAAAGGGTAATACGGTAAATAGGGTTAAACAATTAATATTATTATAATAATAAATTACCCTAACACGTTTCCTAACCATATTTGTTGATACATTTATGACCATGGACATCTTTGGGTCGATTTTTGGACCCCATGGTTCCACATCTATGTGATAATGAAACTTTATATTAATTAAGTTAAAGTAAATACAAAAATGACATAAGCAAATATCTTTTAGAAAAACACTTTTTACATTAGGATATAGATGTTATATTTTATACTATAATTATTAATTTTAAAGATATAAATATTTTCTACATAATGGTATTTTATTTATAATATTTAAACATAGAATAATTAAATTTATTTATGACACAATAGTGATGCAATATTTTCCTTATTAATGAACGAATCAAATAATTGGTATTATAAATGTTATAATAAATATAATTTAAATGTTTCGATGACATAAAAGAATTTTACTGGTTAACATGACATGATAGTATTTATTAAATGAATTTGGTTCTAATTAATAATTTTTTTACATTAAAAAAAAAATCAATTATTAAATATTGTAAAAATTGAAAAAAATGAGTTTTTAAAACAGATATTATATTTATAATTGATATTATATTACTAAAGATCCAAATATCCGCCAAAGAACATATATAATGATACGTGTATTATTAATGGACCAATTGGGGGTCTCATGGAAGTTTATAGTGTGTTTATTTACTATATAATATAAAAATTCAAAGAGACATGGTAAATGTCAAACTATTTAACTAAGAGTTAAATAAAAAAGATAGTGTTAATATAGTGACCCTAACCTGTCTAAAACCAATTTATTGAGTGATTTAGAACCTATAACCCTTTAAATTTTGAATAACCTACTTTGGAGCCATTAGAAACCAAATATTAATTTATTATAAAATATTATTTCTAGCCTTTCCTATGGTGCCCCTCTCCCCTCTTAAAAAGGGAACTATTTATTCCCTCTAATTCACACCATCAAAGCCTTTTTTCCTATCCAATGCCAGACCATATGTTTTCTAAACATACCTATCTTCAACATGGAGGCTTTAGTTTGATCAGAAATCCATTCTATAGAGCCCTATTGATCAAATCAAAATGAAGAACCTGAAAAAGAGGTAATGTTTTCACCACCGTCATTCAAATTTCATTCTCCTTTCATTCTTATTTCCAATATAAAATAATAACTCCAATATCTTCTATATACTATGATTTTATTATAAATAAGGTAAAAACATATTCATTATTCTATCCATCCATTGAATGACATGTCACCATACGTGTGTACGTACGGCTTACCGTCTCCACGTCGTGGTGTAATTGTTATTCAAAACATTATTATTTTTATGGGTATGATAATGATTTGTAATTGAAGTAAATAATAAATATAACATTATAATGATTATTTATATATGATATACCATCCAATTATATATTATTTTAATATAAAAAAATTATATTTTTGCTCATGCGTACGTATGGACTACCGTCTCAATGAACATGATGAGATTCATTCCCCATCATATCCATTCAAGTATAATTCTCATTAGATGATTAAAAATAATGTTTAAGGACTTGAAATCATTCTGGATATGAATAAGATACAACCTATGGATAATAAAAACGTCTTTTGAAACAAAACATATAAAAGAAAATGAGTAATTGAACACCTGAAACGACGATAATACTAAAATATTACTAACAAAACAATATTAAAAGATCATATATGATATAATATTAATGTATATGATTTATTTATAATTATATAAATATAATATCACTAGTATACATGAGATTTAACTACCCTAGATCAATCAAAAGTACAAGGTAAGGGTTTATTTCACAATCTCTTCATTATCCAAGGTTGTTTATACGTAATTATCTATTGGAAACTCTTTATCATTCACATCCATCATTCTTAAATATGTATTTCAATTAATTCTTAGTATTTTACAGACTATGGGTTAATGTCATTTACATGATTTTTTGACTTTTTATAATAATTTTATAAAGTAATCATTCTGTCATTTTCCAAACATTGTCCTTTTAACTTTTTTGTCAAAATTCTGGTAAGAATGTCTTTTTTAACATATACGGTGGGTGCGGCTATTTTCATCTTTTATAAAATAGCATAAGAATCCCTTAAAATTTTATAAGAATATTTTCAAAGTAAAATATTAATTTTATAATTATGTTACTTTTAAATGATTCAATAAAAAGAGATATTTCTATCAAATTGTTTTGTTTTCATCTATGTCAACATTCTTTGATGGATTTTAAGCTTATTTGATGTTGATTTATTATTATAAAAAACATCCATTTTGTATTGAAGGTTTTTTGATATGTTTGACTGTGGATGTTTTATTTTTATACAATTAATGGTTTATGGAGAATGTATTTACATTTCGTATACTAGTTTTAATACAAATGCTTATGTTATGTTTAAACCTTTTTATATGACAAATGAATTAGACTGAATATGTGATGGGTGGGTCCTACTAAAGCTCATTGATGCATCTGTAGGTTTAAGGAGACAAACTAGTGTATTGGCACAAGGCCTTGACAAAAAAATATATGTATTCTTGGCACAAGGCCTTGACTTTGTGGTTATGATAGTCTGGCATTATGCATTCTTTCATTAACAAAGTGGTTATTGATATTGCATTTGATTATTCGACTAGTAGAATATCCATGTGAATAAGTAAATGGAAATACTTTTTTTTATTTATGCCATATTATGCTGAATTTAAATTTTAAAAGCCTTTTGTTTTAGTTATACATTGCCTTAAATGTATATTCTTTTTTATGAATGTTCTTACCATATTGTTATCCCTAACAGGCATCTGAGCTCACCCCTTTCTATGTTTTATTTTTTCTTGGATGTGAAGATGTATTTTATGAATGACCTATAGGGACAGTATGGGGGGATATGTGTGTGGAGACAAGATGATGTTGTATTTTTCACTTTATGATGTAATGTAAACTTTATGAATGTATCTAGTGATTCCAAGGCTTCTAAATTAACTAGTCATTCGAGATATGATATTTTGTGATCATTCTGATGTTATGTAATAATGCACCCACTCTGGGTAACTGGGGTCGGGGAGTTACAATTGGTATTAGAGGTATTTTTGTACAAACCGTGGAAACTATATTTAGATAAACTTTGATTAGAGCACATAGACCAAAGATGGAATTTGAGGATTAGTATAGACGAACATCCTAAAATTTTGGTATTATAGATATTTTGTGAGTTTTCCGAGCAATACATCCCTGTTTGGATATGAGCAGGTAGAGGCGGCTCTAGCATAGATGTACCTAGGGGTAATACTTGAAAACACCACTCTGAGTTAGACTTGAACGGGAACTGGTGCACGACAACGAGCCTTTCTAAAATATTGGTTACGACACTCCCATGGGTTATGATTAGGATAATTCTCAATTTCATTACAATTCATTTGAAGGGTTTATGAGTATCTACTTCGTCAATGAAAACATGTTTTTATGATTATGGATTATATCCAGAAACTGTTCAATTTATCTTAAGTGTTTTACATGTTTGGAATTTTGTTTTTTGATTCATAAACTAATTTATTTTATACCATTGTTTAGAAATGGTGCCTAGTGGATGGAATGGAAACTGTATCAATGTACACACTCCATGTAGTGATTTCCCTCCTTCTAAATATAATTATAGTGGAGCTGCTGATACAACTAGTGCTGATCAACCTATCACTATATTGGGGCAACATACTCAGGTTATGAATAATAACCTTACCCACAATGGAGCACCCTAATGCCCATCGTGTAGGATCAATGGTAGATCGCTTCATGAGGAAACAACCACCAACTTTCAATGGGAGTAAAAATCTATTAGTATCTGAGCGATGGATAAATTACTTATAGAAAATATTCATTGTCTTGGGAAGTAGTGAAAGGGAAAAGATATCATGATAGTTTACTACCTCACTGGAGATGCTGATCAATGGTGGTCATTTATTGAATACACAAAAGAAGATGATGAAGTATCAAATATGCAATGGAAGGAGTTCAAATATATTTTCTTAGAAAAATACTTTCATCATGACCCTCGAACAGATATGGAAAGGCAATTTTTGAGCCTGAGACAAAATGAGGATGAGAATGTCGCAATGTATGAGGTTAAAATTACAAGGATAGCGAGGCATGCATCAAATTATATACATAACCCAAGGACTAAGATTGATCGTTTCTTTGATGGGTTAAAACCATTACTCTGTCGAGCATTAGTCTCACAATCCTTATAATTGTACAAAGATATTGTCTAATGTGCTATCAAGACAAGAAATTAATTCTCTATGTCTTACGACTTTAAAGAAAAGAAAGAGAAGAAGAGATCTGACGATCACTCTGGTAATGGAAATAAGGGGAAGAAGGGAAATATTGAATATCCATAATGCAGTAAATGTGGGACAAAACACCATGGTACATGCTTGAAGGGAATGGGAGTCTGTTACAAGTGTGGTGAAAAAGGCCACCAAGCTCATGATTGCAAGGGGAAGAAAGAAGCTACTGATGTTCAATTCTACAATTGTAGGGATAAGGGAATTTATTCAAATGAATGTGAAAAGAATTAGTGGAACTTACCTCAAAAAAGGCCAAGGGATCAAGGCCAATCATATGATATCACTACTGCTGAGGTTGAAGCTCCGAAAGACATGGTGGTAAGTAATTTAATGGTTTTCTAAAGTATAGAAAATGCATTATTTGATTCTAGATCATAACATTGTTTCAAATCTTCCCATTTTGATAAGAAAATTAGATATTTCCAATTTGATTTAACATGGGAGTGGTCAGTCAAAACTCCAAGGGAAGTATTATTGCAACAATGTTCTATAAATCAGTTCCTATTAGAGAATATAAAATTTTTTATCTGCTTATCTCATCGTCTTACCTATGATTTAATTTTATATAATCCTCAGCATGGATTGCATTTTGCACCATGATACAATGATTTTTTATAAGAAGAAGGAGGTTTCAATTTCTAATGATGATGATAAAGAACACCTTATATTTAGAGTAGAATCATCACCGCCTGATTCTTATCTCGATCCACCGCTAGTAGCTCAACTACATTCGAGTATCATGGAGGAAGAGAATAAAATAACTGCTGGTGAGGAAAGGAATGTTCAAATAGAAGATTTAACTATTGTGATAGAATACATAGATGTTCTTCCAGAAGATTTACCTTGGCATCCTCCAGAATGAGAAAATACGTTTTCTATTGATTTAATTCCTAGTTCAAGTCCCATATCAAATACCCCTTATAGAATGACCACTTTGGAATTAGTTGAACTAAAGAAAGAACTAAAGTAATTGATTAATTTAGTGATTTATTATCTCTAGTGTTTCTCCATGGATATCCCCTGTCCTTTTGGTTAAGAATAAAGATGGATCTATGAGGTTATGTATCGACTACAGGGAGATCAATGCTAAAACAATAAATAACAAGTATCTCATTCCTCACATTGATGATTTATTTGACCAAGTTCATGGAGATCAATACTTTTCAATGATTGAACTTTTATTTGGATACCATCAGTTGTGTGTGATGAAGGAAGACATTCCAAAGACAACATTTTGAACCACGTATAGGAATTACGAGATTATAGTAATGCCTTTTGGATTGACTAATGCTCCCTCTATCTTTATGGATATAATGAAAAATGATTCCAAGGAATATCTCGATGATTTTGTAGTGGTATTTATTGATTATATTTTGGTATACTCCAAAAGCTACGAAGATCATGAAAATCACTTGCGCATTATACTGAAGTCTCTTAGAAGACATGAATTCTATGGGACGTTTAGCAAGTGTGAATTCTAGCTTCAGGATATTTATTTTCCTGGCCATATTTTCTATAAGGATGGAATTTCCATTGATCCTTCTATGACCAAGGAAATCCAAGAATGGCCAGCACCAACGAGTACAACTGAGGTATGCCATTTTATTGGTTTAGCAGTTTATTATTGATGTTTCATCCAGAATTTTTCCCAATTGGCTAAACCATTAATGAATCTCTCAAGAAAAGGTGTCAAATTTGTTTGGACAAAAGAGTGTGAAAATTGTTTTGATGAGATGAAGATAATAAATGTCAATGCTCTGATATTGACTCTACCATCGTGGAATGATGGGATTGTTATTTATAGTGATACTTCAAAGAAAGGACTTGGTTGTGACTTTATGCAGAATGATAGGGTTATTGTCTATGCATCACGACAGCTGAAAATTCATGAGAATAACTATCCTACTCATGATATTTAGTTAGCATCTGTAATATTTCCTTTGAAGATATGGGGACATTATCTATATGGTAAAAAATGTGAGATTTATACTGATCACAAGACTTTGAAGTAAATTTTCTCAATGAAAATACTCAACATGAGGCAAAGGAGATGGATTGAACTACTGAAGGATTATTATTGAATGATACACTACAACCCGAAGAAGGCAAATAAGGTGGAAGATGCTTTGATCTTAAAGGATCATGGTGTTTTGAACAAAATTAGAGTTTAAAGGGATCCTATTTTCATGGATCCAGTAAATATGGATATGGGAATCACCATAGAAGGTGAAACATCAATACTTTTTCAAATGTTTTCCAAACCATCTTTACTAGAAAGGATAAAGAGTTCTCAGGCTTATGGTGATGAGTTTAAAAAGATTATTGATGCTGTGAATGATGGGAGATTGAGTGAATTTTTGTATGAAGATGGAATTTTGAAATTTGGGAGAAGACTTTGTGTTTCCAGTATACTTGATCTAAAAAGAGAACTTTTGGATGATGCTCATAGTTCCAATTTTTCTATACACGCTGGGAGCACAAAAATATATAGATATTTAAAGGAACATTTTTGGTGGGACAACATGAAGAGGGAGATTGCTGATGTGTGTCAAGATGTATGGTTTTTCAATAAGTGAATGCTGGAAGGCAATAGCCTGGAGGAGTCAGGCAACAACTTCCCATACCTAAGTGGAAATGGGATAATATCATGATGGACTTTTTCATGGGACTACCAAAGTCTCCGAGAAGGAATGATGCAATATGGGTCATTGTTGATCGTCTTACCAAGTCAGCACATTTTCATGCTATAAGAGAAGATCTACCACTTGAACGTCTAGAAAGACTATATATTAATGGTGTCGTGAGACTACATGGAGTACCCCTATTGATTGTTTCTGATATCAATCCACATTTTACTTCATGATTCTAGAAAAGTATTTACAAAATCCCTAGATACTGAACTTTTTTTGAGCATTGCTAACCACCCCCAAACTGATGGACAATCAGAACGGACTATTCAATCCTAAGGGGACATGTTGATATCATGCTCACTTGACTTTCAAGGTTTGTGGGATCAATATTTACCACTGGTATAATGTTCCAATAATAATAGAATACATTCAAGTATTTAGATGGCACCATATGAAGCATTATATGGAAAGAGATGTCGCACACCAACCTGTTGGGAATATGTTGGTGAAAGAAAACTCATAGGCTCAGAACAGGTGGAGGAAACGATTGAAAAGGTGAATGTAATCCAAAACCCCATTAAAGCATCTCAATGTAGGAAGAAGATCTATACTGACAACCGAAGGAAGGATTTAGAATTTCAGGTAGGAGATCATGTTTTATTGAAGGTATCTCCATGGAATTGTATTATATGTTTTGGTAAGATGGGAAAATTGAGTCCTTGGTACATCGGACCATTCAAAATTCTAGAACGAATTGGTACTATAGCATACCTTTTGAAAATGCCGCCATGTATCTCCATTGTTCAGAATGTGTTCCATGTATCACTATTGGGAAAATAAATGCCTGACCCAACGCATGTACTCACCTATGAGGAATTAGAACTGGAACCCGATCTGTCTTATTGCGAAGATCCTGTCACAATTCTTGATATGGGAAAACAAGTGATGAGAAACCAGATGACTCGTCTAGTTAAACACTGCTAGAAAAATGACTTATAACCACATATTTATAGATACAATTTAAATGATCCATGGATATAGGTAAAAATATATCCACGCTTTTTTTAAACTATGACTTTAGAGTAAAAAAACCCCTGGGATCGACCTCCTCTCGTTTCATTTGTGGGTTTAGACCCCCCCCGTCATGACTAATCTCCATTCCCTCCCTCCGTCATTACTCGTATCCACCCTCCATGCATTTCAATTCCTCCCCTCCCTCCCTCCTTGGAGAATCCTCCTCCCCCACCCTCCCTCACTCATGAATCCTCCTCTGCCTCCTCCCCTTGCAATGAAAGTAGCTCTCCTCCCAATCGATGCAACCCCTCCTCCCCATGCGAGGCAGCCGACTTACCTCCCCGCCGATGCGTCACCGACACAGCCTCCCCGCCTCCCTGTCGATGCTACCCTCCCCGTCAATGCGACCACTCCTCCCCTTGTGAGGAAGCTGACTTACCTTCCCGTTGATGCAGCTCCGACGCAGCCTCCCCGCCTCCCTGGAGATGCATCCTTCCCACCTCCCTACCGACGCGGCCACCATGCCTCTCGTGCCGACGCGGCCTCCATGCCTCCCGTGCCAACACGGCCTCCCCGCCATACTCTTTATTTTCCTCCTTTCATAAATCTCATTTATATTTTCCTCTGCCTTATGAAACTTATATTTTTTATTATTCTTCATATGATCTCATTATATACAGTTATATTTTTATCAAAATTTTCAGGACTGCATCAAATTCTAGTTAATCTCAGAACACTAATACTTTGTAGAAAAAGATTATCTATTACAACATGTATTTTATTTCTTGTTTTTATGGTTAAGAATTATGTTTTAGTGATATGGAAATATTTTCATTAGGAATATTTGAGAGTATAAACTCATGGTCTTCACCTTTTTCATTATGACTAAGGTTCATTCACATTTTTTATTAAATGGAAAGATGTTATTTTAGGGAAATTCTTCTTACTTTTTCTATTCCATTATAGGATACATTGGAACTGAAAGTAGAAAAATTTTGATGGACAACTGTACTACATTATTTTGAGGTTTTCCTACTCTGTGTAATTATTTTTAATGATTCTTATACATGTGTGTTGAACATTGATCATTCAAATTTTTTTATAAAAATGAAATATGTATTTCAGTGTAATTCGTACAATTTTTTCTATTCCATTACACCCAAATATTTTGATTGACAAGTGTGATACATTATTTTGATGTTTTCTTACACTGTGTGTTTATGTTTAATGTTTACTGATATGTGTGTATTTAACTTTGTTAATTCACATTTTTTTATTAAGAGGAATGATTTTATTTCAGTGCAATTCTTCTTTTTTTTTTGTTCCATTACAGGGTACCTTGGAATGGAAAGGAGAATATTTTGATTAAAAAGTGTGTTGCTTTATTTTTATGTTTTCCTACTCTATTAGTTTATTATTAATGTTTAGCGATGCTTGTGTGTTAAACTTTGGTAACATTTTCTTTTCATCTAATCAGATTTGATTGCCATGCTCTTCTTGATTTTATTCAATATTCTTATTCCTGAAGCTTCTGTGTGAGAGGAAGAAGAGGAGTTAGAAGAGTGTTATTTCTGAATATCATTGGGATTTAATTACACATCATCATAGAGGATTTCGGTACATTAGGAATTTAATCATGTGTTAATATTTTTTTTGAAGATTTCTATTTTTTTATCTCCATTTTCAATATCCTCCCCAAGGAAAGTAGTTCATATCAAAGAATATATTTGGGCTGAAATTTTGTTATTGGACTGATGTAATGTAAAACATACTTTCTTCTATATATCTATTAACAGTTACTAACAAGGACGTTTTTCAACATATGGGATAGGATATGGATTCAAAAATCTTTGCTTTATTCACATTTGACACGTATAGTTTCTCCCTTCCTCTATTTTATTTTTTTTGCTTTCACTTTTTATTTCAGTGAACACATTACAATAATTACGATTGAATTTGAAAATGAATTCAATTTTACATTCTCAAAATTTAGAAAATCATATTCTTTTAATCTATTTTGTATGATTGTCCACAATTTAAATGGTGTCTATATAATCTATGCACTCATATTCCATTATCATATACCATTACTTTCTAAATAAAAATTATTCAACATTATTATTTCTTATAAATTGTTATAAATAATAATCTCTTATTAAATGAAAAACCAATAATTGAATATATCATGAAATAGCACGGGGGAGTACTTTTTTTTTAAACTGTGGCTTTAGAGTAGAAAAACCCACGGGACCGACCTCCTATCGTTTCATCTGTGGGTTTAGAGACCCCCCCTCCATCGTGACTCATCTCCATTCCCTCCCTCCATCGCAACTCATATCTCCCCCTCCCTCTATTGTGATTCCTCTCCCTCCATCCATCACTGGATAATCCTCCTCCCCCTCCCACCCTTGCTCATTAATCCTCCTCCTTGAATCCTTCTCCCCTCCTCCCCTTGTGAGGCAGCTAGCTCTCCTCCCCGCCGATGTGACCCCTCCTCCCCTCGCGAGGCATTCGACTTACCTCCCCATTGGTGCAGCTCCGAATCTGCCTCCCTGCCTCCCTACCAACGATCCCCTCCACCCAATGTGACCCCTCCTCCCCGCGCAAGGCATCCCACTTACCTCCCCGCCGATGCGGCTCTGACGCAGCCTCCTCGTCTCCCTGTAGACGCGGCCTCCCCGCCTCCCTGTCGAGTCCTCCTCCCCATCTCCCTCCCGACATGGCCTCCCCTCCACAACTGGTAATTTTCAACATTGCTAAGTATTTTATAACCCCCATGGTAGAGGTTTTAGTAAAAATTCCCCTTCCTTCCGAGATGGGGTTGATTTGGAGTCACTACTTATTTCTTCTCAATATACCTTGGATATTATGACCTTATATGTATAGGAAGTGGTAAAAGTTATATCTACCTTATGGGATATGGTTTATCCAAAATGGATTCCATATATGATCCCAATACAATATTCTCAATTTGCTTCATTTTCACCCATGCATGAGATGATTTTAGCTCCTTCTAATAATGTGAGCTACTTTCAAAAAGGATATTTCATGAAGCCTGAGATTGTCGATTTTTTATCAGAGTTGTGTTCTTGAATTGTCCAGAGTCCTAGATCCCGAGCCTATCGACATCCCTATCCCCAATAATGATTATTTAAATGTATTAGAGATAGGAAAACTTTATTGGAGTGTGCCACATGAGTTTATATTAACCATACATATGGCCTCTCATGTGACAATGACATTACATTATGCTTTCTCCATGGAAATCTGCTGATATAAGAACCTGGAAATGTGTGATGATCCATTCTCACCCCATCAATGGATGCATGCATAAAACAAGTCTTCAAGAATTATTTTTTAGTGGGATTTAAGCGATAAGTGCAAGTATATCATAGGATATTGTAATTATTTTCTGATTTCACATCCCAGGACCCATAGATATTTAGAAACGACTATTTGGAAAAAGAGCATGTTAACGGACTGATCATTATCCTGATATCCCTGATAAGAGTGGTATTTTTTTTCATTAGCAATTTAAACGTTTCCTATAGGATTTGGAAGAATTAAAAAATTCAATCCCCCTTTGGATCATCAGGTATATAATACATGGAAGTGGTGATAGGATAGAACGTACTGAGGGGTTTTTCTTGACCAAATATTTCCACTTGCCCACACTATCTTCTTCCTCATCAGAATCATATTCTTTTTCCTAGAAATACTACAAAGGTCAATTTTCTATGGAAAACGACTCATAGAATTTAAAAGGTAAGTAAGGTCATCACTACTCTGGTTCACCATCAAACTATGGTTTCTCATGTTTTATGTGGAACTATATATGGTTGAACCTGGCTATTTGAGTACCATTCTATGTGAATGTCTCTTGAAAATTATAGGATGTCTTTAATAGAGTTATATGTCACAATGGGGAGGTTGTACAAAGTGAATGTTAGGGGTAGAATCTTTGTAATCCATATCTATGGTATCATGAGGAGGACTATCATAATAACTATGGACATATTCTTTAAATGAAGAGTTGGTGAATCATTAATATTCTTTAGATATGAATTGTATATCCTCAGGGATTCTCGCAATACGTAGGGTAGAAATATGAGCCTCATACTATATATTGGTTGAAATATGCCAACCAACCATTTGGGGAATGAGAATGAGTATGATACTTCTGCTTGGTGGTCACTGGAGTATGTAGAAGGATGCTTGATATTATGAGAATATGTTCCCTTTGCTGGGAAGCGGTTAGGATATTCCAGTGAGATACAGAATTGTTGGTAGGTGTATGATCCCACCTTTGGGTGGGTTCCATAATATGATGTCTAACCTTGGTTGAAGGGGAATATGGCTCCAATTAAAATGTTCATTCCCTGATAAATTTTTTTTATGGACCCATAGAATGGGACATGGGATATAAGACACCTCCTTTATATTTTTTAAATGAAATCTGATGGAGTCCTCCATTAGTGGGAGTATGAACTTGTTCGTGATTACTAGAAGTTTCCAATCCTTTCTGAGTAGCATTTATATTTTTTGAAGGAATATGGGCCATCTCTGATTTTATTAAGTGGACATCATAATAATAATAGTTGGACATGGAATATGATATTGGTCTGGGTGTACCTTTGTAATGCACCTCTATAATTATTCAATTGGAATATACACCTCTCTTGAGGTAATTTTCAAGTTGGGTTGATGAACCCCAGTTGAAATAGGGATATGAGCATGGTTCTGTGCCTCATCCATTACTAGAATGTGTTGACAATCCTCATGGCTGAGAACAAGAATATGAGATTACTCCATAGTAGCCACCATGTCCTGTTGGAGAAGTTGATATGCTGCTCTAGTAGTGAGAATATTATAGTATTATTATCCCTTAAAAATCACATGAATACGCCGACAAATACCATATATGGCTACTAGAATATTCTAGAACTTCATAAGTGAATGAGCGAGAATAATGGGAAATACATTTTTTTCACAATAATATATTGGAAGACATATTCGATTGAATCATGGAAATATATCGATTGTATCCCACAATTTTCTACCAGGATATGCAAATGGTATTCTTGTGAAGTGGTGGGGATATGTGAATAAAGCATGTTTTCTTCTAGAATTTATTGGTAAACTTGCAATATGATCCCATTCCCTATGATCGACAACTCTCGATTCTTAGAAAGATTTCTAAAGGGCCCAAATATCAGAGTTTAGGGTGAAAACCTATAATGCGACACCCTTATTAGTAGACTGAGGGGTTATAATTGCATTCCACTACTGGAAGTGGTGGTTTATAGGAGACCTCTTAGGATACTATAAAATTATGGTGGAGTCATAGTAGACACCATGGTTGACCTTTTTATGATAAGTAATGTTCTAATTTTAATTATACAGGTATATGCTCTAAAAGTGGTTGGTAGTGGTCATAGGCATTGCCAGCCTCCACATAGCTTTCCAAAAGTGTGGTTAGATGGTATGTTTCAACACATAGTGACCCTTATTTATAGCCTCCATGGTTGCGATGCCTTCATGCCATTGATTTTTTCTTACCATTGTATTTTCCACATGGTAAAAGAGATGCTATGTAGATGACATCATCATTCTGTTCGTAGAGATAGTGGATCTTGTGGCTGTTGTAGTGTCAAAATTCTTTTATAATTATGATTTAATTACCTTGGAATCTAAGGGATATTGTGAGAAGTGTGTTGTTTTCACAAGTAAAATAAAAAACAAGGCCACCAATCAAGTTAATATCACATGTAAAAAATATATGTCACCAGTTAAACATGAATATATTAGTTGTTTTTTCATGTTAGAGAAAGAATCATGTTGGGCTCAACATTTTGGTTTCATCCTTGGTTGATGCAACCTGACATTTTAGTTTCCACTCCTATTACTGATGGTTTATAATGTGTTTTATTCATGGAACTGGAAACTCCCAATTGTCTCTCAATCCATTAAAAAACTATGATCCTAATCTAAAATTGTAGGTAGTGTTGTGAGCAGGTTTTCTAGACCAAACACCTTTATGTAATATGATTACCATTACATCTATAAATATTGATAGATATATACATGTGTTAAATATTACTGTAATATTTTTGATACTGTTACATCTACTATTTCTATATTAATATCCTTGGATTATGTTTCATGAAAAATAGTTATAATAGTTCCTAGAAATAATTAGAACCTCGAGACACTATGATAGTAATATTAACCATTTTACCTTGGTCTAGATACATCATACTAATAGAACACAAATAATGTTTGAATAATAGGTTCTTGGGGCTCCTAATAATCGATACTTCTTCTCATCAAATTTTCAATTAGAAATATAATGTACATGAGATCATGAAGATCGAACCACCAATAAAAATAACACATGTTTCATATGAAATTGGTTGATCCTTTCTACCAACATGTGTATTAGTATTCAGACATGAGAGATTTATTCATGTGTACCATTTGATTTCATAATTTTATGTGAGGCAATAACCATAACATTGATTTAGTGGTGAGGTAGCTAGTGTTTGGTGCGTCAATGGTGGCATGGGAATTGGTTCAATGATCAAGATAGGATTTTTCATTTTCAAGTTGAGGAAGAGATATATCATGGTCCTAGGTTAAGTAGGATTATAGTACATTCATTAAATCCATGGACATGGTAATATAAGGTAAGTCCTTATAGTAATGACACGAAATATATAAATGAATAAATGAATGTATAAACAAGTGTGAACCATTCTTTATGATATATCACCAGAAAAAGAGATTATATTGCTCCAAACATGCTCATAAGAGGTATTCACACAGATTTGAGGTAAGATCCCACATATATTCTGTTTTTTATAAATCCATTATTCTATAATTTGCAACATTATGAAATTGAGATCATATATGCAACTTGAATATCTAATTTTGTAGAAGATTAATTAATCTATAATTCACAATGAGGTATTAATTGATAAGAATGAAATAAATTGAAAATGTGTTGGATAATTCATTAAAATAGGCATGACCATGATATAGCTTAAATCATTTAGTGGGCTAGAATGTTTCATGGAATACGGAAGGTTACTATGCCATGGAGTTATGTGAATACTATTATTACATAATAAGATAACTTTCTAGATTATTCAGTATTCCACTCAAAATTATTTCATTATTTATAATTCATCATGTTGTGATGGATTTGAGCTTCCCGAAAACCTTCAAAATTTTTTAAATAAATGAAACAATCAATTAGTAACATAACAGAGTGTTTCAATGTTTTTTAATGACTGGAACATTTGTGAAACAATATATTCTATAATGGAAAAATAGTTTGAGTCATGGAAGGAAAATAAAATATAGTTGGATCTCATACAAGTTTTGGGTTTTGTTGTACCAAAATTATATGAAAAAGTCCACAAAACATGGACCATTATTAGTGTATTCTATTATCTTTTTTCTTAAAACATAATGTTGTAGAAGACCATGAATATGAAAGAGATCCTTTTAGAGTGTTAGATGATTCCCTTATTTAGGGGATTCTTATAGAGGATGGGTTCTGTTATCTACTTCTGTATGATATTTTTCAAGGTCATTAAGTGATACTCAAAAAAGATCAGATAAATAAAGTAATTTATGTTTTTATTTATTATTTTTTAATTTGTGAAAATTATAAATAGGTTATTGAATTAATGTTTTCTTGGAGTTCTTCTATTTTTTTTTGTGTAAGACATACCTTTGATTCCCATTAGTTGTATTATAGTAGATCTATCAATGTTTGGTATTATATTTGAGTAAATAAGAAATTTTTTATAAATTATTATCTCAGGTTTAATGATATTCCTCAAATGAAAAAAATCTTGTCGTCATGTTAGTGATAGACCACAATACAGAAAAAAAGGTAAACCAACTTTTTTCCCTTGAAATATCCATGAAAATTATATAGTCTACAAATAATTGTTGTTTCATGCATCAACAAGAAAAACTAAAAATACAACACATAATTGGATGATACAATAAATAATGGTTAGTAATTGATCATAAGATATTGAACCACCAAATGTTGTAAGACCATGACATAGACAATGTTCCCATGAGGTTATAGATCTTTTAGATATTATTATAAAAGTGATTTTCCATGAAAATTAGCTTAGAAAAATTGAATTTAAAAATGGGTTATAGGATCTAGATAAGACAAGAATCACTTTTTAAATCTTGTATAAACTTGGTTATTGATTTAAAACCATCCAACATACCCATTAGTTTTAAATATTCCTGAAAATAGAAACATATTTCAGTATTGTACATCACAGTTTGACATTGGAGCATGCAGTGGTAGGTCCATAGAAGCTTCCTACACCTGTTAAGCATGTTATACTTTTTAAATTTTCAAACCCATGTTTTTATTCTCTTTGCAATGGTGGGTGCATCACCTGATAATGCTTTGGTTGAACATTAGATTGAAAGAGAGATGAGTCATGAATACAAGTTAACAAGGATGAATTGTTTATATTCAAAAGCATAATAATGATGATTTTCTACATGAATGTAGATTATTAGATGCTTTCAACCACCTATGTTTAATATACGAGTAGTTATTGATTCTGAAATTACTGTTTATCTCCTTATATAGTGCTTCTTCTGATGCAAGATCCCAAAAAACAGACTCATGTACTATATTAGTGTCATCATTGCACCTAATGGTATGTAATATCTTATTCCATCAATCTTTTTGTTTTATATACTCTGAATTCTTTATTCAATTTACAAAATTTTAAATTTTATTTTCAAAATATTCTCTTAATGAAAAATATAATTTTATCTTATGAAATTTAATTTCTTCATGCATCCAAATCTAACATATCATTCCTTACACATTGAACATCAACTATTCTCTATACTTTATAGGGTGTTATATTATTATTAGATCCATTATTCTATTTATTACTCATCACGATTCTATTATGATCACATGATCATCAGTAGCTACATTTTTTTGGTGCTCTAGCTCTTGTGTATGTAGATTCATATCACAATCTTTCAACTTTTCTACTATCAGGTATTTTATACCTGAATCTTCTGATCATAGGTTGTCTAACTTGCATACATTTTTATTAGACCGTCAGGTGATCCTCCTTTTCATATTGTATTCTCAAAGTGCATGTTCATTCCTCTGATCATAGTGTACTTCATCCGATGATCATTCTGATATTCTCACTCTGCCCATTCATGTCATTGCACGACCCCTACATTTGGTTATTTTACATTAAAATTCTCATACTGTGTCTTCTTATCTTGTACCATTTCATCCATGATTATAACTTCATTATAGTTACTGCATGTGGAAGTATTGCTACATCACCTCTATCGGAGAAATGGGGTCTTGGTTTATCTGAGCATCACAGTCGGTTTATTTATGTCTAAACATCTTACTACAATGGATTCTTGGTTTATCCAAGCATCACAGTTTGGTTCTTGTGTGAGAAAACTGCTCCTTGTTATGTCGGATTATTATCTGGATCTGAAAATTTTCACAATTATTGTATGTATTACAATGGGTTATGTTGTTATCCTTTACCCATGAGTATGTATTATTATAATCTTGTCTTCCACTATATTACACAAGTGGATAGGTTGTCTCTTGAAATCCTCTTCTACCATTATGTATGAATGGTGATGTTGTTTAAAATAGATCCACCAATCTTCATGGATTATCTATAAAATTTCTTATGGATGGAACTTTGACAACCTCTTATACGTATTCCAGAATCACATAAAATATAGCATGTTCTCTACTTCTATTAAACTAAATTTCTAGAGCCCTCAAACATCCTTGAATGTTGTAATATAGAACTTCTACAGATTCGTGCTTGAAATTGGTCTAGATCAAAATATTAAATCACCTGATTCTAGTGACCTTCATCAACTACCTTAAAACTATATGTTCCAGTATTTTCAAAACCATGACCCAACTAAACATCCAGTAAGCATTGGTCGAAAACTTCTTTTCATTATGTTGCTTCTTCTAAGTAGCTCTCTCAAACTCTTCTTCATAATATATCTATCTAATGATTGATCAGTGAATCATTTTGAATGATCCCAACCTATTTTATAGGGTCAAACTTTTCTTATATATTCAGTGATTTCAAATATCTAAAAACTAATACTTTGTACATTTCAATTTTGAACACCTTCATGAAATCATTTAAATCATAGAGTCAAATAATTTTTTTATAAAATACGGTGTCAACTCACCTTTCATGTTATCCTTAAATAGTAGCTTCAATTACTAACATTCTATTTTGAATTCTACATTTTAAATATCCATATCATCAGAATCACATTGATTGTGGCTTCAAAATGTTTATGTGAATTCACTTGGTATCATCCAGTCTACTTACATTCATAAATATTAGCAATTGTAACGTGGAATTCAATTTTCCTCCTATTTGGTTCTACCTCTTCTTTTGCTCGAATCAAAATTCTATATCCTTATATACTTAAAACATCTTTAGTGTGAGTATTTTGATTTTTATGCTCTGTATAAATTTCACTTTCAATGTATTATAACATCATCTTATATCACCTTCTTTAAATCAACTCAACATTAGATTAAATCTGCCTCCAGAATTATATGATTTCTAGATTCCATGCATCTGGGATTCATTAATTTTATTCATCAGACAAGTCAATTTTTGTTACATCCTAGCTCAGGAATCAGACACAGAGGATGGGGATGTCTGTGAATTACATGGAATAAAAGGTGAGGTTACCTTAAACCATTTGGGGAAAGTGTGGTGTCTCATTTTGATGTTGTGTCTGTGAGTGGCCAAACCATAGTGTTGACCATTATGGTAGTGTCCTTGAGGGAAACCATTCTGGTGAACCTATTTATAGACTTCAAGGAGCTCGTTATAGGGCTATACTGACCATGTGAGTCTCTTCTATTTTCAAATTTTTACTCACCTCATAATGATTACTAACTTATTTTTGAATATAATTTCAAAAATTGTTTGAGAATCAGCCACCAACATTGACACTTACATTACTAGAGCCAGGGGTTGAGGTGGTCATGAAAGATGATCTATTCTTGGTATGAATGTATAGGGAGACTGTAGTGGTTGGGAAAACTAAGGAGGTTCTTCTAGAAGGGGCTACCAATATCTAGCCATTAATAGAGGTGATTGAGAATCTACAGATATCCTAGTCAGTTGAGAAGACTATGATGGTTAAGCCTAGTATTGAGGGACCACCAGAGGATGATGTTGAAGCTGAAGTGTGAATGGGGGGCTGGACAATTATTCAGGAGATGAGGTGATTGGGGATCGTGTATTGGATGCACTCACCCTGGAATTTCCACTAATGGTGGGTGCAGGGGATGAAATAATGGATGTAGAGGCAGAAATGGTAGAAGAATGATTAACTAATTCATTCAAAGATCTTCTTAGATGTATGTATAGATATCATTCCACTGACTCATTGAAATCTAAATAATATAGGGTCATCCATTTCTCCTTCATATGAACTTATTAGCACAGGTAACGTGAACATCATTATAAATAAACATCATGAAAAACCATAAATTTCTACACATTGCATGTACTCGATTTGATCTTCATTTTAACATTAAAATTATGTTGAAAATAATTTCAATCATATTGGAATTTTTATAACACTTTAATAGATCTTATAGGCCTCGATTCAATTGACTATCAACGTTTCATGGAGAACTTATGAAGCACTGAACTCCTCGGATGGCTGAGGAAGAAGATGAGCTCGGATTGGCGATCAAACTGATGGGATAGTCTCATCAGATGGACATAGTACTTTCATAGATTTTAAAAGGAGATAAAATAATTTATATAATGCACTCCCACATTGAAATGTATCATAGTTCCCCAATACCGTATAATACAAAGTGCTCCATTTGTTGGACATAATTGGTTACAGGTATGCATCTTACATTCGCAGAACTGCTCCAACCTGGTGCTCCCATCTACTTCCATGTCACCCGGTATAGTGGATTGCCACTACAACTTATGTGACATTATTGGGTTCACTATAAACACCAATGATTCTCACACCGATTGGCTAGGGATTCGAATACCCACATCACTAGTGTATGTAGTCCTCCTAGACTAGCTAGTTGGGATATACCATATTTTTTACAAAGTCCCAAAAAACAATTTAAAGAAACCAAATGGAATACTCACATATTTCAAATACTAGAAAAGATTATTATTCTATCCATTTTATAATGGTTCCTCTTTTTATTCAAAAAATTGGTGTTTCCTTTGTTGAAGTCTTCAAACATGAAATTATCCAATTTATTGTTGCTTCATTGAAATAAACCTTTCCAACATAATTACTATAATGATTGATTAAATCATAGAAATTCCATAATTAAATAATTGTAACATGTAATTTTAATTAAACAATTATATTCACTTAATAACTCTCAATACTGATTCAATGGTAGAAACTCTATTCTTAAATATTTTTAATTTTGACTTTTCATCGAATAAGTATATTTAAAAATACTACAATGAAAATATTATTTTAATAAATTTGTTTTATTAAATATCACCCATTGGATTTGTTGTCAATACACTTAATAAATTAAAAATCAATGTCTTCTTATCCCCATTACTTGACAGTGAAACCAAAGATATAATTATAAGAAAGAATTAAACTCATATCATCCTGTAACAACTGAGCATTTCTTCTTCGCTTCCTTAAATCTCCTCATTTCTTAAAAGATGTTTCTTAAGTGAAATCGAAATTTATTTTATTGTGAGATGGATAGAATCACCTTTCATAATGGAATGAGTCATTATTAATTAGATCCTTGTCTATGACTAGACAATGGAAATGGACACCCCCATGTGATAACTTATTCATCACATGATGTACTACATGATATTCCCAACCAGATAGCGGGAGTAGTGTTATTCCACAAGGTCAATGGAAACCCACATGTGATAAATTATTCTTCACAGACCCTAGATTCATCTTAGATTAATTACAAACCAACCAATAAGTAGTGTTTTTATATTTTGTTGCGTTGGACAATTTTCATTCATATTTTGTAGGATGTTAAGTAAAAATTTATTCTGGTCTTGGAGCTCATTGGAATTTAATGAAGAAAACATAGAAAAAACCAAGGGCAATATGGTTGATGCTTCTCCTAGAAGAATTTAATTTCGAAATAATGGATAAGAAAGGCTATAAAACCCTAGTTTCAAACCACATGAACAGACTTCCATACATTTCTAATGTATGTACACCTAAAAAACCATCCTTGAATAATGCAATCCCTAGTGAGTGGCTATATGAAATCATTGATAAGGTTCCATGGTATGCAGAAATGTTTAATTGCTTGGAAAATCAAATGTATAGTGTTTTCTAATCATGTAATCCTTTAGCTAAAATCTATGTCCAATTTCTAAGTTTAGTCAGATTCATAGTTTTAGAAAATCCATAGTGAACAAGTGATTATGAGATGTATGCCAAATGAATAGGTAACTTGTGTCCTTAAATTCTGTTATACACTTACATACAGAGGAAATTTTAGACTTCAGCACATAACTAGGAATGTTTTAGATGTTGGATTATTCTAGGTAATAGTTTTTAATGTTGTCCAATATTTTTATAAATCATGTAAGGATTTCCAATTCGTTGGAGGCATTTCAATAAAATAAAGAAATTCCCCAACAACCTTTGATTTTTTTGAAAAATATTTGATGTATGGGATATAGAATTCAAGGATCAATTTCCTATTTCTATTTGAAATAGTTATATTCTATTGGGAGAATATTATGTTTCTAAATGGATTGAATCTCAAGCAACTAGAATTGATGTTATTTAGTATTGGGATATGCATATCAATCTGAATATTCTTTGTTCATTGTCGATTATAGAGTCATGTATCATTTATCATGATTAGTTGACACACTAATAACAAACACACACACACACACATGTATATATATAAATATATATGAAGTTATATCTCACTTCTTTTCCCATTATTTCCTTTCAGGAGGTTTCTTATGATGCAAGTTCATGGACAATTCACTTCAATAATAGTCCAACGATGTCTGTTTACTCAACGGTTCATATTTCACTATCCACAATTCTATAACCCTTTACACTATATACACATTTAATGAACTATATTTCATTTTATTAATTAATATTCTTCATTGTCAGACTTGGATTCATTGAAAACCTAATTTTCAATAACATTTATAATATCCTTTTGTGAATTCAGCTTACTGAGGTAAAGTCCCCAACATCTTATTAAGAGATTTTTACTAATAATCATTAAATATTTCACAGTTTTAGATTATCATGTTACTCTTTGGAGTTTTCTTTAGGCTGATAATGAATTTATTGAATCCAATAAATGTTTTTAAGGGGTAGTTGATCTGATTTACACAGTTTATTTTCTTACATGATTTTATTTAACATTATTTTCTTAATCCATCATATATACAGTGGTGCTTGAGGATTTCTTTGTGATGATATTAAATACATTAATTGATGAGGACTACAGGATGAATGTCAACCTAAAAACATCCATATTCATAATACGACAAATAAATAATGATTTTTTGTTTAAAATATAAGATTTTATGTCACTGTTATGTTATCTTTGTTATTGGATCAAATTTATGCTGTTAATATAAATTTTTTATATTACTATAAAAAATTATGTAATTTGTGATATATAATAATAAATGTATGATTAAATTCTCAAAAAAATTGTGGTTAATAAAAATCATCTATTACAATTGCATGTTTATTACTCACAGATAATCCAATGTGGGTATATGTTAAGCTTTAAATTGATAATATCATACTGAGTAGTGAAATGTCATTCAAATATTACACATCTATGTTCTTACTAGATAACTCCTCTTTATAAAAGTTTAATATGCGAGTTATATAAGAGATCATAATTACTAAATTTAAAATCTATAAAAAGATTATAATCAAATAGAATGTTAGTAGAAAACTAAATAAGAAATACTACTTACTATAATGACTATAACAACTTCTTCTACATGGGTTTTTTTATTTCTTCAAGGTTATGGTGGGACATGAAAAACATATATTTGGATGTATTTATGTTGTTTATTTTCACATTGTATGAAATTATCCATGTAAATTATACTTTTAGAGTTATTTCATTTTTTTATTTTCCTTTATTAAGTCCACTTTTTTCATTTCTTAAACTATTATGTTAGAAGGTTCTTGTTCAATTGAATATTATTTTATAATGATTTGTTTCACATATAGGGATCTCTCATACAACTCAAGGACGGGGAACTTACCTCACAGTTTCGGGTCACTTTGAAGCCTTGGTACACTATAAAAAAATTATACTTTAGTTAAGATAATTATTAATTTTTAATGTATTTGTGGCTTTATTCGGTTATTTACAGATCAATCAACTAACTAGTCTAATTAATTCCCTTTCTGGCATTCCCCTTGATGATTGGTAAGTTGATGGTATGTTTAAACAACACTTACTTGAATTGAAATCTTTCAAGTTTACATAGTTTTTATTTCCATGTAATTAATCATTTTTTACTTCTTTAGTTTGTACAAATTCTGAGAATCTTTGCTTCAAATTCTTTAATCTTTTCATTCTTTTACTGATGCTATCAGGAATTTTTCAAACAACCAATTTATTGGAGCTTATTTGTGTATCGTTGTGACATTTTTAGAAATTGGTGGACCAACCTTGTAATCTGTATATAGAATGTTACCATTTTATTTATTTTACTTTATATTCATTAACCGAACATATTATGGGATACATTAAAGTAATTATTTATATTGAACAACTTAATTTTATGCTCATTTCCCATACATGTATACATATTTTTACTATTTTATTTATTTTACATGACTTCGGTTTTTTTATTTTCTAGAGAATGATTTTTTTCTACTTTTGTATTTGAATGTTTGCATTTTTTAATGTTTTATAGTTGCAGGTTTATAGGTTGCATGGTTGGAAGGCTTTTAAGATAGTAGGTTTGGAAGTTATATGTTGATAGTTTGTGCATTACACATTTACATGTTAATAATTTTTTGGTTTTTTGGTGGTTAGGTTTGTGGGTTTTAGTTTCTAGGTTTATACGATGAAGGTATTATTATTTGTAAGGTATGAATGATAGAGATTCAAAGGTTTCCATGTTTATAGATTTTAGTGTTTTTAGGTTATTATATTACATGTTTACAGATCATTTTATAGATTGGATTACATGTTTACAGATTGTTATACTGGTTACAGGATTACAAGTTATTTTACAGGTTTAATATTTTTTGATGTTTTTAGGTTTGTGGGATTTAGTTTCCATGTTTGGAATTTTTTTACAGGTTTACAGGTTGTTTTACAGGTTGTATGTTTACATGTTATAAGATTACATGTTTTCCATGAAGGTATTTTTGTTTTTAGGATGAAGGTATTATTGTTTTCCAATGTTTTTCATGTTTTACAGATTTTTTTACAGGTATTATTGTATTTAAGGTATGCATGAATGTATTATAGGTTTCCATGTTTATTGTTTGTTTTTAGGTTATGAGATTATAGGTTTCTGGGTTAAACAGATTATTTTCAAAGTATTCAAAGGCTTCCATGTTTGTTTTTAAGGTATGCATGATTTTTTTAAAGATTGTTTTATTAATTTTAGGCTACATGTTATTTTTACATGTTACATCAGGTTATAGATTTTAAAATTGTATGTTGTGGGAGGTGTAGAGGAGCAGGGGGTGGGGGTGCTGGTGCAGGGTGGGGAGGGGGAGAGGGGGAGGGGGTGTGCAGTGAGGAGGGGGGTGGGTGTGCAGTGAGGAGGGGGCTGGGGGGTTTGGAGTAAGGTGCACGGGGTGTGGTGTAAGGTGTAGGTGGTGGGGCGAGGAAGGTGTGCCAGAGCATGGGGTAGGGGGTGCCGGTGCAGGGTGGGGTGGGGCTGTCTTGGGGTAGGGGGTGTGCAGTGAGGAGGGGGCAGGGGGTGGGGTGCAAGGTGCAAGGGGGTGGGTCAAGGGAGGTGTGCATGAGCATGGGGTGGGGGGGGGGGGTGCCGGTGCAGGGTGGGGGAGCTGGGGGTGGGGGAGGGGGAGTTGGTAGTGTCCTCCCAACAGCCATCACGGTGAACCGTGCTGTGTTTTTAATACAGTGGAAAGGCATATAGCCACGGTTTTAAACTGTGGAAATAAGGCTTTAGCCACGGTTCAAAGAACTGTGGCCCTTATTGGAATGGCTATAGGGCTGAACCAACAGCCAAGGTTTGATAACTATGGCTATAGGGATATAGCCACAGTTGGAGTCGTGTCATTAGGGATATATCCACGGTTCGAACCGTGGCTATAGGGCTATAGCCAGGGTTTCAAACCGTAGCTATATGCTTCCACCTATAGCCATTAAAATACTATCCACAATTCATGAAACTATAGCTATAACCTATAGCCATAGTTTTTGGGTCTATATCCATGGTTTATAACTGTGGCTATATAATAAATTTCTAGTAGTGAACGTTCTATGGAGAAACCATAAGATGGAAGATAACACGTGGGAACCCGAGGTACTTATGATGAAAACCCACCAGAGGTTTTTTTATGTAGTAGTATTCTAGACATTTCGAGGACAAAATTATTTGAAGGTGGGGAGAATTTAACACCCCAAGATTCCACGGTATGCTTCTCGTTGAATAATACAGTAGCGTGTGTGGTACACAACTTCGAGTTCTAACACAGACCACAACCAATCAGACTAGCCGTAATGAATAATAATACCAACTTTTTAAAATTTTATACATTTTATCTTTCAAAATGGACTTCATTTTTGGATTTGAAATATCTAAATTATCTTAGGGTGAATTATTGGTGCTTTTCTGTAACTTTCATATTTTGATGATTACTGAAAATTACTAAATTATAATTAAAAACAACTTTTTTAATCAAAATAATTAATAGTGATAAATTATGAATTTGTATAGTTTTAAAGTATATTTAGAATATATTTTTACCATTTAATAAAATTATTGTCATTTGACGCAATTTCACATTTAAATCGGACATAAGCAAGTGCCAATCTTTTGATAGTTATTATCTCTTAAAAACACGCTTTTTGTTTTAACAACGGGATTTAATTTTAAATTAATTTCTGCCACTTCGGTGTTTTGGATTATGAAAAATGGATTCCATATTTAGAAACAGGAGGTATAAATTGTGTAAATAGGTATCTTTTTTTATACATATTGAAAAATTACTTCGGTAAATATTTAATTTACCATGATTAAAGGGTAAATCTCTTAAATAAGTGTAAAAAAATAATATTATTATAATAATAAATTACCCTAAAATGCATCCTAACCCTATTGGTTGATACATGTCCGACCATGGTCATCATTGGGTTGATCTTGGGACCCCATGGATCAACTTGTAAGTGATAATGACACTTTATATTAATTAAGTTAAAGTAAATACAAAAATGACATAAGCATATAACTTATAGAAAAACTATTTTTACATATGGTTATATATGATATATTTTCGACTATAAATATTAATTTGAAATATAAAAATATTTCCTAGATAATGGTATTTTATATCAAATTTTTAACATTGAATAATTAAATTTATTTATGACAAATAATGATGTGGTATTTTCCTTATTAATGAAAGAATCAAATAATTTGTATTATAAACGTTAAAATAAATATAATATGAATGTTTTTATGACATACACGAATTGTATTGGTTAATATGACATGTTAGGATTTCTTAAATTAATTTTTTTCTATTTAATAATGTTTTTAAGACTTTAAAAAAATCAATTATTAAATATTGTCAAAATTGACATAAATGAGTTTTGAAAACAGATATTATATTATTAATTGATATTCTATTCCTCAAAATATATGGTTTGGAAAAATAACTTATATAATTATAGGTTTATTATTAATGGACTTATTGGGGGTATCTTTGAAGTTTATAGTAATTTTATTTACTATATAATATAAAAATTTAAAGAGACATGGTAAATGTCAAACTATTTAACAAAGAGTTAAATAAAAAATATAAAGTTACTATAGTTACCCAAACATGTCTAAAACCTATTGGTTGAGTGGTTTTAGACCTATCCCCACCGTAGCCTTTATATAACCCACATTGGAGCCATTAGAAACCGAATATTAATTTATTATAAAATAAAAATTCTAGCTTTTCATACGGTGCCCCTCACCCCTCTTATAAAAGGGCACTTCCCCTTCCCTCTAATTCATACAATCAAAGCCTTTTTTCTCAGCCAAAACCTGCCCAAATATTCTTTCAACTTCCCTCACATCAACCTAGAGGCTTTAGTTTGATCATAAAGACATCCTATGGAGCCCATTTGATCAAATTAATAGGAATAACCTGAAGAAGAGTTAATGTTTTAACCACCTTCATTCAAGTGCCTCTCTCTTTCTTTGTGATTTCTATTCTTAAATAATAAATCAAGTATCATGTATATACTTTGATGTTATTATAAATATGGTACAGCCATATTCACTATTCTATCAATCTATTTAATGACATGTCACCATACGTGCGTATGAACGGCTTACTGTCTCCACGTAGTGGTGTAATTGGTATTCAAAACATTATTATTTGGATGGGTATGATAATGATGTGTAATTGAAGTAAATAATAAATAAAACATTATAATGATAATGTATATATGATATAAATCCAATTATATATTATTTTAATATCAAAAAAATGATAGTTTCCCTCGTGCGTACGTACGGACTACCGTCTCCACGACCGCGGTGAGATTCATTCCCCATCGTATCCATTAAATTCTGATTCTCATTTGATGATTAAAAATAATGTTTAAAGACTTGATATCATTTTGGATATGAATAAGATACAACCTATTTATAAAAAACATATCTTATTTAAGAAAACATATAAAAGAAAACGAGTAAGTGAACACCCAAAACGACAATTATACTAAAATATTTTTAACAAAGTAAAATTAAAAGATCTTATATGATATCATATTTATATATATGATTATTTTATAATTTAATAACAATAATTTAACTATTATAAAAAAAATTAACCTACCCTTGACCAAGGAAATGTACAATGTAACTGTTTATTTCACAATCTCTTAATTATCTGATGTTGTTTATACATAATTATCTACTAGTAACTCATTATCATTCACTTCCATGTTTCTTAAAAATGTATTTCAAATCATTCTAACTAATTTGCAGACTATGGGTTAATTTCATATATAACCTTGTTATAATTTTTATAGTAATTTTATAAATGAATCATTCTTTCATTTTCCAAAAAATGTCCTTTTTAACCATTTCGAGAAAATTAAGGTAAGAATGTATTTTTTAACTTATACGGAGGGTGCTACTATTTTACGCCATTGTAAAATCGTTGAAGACTACCTTACAATATTATAAGAATATTTTCAATGTAAATTATTCCTTTTATAATTATGTGTCTTTTAAATGATTTAAAAAAAGAGATATTTCTCCGAAATAGTATTTTTTTCATCTATTTAAACAATCTTTGATGGATTTTAAGCTTATTTGAATTTCATTTATTATGATACAAAACATCCAAATTGTATTGAAGGTTTTGTGATATTTTTGACTGTGGAAGTGTTATTTTTATACCATTCATGTTTTATGAAAAATGTATTGACATTTCATATGCTAGTTTTAATAAAAATGTATTTGTTATGTTTAAACCTGTTTATATGAGTAATGCATTAGACATAATAAGTGATGGGTGGAGACCGTTATAGCTCATTGATGCATCGGTAGGTCTCATTAGACAAACTAGTGTCTTGGCACAAGGCCTTGAAAAATTCTTATTTATAGTCTTGGCACAAGGCCTTGACTATGTGGTTTTGATTGTCTGTCATTATACATTCCTTCATTATGAAAGTGTTTATTGATATTTCATGTGATTATTAGACTAGTAGAATATCCATGTGAATAAGTAAATCGAATTACTTTATTTTATTTCTGAAATATTATGCAGAAGTTAAATTTTAAAAGGGATTTGTTTTAGTTATATATTTCATTAAATGTTTATGCTTATTTATGAATGTTTCCGCCATATTGTTATCCTTACTAGGCATCTGAGCTCACCTCTTTCTTTGTTTTATTTTTTATAGGATGTGAAGTACTATTTTATGAATGACTCGCATGGATAGTATGAGGGGATATGAGTGTGGAGACAATATGTTTTTTTATGATTCCGTTTATGATGTAAAGTAAACATTATGAATGTTTCTACTGCATCCAAGGCTACTAAATTAATCGTTATTTCGTGATTTGATCTTTTGTAATCAGGCCAATGTTATGTAATAATGCACCAAATCTGGGTAACCGGTGTCGGGGCGTTACAATAAGAAGTTTTTACATACATGTGAGGGGAGGGGAACTCTTTGTATTCCATATATTATTAAATTAATTTATTAACATCTCATATAATATCATTTGAACAATAAAATATGACTTTTTCCGTGATGTTCAAGTACTGTGTTTACCTTTAAAAAGATAATTATATTTATCATGAAATAAATTCTTATTTAAATGTTTTGTAATTATTTTTATATGATATATATATATATATATTATAATCATTAAAAAGTCATTAAGGATGTTTAATTTTTTTTCATATTTACATCCCATTAGTATCATAAAATATTTTATATTTCATAAAAACTTTATTTTTTACTATTTATAAACTAATTGAACTTCTTCAAAAAAGTCATAAAACATTAATCGTAATATATATTTAAATATAAAAATATAAAAATTAGTTCAATTTTACAAAATTAAATTTCAATAATTATATGAAATTTCCCAGAATAGGAATTCATAAAATGACATGATAAATATTTTATATAAATAATGTGTTTTGAAGAACCAAAATAAACGTATACAAAAATCTAGTATAAATATGATTCCTATAAAATTAATTATACTATATATAAATAAATAATACTTTATTAAATTAAAATTATATTAAAAACATAGTGTTACTTTTTTAGGAAATTAAATGTTAGTTTTATGAAATACAACAGTTTTTCATTATTCACTAAACATTATTTTTCCAAAAAATACCAAAAATTCAGCACTATGATAATTATTATATTAATATTTAAAGAAATATATTATGTTTTCAAATATAGTTTCTGATATATAATGAAATTAATAAAAATATTCACTCATGAAAAAAATTTCAAATCATTTTTTAATAAATTGTATTTTTGAAGCATAAATAACTTTAAAAAATGAGTAATTATTTCCTCAAAATTAATCAATAAATTTTTACTACGTATGTCTATTTTATATATTTCATATTTTTTTTATTAATCATTATACTATTAAATTAAATGACGAGGTTATATCAATTATAATTACATAATAATTTTTAATGGTTCATTTATTCTTAGTATTTTTTGATCTATACACCATGGAAAAGATAAATATTTTAAAATATCAAGGTGTTATATTATACCCACCTTTAATAAATTTAATCTTTTTAGATTGAACATGATATCAATAATCATGTGTTTGACATTTGAAAATAATTTTATCAGAAAATCGCACTATAAAAAGGTTTAATAAAACTAAATTTTGAAATGTGGTAAAGAAAAATATGATGGCCCTCTAGAATGACACATAACTGGATTTAAAAATATGTGTACATTTTTGGGAAGTGAAAATATTTTTTTTATGATAATATTATTTTTTAAATGATGGAATGTGATATATAATGTGGTCAAAAAAAAGATAATAACTAGAAATAAATAAATCAATAAATGATTAAGATGACCATCAATTCATCTGTAATAAAGGTAATAGGTTAACAAATTTTTTCAAAATACATTTCATATTTTTGAGTAATTAGATTACTATATTCTCTAAAAACATACTAAAATATAATTTTTTTTCAAGACCATAATTTAAATATCTTTGTTTGGTTGTGTGTTTCACTCATATTACACCATTATCTCATATAGTACACTCAATCATGATTGTATATATTTAATTTATGAATCACTATAATCAACATCAGATTATGAACAATTTATTTAAAAGTATAAAAAGATATTGTCCCACTTATTTTAAATTAACCCAAAACAAAAATTGATTGAACAAGGTATGAGAATATATATAATTTATAAACCTTCATATAAATAATTAATATCCAAAATTCAATTATTACACCCAAGGATAATCAAACTTTGTTATGTAAATAATTAAATGTAAAAATAATCCATATATTTCTAAAATAAATAAATAAATAAATAAATAATATTATATTATTTAATCCTCAAATATAGACATAATTTGTATTAGTAAAAAAATAGTTGGTAATAATGTCATATGAAAATAATAAATATTCCCATATCATATAATCTCTAATATATAATAATATCATCCATAATTATCATGAATTGGTGTAAAGCCAAAATATATATTATAGATACATCCAAAATATATTCCAATAAGTACATGGACTTAATCATTAAATAATATTGAATTTTGTTAATAATTCACATTAAGGATCTTTTACAGTTTAGAGCATTGGATAATTAATTCATAAGATATACATAACAATTAGAATATTACATTTAGACACCTCTATTCAGTATTAATTTTTTTCATAAAACAAAACCTATTAGAAAAAGTGTCACATCTTGTTCCATATTATATAAATCAATACTTTTCATTGATCCCATTCATGACCCATTTATTTTTTATGTCCTATGAAAAACATTTAAAAAAAACTTGGGATGAGTATAAAAAGAACCACAAGTGATACACACTGAATGAAAACTTTTAGTTTTTAAAAACAAGGATTAAACCATGAATACATTATCATAAGTAATAATTTTCAACCTTATGAGGTAATAAATACTATTCACTTAATAAAAGATCATTAACTACCCTTTTGTAACCAAAATATTTCCATAAAACCCATTAAAAACATATAACATATATAGGTAACTTAGGATAAAAACCTAATTAAATTTAATGACCTTACGATCGACTTACACACATATCAATAAATAGAATATCTATACAGTCGACTTTCATACCCAATATATTGGAGGTAATATTTTAACCACCCATTCAGTTTTATCACTACACCACCCATAAAACATCCAAGTACCCTTATAAAATCATAACTCATTAAATTTTGAATGTATAAAAATTTCAGTAATAACATTTCATTTTCATTCACAAGAAAATATTTCATGATATTGAAAAAATAAATCCATTTCAAAACAATTTTCAATATAAAAACAAAGAATATGGAATAAGGGGTTTCTTTTTCATTTAAAAATCATTATGGCTTATAGAGTTAGCTAAATAACAATTACGGTGGAAGAGAGTTCATTGTCATAACAAAATTTAAAAAGAAACATTCCATTGGTCATTTTGTAAAAATTTTAATAGAAAAATATTAAAATTTCATGAAATAAAATGTAAAAGGGGTTCATACACCATATAATATAATGTCGTGTGTAGATCAATGTATTCCACAATGAAATGAGATTGAGACAGTCCCTTACATCGTGTCTGACTTGAATAATTCGTTATGTAATCTTCTGAAAAATAAACGAAAGTTAATTTATACTTTCATTAGATCCATTTTCAAGGATATTATCTATTTTATATCACTTATTACCATGTTATAGACATTATATAATAATTTACATTAATAATGGTCTTTTTGTCGATATTTGGTACTTGAGACAAAAATCAACATTTTATACTTACAAGTGGACCACGTGGTCAAAAGACCGTTATCTCCAAAATTATATTCATGATTTAGATTTAATACATATCTCATATATAAAATATATATGTATTTAGAATAATCCATATAAATAGGTTATATGAAAATGAAATGCACCTTTCATGGAGACGGAAAAACATACGTACACTTGAACACTACTTTCATTTCATTTTTTCCTTTTTAATGGAATGAAAACCAAATGATACATAATTATAATATTATTAATGTATAATATCATAATTTATATATGTTATATATGTTTGTTAACACCATCTTATATATCATCCATTTTGGTATGAATCAGTAATATCAAATTGATGGGGCGGTAGTCCACAATTCCTCAAATAAAATTATCGTATTTACCCATTTTGGAAACTAAAAGGAGATGATATAAATGGAAAATACAAAATAAAACAAAGAATATAAATATTATATATATCACATATAAATATTCTTCCACTATAATGGACAAAATTAGATGTTTTAAGAGATAATTGAACAATCATAATTTCGGGAGGTGGTAGTTCACCGTAGACACAAATAGTATGTTCATTACGCATTAGATGGAGGCCTGTGGAAGAGTAGTTAAAATAATTATCATAAAAAAGTCCTAGTATATTGAGTATACTATTTTTTCTATCTAATAAACTAATAAAAATAACATATGGAGTGATGAAGTGAAATAAATGAAGAAACTTGATGGAAGACATTACCATTAAATTGGGTAACTCCAATTTTTTTAACCAAAATACATCCTTGATGTGCCTTGTGCTTATGTTAAGGATTCTAAGATGAATAGAAGAATGTCAAGAGAATATTTGAGAAGAGTTATGATAAGACAAGGGTCTTCAGAGGTGTGAGTAATGGATTAGAGGTAATGGCCTTTTATAAGAGGGAGGAGGGGCTCATTAGGATTGTTTGAAGGTATTATTGTATTATAAAATTAGTTTTTTTTAAAACGACCAAAATTCATTAAATTATAATATAACAGGAATATTTTTTGAAATAAAATAATCCATCAGGAATAGGATAGGTTTTGGATATTTTTTATCCTTATCTTTTTTATTTAACCATTTGTTAACTTATTTAACTTTTACCATATCTTCTTGTATATTCATACTATATGGTTAATATTGTTAGCATAATATGACAATATAACCAAAAGTCGTTCATTAATGACATTATATACCATATCTATGTAATTTGGTAGAATCTTATTGTTTTATGATTATTATATAATCTAATAAAATAATATTTTTTAAAATACATATTTTTGTCAATTTAAATAATCTTCATATCATGACTTTTTTAAAAATCCAAAACAACATAATTATTTCTAAAAAACGTCATTATTTTAAAGAGAAAAATTCATTATCTCTTTTAAAATTCGTGGATGTCATATAAAGTATCAAAATTAATTTATTTTAATATTTATAATCTCATTTATTTATAATTGTTTATTTATGAGGTAATCATTGCATCATCATTGTGTCATTAATAAATTTATTCATTTGATGTATAAAAATATAAATAAAATAACAAGATTTAAGAGATATTTTTTTCTTTATAAGGACTATTTATAAAAAAAATCAATAATATAACTCAACATTATATTTTTTAGCAAAAAAAACATGTTTATGATATTTTTATTTTTACTTTAAACAAAAAGCTGTTAAGGTCATTATCTTACCCAAATGGCTTTCAAAGGCCCAAATTATAACCCAAGGATTGTATGTTTGGGCAATGACTCATCCAATACGTTTAGGACAAGATACAATGTAATTTTATAGTATTATAATATTATTTTAACCGTGAATTACACCTTTTACCTTTAATAGTAGAAAATAAAAATCAAAAGTTACAATTCACCAAATAATATTTTCATCTTATTAAACCACATTTTAATTAATGATTAAAACAATGTATATTTTCTTTTTAAATTCAATTCACATAAGTGGTAAAATTTTATAAAAATAAAAAAAATTGGTTTTTAACTACTTAGTAGTATTTTCACTATTTATCAAAAGTTGAAGGTTTTCAGGAAAAAAAATAATTTACAGAAAGAAAAATTAGATATATGGAACAATATAATGATTATTATTTTAGCAAATTAAAAACATAAAACTTTTATTTATTAATTTAATTTTAATTATTGTTTTTGAAACCAGAAAGTGTGTTTTTAATAATTAATAACTATCAAAAAATTGAACTTTTTTATCCAATTTTGAAGTGAAAATTTTTTTATTTACCAACATAAAATTAAATTGTATAAATATAATCCAATTAATAATTTTAATTATTTATAAAAGATAATATAATAATATAAATAAATCAGATTAAATGACAGTTTTGACATAAAATGCCTTATTATTCACTATTAATAACTAAAATGAACTTTATTATAAAAATAACCACAATTTACCAAATTCAATTTTTAATATCCCACATTTAAATAAGAAGTTTATTATTTCAAATGAATCATTTAAAATTGAAAAAAATAGATTTAAAAAGGGTTCTCAATCAAAATGCGTTAAGACTACATTTTAAAAATAATAGACTATTTATGTTTAAAATTAGAATCATTATCATTTTAAGACTCTAAAAGACATTTAAGATATACGTATAATCATATTTTATTTAGTTATGTTCATTATCACTAATACACCTGGTAGGGATTAACTTCCATCTTAAATAATAATATTATATTTTTATTATTTTCAGTATGACTAGGCATTGTGTGCTACATAATATTTCATTGAAACCCATTGTTTCTTGTTGGGTACGTCATCGAACACAGAAACCCTTTTAAAGTAAGATTTATTGATAATTAAAAAATTTTAAAAAATTTTAAAAGATCAAACTCTCTATTTACATGGGATGTTACATCCTTCTTCTCTTCTAATAATTGCCTCCTCCAAATTTTAATGTTGGGCACAGAAAAATTATTAAAAGTCCCACATCAGAAAAAGTGTCAATAAAAATAACACATTAAAAGAATTAAAGAGAAGAATAATGGTCACTCAAGATAACCCATAATAAGATTCCATAAAATAATGGATATGGAGGTGAATCTATGTGTCAAGTTCTGATTGAGAGTGATGGATAACTGGATCAAGAGAATGTTAAATCCTAGAAAAAAATAAACTTGTTATAGGTTAAACAGTCTTTGATTCCCCAATATGAAAAGTAAACAGACGTCATTTTTATGTTTTCTTCTCTTTTTCATAATGTTGGAGAATTTATATTTGATTTTTTCTAAGGAAATATGGAAATATACTTACATTTTATGTAGAGTTTCATCCTTCAAAACATTGCAATCACAAACACATATTTTGTAATAATGATGAGTATTAAAAATGACATAGTAACAAATAAAGTGCTAGAATCAATATCTAAAGAATCAAAAAAATCCACCAATGATTAACTATATATATTTCCCCTTCCATTAGACGTTATCCAAAACCACAAATAGTATTTACATGGTCAGATAATCTCCAAAATAGGGAAATCCTTTATAAAAAGAAATATTATTCCTAATCTCCAAAATTCAACAAACTTTCCCCTATATTCAAAAAAGACCATTCAATAAACAACATTTCCTAATATTATTCAATATATTCAAAACTAGGATTGAAACAAAAAACTAATAAGAATTTAATCCCAAAGTATTCTATAGTAAATCTTCATATTTGTATCCAAATAACATCGACTACTCTTAAAATCTTATACTAACGTGTGGTTAACATAATCACACATTCTCTATGATAGGTTATTTATTTATATAGATATCACAAATCATCTTATATCCATTATGAAAACATATATTATTCCCAAAATAAAATTCCAACAATACTCATCAAATGAAATACCAAGGTATTCTATTTTTCATAAACATAAAGTGTCCCAAAAGTGAAAATTTCTTCCAAAATAACCATTACCACATAATCACCGATTCATTTTCCTATTATATAGATATACATTTGAAAAAACATATGTTACAAAAATCAACATATTCATCATCCATAAAATAATTTATCTAAAAATAATAAGTCATATTAACAAAGGAGTTCACATAGTTCAGTGGTAAGTTATAAGTCTCAATCGCAATTTAGTTGTGGGTTTGATTACAGCATCTTTTTCTGACGTGACGGGTAGTCACACGATCTCTGTTTTTTCCTTTTCAAAAAATTATATAATTTTATAACATTCCAAAAAATTGAGATAAATTACTCAAAAATTACCATAAAATATTTAAATCGCAAATGTTATATCAAATATCGAATTTTAATCCCAAATTGTAATGACATGTAATTTTCTCAAATTCAATGATCATATAAATTCAGATGGTTAACTACATGTATATCCAAAAAATAAAAGATAATTATTCCTTGAAAAACATTTTCATATATCAAAATTCATTGTTACACACACTAGAAAGAGTATTCCAATGTTATCCCATGATCAAAAGAGCTTTAATACTGTTAAGCATTTCATCATCTTAAAATATACCATAAATCATGATTCCATTATATGTATACATATGAATCATTAAACATTATTCGTGATCCATTAACCATTATTTCCAAATTTTATTGTAATAAATCTATCATACAAACAAAATCTTGAATCATATACTAAGATTCGACAATGTCAAAAAATCAGCTAAGAAATAAACTGTACAATTCAATAGTCATTGTCAGTTTCTTCATATTTAACTGGAATAGAATTATGAATTAGTAAAAATATATTCGTATAATCATTCGAATCCCATTCCTGAACATTATTCGAAGGAAATCTATTTGTATAATGACCATGCCCACCAAATTTAAAACATTTAACTGATCATTCAGAAATAACTTCTTTCCCTTTCATACAGTCAACTGGACGCATCCTTTTTCCATGGAAGGTTCTTTCTATATTAACTTTATTACAATATTTATATAATCTTCTCATCCCATTGAAGTATTTTCCTAGGAGTTTCTTTCCAGATCCTTGAAAAATAAATTTTTTAAATATACATACCATTATGGTTATAACCTGAAATTTTATTATGATTTGTTTCCCGCATATATGATACCTAATAAAAATAACTAAGGTTTAGGTGGTCAATCATGACTGCAGAATGTTGGTTGAGAATAACCAAAATAGTTCTCATTACATCTCCCACTTCATTCAGTTTCTTATACCGAAAACCATCAAAGTATTCTTCAAAACCATTGTTACTTTGGTGCCTGCTAGATCCATCCATTTACTAAAACCAAATCTTCAGTGTGAGTATATCAATAAAATCCACATATAAATACTTGTGAGGAAGGTAAAAACTATGATTTACTTATTCAGGTTGTATTAAACTCATTAAATTTATCTAAAATAACTATGACTCTTCATAATATGTTAACCATTGTTGTTATGTCACATATTCTTCAATAACACCCTAACGTCTAATTTAATCTAAACCAATCATTTATAACAACTGTAAAGAACCAACCATAAACATTACATAATCTTGATTTATGTTAATAATTCACATTCTGGGTCTTTTTATTATTATATCTTTTAGGAATTAGGTCATAATATATACATAAAAATGTTAATATTACATGTGGACACTTCAACTTGGTATTTATTTTTTCATAAAATAAAAACTCATATAAAAAGTGTCATGTCTAGTTCCATATTTTAGACATCATGAAATTCCCTTGATCCCGTCCATGAACATTTTCAAATTTATTTCTAGGAATTTTTTTTTATAAAACATGGGATGAGTATAAAAAGCTCAACCAAGGATACAAAATGAAGTAAAACTGTTAGTTTTTTAAAACAACAAGTAATCGATGAATACATTATCATAATTAATAATTTTCAAATTTATGAAGTAGTAAATAAAAAACACCGAATAAAAGATAATTTCTTACTCTTTTGTTACCTAATTATTACCATAAAACCAATAGAATGGACATATCACACATAAAGATAACTTGGGACAAAAACATACTTAAATGGAATAACCATAGAGTAGAAATATGCACATATCACTAAATAAAACATCTATATGGATGAATTTCAAATGCAGTGCATTGGAGGATATAACATAACCACACATACTGGTTTATCAGGGCACCACCCGTTATTTGGTTAATCCCGTAACCACCTGTCAAATGTATAAGTAAAATTATAAAATCATAAGACATAAGATATTTTAAATATATAAATTTCAATAATTAAATTTCATTTGAAATCACAAGATATAATTTCAAGATATAGAAATAATTAATCCATTTAAAAACCATTTTTAATATGAGATCTCCAAAAAATATAATATTGGATTCAATTTTCATTTTAAAAACATTAATTTTTATAGAGGAATCAAAATAATGATTATGGCATCAGAGAGGTCATTGTCATCACAAACGTTAAAATGAAACATTAATTTTTTCATTTAGTAAATCAATTTGAAGAAAAATATTCCCATTAAATTAAATAAAATTTCACACGGGTTTATACACCATATAAAATAATGTTGTGTATAAATCAATGTATGCCTCAATGAAAAGAGATTGAGATAAAGTCCCTTACATTCATTCTAACATGAATCGTTTGTTGTTTCATCTTCTGAATAATAATCTAATGTTAATTTATATGTGATTCAGAACCATTTTTCACGTTTATTATTACTTTTATATCACTTATTACAATGTGATAGATATTATATATTTTTTTAAGTTAATAATAGTCATTTTGTCTATATTTGATACTTGAGTTAGTAATAAACATCTTATAATTACAAGTTGTCCATGTGGTCAAAAATACATTATCTAAATAAGAATAGAAACAATATAAATATAATATATATCAAATATAAATATTTATCCAGAGTATTGGATACTATGAGAGACAATGGTAGATAATTGAATAATCATCGTTTTGTGGGATAGCAGTTCGGCGTCTAGAGAAAAAGTATGTTTTTCCCATTATATGGAGATGTGTTGATGTGTAGTTCGAATACGTATCATAACAAAAACCTATTATATATATGATACTTTTTTTTTGTTTACAAATAATTAATAGATCATTGGGTGTGATGAAGTAAAAAAATGAAAAAAACTTGAGGGAATATGTTACCTTTAAATCCGGTAACTCACTTTTGTTTGAACCAAAACTTTTCTGGGTAGTGCCTTATTCTTATGTTAAGGCTTTTAGGATAAATATATGGATTTTGGGAGCATATTTGAGAAGATTATGGGTGAGACAATGGGCTTTAGAGGTGTGAGTAATGGGTTCGAGGTGATGTTCATCTTTAAGGGTGAAGAGGGGCTCATTAGAAATGTTGGAAAGTGTTATTATATTATTAACTTATTATCTATTGAATAAGTTGAAGAATTAATTAAATTATAATATAATATTACTATTGTTTATAATAAAATTATCCAATTTCAATTTCACAAGTTTTGGATATTATTTAATCTTTATCTTTTGTATTTAACCCTTTGTTTACTTACTTAACATTTACCATGTCTTCAAGCATATTCATACTATATGGTTAATATAGTTACCATAAAATGCCAATAGAATCACAAGTGGTTAATCATGGAAATTATAAAACTTATATATTTCATTTGGCTGATTATTATATTTTTTGGATTATTGTATCAATTAATAAAATATTGATTTTTAAAAAACTCATTTATATCAGTTTAAATACTATTCATATCACGACTTTTAAAAAAAAATCCAAACCCACTTGATTATACAAAAAATACAACATTAATTAAAATATCACAAGTCATACTAATGTATAAAATTATCATATTTCACAAAATGTTTAAAAATAATTTTTTATTATTATTTATATTCTCATTTATTATAAACATTCAATAATGTGTTAATCATTATATCATCATTGTGTCATAAATAATATTATTTATTTATTTGATGTCTAAAAATTATAAATAAAAACAAATGTTGTGAAAAATATTTTTATCTTTATAATGACTATTTATAATAAAAAATATAAATTATCTAACCCCAAATTAATTTTTTTACAAAAAAATGCATGTTTATGATATTTTTATTTTTAAAATAAATAAAAAGTTTTCAATGCCATTATCTTACCAAAATGCCATTAAAAGGAAAATATTATCATCCAAGGATTTAATTGGTCAGAGATGAATCATCAAATAAGTTTAGAAATAATTAATGTAATTTTATATAATTATAATATTATTTTTACCTTGAATTACCCATTTTACCTTTGACCGTTGTAAACAAAAATCAAAAGTTACTACTCATCAAAAATTATTTTCAACTTATTGATCAAAATTTTACTTAATGAAGAAAACCTTGTTTATAGAATTTTTGAAATTATATTCACAGAAGCTGTAAAATTTCTTTTTAATGAAAAAAGTCATTTTTAACTACTATGCAATATTTTCACTATTCATCGGAAGTTAATGTTTTTCAAAATTATTCCAAAAATTAACCCAAATATAAATTTGATACTGTGAATGCAAGAGTGATTTCTATTTTACCAAATTAAAAATATAAGTTTCATTAATTAAATTAAAATTAATTCTCATTTTCAAAACCCGAGAACGTGTTTTTAAGAAATAATAACTATAAAATGATTGACATTTGTTTATGTCCAATTTCAAAGTGAAATTACCTCCAATGACCAAAATATAATTAAATGGTTAAAAGAAAATCCAATTTAACTTTAAAAACAATTAATAAGATAATCAAACCATATAAAAATTCAGATGAAATAGTAGTTTTGACATAAAATGCTGTATTTTTCACAATACATAAAAACCGATCATTATCAAAAAAAATCAAAAATTTACCCAAAGATAATTTTGATATCGTGCTTAAAAATAATATGTTTATTTTTTCAAATAAAAATTTTTAATGTGAAATAAAATATATTTAAAAGGGTATCTCGATCAAAAACCTGTAAAACTACCTTTTAAATATATTAAAGTATTTATGCGTATATCAAGATTAATTAAAATTATAATCCTCTAAAAGACATTTTAGAAACATGTTAAAATATATTTTAGTTAGTTCTGTTCATTCCTACTAATAAAATGACTAGGTGTTAATTACCATTTAAAATAATAATATATTATTATTATTATTTTCAGTATGACTCGACATTGTTTGCAACATAAGACTTCGGAAAAACACATTGTTATGTGTAATGTTTTCCATGGAACATATAATCCCATTCAGAGTAAGATTAATACATAATTCACAAATATTAATAAATATTCAAATTTGATACTTTTAATTTACTTGGGATTTTACAATTACAACTATTTTTGCTGAAGTAAAAAAAATCCAATTTGAAGTATTTTATTTCCATATACCATAATCATAAATTTATCCTACAAGATAAATATACTTTATCAAAAATTATTCTAATAAACACAATATTAAATAATTTTTTAACCTTAAAGAATTATCACACACTCAATCTTACATCCCAAAATATAAAAAATCAATTTTCTAAAATAATCCTTCACATTAAACATAATAGTTACATATACATCAATTTTATACAATTTATCTCATACTATACTTAATTGTCTCAGAATAATATTTTATTATACAAAACAAATTGGGGTCTATATCCTAAATAATATAGTAAAATTTAAAATTATAAACCCATTATGTAAATCATTACACTTATGTTAACCTCACATCATTACAAATGAATCTTCTATATAATCTATACCCTTTCTCGAATACCATCTATGAGAGAATGGACTTCTAACATTACATAATCATAGACTTTTTTCCATTAATAAATTTATTTATAATCATAATGATATTTTAATTTTATATTTTTAGATAATTACGAAAAAATATTTCAGTGATTACATTTACACAATGTCTGTATTGTTTAATAAAAATTTGTTCATTATAAGTATTTGATTGTTTTTTGCAAAGAAACTATGATATCTAGAATATGAAATAACTTTCCTAATCATCCTTTATCCCTTTGAAAATCATTAGAAAATCTGTCGTGGTAGAAAATCATAGTAAGAGACAAAAAGAAATAAATTAAGCCTACTAATCAATTTAATAACCATAATGTCATATAATTTTTTTTCTCAAACATAATAAAATTTGAGCTCAAATAATCATTAACATACCTAGGTTGTAAGCTTTATTATCCATTTTTTTTTTCAAAAAACACATTATCATAAAACATAAATAAAAATTATTAATCATGATATTTTCATAATAAGACATGATAGCGCATGAAAAACCTTTATTAAAAATATAACTTCTATACAAAAAGAAATTAATCATTCCACTAAAAAAAAATATTATTTATTGTACTTTTGAAAAACAATAATTTCAATGATTACTCGTTAACATGAATAAAAAAATTATATTCTTTACCTGGGACATCTTGTTCATATCATTCATAAAAATTGTATAACCTACGATAGAATTTACAATAATCTCTTAAGAGAGACCTATCTTGTTATCTAAATCACATTTCCCAATAAAATCGATACATTTATCAAGATCAACCTTTTGTGATTTACAATGTAAACATATATATCCTATTTATAACACAACCAACCATAATCATAAAAAATGGAAAAGAACCACAACATAATTTTAGAACATGAAATATTCTAGTTCCATTAGAATATTCATTTCACCCATAGGTATAGAATTTCCAGATATCGAAATATCCATTCCATTCAAATCCATTTTCACAATTATGTTGAATGAATGGAATAAGGGGTATTCATTGAAAAAATATCTAGTAGAGTAATCAAAACAAAAAATAATGTTTACAACAACAGGAAAATATTTCATTACATTGTACATTAAAATTTAAAATTCATTTTAGAATCTTGTCAAAACATTTTGTATAAAATGCCTAAAATTATTCATTTTGAAAGAATTTTAATGAAACTAAAATGTAACATAAAATAAACATTATATTAATTTATTTCTATATAAATACATACATACAATTATTTAATTAATATAAATATATATGTAATAAATTGGTTTCGAAAATAAATGTTATCAAAATATAAATTCATGTTTTTTGATAAGTTATTTATTACCTCCCCTTTGACTCATCACATAATTTCATTAGCATCATAAATAATAAAACTATGTTAGTTTTATAAAATTTTATGATCATTTTTCTTATTTATTATTTAATTATTTTTTTGTTAACATGATATATACAATTACATAACTAATTATGTTCATGTATGATTATTTAAGCATATTTGGCTCATATGTGAAAAATCATAATGGTATATTAAATATTTTTAAAAATTAAATTTTTCCATTTTTACCGAAATAATAATCATGAAATAATTATCAATTTTCAACATTATTTATACTTTTAAACCCATCGATTATGAAAAAATATTTACATTACAATCATAGAAAATGTTGGTCTTCTGTTCGAATGACTAACATTTCCAATCTTTAGACAAAATGATAGAAAGAAGTTAAAGAATAATTTTTCAATTGCAAAATAATTATTATTTTAAAAAAATAACGTAATTTCTCTAAAATCACTTAAAAATTTGAACCATATTATATGTTCGTTAAAAAGTAATGACATCCCTTCAATGAGGTGGTAATCCACACTTATGCATGGATTACATTATCATTTTTTCAATGGATGAAAATGAAAAAAATTGGATGATATATTATCCTTCTCGAATGATAAATATATCATTAATGTAATATATGTACATTAATCCATCATTATAACCCTTCATAATGTGGGTTTGAGGAAAATAAATTAAAATGGTTTATGAGTCTGTAGTCTGTCATAAACATGAATGAATGTTTCATTTTACATTTAATGAAAGAAGAGATAGATAAAAAATATAATATCAAATAAATCTCATCTAGGTATATGGATGGTAGAAATGTTATTATTTTATCTTGGTTGAATAATATTTTAATGAGGATGAAGAAGAAATAAAACCATGACATTCTTTTAATATTTATAGCTCTTCGTGGAACACCCTCCTCTTGTTTACACATTAACTTCACTATGATTAAAATTGTTCCCAAAATAAGACATATATTATTTGGAGATGTATTTTTTCTATTTTTTGTAAATTTATTTTCTAAGATAAATTCCTTAAATGGTCTGAGGAAGATATTATAGGTGGTTCCCATTTATTACTGAGGGAAAGGGAACTCTTGGAATTATAAAAAATAATTAATTCATATGAAATAACATTTTTGGAAATTGGAAAAAAATTACATAATTATAATATAGTATGATGATTCAAATTATGTTCATCCAAAAAAATTCAATATGTTTATGTTTTATTTTCTCCATTATCATTTCAACCTTTAATTAATCAATTTGGTGATTACCACAGTATCCATGTATTTTACTCTTCAATGGTCAAGAAACAGAGAATAAAAGGAAACATGAAACAAAAATTGAAGAAGGATTATATTTTCATCCAAATACGATTCAATTGGGATAATATATGACTTCATAAATTTTAAAACAATTCATTAAATATTTTATATTCTAATATATCATTAATGTATTTTTTGGAACTATTCATTTTCTGTGACATTAATGTCATCAAAATAACAATGTAATAAGAATATAATCATTTTATACATCATTTTTATGTTATATGTATAAATGAAATTCATGTGAAAAATTAAATATATGAAAATAATTTACATTTATTGTTTCTGAAATCATTTACTAGATTTTTGTACATGCTATATAAGCAATGAGTTGGAATTGCGTAATAATTTATGGTTATTACATCATAAATAAGAACTAAAAATAAATTAGCATTACAAAAATAAATAAATTAAATTATATATAAACCGTTATACCAATAAATATGTATATTTTCAATAAATTGTTTCATGAATTCTTATTTGATATTTTATTTTTACTTTTTTAGACTTATTCAATAATTTGAAAAGCATTTAGATAATTTTCCTATTATATAACTCCAGAATTTAAAAATATAAATAAAAATCATTAATAAAAAATTATGTTTTTATCCATTTATGGAAAATACATTTTCATTATCATGTATTATCTTTAGGGTATATAATTGGATTTTTCAAGTTATATAAAATCATTTTGTCGATAATATAAATAATTTTCTTATATATCAATATATAAATTATAATTTTTATGTTTTAAATTATTTTTGTATTATATCTATATAATATTATAATAAATCAGTATTTCCTAAATATTATGAAATTTTTATATCCCATTTATGTCTTGGAAATATCATAAAAGATAATGCTTTTCATAAAAATAATAATTTTTTACTATTCCCCAAAAATTCATCTTCTCCAGAAAAATATCAATAACTCATACTAGTATAAAATTTACAGAATGAATCTAAAAATTATTTAAATATTATCAAACTAAATTTTAATATGTGAAGAAATTAATTTCAATAAAAGTATATACAACATAATGAAAAATAGTTTATATTCAAAAGTACATTTTTGCATTAAAATGATCTTACACAAAAATAAATTACAAACATTATTCGTTTGAAATAAAATAAATTATTTATAAATAAATGATATTTATCTTAATTTAATAGATAATTACAAAAATAATTGGTTTTTTCAATGAAAATAAAAGAGTTTTTTACAAAAAAGTTGTTTTTTTCTATTCACTAAAATATAGTTCTCCTCATAAAAAAATAACCCTAACAAAATTTTTATTATATTGATTTACAAAATTATGACGTTTTTATAAAATAATATTTCTAAATATTCCATTATTTGATGTTAAAATTCACTAGGAAAATAAATAAAAATTACTTTTTAGAAATCAGATTTTATAAGAATAGAAACAAATTACTAAAAATTGAGGGATACTTCAAAATAATAAATTTAAAAAATTAATTTTGTATGAGTATTATATATATTTATTACTATAGTCATTCCAATTCATTCCTATCAATTCAATGGCTATCTTATATCAGTTATTTTTATATAATAATATTTCATGGTTTACTTAAACTCAGTGTTTCTTGTCTGTTACACTATCAAACATATCATAATTTTAATATTTTGGGTTGTTACAAATTGCACATTGTGACTCAATTGCGAAAAGAATTTTGAATGCTAAGCTGGAAAATGTATTTACTAAACATTTCTTTTTATGATATACTATGAGAACCAAGTAATGGAACACTTTTTGAGATATATCATTATCTTTGTTGAGCTCTGTATCAAATAATTAAGTGAAAATATATATAGATCCTAGATCATCATGTTTAGTATCCATTAACTACATCTTTTTTTAGACTAATAAATTAGTTTAATCTAATATGCATCTGAGTTTCCAAGTGCTTTCCATTATTTTATTTATCACTATGTGATCATATATTTATTTATATTTTAAAGGCTCAAAAGGAATATCATTAATTTTTTTAGATGATACTATATTCTTAGAAGATATTTTTAATAATTTTCTATTCATTGTGTAACCATAAAGATTCTTTGTAGATTTCAATGATAAGTTGATGAACTATGTTAAAAGATTATATGTGGAACATTAAATTTTATATGGTTATAAAAACCTATTTAAAATCTATCACATAATGGGAGACGAACATGGTAATTAGTGAGTTCCCACAAGTGGTCTAAATCTTGTAAAAATGATTTGTGCCTTGTATTAGATATTTACTCATTTAAAACGTGTATATGTCTAAGTGAATTACTTTATTAGATTACAATATATTTTTATTTATATTAAAAATATATTATAAAATATAACCAACATGGATTCATCCCCACATTCTCTGTGACCCATCCAGTATTCTGGCATCTCACTATCAAATGTTTATAATATTCCAACCACTCATGATATCCTATAAAGACACATTTTATTTTCATATTTTCTAGATTATCAGTCTTTACATCAGTATATGTGATGCATTGAAATAATCTAATATGTATTTATGGTGGGGGTGATTTCTAAAATTCACCTTGCGAGTTATAAATATAATAAAAAACCAGGATCACCACATAATAAAAAACAGATGTATTTAGATACTCATACGAATATTAAATAATAATTCATGTGCATGGAAGCACTATATTAAACTAATCATGAATAGTGTGGTTTGTGGGTTTATGTAAAACATTTTTATGATTAGTATGACTCTTTATCCATCAACTTATAATTCCATATTCCTAATTTTTTTTTAAAAATTGCAGATTGGTTTTACAGAAAACTATATGTCCTCAAACAGATTAATTAAATCATAGATTAAATTACATATAATAGTTTCTTTTTTAAACAATCCCACGATATAAAAATAATTTCAAAATACATAAATCAAAAAACATATTCAACAATAATATAATAACTTCAATAAATTGGATCTAGCACCGTGGGAGTAAATCCAATAAGGATTCTATAATTAAGAGTGATCATACTCAAGTGGGTATGCTTCATTGATGGATGATTTGAAAAAATGGGATATTTTTTACATTGGTAAGACACTGTTAAAAAATTAAAAATATGTTTACTATTAATTGTTTAATAATCCCTTGATTACTCAATATATATAATCCTTTAACACACACATTCCCTAGCCTTATATGACAATGTATTATACTATCATTATTAGTGATATAGATATTTATTAACAACTTCACATTTATCCTCTCATTTAATATATATAAACCATTAAAAAAGGAACACATAATGACCTGACAATAACGCATATATATTTTATGGATTCTAATATTTGATTCAATCATTAAATTACTCTTATAGAAGAAAATAAATGAAATATGATTAAAATGAAAATATATAACACATCTCACATCTATTTAGTTGATAAGATAGTTTTATAGTAGTTTTATATTAACTGAACCTCAACCCACAGCATGTGATCTCATAATATTATATAAAATTACCCCTCCCATAGCTTCATCTATCAACTCAGAAAAAGGAATCACATTTGCAAACATAGTAAAAATAGTTCCTTGAGTCAAAAAAAACCCACTCACTATGTAGCATGTCATGAGACACTATCAACACAACCTTATTCTCATATCCATGATCAATTAAGAGAAAATGAACACCATATTCCTTATATTGACCATCAAAAATTATTCTGGGGGATTTTTTGGCAAATATTCCCATGATTCCCACCATTATGGATGTTAACAACTATTGTCTTGGATTTAGACTAATAATTTGTCGACTATTTCCTATTATTAGCACCAAGCATATTATAACATTTATTCTTCACTGAAACTCAATAATACCTCCAATACACACACCGTCATCTTTAGATATAACCACATCATTTCCATGTAACTCATGAAAAATAATGGTGTATTTTACAGCTTCAATCATCAAAGAGTCACTACCAATCATCATAGAATCTATTATATGTTCATATATACTATATATTGAAATTTAATATATAATTTCATTGTACTCATATTCAACATTAACAACCATATTAGTTATTATTAATGATAGTTTATTCATGATCTCATTATATTGTTTCCTTTTAATTCCATGAATCAACATGAAGGTTTAAAATTTATGTTTCTTATATAATCATACTACTAATGATATTTTAAAATATAATTTTTTATTCTTCGATAAAATACAAACTGAAGATGTTTTAAAAGAAACCACTATGAGAAAATTATGTGCCATAGGTAGAGTTAATGAATAATTTTATTTTATCCAAAACATTAGGGGGTATATTAGTAGGTGTTCATGATATGACTTATATAAAACCAACATACATGAGGGTTTTAGGTACCCTAAAGAATATAATTCCGCACTTATTCAACTAAAAATTATCCCATATCATGTCACTAAATTTTTACAATTTTAGTTTCTTATTTTTTTCATGAATTATAGTTTTCCAAATATAGATAATTCCATTTTTTTATTTTTTCATTTCTATATGTTTAATTTTTCATTATATTATTTTTTCTATTTTCATGCTCTTTTTTCATACATTCTATTACCTTTGTGTGATAGGTTTCCCATTTTCACATGAGGAAATTTTTTTATAGATACATTTGACACTTGTATAAGAGTATATGTCAATATTCCCTCAAATATTTGGTTAAATATAATGATCTATTTGGGATTTTCTTTGGTCAACCCACTACTTGTTCAATTTTTCTTCTACATCTATCCAGTTTGTTGGCTATTCAATTTTTTAGACCATTATGGAACAATTATTCTCATTCATACATTTTATAAATATCTATTAGTTAGTTTAAATCAATTTGAATTTATAATCTATATTTCATCACATAATCACTTACATTGAATGATGATTCATATTACGTTATTAATATGTTTTTAATATAATTCTTTAGATAGGTAGATTGGGTTGGAGAACAATGTCGATATGTAGTGGAGGTTTTGTTCCCTTCAAGGCATATTGTTTCCCCAAACAATGAATATTTTTTATATCTCTAATGATATGTTTTGGTGGAAAAATATTTATATTTATCATAGAATTCACTTTTAATAGTTATATATTAATAATTATATGTAAAACCATGTGCCCTGTGTGTTGAAATTTGTTAAAAATTATGATTGGTTTGTGATATTTCTTCATAATATTCATCAAGACTTATTTTTTGAAATATGTTTCTTCTTACCATTTATTTCATTATGTTCTATTTCATTTATTGTATGATTTTGTTTGTATTACGTAATGCTATAATTTTCTGCAATATTGTCATGGAGGATGTCTACCCTTACACTGAACAACAATAACTAATTATATTCTTATTTCTCTATTTTTCTCATATTTTCCTAATTTGACTTATTATTGTTCGTTTTCCCTTTTCTCATAGACTCAATACATCTTGGAGATTTATATTTGTTACATTCTATTTGGAATTAAATTTTTTAATAGTCATGTTGGTATAATAAAAAAGTCATTATTAGTCCTTCTTGCATTCAATTGTGGATTTTTATGAGTATGAAATTGATAAGTGTGATGGTAGTAATGATTTTAAATCATTAATATGTAAACTGTTAAAAATATATGTCCAAAAATGATTGAACTATTCTATATATGGACCAAGGAAACCTCAAATATGTTAGTTATCTAAATCATAGACTTTGAATACTTACTTATATATCTCTCAATGAATTGAAATGAAATTAAATAATTGTTTAACATTATATTTAGTGGAAAGTATTGTTATAGGATGATTATGAAATATCCATAGCTATTAATTAGTCTAAATAAAAAATCATATTTTTAAAAGCATCAATAATTAGCTTCATACATAAGAAAACTAAAATTTAAACCATTAAGATGTATCCTGGAACTCCCTTACAGATACCTAATAATGAGTATAGTATGATCTTATTAGTCATATTCAATATTTAATATAAAAATCAATATGGGGGCCAGGACAATAATTTTTTGATCTCTATCAACATTTTATATTATCACCATATAGATTCAATGATTTATGAAAAATACACCATGAATTCAATAACATGTATATTTGTTTTACATTCCAATGAGTCTCAGGTGATGGATATTATTAACCCTAATGTTGGTGGTTTGAGTGTTGGGGAATATTATACGTTTCAAGGGAAACCAAGAGTATGGAAAAAAGGGATTCAAAAAAATAGACAGGCTAAGGAGGAATAATATAAGTCTAAACTATGATATTTTATCAAATACCATTGTTGGAGACATAGTAATTTTATTCCCAAATGAGATTATTTAAAAAAATGGTAATATTTACAAATATTATATTTACAATTCACTCTATGTTTACCAATTCAATGAGGTTGATGAGGTGATTTCTGCTTCCATGGATATTCATCATGTACAATGTGTTTTAGACTCAAGGATTTCATTAATCTTATTCCAAGATTGGAATTATTTTTTTTGTTTTCCAATGGATCTTAATATGATGTTATTTTATGTAATTTACTGTTGTTTCATTCAGTGGGTAGATGTTTAGTTGTGATAAAATTTTCCAACCACAATCTTTTCACCTTATTTGATGTGATTTGAATTTTAAATTTTCATAATAATCTTATTTCATTGGTGTCTTGGATAATAGTTGTATTACATTGAATAATGAGTCTTGCTGCCTCAAAATCTGAAAGGGATTTGATGAAATCTATAAGGTTGCTTTGGTGAATGGGTTATATTTTTTTAATTAATGAATAAGATTATAAAATTAGGATGCACCTATGTCACTAACTGTGATATCCTTAGGCTTTGGAACATAATGATGGTTTATTTTATTTTTAAGGTATTTTTGTATTTAGGAATGAAAGGAATACTGGCAAATTTTAGACCTAAATACATCTTTTTTATATTCTATGTTCATGGTAAGTTTAAATGAGTCAAATTTAGAAAATACAACTTCAAGGATTGTCCCTCACTTGAGTATGTTCACTATAATTAGAGGGGACCAATTATGATTTCATCCTATAGTATAGGATCCAATTTTGATTCCTTTTAAAATGAAATCCATACAAATAATAAATTTATTTTTTGAAAAATAGACCTGATGTATTTGAGAAGTTTAAAACATGAAAATATTAAGTTGAAATCCAATATGGATAGATTCTAAATGCCTATGGTACTGACAATGGCCTTTAATTCCTATCTAATGAGTTTATTAAATTATATAAGGATTATGTAATTTTCATACAATGAATAGTGTCTCATACACCACATCTGAATGGTCTAACTAATCACATGAACTAAAAACAATTTAGAGGGTTCTCATTTTTCATGTAATCTATATCTTTCTCAAATCCATTTTTGTTGAGGCTTCCACTATTGCATTGTATTTGATCATTATTTTCCTATAATAAACTAATGTGTTTAAGACTACTATAGAATAATAGATCAGCCTTCCCCCATTCAATGGATAATTAATTTTTTTTACTACCTATATTCATATCTAGAGTAACATTCATGAACCCAGGTTTGTTAGATTTATCTTTATAAGGTATCCTTTGGTGGTTGTGGTCTATAATAATCTGGTAGATAAAGAAATATTTTTGATGTTAATTCTTGGATGTGTTGATGTGTGTCGAGAAATTTTACCAGGTAGAGTCTAACATATTTTTTATAACCATGGTGATCCATCTCCAAAGAGGGATGAATTTATTAACCATTAACTATGAGTGAGTATTTGTATAATAATTCAACACATGTTTCATAGTATAATCAAAAAATTTGAAATGACTGTAATGATAGATTAGTTTTTTAACACTTACTAACCTTATTTTTTATCATCTCACTAGGGATATAGAGAGGATAGTCATTAGACATTCTATGTATATAAATGGTTGATATGGATTTCTTTTACCTGGTTGTTGACTTTTATTTTGAATGTGAGGACCCCAAAACCTAAAACTAGGATATCAATGAAAGAAATATTTTTTGTGTTATTTCTTCTTGGGATTATGAGATAGAATTCCTTTAAAATAATAATATCAAAAATTCTTTTATAAACAAACTACTTTTTTGGGCTTTTTTCATAAATATTTTGGTAAAATAAAATAGTGCAACACTTCTAGTTGAACTCTAAAATTTAAGCTTGGATTTTTGTCTATAGGATCCCCCCAAATTGACGAAATTTATTATGTTAAAAAGAATTAATATTATTATACATTTAACTATAATAATTTATCTATATTTTAATGAAAAATTATGTCTCCATATAGAACACAATAAATTCAAAACAATTTACATTCAATGTGATTTAAATAAAAAGTAATAAATAAATCCACGTGCTATTTTTTATCATTATTTTAAACAAAAAAAATTAATATTTTCATAATAAGTCATTATATGGATTAAAAAATAATGTATATAATGTTAAAAAACGATTTATTCATTCATGTTTCAAAAATATTTTTGATGGATTTATTTTCATCCATGTGTTTATTATATATATTCAAAAAAATAAATTACCTATCTTGAAATTTATTTTAGTGAAGTGTTACTCATTATATGAATGATCTAGATTGTGATAAGTGGAATGATGGATTTGAAATCCCAAGGGATAAAATCCACAACTTACTTTATGAATATCTAAATTTATGTTTACATAAAATGATTAAGTGACACTTGATATATTCTTAAAACCTGATATTATTATATTTTCTGTGAATTTTAAATTTTCATTACCCAGTATCCCACCGCCTCAAAAGATATTGAATATGTGATTATAATCATTCATGTTAATGTTGTACAATGTATTATGTTCAAAAATATTTTTACCAAGATAGATGTTGTGATATCTTCATTTACATTGAGAATGATTTAACAAAATCATCTATGAAAAATTAAAATTTAATGATTTGGAAATTGTAGTTCAAATATTTTATATAACGACTCTCAAAATCTTAATTAATGAATGATAATTATATTAATATATTTAATGGTTATGTGAAATATAATTATACTACAAATAATGATAAATTGATGTTAAAATCATGGTATGTTTTCACTACATATTGAGGAATTATATACTTAATGTGAAATTTGAAATAAATGGCGGTCATATCAACTACTATTCTCGAGTATATTACACTGAGTGACACCATCAATGAATCCATTTTTTATAATGGTTTGATGTCTCAACTCAATTTCTTCATTTTTTCATTACATTACATAATGTTTCACAGTCAACTCTACATCTCTATAAAAACAAATTATTCTATGGTAGATCAAAATATAATGATACTTGGTTTCATTTTTCTAGATATTCTATTAGGAATGGAAAATTTTGTGTCATAATTATACTAATAGGTAGTAACACAATTAAATGATTTACTACAATTTTGGTATTTTTAATGTTCTTGAATGTTTTCTATATGTTTAACTTAGTTCTTCTTAAATAAAAATTAGGTACAAGAACATAATCATTTCTTTAGTATTAATTTATTTTAGAAATTATGGATATTATTTTTATTAAATCATTATTATTTATAAATTAAACTATTTTCCAAATAGTTTAATATTTCTTTTATTCTTATTTAATTTCAGTACATTTTTTCCCTTTCATCGTTTTATTGATTTTATTTTTGTGGTTAATTACTCATTTACTATTATGGTTGATAACATTCCTTTTTAAATTGAGCCTTTAATATGATGATTTTTCACTATTATATGGAATGTTCGGTTCTTAAAAATTGGTCTTCTATAGTTTACAATAGGTCAATATACTACATATTTGATCTCAATATCAGTTATATCATGTGTGTGTCAATATATTTGTGTTTTTGGGGTCGTTAGGAGTTAAATCTCCTCTACTTTTATTCTCCCATGATCCATTGGTTATTTTAAATAGCATATATTCTAGATTCCCTATTTCATGACATACTCTCATAGATTTTAGTGACTTTCTTTTAAAGATATCAATTAGTTTATTGTTTTTATTTAAAAGAGAGAGATTCAGTGTTTATTGAAGAAATTAAAGGGATTTTGAGGTCACACTACATGTTCATCATTTAACAGAGATTAAAATTAGATATGTTAGTGGTAAAAAATAGTTGACTAACAGTTTGATGTCAATCACTAAAATTTATCAGCACTGGAAAAAAAAGCCCTGAAAATAGCACCCTTTAATAGCACTAAAGAAAATAGTTAATAAATGGGGCCTTTAACTGATCTTTTTTATAAATAATACAATATGGATTTAATAGTCCAAAAAATTCTTAATAAAGGGGCCTTTTATCAGAACATTTTCAGTGTTGATAAAAAAGTTGAAAAATAATTATTTTTACATGAACCAAAACACCCCCTTTATCCGCACTCATTAACCACTTTTAAGCACTTTATAATGCCAAATAGTAATATAAGCACTCACAAACAAAACCCACCATTTTTCAGTGCATCAGTGGCTCCCCCAAATACCCGATGGCTCTAGGAATTAATCATGTGACCACCCTTTTGTGCTCAAATGCAACTAAACACTATATCAATCATGTTTTATTTTATATTTTACATTTGTTATATTAATTTTTGTGTTTATATATATATATATAACTATGTGGTATATATATATATATATATATCTGTGTACACACACAGATAATTATTTAAATTTAATATATATTCATATTCATATATATATATATATATATTAGAATATAAATAAATATATATATATATATATGTATGTCATTATTTACAAACACCGACATGTTTATAAAAAAATTATATATACATTTTTATATTATATATTATACTATTATTATTATGTATCAAAATAGTTAGATATTGTTTTGAATAAAATGTATAAAAATTAATTTCATATGATTTATATAATTATTTATAAATTAATTTTTAAAATATCTCAACATATAAACATTTCTTATTTAGTTATATATATTAATTTTAATGAATTTTTATAATGTAAATAAAATGGATAATATTTTATTTAAAATAAAATGACAAATTAATATTTTTTTACATTTGGTTTATATATTTAAAAATTATTTTTTACATTAATATTTTAATATAATTATTTATAAAAGTAATTTTTTATAAGTAAATATAACAAAATATCAATATATTTAATTATAAATTAAACTAATTTGAGATAAACGACAAAATATTGAACCATTATATCAAAATTAATGTAATACTATGGAATAAATTTATAATCAACCGAAAAAATATTATAAACCCCCCTAAACGCGGCTGAAATATAATAAAATTTTTAAATAATGGGATTACTTGACAATAAACTATGTTTTAGTGGTCTTCTAGGATTTTCATGTCCTTGAATCATTTGACTTTGTGTTTACCCTAGTCACTAGGTCATAGAACACAATGTAGAATCCTATTAGATATGTGATAGATCCCAAATTGACAACTAGATCAAACATTATTCTCATATGACATAAATGTCATGTTTTCAACTTATCGTATCCTATTAGTCAATTTATTTATTTTTTAAATCATCTAAACATTTATTAAAGGAAAAGTTACACAATAATAATTAACATATTCTTAATAAATAAGAATATTATTAATTTTATAAACCATTTTCACTGAATATAGTATCTTTAAAGTGTAGATACCTATTTAACTTTATCTAAAATATATTTAATGTATATAATATATATATATATATATATATCAATTAAAATATATTTATATATTAATATATATTTTTTAATGAAGTAATTTTTTTAATGAAATATATTATTTATCATCACTAGAAAAAAACACCCATAAAAGAGAGCCTTTATCTCCATTTTTTATAATCACTCATAAAGGCCCCCGTTATTAGTGATTTTCTAGCACTCATATATGGGACCATTATCAGATCTTTTAACTAGCATTGATAATGACAAGTTGGAAAAGCCTTTATTTATAGAAGTGGTAGTTGTTCCATAGCATATGATCCATTTCTCTTTCCACAAAATATTAGATATATCATAGAAATTTTGTTATAGTGGTGATCAATTTATATTAATCATCATGTCCAGCTTACCTAGTTCATTCTCAACCTCAATTTGAAGAATCCATATTTGTGTGTGTGTAAAACATATGATAAATCTAAATGGTTTATGATATTAATTATTACCGTTCAAAGGTTTTTATTCTTTGTGATTTTTTCTTTATATTATCTTGATATGCATGTTATATTTATTTTATTATAGGAATATTTCAATTATTAATAATATCTAGAACATGTGGTGTTTTTTTCTAGACAAGGACCTAACTTGTACGAATTCACATTAAGACTTTTTGTTGTTCTTTCATTGGATTTATTATTCCATTTCCTTATTTTTCATTATTTTTGTTAATTATTCCTCATTTATTCATATTAATACTAAGTAGATGTTTCCATACATTGTGTAATATTTTGAATTTAATGTGGGTATACCTATGTGGTTTCCTCTCTATAGTTCTTAAAATCAAATTTATCAGTCTATAATTAATTAGAAGCTCTTATCTTATAAATAAATCTATAATACTATCATAGAGAGGAACATTCCACGGAATACACATAAAAAATTATGGACCATGTGACAAGTACTGGCTTCAAGAGTATAGTGAGTAAAGGAAATTAATAAAAATTTACAAAGAAAATAATGAAACCAATAAATGTAAAGATATTAAGAATTAAAAGTTATACATGGATTTAATGTAGTTCAAGCATGTTTTGTTCAAATCCATGACAATAACAACACTATATTTCAACCTTTTCTAATCCTCAAAAGACATAAAATTAATGGTAAAACATACTTGTGATCCAACAAGAATATGAAAATCACATCCAAATAAAAAAATAATGAAAATAAATTAATATACCCAATCATATTTACCAATATAAATCCACAAATAATGTTTTTATTGTTTCCCTAGTAGTATTAATGATTGTTGATAAATATAAATCATGATAAAAAATGTCTCCCCTAGAACAAATCGCTATATAAAACATTAATACCTAGCATTGAGGGAAATATCATGTTTGTTAGGGAAAAGATCCTTTAGGACTGGGTAATGTATTGTTGTATCAAATGATCAATATAATATTGGATCTATTTTTTTTTTCTGAAAATTCGCATTTTACAGAAATTTTTCTTTCTCACCCCACCCTCTTTCGTGATCAAGATATAATGAGATAATTTGTCCATAATGGCTGATAGTTGTTTCAATGACCTGAAACAAATTGAGAAACGATTGGAATAATTGAGTGTTACCTAATGGCCTAGTGCATATGTCATGTGAATGTAAACACCATATGTAACATTCTAGTGAAGTGGTTGGGTTAATGTATTTTCAGTGCTATATAATGGTATCACAGACACAATATAAAGGTAATTTTCCCAACCCATTTATACATAATGTCCATACATGCCCCCCCAATGAAAAGGTAATATAGGACTTATTCAAAGGTCATCAAAATAGTAGTGATTCATGTAAAGGAAATATTGACTCTATTAAATAGTAGAATCAAAAAAATATAGTCGAGTTAATGTTCATTAGGTACGAAATAAGGGTGGAGGGATGGATGCAATGTACACGAAATGGTAAAAAAAAATATGAGTAGAATAAAATAATGGTTATAAACATAGTGTATAAATATAATGAAGTGGGAGAAAAAGGAGAGGCATAAAGATAAATATTGATAATGAAAAATTCAATCAATAAATTAACAATAAATTCATTTTATTTGGAATTAAAATATGATCCTAAGATATAAACTATTATTCTATCATTATTATCATATAACCACAAAAAATAGGTGGATTATAGAAACATTCCATATCCCATATCAAACGATGAGATTTTTGGCCAAATAGTTGAATTGAAGACATCACCACATTAGTTGGATCACAGGGGTATCCAATATAATGATGGCTCTACATGATTCTTGGGAACAAGTATACACGTCATGGAGTAGGAGTACTATTATGAATGATAAAAAGGAGAATGAATGTCCTAGTTTTAGGTGCGTTCTGTGGATTAATCCTTGAAAATTCTCATTAGATAGTGAACATTCATCTATATAGGATTAGGAATAGTGTAGAAGAATTTGAGGCACTATGGATGATATGCGAAATATCGGGTGTATGAGGTCATTTCATTGGTGACACGTTGAGTCAAGATTGATGTTGAGGCATGCTTGCAGTGAATATGAGTTGATTTATAGGGGTTACTAGAGAATTCAACCCTAAAGGGTGGTGTTTTTATAAATATTTTTTATAAAATATCATAATATAATCTTATAATACACGAATTGTTTTTTAAAAATACTAAAACGTGTGAGTCGCCTCAATGACATTCAATTTAAATTGAAAAGAAATCGGGATCATTTATCTTTTGAAAATGATTTACCAAGATCAATGACATGGAATTTTAGGTGAATGGTGCTAATTTGAAAAAAAAATTGGCATAATTTTAGGAAAATTTAATTTTTTTGGGTAGTGTTTTAACCCCATATCCCTAAAAAATCCACCTGCCATTCCTTGTCTCCTCACTCAGTCCATCTTACCTCTCTATAAATTCTTCACCCATTCTCTTTATGATTCAACCCATTTTATCTCCCATGTTTGTGTCTTTTTTTTTGTGTCCTTAATAGAGTTTGGAATATTTGATTAATCATTTTTGATTTTTTTTCTTATTTATTTAATGTTTTTTATTTTTTTAAATGTTAAATATTTAGTTAGTTTTAAATATGTTATTTGGTACATTTTCTATTTAGTTGGATATAACTTATATATAATAGTTAATATTATTGTGTAACTTATTATTACTTAATTTTGAAAAATTAATAAATAATTTATAATTAAACATAATAAGGGATTTATTTTTATAAAAAGATTATTATTTAGTATGACCCGATTGTTTTTTATTATTACTGACCCAATTAGTAATTAAATATTTCATGATTTTTAAAAAATTCTTTTAAAAAATTAATTCACTAATAATTAAATATTAAATAATTGATTATTAAAAAATGATTATTTAATAATAATGTAGTGATTATGTATTGATTAAATAATTAATTACTAATGGTTAACTTAGGATTATATAATGATTTCATAATGTATAATATAACATTAACAATGTACTATCATATGATCAAATAATTATTTACTAATATGTATATAATGATAATCTATTTAATTAACCAACAACAAACATTTTATTAAGTACATAAGAAAATTAAATTATGAATGATTATCTATAAATTAATTAATGGATAGGGGTTAAATAAAATAGGATTAACTACTATTTATCTAATGATTAAATGATAATTAAATAATAACTAATGAATGATTAACTATTAATTAAATAATGATTATCCAGAAATTACGTAATATGTCACTATTAATCGAATAATAAAAAATGATAGATTAACAACTTAATATCTATTATTTATGTAATTATTAATGAGTTCTTCTTAAATGATTATGGAATAATTAATTTATGACCAAGTAATTCTTAACGAATGATTATGCAATGATAACCTAATAATTAGAAAACAATTGACGAATGATAAAACAATCATTAATGTTAGACAGAAGAATGAATAATCAATGATTATTGAATTATTAACAGCGTATTTATAAATGATGAATTAATAATTAAAAAATTATTAATTAATGATTATTTACTAATTAACTATAAACTAACAATCTAAATAATGATTAAATAGTAATTACATTAATGTAATTACATAATAACTATTTATTAATGAATGCTAAACTAATGACTATATAATTATTAAATAAGGATTTACTATATTATATAATGATTTACTGCTACATAACATTGGATTAAAATAGGATTAGTTTACAATCAAATAGGTCTAATGACATGAAAAAGATGCTTAACTACAAACCCAATTTAATACTCCAACAATTTATATTATTTATAAATTATTGGACTACAAAATTGACACTCTAAGGGGATAATCTTTAGATAGTTCACAATATATTTCACGACCCATCCCCTGGAGCCCATGTCGTGGCTACCCCAAGCCTGCCTTTTATACACAAGGGGCTGGCGGCTAGCACCGAAAGGTGTATTCCCCAAAACTAGGGAGGAATTTCCTTTATAAGCTGTAAACTCACACAACCGATAACAACGTAGGATACGACCACAAAGTAAACTGTATAGTGAAAAGATTGTGTAAAAAAAAATTAAAAGGGGGCCATAATAAAATCCAAACTATAAATTACAAGTAAAGTGAAAATTAAAAGTAAACTGGAACAACTCCTATGAACACTCGCCAAGGATCCTACCTGATGGTTAGGTACAGCTATGGAATGACCATCTCTATGGTATGCCTCGTATAATTTACACCTTCAAGCTACCACCATTATTGGTAACATTGTTCTCAATTTGTGATGTTTGTCATCTGAACCAAAAAAAAACAGGGTGAGTTCGTAGCTCGTACATGGGTGAGTATAACAATAGTTAGTAGGGACCTCGTGACCCTCTATGGTCTCAGAAAACCCACAAAGGATAAACCTCAAATCACGAAAACATTAGACAACCGTACATAGGTATATGCCCATACATATTCTTAATTTATCAAGATTATCCATCTCATTCCTGTCGAAACAGAAGGCCCAAATCATTTGCACAAATATGAACTATTCCACGAAGGAAATAATACCTCATAGGTAAAACCACAACGGTAAGTACCAAAAAGGTAACACCTCTTAGAATAATTCCACAAATATATCCCTATGAAGGAAATTACCCCATAGGATGGCCACACAGAAGAATACCACCAAGGTATCACCACGAAGGGATGTACCACACAGGTACGCCACACAGAAGAATACCACAAAGTTATCACCATGAAGGTAAGTACCACATAGGTACGCCACACATAAGAATACCACTAAGGTATCACCATGAAGGGAAGAACCAAATAGGTACGCCACATAGAAGAATACCACCAATGTTTCATCACAATGGTAAAGACTCAAATCACATTAGGTATAACATTTGTATAGAAACCGAGATGATTAGAAGTAACTACTAATTCATCTTAATATATTAAGAGACAGAACCAGGAAGGATCCAAAATCACCCACAGACCAACAAAGGATCGTAGTAAGTCGTCAGACACGCAGAAGATCCTAGTACCTTGTTAGACCCACACAGGATCCTAGTACATCGTCAGTACATTGTCAGACCCACACATGATCATAGTACATCGTCAGTAGGTCTTCATACCCACAAAAGATCCTAGTATATTATTAGTATGTCGTCATACCCACAGAGGATCATAGTATACCTTTAGTACGTCGTCAGACCCACACATGATCATAATACATTATTAGTACGTCGTTATTCCCACAAATGATCCTAGTACATAATCTGTATGTCGTTAATCCCACACATGATCCGTGTACATCATCAGTACATTGTCAGAGCCAACAACATGGTTCCCGTACTAAGTTCGCTTGTCTCTGTGAGGTTCTGCTCCTCATGACACTAGTTGATACTACAACTATCATGAAGTCCCATGAATAAGTATCCCAAAGGAACTCCATGTAATATGGGTCTCAACGCAACATACGAGAGGTCAATCAGACGCACGGTCTGTATGTTATTATATGTTTAGTCCAGAGGGCCTGGTTGGATTCTTGCTCGATCCAACCCGAAAATACCTCAACATTATCAACATATCAAATGTGGAATATGAAAAGGACCTTCTTGTTCGGTCAGAACGACCCGGATTTGGTCGTCCTGGCCGGTGGGCTCCGTCCTGGCCCATGCTGGGCGGCCCGGCCTGAGCGACCCGTGGTGCATCATGGTAGTTGTAGTGCGACGGGACACCGAGGCAGCCATGGTGCTGCGGTACACCATGGTTGGCCGGATGTCCAACCCTCCTATCCACGCGGCACAGTAACGGGCCACGCCTTCACTATTGGCCGGCTCTGCCGGCTGTTCTCCCATCGCCGCCACCACACAAGCCATAGTTCACTTCCGTCAGGATACGTAGTTACATCGTCGCCTTTATCGCTGCCGGTGGTATGAAAACCTATGTATCATAGTCCCACCGGTGCCATTCACCAGCACCGGTCACCACCCTCTTTAATTGTGAGGAACACATCAAATATCTCATGAAAATTGCAGAGAGGTCGGACCATGTTCGTTTGGCCCACACCCTCCGCGTTAGGGCGGTAACAAGCGGCTGAAGAAAATTTGTATGAATAACGTCAAGAATTGTAAGGGGGTACTGAAAATATAAAACCATACAAGATACAGTATAACACCCTCCTGTAAATACAAAGGAATCACGGGTCATCCCATTAGTCAGTTGATTGCGTTCTTCTTATAAATTCAGGAATGGGGAAGTGGAATTCAAAAATCCTGAAATGAAAATAATCCCCTACCTCATTTTCATTGGATAATGTTTGTGTTTGAGGAATTTTCAATGTTCTTCATCCCCCACAACTATCCTCCAATGACATCACTCGTTCGTCGATCTCTTGGATCGGGGTTTCGATGTCACTCGTCACCTACCTCTGGTACCGACTCTGGCCTCCAAGGATTTGGCATCACTGCACATTGACAGCTCTTCATTGCTTGGAGATGTAGTTCCAAAACCTCTCCCCAATCTCCATTTAAATAGGGGAGGGGAATGGTGTTCAACATTCGTGGTATTAATTGGGGCCCATTAATTAGGAACCATCCTAATTCCCCAATAGTGTAGTTACATAGAATTGAAAGTTCAATCAATTTATTGGCATGAAAATTTGTTTTCCCACCTTACCGCTCGTCCTTTTAGAGGAATAGAATTCAAATAAAATAATACTGTTATTTTATTTATTGTATTAAATGTTCCAAAAACTGACATCTCTTCTAGACTAACTGCATTCGAATTGAAGGTCTCTTTAATCGAATATCTGTGTTTCCAGTTCATTAGTGTCCTCAGATTACAATTCCGAGCACTTGTTAAAATGTTACAAAACACCGCATGCATGTTTAATTAACTTACTTGAAAAAAATATGGGAAATTATTTACAATCACCCTTGACACGTACAGGTCGAGGTTATTCTTAAACTAAGTGAAAAATTCCCCGAATAGCCCAAAGGTACTCTCAGATTTCCAATCCGAGTTACCATTTAAAGTTATGAATTTTACAATAATATAATTGTCATTTAATTATTTTATTTACGGCCAAATACTAACATTTACTGGTGGCCCGCACCAACCAATGTTAGGGTCTACATAAATGGAGAATACCCTCACAAGTTCAACGGTGGCCCTGTATTTTCAATCTGAGTTACAGTTTCTGAGTTATAAGCCTTTGAAAAATAAAATAATTTTTTAATTATTTTATTCAAGATTATGCCATTTTTTGGATTTCTCACAAGAGGCTCGTTTCGAATAAACATAAGTCGTGCCTAAAGTAAACCCACCATTATGAATGCAACGGTTCCCTTATATTTCTGATACGAGTTACTGTTTAAGAGTTACTGCACTTTTTCAGCATAAATTTTAAAGATCATGCCGAGTAGCCTGATCCTCAAAATCGTGTTCTGTTAGATTCCATGGTCTAGAAATGATTCCATATAATTAAAAAAAAATATATGGAATTTTTTGGCCATTACATTCTCCCCAACATAGTTCTTTACCTACCTGAAATCAACAAAAAAAGGAAAAACAACCAAAAGACGATACTGAGCATGAATATGAGCCTCCCAATCCCATGTGCTCTTCTAGAGGTTCTCGTGCTGCCAGCAAAAGCGCACATGAGGTATCGACTGCCCATGAAAGAACTCCTATTGTTCATCCTCAATCTCTTCTGGAACCTCTGTAAACGTCACCCCATCATCGAAGTCCATCCCGCCATGGTCGATAATGTGGGGTGGGTCGTGCTCGTATCTCCTCACCTGGGATATGTGGAAGACGTCTTGAACCCTAAAAAACTGTGTTGGAAGAGCCTAGCAGTATGCTACCTCGCCTATCCTCCAAAGTATCAGAAAAGGACTCATAAACCTCAGTGATAACTTTCCACCTCTGCCAAACCTCTGCAATCCTCGTCGAGGTGAGACCTATAGGAAGACATTGTCTCCCTCCACAAACTCCAAGGATATCCACATCCTACATCATAAGACCTCTTCCAAGTATGAGTAGTCCTCACTTGCTGAAAAATGACACATAGTGATACAAACTCCAGCACTTCTTTCTTCATATCTAGCCTCCACTACTAATGCCGGAGGTCCTGGTACATCTTAACCAATACTAGATGTACCACTTGAGGGGATGTATGAAAATCCCTCAACAATTCCTCATTTACCCTCACTAGTACCATAGTACGTCCTCTTAAAAGGTTGATGTGCGACCCACCATTAGAAAATCCATCTGGTTCCAGTCATATAGATATATGAGCACGTAAAGCCTCGTAGTCAGTGTCCCCAGGCTACGCCTCCCTGACTCATTGAATAAGTGGGGGAGTGTCTGTAAGAGATTATGAATAATCTGCTCTATCTCAATCCATGTAGGATATCCATAAAGCGGGTAGCTGCTCTATCACCTCACTCAGCAGTTGCAGGCCAGGCCTCCTGCTAAGTGAATCTGTTACCATGTTCCCCTTCCCAGAAGTATAGACTAAGTCAAAGTCATAGTCCTGGAAGAACACTAGCCACCCACGTTGGAAAATGAAAGATCAAAACTCCTACTTCCACGAGGGTAAGGCTGGCCGAATCAAGAGTGATCGGTTGCACCCTCTTATGAATGAGTTTATCATGTGCTGCCTGGATTTCATTTTTCTCCATAAAAGGAAAACCTCATCCCAACATTATAGATAAACCACAAATTTTTTTCCTAATACTGTCATTCTGTGTATGAATTCTAGATTTTCATTCATACCCAAACTAACGTTGTTAGGCCTTGACACTGCCACCAAGAGGTTCAAACCGAAACTCTCACCTCAAAGGTTACATCACATCGTCAGTGTATGTTTGATTTTTGAGTCTCCACATAAAGGTTTCTCCAGATGTGAGGGTAAAGATAATGATTTATCTAGAAACACTAGGTGTTGGGAAATATTCATGGAAGGAAGGAATTATTGGTACCTATATCTATTGATATGGCAGCTAGTAGTATAGACCGACCATTCCTCAGATAATTCCTATATCCCTTGGGTTTCACTCCTCAACTGCATGCAGCCACATTCTTCCGTGTCCTCCAGCTCCCTAATCCTGGTGGGGACCACAATGGGGTTGGTTGTAACATGTCGAAATGTACACCACCCCATGCTTCTCCCCTAGCTCTGCTTTGACATCGACATCCCTATAGATTTTTCTGTCCCTCACACTTCTTCTTCCCGAAGCATTTTTACACGCCCAAGTCTTTGAGACTAGAAATCATTTTCTATTTTCCCACTAATATCATTCAGTGGATGTATTCTCTCATCCAATGAAAATTCAACCACAATGGTACTATTTATAACCCCAACATAAGTAGGAATGCATAAAATAATGGTGCTATCTTGGAAGTCCTTAAACACACTGCGCTCGAAAATCTGATCCCTGAAGCACTAATCATATCTTATTAATTGAGTACTTGGAACGATTGGTATGCCATGATGAATACTAAGCCAATGAAATATCATCCTTCCGAAGTTGTTGAAGCTCTAGAAAACTCTCAGCCACCTCCTCATGCTAGTCCTCAGCCGTCTGAAAGTCGGGCTATCCACGGATCCCGAGGGGTATCTGATGATGAATCACTTGTAAGGCACTAAGACTATATGTGTCCTATACCGGTACCTCCATTTGTAACTGCTGAAAAATGAGAAATGATATATATGGAACACTACTAGAATGTATAATCTCGAGCAACAGTCCAGGTTCCAAATCCTCATCACTATGAAGACCATCCTCATGGTCTCTCATTGGAAAAGACTAGTATCTTATATACTCTACCAGTGTCTCAACTAGGAGGAAAACTCTAGAAACCGCCTCCAGCCAGCCCACAGCTGTGTGGGAAATTGTCTCACCACAAAAACATGGATTCTAATCCTGCTGTAACACGTGCAACGTTCTCAGTTAGTGTCCATCGTCTGCCAGTGCGGCTGGTGTTAATGGCATCCCAATGGGTGGTGGTGATGCTGGTACACCACCCGAATGTGACAACATAGTAAGAGGGCCCTACCCTGGTGCCCAATCGCTCAGTGGGCCATCATCATGTACTATTTCTGGAATCCTAGCTATCTATCTATGCAGCGACATACTGATAAAGAACATGTGCGACATGATCATTAAGTTATACCTAGTGAGATTACTCCAAGAAATCGAAACGAAAACTTTTCAAAACACACAAAATCAGTGTTTTCACTTGCTGAGTTGGAAATAAGAATTCGGGGTCCTAGTGTATGGATACGTCGACTGCAGAACCAGCACTGGATTCCCAAAACTAAAAACCACATTCATAAAATTTAACACTATTGCGACACAAAAAGGAGTCCTAGTTCTACAGTAGAACTGATACCTTTGATACCAATTTTTCACAACCCTTACCATGGGGCTCGGGCCGTGACTACCCCAAGCTCGCCTTTCATAGGCCAGGGGCTAGCGACTATCACCGAAAGGTGTATTTCCTAAAAATAAGAAGGCATTTCCTTTATAACCTAAATAATCACACTACCATGAAAAAAGCAGGATACGAGCACAAAGTAATCTATATTTTGAATGGAGTCTGTACAGAATGTAATATTGGGTCCAAAATACAAGCCCACCTGTAATGTACAAGGAAACTAAAAAGTGCAATTAAAATAGAACAGATCCTATGAACACTCACCAAGGATCCTACCTTAATGGAAGGTACAACACTCGAATGTCCATATATATTGTACGCCTCATCTAATTTTCACCATTGAGCTACCTCTATTATTTTTACTCTCTTTCTCAATCAACGATGCCTGTCGTCTACACCAAACACAACAAGGATCCTGCATAGCCTGTGTAGGTATGAGTATAATGATACTCAGTTGGGACCCGGATACACTCAAAGGTCTCACAAAATCCACAAAATGATACACCAAAGATCATAAAAACATCAAGAAACCCAACATAGGTATATGAAAATAAATATACCAAAGTTTTCAAGATTACCCATCCCATTCATGAGAAAACACAAGAGAAAACTCATTAGCTAAAATCTCAACTGTTCCACGAAGGTAATAATACCAAAAAGTTAACAGCACGAAAGTAAGTACTACAAAGGTAACACTACAAATAAAAATACCACAATGGTATCACCATGATGGAATGTGACACACTGTTTCTCCACACAGAAGAATACCACTAAGATATCATCATGAAGGGAAGTACCACACAAGTACGCCACATAGAAGAATACCAAAAAGGTATCACAATGAATGTAAGTAACACACTGGTATGCCATACAGAAGAATACCACAAATGTATCACCACGAAGGGAATTACCACACATATATGCCACACGGAAGAATACCACCAAGGTTTCATCATGAAGGTATGGACTCTTCTCCCACTATTTATAACATAGGTACAATAGTAAAGATGATTAGATGTAACATCTAATTAAACATACTCTATTAAGAGGCAGACCTACGAAGGATCCAAAATCATCATCAGACCCAAAGAGGATCATATTACATCCTCACACCCACACAAGATCCTAGTACCTTGTCAGACCCACATAAGATCCAAATACGTCTTCAGTCCCACACAGGATCCTATTACATCATCAGTACATCATATGACTTACATAGGATACTAGTAAATCATCATTAAATCATTATACCCACACAGAAACCTAGTACATTGTCAGTACGTCATCAGACCCACACAATATCCTAGTAGATTTTCAGTACGTCATCATACCCATAAAAGTTCCTAGTACATCGTTTGTATGTCGTCAGACCCACACATGATCCTATTACATCGTCAGTACGTTTTCAGACCCAAATAGGATCTTAGTACATCATTAGTACATGGTCAATACCACACAAGATCTTTTTACATCTTCAGTACCTCATCAGACCCACACTGCATCCTAGTACATCGTTTGTACATCGTCAGAGCCAGCTTAAAGGTTCCCGTACTAAGTTTGCTTGTCTTTAGGAGGGTTCGAAACTCATACCACTAGTTTATACTCCATCTGTCACGACGTTCCATGAAGAAGTATCCCAATGGACCTCGATGTAATATGGGACTCAATGCAACAGATGGTGCATCAATCGGACGCCCAGTTTGTATGTTATTAGCCTATTAGTCCCGAGGAACTGATTGGATTCGTTCTCGATCCAACCTGAACGTACCCCAACAATATCCAAACATTATTTGGGGTATACCAAAAAGACTTTCTCGTTGTATGTTTTCTAACTCCACAGACGGTTCGTCAAATGGACACCTAATTCTAATGTTATGGTCAAAGGTAAAAGATGGGTCAAAACAGTTCGTGTCTTGTCCGACCCAGTAGGACCGACCCGGTCCAACCCATAGAGTCTGAGCCAGCCCACATTGGGCAGCCCAGCTAGTGCAGTCCGCTGTGTGGGGTGGCTGCGGTGTAGCGGAGGGCTGCGGTGGGGTGGGCAGGTGTGCTATGGTGGGGTGCCACTGTGTGGTGGGGGGAGACACGGTACGACAGGGTGGTCGCGGTATGACATGCCCCTCACAGCTAGCCAGATGACAATCTGTCCTGTCCGTGCGGCGCAGATGGGAGTCTCGCCTTTACCGGTGGCCGGTTCGGCTGGCCTCCCGACCTTCACTGTCGTAGCACATGCTGTGGTTATTTTCCATCGGGTAGCATGGTTGCACCGTTGTCTTCATCATGGCCGATGGTGTGACGGCAGCTGTATCCGAGTCCCACTATTGCCATTCTACGGTACTAGTCACCACCCTCTTCATTGCAAGGAACACATCAAAACCTTAAGTAAATTGCGGATATTTTGGTCCATGTTTTTTTGTCCCACACCCTCCAAAATAGGGTTGTAGAAAGAGGATTACTAAAAATTTTCTGAAGAATGTCAAGAATGGTAAGGGGGTACTGAAAACATCAAAACCAATAATATACCCCACCATATCCTCCCATAAGGATGAATGAATCAAGGGTCATCCTATTAGTCGATTGACCACGTTCATCATATAAATTCTTGAACGAGGAAGAGGAAGTCAAAAAAACCCAAACGAAAATAATCCCCTACCCGAAGATCGTTGGAGAATGTCAATGTTTGAGGAAGTGTCTGCGTTTGTTGTATCCTGCGACTAGCCTCCAATGATGTCACTCAATCTCTAATATCCAGTTCGGGGTTTTAGTGTCCCTCGTCACCACCCATTGGTACCGGCACCATCCTCCAAGGTTTTGGCATCACTGCACATTGCCAACACTTCGTTTCTTGTAGATGCAGGGCCAACACCTCTCCTAAGGCACTATATAAATAGACGAGGGGAAGGGTGTGCATCATTCATGGGATTAATGGTGGGACATTAATTATGAACCTTCCTCATTCCCCAATTATGGTGTTACATAGAATTGAATGGTCAAGCAATTCATAGTCTTGACATGTCACCGATCCCACCTTACCGCTCGTCCGTTGGAGAAATAGAATAAAATTAATAGAATAAAGTTATTTTATTTATTGTATTAAAAGATACAAAAATGATATTTTTCTCCCGACATCCTACTATCAATGTAAAGGTCTCCTTATGAAAATACCAGCGTTGTGAGTTCAACGGTGTCCTCAGATTTCAATTCTAATCACGTGTTCAAAAGTTACAAAATGTAGCTTTCACGTTTACGGAACGTACCTGAAAAAAAGTTTGTTAAATATTTTACAGTCACCCTAAATATGTTTCGATCAAGGTTATGCTCTGCCTAACTGATAAACACCCCAAAATAACCCAACAGTACTCTCGTATTTCCAATCTGAGTTACCGTTTAAAAGTTATGAATTTTACAATAAAATAATTGCACCTAATTATTTTATTTTCGGCCAAAATCTATCTTCAATTGGTGGCATCCGCTGAACAATGTTATTTTCTTCATAAAGAGAAAATACTCTCACAAGTTTAGCGGTGGTCTCATATTTTCAATCGGAGTTACCGTTTGTGAGTTATATATATTTGAAAAATAAAATAATTTATTTAATTATTTTATTCACGATTATGCCATTTTTGGGTTTTCTCATAGGCAGCTCGGGCCGACTAAATTTAAGTCGTGCCATGTGTAATCCTACCATCCTGAAAATGACGATGTCCTTAGATTTTTTTATCCAAGTTACCATTTAATAATTATTCAACATTTTCAAGAAAACTACTTATGTGTGCTAAAAAAACATAACCAAACATCGACGGATCATTCAGGGTACCCGAGCCTCAAAATCACGTCTTTATATTTTGTGGTCTCGAAATACGATCATATAATTAAAAATATATATGTGTAATTTCCAAGACATTACAATATATTTATAAACTATTCAGAAAAGATTTTATGAAGATTAAAAACAGTATAAGGAAAATTAATTTTATAATTTAGGATATTAGAAAACATTATATCATTTTGATAAATTAATGATTACATGTTTATCAAAGTTTTTTAAACCCTATATAATAATTAAATGTGGATTTTGATGTAGTATGAATGTATGTTGTTGTAATTACACTCAAAAGGGTTTATTGGTATTTGACTTGAGTGTGACCTAGTGCATGAAACTTTTCCTTAATTGACACACATATTTACACACCTACGGTATTTACTTTAGCTGATTCACAATCTCTTTACAAAAATATAAATATATAGTTAGGAAGATTAATGTCTATTTTATATAATAGTAGTGTCATCTCTCTAGATAAAATAATGCATTCTAAAATTTCCCTAATATAAAATTTCTATTTTTATTTGAGAAATGAAATATACATATATATAATTAAACTAGATGTGGATCTTGATTACCTGTAACATGGGGTAATAAACATAAAAATATAGAATATTGGATTTTCACTTGAGCATAACCTGGTGCATGGAAATGGAATTTTCTTCACACCTAGATTGACACTCTATGTGAATATTCATTATAAGATTTAGATTCTCTTTATAAACTATTTAACATTCCTTTATAAATATTGAAAATTCTACTATGAAAACGTTATTTCATCATTGATAATATAATAAAAATTTATCTAATTTTAGTAAATTAGATAATGTGTGGTCAATACTATATGATTATTCTTTATTGTCATTATTATTTATACAATTTCAATCATGTCATAAAAGAATTTTTTACATATATAATCATTGTTTCCCATGTATCACACTATTGGGAGTTTATTCATATTGAGAAATGAATATATTATAGAACAAAACTAGAAACAATGTTTTGGAAAATAGAGTGTATAACCCTAAGAGATATTTTAAAAATAATTCATGTCCATTGAAATTTGGTACCATATCATGAGATCTTATCTGTTGGACGTAAATATTGTCAATTACAGAATAATCTATGGAATCTATATTTATCATTGGATACTAATGAGGAATGAGTCTATGATATAACTATATTTTCCCAAAAGTCTAATAATTACATGATGAATTTATATGTTGGGGATTCCTAATTCCTTCATCAATATCAAAATATACAATGACATTATAATAAATGATTCATTCAAAAAGATCCTTCCAAATAATATGTGACATTTTCCTATGATGCAGAAGAAGATAACGAAAAAAATCAGCCATGTATACTCTAAGAGAATCTTTATGATGAACAAGTCTCAAATGATGGAATTGACAGAGGAAATATTACTGATGAGGAGGAAGTAAAAGAAGTCTGCGAGGATGTTTCTATAAATTTTTTAGTTTTACAATAGACTCATTGAACAATAATTCATTTACCACACTTTTCATCTTAGAGGTAAGCAATGAATTTTTTTTTGAAAATAATCTAGAAAATTTTCATGCCTAAAAATCATATTCCTGGAGTTGTAGTGGTTATATTTAATGAATAAGGAAAAAATTATATGTTTTAATAGAATTTCAAAAATGAATATGTCCTAAAAAAATGAAAAAATGTCATATTGGGAGACATTTAAGATAATTATTTAAGGTGTAAATCCCTGAAAATTATTTATACAATGTTAAAAGTAAAAGGATTTTTATAGATTCCATATTAGATTATGTTATGATAATTTTTTTAGAGGTTATAGAATTTATAATATTGAAGCATATAATACTTTTGTGATGACAATCCTAACATAAGATCATACATAAATGGATGATAAACTTTTTTCATGTACTATTATTTAAAATATCAATAAATTTCAATATTTTCATATATCCCCTATTCATGGGAGGGTCCAATAATATTTTTGTTATAATATTTCCAAAAAAATTCATGGATGGTGTAAATAAAGGTAATTTTCAAGGAGTATGATGATTGGGATGAATCAAATCACGTATTTTAGAAATTTATTTCAATTATAACACATAATTACCACATTTTCGTCCATATCCACTAGAATGAACATGTGACTCAGCATAAATAACATGATCTATCTCAGGTCAAACTTCATCAACTGTTCAGGGGATTCATTCCAGATATTTTTGTGTTTCATTTCTTCAAAATGGACACAAAAATTGATGAAAAATTTTCATATAGAAAATACATGGATGTATATAAAATTGTGGAATCCCTGTATGGGAACAATTTCCCTATTCCACATATATTTTCCACCATCGATAATGAAAATTATGAATCAGTGGGTTTGATTTTAGCATATATATTGAAATCATTTCACCCGCATTCATGGTGTATATTTGATATTTTATCATCGTTAAGAAATAAACATGGAAATAAATAGATATCACATTAATTGTATATATTTTAATTTACATCATTGATACTACATCATTAATATTTTTATGAAATGATAGAAAAACGTTTCATAAAGAACCTTTAGAGATGGATATCATGAAGAACAGTATGAAACCGCTTTATTTTTTTATCTTTTTAAGAAAATGGTAAAATTAATTTATATAAAATATGTTCACAATTTTATAGAAGATGAGTTATATATAAGAAGGTTTCAGTGTATATTAGAATGAATTTGTATTTCTAATCAAGGAATGTATGATTACATAATGAGAATTTCAAAATAAAAATATAAATAGGAATATTATTGGAGGAATATGTACACACACATGACAAAAAGATTAGTGCATTTCATCAATGGAATATTGAAGGTGATTTTCAAGATACCTATTAAAATCCATGATTATCAAGAATTTTTTTTAGAATAAAGTACTTCATCTAAAAATTAAAAGAATATAATAAATCTATATAGCATGTGATATGGTATATATGACATATTAAATGATATATAGGCATTAACATTAGAGAAAATTTATCTTATTGATCAATTATTTTTAATTGAGAATTCATTCAATTTGAAGTGAAGGAGTTTCATGACCCATCATAGGTAACATTGGTCATGTTTAGTGGTATTAATATTTGTGAGGTACTTTTAATATTTAAATTTATTGGAATTATGGTTTCCTTGTGCCCCCTCCATTAGGGAATGTTATGATGTGAACATATCATGGAAACCAAATGTGGATCTATCTTAATGGATTGACAACATAGATGGATTATATGGTGTACCATGTATTCCTATTGGTTAGTTATTAAAATTTACAATGCCCATAGACTATCCTCTATTGATACATTACATTAAAATGGTTCTGGTGGTGGTGGATACTAAACTCTAACTTGATGTGAAATTATAAATTTTTGTCTCAATAAAGTAGGAAATGTTTGAAATTAAACATATTCCTTCATGAAGGCCTTATAAAAAATGTAACACTAACAATACTGGACCATGTTCACACAATCGTCCATAATGAGGTGTTTCCTACAATGTGAACATTTCCAATAATTAATTACATGGTTTTAATATGAAATACATGATTTTTTATAAATATCTAACTTTTCAAAATACTTTTACTATCAAAAAAATATAATACAACAGTATTATACCCATTTACATAACTAAATTACATGATAAAAAACCCAAAATTTTACATAATTTCATTAAAAAAAATTATTTTACTCATAATCCTTTGTAAAATTTCAATGGGATGTGATGAAAGAAAATTATTGATTTCAAAATCTCAATAATGGAAGAAGAAAATAATGAATTCAAAAGAATTAGATCATAAACAAGAGATATCACATAAGTGTGGGGGGAAATATAGTCAAAATGATTAAAAAATCAAAATATATTACCAAAAAAGTCATTTTGTGGCCATCTACCACCACCAAATCATCCTGAAACAAATCAATTGATAACAAGATAAATTGAAATTCAATAACATCATCTTCCATTAACAAAAAAATCAACATTTGAAAATAATTTATTATATCAACAATTAGTTTTCACAATAAGACTTCATATTCATATAAAAATGGGTATAACTGGTTCATGTGAGATGAATTGAATGTATAATCAAAATATAGATGAATACATAATAAATAAACCATGTGAGAAAAAGACCATGAAATATACCATATTATATTATACCATACATAAATGAAAAAACACACCATTTCATCTATAACTTATTGGTATACATGGTTGATATGAATAAAATAACATATCCATAATGTGGATCTTACTGATATAACCTATGTATGCACAAATATAATTCTAATTTAAACCCCCTCTAAAAACAATAATCTTTTCTAACAATAATGGAGTAAAAAATAACCTCCATCAAAAATGGATATTGTGACAGATTAGTTCTGGTCCTCGTGATATGAGATCTATAAGAAACAATATCAATACTAAATAAAATAGTTTATACATATCATTCACATATTAATTGGGATACATTAAGATAATATGAGAATAGATCTAGAAATGAAGTACGAAATAATAAGATAACTCACAAAAAGAACAAACATGCCATGAGAGATTTTTCAAGAACGAATTTAGAACCTCATGATCCAATAAAAAAACCTCAAAGACAATATAAGATAAAATTGAAATATACCTATGGGAAATAAACATTTTACCTATTTATTGGATGGATAAATAGTATCCAATCCATTACATAAATGTAAACCGAACATATTTATGCCACTAGAATATATGAACATCCATAATCAGTTTATAGATTAATTAACCACTAGAAAAGAAATTAATTTCATTATAATTTCACCAAAACAGCATTATAACATATATTCATGAATAAATTTAACCATATATTCATGAAAATTCCTTCTGAATGATGAAAATCATCAAAGGACGTCGACATAGATGAAATAATTTATAAAAGCATTAGAAATATTTATTGAGAATCATGATGAAAATAACTCTTCTTTTGGTCAGAAATATTTCATAAAACAATTTGAATAATAATGTTATATATTAACTTCTACAAATCATAACATTAAGCTAACCATATTGTTATATTTATATTTTTACATACAGAATATATATAAATATTTTTAATATGTATTAATAGAGGATACTAATCTACTCATATTGATGCATAGGCATATTACACCTGATGTGTTAGTGAGTGGAGAGGTTCAATGGATCATGGTACATAGAACACACAATTATCATAACATTTAAACTCATGATAATATTATACCATACCAACATCATGATGGATTCTATAAAATTGTTCTCTATGATTATACTTTCATTGATCATCACCTCCTTACTTCCCTCACTGAGATTTGCATAATTGAGTCTCACAAAATCTACTTTCCCTATAGAGAGATGACCATTAGTCTTGAGGATGAAGTAGTTCTTCTTGGAATTAGAATCTAGAGTGATGAAATTATAGGACCCTTATGGGGAGTCTAGCCTAAGATAATATAGTGATTTCATGGTCTCAATATTCTAGAGGATGATATTAATATGGATAGAGTTTCCCTTTCTATGTGCTGGCTAGACATGAACTTCACACATTTACCCAACGATGATGACAAGAAAATTTTCTGGAATACTTCTCATGAATATCTCACGTAGATCATTGGAGGGACATTATGAGCGGATCACTCTAGTATGAATGTACACATGATGTATTTGTGATCACTTAATTACTTAAAATTTTATGGGAGATATAATTGGTATTTTTCATTCATAGAATACACCTATAAGGTACTATTCACATTATATCAATAAGATCCATGTGATATAGGAGGAGGATATTACACATTCAGATGTGTTCTTGGGAGTGAATCCCTCCATCATCCCTTATTTTTTTGGTTTGGAGATTCATATGGATTTGTTTAGTAACACTCTATATTTATTGCAGTATTATCATACGTCTTTATTGTTTTTTATTCTATTATAGATTATGATACTCTAATTTTTTTTAATGTTACAGGTAGATTCCAGAAGACCACTTCATCAGGAAAACAAGTCACAATTTGGGTGCAAACCATATCATGTTGGAGAGTATACATCCCACTTATTTAGTGTATAAATTTTAAGGTTATATAATCAATATCATAATATTATCATTTTTAGAAATTAGTAATCGAATATTTAGAAAAATTTCACAAGTCATTTCTTATTTCATGGTTGTCCTACAGGTCATAGTTAGACCAACATCCTACATACTACATCAATAGTCTTTTTGTTAACATGTTTTTCGTTCTTATTAATAAGATTCATATTATTGAGTGACACTAGCATGAAAGAGTCACATTCGCTTTAATATTTTTTCAATGTATTAGTCTTCATAATAAAAGGGAATATGTTATTCATTCCGTGAAGCTAAAGGGTTTCAAGTTGTCGACTGATGCTAATGACATATAGTGTATCATTACATTAAATATAAACACTCATCATTTTATATAAAGGTAATTTGTATGATTTAATTATATCAATTAAATCTCTTAAATTATGATATAATATGTAAACTAAATTAAATATTATATATTTCATTTTATGAAAGAAGGATTTAGGATACGATAATCTATAAAATTACATTAATTTGTTTGTTATACCCTTTTTAATAAATTTTTAATATCATTACATCATTATGAACTACGGTGTATTATCTTCTTGTATGATCAGAAGGAGTGTGTTGTTTTAAGCCATATATCAAACCATGTTTTAGTATTGGAGTTTATGCTAATGTATCATGTTATACATGGTAGTTTCGTTGATCATTCTCCTTACTGATATTATGATTCCACCTAGAGATATGAGGTTAATTTTCAAGAACCATCGTTAGCTACTACAAACGTTTTCGATCTATGATAACAGTGACGTAGACCACATCATACTTCATGTGAGGTCTCTCCTATTTCATATATAGTGTTATCACTTGTAATATTAATTCCAAATCCAATGGTAGATTTTTATGAGGAGGCATGGGATCAATTTATAATGATAAAATATCCACATTTTATCTAGGTATATCAAGTTTGAGCATGTATTAGGGGCCATTTCCCATGCCTATACCATTCCTGACTAAGCACTCACCATCCTTAACATTCCCCCCAGTAGTGATGGTTGCTCATTTCATTTAAAAAGTGGGATAAGTATCATGTGCACATCCAAAAAACTAGATGAAACCTCATAAAATGAATCATAGTTAGAGCATCAAACATTTTATGTAACATCACATGAGGAAAACCCCTCTATTACTAATCAAGACTCATCCCTACCTTGTGGTCAATGATCTCGATATGGGCGACTTAGTACAATACTAGATTGTGGGACAGAACATCATAATTGGAAGTGTTTTAACTCATTAATTTTTTTCAATTAACAAAAAATATTTAAAACAACAATATATTTTGTCCTATATATTATTATATTTCTATTAAATTGATTTTATTATTTTTTACATTCATTTATTTTTTACAAAATTATGTAGTGTTTAGAACCTCATTTATATTTAATGTATAGATTAAATTTAAAAAGTTGTCAATGTTAAATTTTTAAACCTAGGATAAGTTATTAAATTATATGTTGGAAAATTTGAAATCATATAATATATAGACTACTAAAATTATATAATTTAAATTATGAAACATAGAATAATTATCTAAAAAATTGTTGATAATTAAATTAATTAAATTAATATAATATATAAGAATTATATACATGATAAATTCATTATTTATTAGATACATAATATAAACACGAAGAAGTATCCCAATGGACCTCCTTGTAAAAGGGGTCTCAACACAATAGACAGCGCGTCAATTAGCCGGCCGGTCTGTAAGTTATTAGCCTTTTAGTCCCGAGGGCCTGGTTGGATTCATGATTGATCCAACCCAACCGTACCCCAACTGTATCCAAATCTTAAGTGGGGTATAACAAATGGACCTTATCGCTGCAAGGTTTCTGGGTCCACAAACGGTTCTTCAAACGGACGCCGGATGCCAAAGTTATGGCCAAAGGTAAAGGATGGGTCGAAACAGGATGGGTCTGGTCCAACCCGATTGGACCCACCCATCCCGACTCATAGGGTCTGGCCCAGCCCATGCTGGGTGGCCTAGACCGAGTGGTCCACAGTGTGGGGTGGTCGTGGTGCGGTGGGGATCCGTGGTGGGGCGGGCGACCATAGTGTAGTGGGGCACCATTGTGTGGGGGGCATCGCGGTGTGGCAGGGAAATCGTAGTGTGGTGGTCCCCCGAGACTGGACTGATTACGATCCATCCTCTCTGTGTGGCGCAGTCATGCGCCAGACCTTTTCCGATGGATGGCTCGGTCGGGCATCCTTCCTTTTCCGCCATGGCCCAACCTACGGTTCTCTTCCGTTGGGCAGCGCGGTTGCGCCATTGTCATTGTCTCGCCTTGCAGTGTGAAGACCGCCGTATCTGAGTCCCACCGGTGCCATTAGTTGGAAAAGGTCACCTCCCTCTTCCATTGCGAGGAACACATCAAAACCTCATGAAAATTTCAGATAGGTCGGGCCATGTTCGTTTGGCCCACACCCACAATGTTTGGGCGGTAGAAAGCAGCTTAATAAAACTTGTATGAAGAATGTCAAGAACGGTAAGGGGGTACTAAAAAATAAAAAACCTAAAATATACCCCACCACATCCTCCAACAAAGACGAATTAATAGGGGATCAACCTGTTAGTCAGTTGACCACGTTCTACATATAAAATCTTGAATAAGGAAGAGGAAGTCGAAAATGCACTAATGAAAATAATCCCCTACCTGATGTTCATTTGAGTACGTCCAAATTTGAGGAAGTGGCAGAGTTCATCATCCCCTAAAACTAGCCTCCAATGATGTCACTCATTCATCGATCTCTGGTTTTAGGGTTTCAGTGTCTCTCATCCCCTCACGTTAGTACCGTCTCCATCTTCCAAGGGTTTGGCGTCACTGTACATTGTCAGCACTTCGTCTTTTGGAAAAGTAGTGCCAACACCTCTCCCCAAGCTCTAAATAAATAGGGGAGGGAAAGGGTGTTCATTTTTCGTAGTATTAATGGAGTCCCATTAATTAACATCTTTCTTAATTCCTCAATGGTGCAGTTACTTATAATTGAATGGTCTGGCAATTTATTGTCTTGACACATCGTCGGTCCCACCTTACCACTATTCCATTGGAGGAATAGAATAAAATTGATACAAAAATGTTATTATATTTATTCTATTAAATGATAATAAAACTAACTTTTTTATATACCTACTCCTGTCGAAGTGAAGGTATCCTTATAAAAATATTGGCGTTGTGAGTTCAACAGTGTTATTAGATTTCAATTCTGATCACGGGTTCAAAAGTTACAAAACACTACATGCGTGTCTACTAAACGTACATGAAAGAATGTTGGGAAAATCTTATACAGTCACCCTCTATCCACAATGGTCAAGGTTAGGCTCTACATAAGTGATTCACGCCCCAAATAACCAAACAATTCACTCTTATTTCCAATCTGAGTTACCATTTAAAAGTTATAAATTTTACAACAAAATAATTGTCACATAAATATTTTATTTATGTCCAAAATCTAACTTTTACTGGTGGCCTGCGCCGACCAATGTTAGTGTCTTCCGAAAGAGAGAATACTCTCACAAGTTTAGTGGTGGTCTCATATTTTCAATCTGAGTTTCCATTTGTGATTTTTATGTATTTGAGAAATAAAATTCATTTATTAAATTATTTTATTCATGATTATTCCATTTTTGGGTTTTCTCAAAATAGGTTAGTGCTGACTAAACATAAGTCGCGCCTAGGTTAAACCCACCATCTTGACCACAATGGTAAACTTATATTTTTGATTCGAGTTACCATTTAATAGTTATTCTACTTTTTCAGGAAAACTACTTATAAGCACTAAAAAAAACATAACCAAACATAGATGGATCCATCTGGGCACCCCGAACCTCAAAATCACGCCGTTATATTTTTCGGTCTTGAAATAACTCCATATAATTAAATATATATATATATATATATATATATATAGAATTTCCAGTACATTACAATATATTTATAAACTATTGAGAAAACAGTTTATGAATATTAAAAATTGTATTATAAAACATTAATGTAATATTTTAGGATATAGGAAAACATTCTATAATTTTGATAAATTTATGATTACATTTTTATCAAAGTATTTTAATCCCTACTTGAAAACTAAATGGGGATTTTGATATAGTACGAATGTATATAAGTGTAATAAGCCTCAAAAGGGTGTATTGGGATTTCACTTGAGTTTGACTTAGTACATGAAAAAGTGCCTTTATTAACACACATATTTACACACCTAGGGTATATACATTAGCAGATTCACATTCTCTTTATAAAAATAAAAATATAAATTTAGGAAGACTAATGTTTTTATAAAAAAAGTAGTGTCTTCTATCTAGATAAAATAATAAATTCTAAAATTTCCTTAATATAAAGAATTATTGTTTGTCTGAGAAATGAAATATGAGTCTAGATATTGCAACTTGATGTTGCTCCTAGATAAGTGTACCAAGGGGTAATAAACATAAAAAATATAATATTTGCATTTGAATTGAGCATAACCTAGTGCATGGAAATGGATATTTCTTTAAACCTAGTTTCACACTCTATTTGAATATTCTTTAGATGATTCAAATTTTCTTTATAAACTGTTGAACATTCATTTATTAATATTAAAAATCATACTATGAATACATTATTTGATCACTAATAATATTATATAACATTATAATATTTTTGTAAATTATATAATGTCTGGTCAATACTATACGATTATTTTTTATGGTCTATACTATTTATACTATTTCAATAACGTCATAGAATAATTTTCTACATATATAAACATGTTTTCCCATGTGTACTAATATGGGGAGTTTATTCATATGGATAAATGAATATATTATAGAAGAAAACTAGAAACAATGGTTTGGAAAACTAATTCTGTAACCCTTAGATAAATTTTAAAAATAAATCATGTCCATTGAAATTTGGTACCATATCATGACATCCAGTCTATTATCAATAAACATTTTCAATTCTAGAATAATCTATGGAATCTAGATTAATCGTGGGATACTAATAATGAATGGTTCTATGATATAACAATATTGACCCAATGGTCTAATAATTACATGATGAATTAATATGTTGTGGATTCCTGATTCCATCATCAACATCTAATTATACAATGACATATCAATAAATGATTCATCCAAAAAGGTAATTCCCAATAATATGTGACATTTTCCTATGATTCAGAAGAAGATAACTATAAAAAATCAACTATGTACACTCTAATATAATCTCTATTATGAAGATGACTCAAATGATGGAATAGACAGTGGGAATATTACAAAAGAGGAAAAATTTGTTGAAGTTGGGGAGGATGTTTCTAAAAATTGTGCATTTTTATAGTAGCCGCAATGAAAAATAAATCATCTTCCATACTACTAATCTTAGAGGTAAGTAATGTAATTTTTGTTTTTAAAATAAACTACACTTTTTATGCCTAGAAGTCATATTCCTGGAGTAGTAGAGGATATATTTAATGAATAAGAAAAAAAAATATATGTTTTAATAGATATTACAAAAAAAATATGCTCTAAAAACAAAATGAAAATAAATCAGATTGGGAGACATTGAATATAATTAGTTAAGGATTAAATCCTTAAAAATTCATCATAAAATGTGATCAATAAAAGGATTATTACAGATTCCATTTTAGGTTATTTTAAAATAATGTTTTTAGAGGATATATAATTTTTAATATTGAAGCATCTAATACTTGTGTTCAGCCAAACCTGACATAAGATCATAAATAAATGGATGATAAATTATTGTCATATAATATTATTTATAAGTTCAATAAATTCTAATATGTTCTTATATCCCTTGTTCAGGGGATGGTCCAATAAAATTTTGGTTATAATATTTCCTAAAAAAATCATGGATGGGGTAATTAAAGGTACCTTTCAAGGTGTGTGTTTATTGGGATGAATCAAATCTGGTATTTTGGAAATTATTTTCAATTATAACACATAATTACCACATTTTCTTCCATATATACTAGAATGAACATGTGACTCAGCATTACTAACATGATCCATATCAGTTCAAATGTCATGTGTTTTTTGTGAATTCATTCCACATATTTGTGTGTTTCATTTCATCAAAAATTTCATAAAAATTGATGAAACATTTTAATATAGAAAATACATGGGTGTATGTTTGATATCATATCATTGTTAATAAATATATAAGGAAATCAATGGAGATCACATTACTTGTATATATTTGAATGTAAATCATTGATACTACATAATTAATTCTTTTAAGAAATTATAGAAAAACTTTTAATAAAGAACCTTTGGTGATGGATATGATGAAGAATTGTATGAAATCTCTTTCTGAATTTTTACCTTTTTAAAATAATTATTAAATAAATTTATATATCATATGTTCACATTCATATAGAAAATGAGTTAGATCTAAGAAGGTTACAGGGTATATTGAATGTAATTTTTAGGTCTAATCAAGGAATGCATGATTACATAATGAGAATTTCAAAATAAAAATGGAAATTGATATATTATTGTAGGAATATGTACATACACATGAAAAAAAGAATGGTTCATTTCATCAAAGGCATTTTCAAGTTGATTTCCGAGTTACCTATAACAATCCTAGATTTTGAGGCATTTTTTCATAGAATAATTACTTAATCTAAAAAAGAAAAGAAACTAATAATGGTATAAAGCATGGGAAATGGTATAGATGACACATTAATTGAGATATAGACATTAACATTGGAGAAAATTCCTCTTATCGATCGATAATTTTTAATTGAGAATTCAGTCGATTTAATGTTCAAGAGTTTCATGACCCCATCATAGGTAATATTGGTCATGTGTTTGTGGAATTAATATATGTGAGGTACTTTTAATATTTAAATTTATAGGAACTGTGGTTTCCTTGTGCCCCCTCAATTAATAAATGTTACGATCTGAACTTATCTGGGGAACCAAATGTGGATCTATTTTATTATATTGACACCATAGATGAATTCTAAGCTGTACCGTGTATTCCTATTGGTGAGTAATTAAAATTTTCAATTCCCAAATACCGTCCTCTATTGATAAATTACATTAAAATGTTTATGACGACGATGTATACTAAACTCCAAAAAAGGATGTAATGATAAATATTGGTCTTAATAATGTAAGAAAATTTGTAAATTAGGCATATGCCTTATAGAAGGCCTTATAATGAAATGTAACACTAACATTACTGGACTATGTTCATACACTCATCCATGATGAGGTTTTTCATACAATGTGAACATTTAATATTATTAATTACATGGTTTTAATATGGACTACAACATTTTTTATAATTCTCTAATGTTTGTAAATACATTTATTATTTAATAAAAAATAACACATATATAATATACCCAGTTGCTTAAATAATAGACATGCAAAACCATCCTAAATTTTACATAATTTCAGTAAATAAAAATTTATTCTACTAATAATCCTTCGTATATTTTCCATTTTAATAGTCAAAAAAAAATGATTGATTTCAAAATATCAATAATGGAAGATGAAAATAATGAATTCAAAAGAATTATATCATAAACAATAGATATCACATAAGTGTGGGAAAAAAATATACTCAAAATTATTAATAAATCAAAATATATTACCAAAAAAGTCTTTGTTTGGCCATCTACCACCACAAAATCAACATGAAACCAAGTAAATGATAATAAGATAAATCGAAATGAAATAACATCCTCTCCCATTTACAAACCAATTTAACAAGAGAAAATAATTTTTTATATCAACAATTTGTTTTCATAATAAGAGTTCATATTCTTATAAATATGAGTATGACTTTTTCAAGTGAAATAAATTGAAAGTATAATCACAGTATATATGGATACATAATAAATAAATCATGTGATAAAATTAACATTAATATACCATATTGTATTATACCATATATAAATTAAAATACACACTATTTCATCTCTAACCTATAGGTATACATGGCTAAAATGAATTAAATAACAAGTCCATAATGTGGATACACCTTATATAACCTCTTTATGGAGAAAAATAATTGTAATGTAAACCCTCTATAAAAACATGAATCTTTTCTAACAATAACGGTGGAAGAAATAGTCTCTTTAAAAAATGGATATCATGACAGATTAGATCGGGTCCTCGTGATACATGATCTATAAGAAACTATATCCATACTAAATAAAATACTTTATATCTACCATTAAAATCCTATTTGTCCTAAAATAAGATAATATAAGAATAAATCTAGAAAGGAAATACAAAAAAATAAGAAACATCACAAAAAAACAAATATGCCATGAGAGATTTTTCAGGAATGAAGTTAGATCCTCAATAACATATAGAACATCCTCAATGACAAGCTAAGATTAAATTGAAATATACCTATGGAAAATATAAATATACCCACTATATTAGATGTATAAACAGTATCACATCCATCACAAAAATATAAAATGAACTTATTTATGCCACCAAAATATATGAACATCTATCATCTCATTATATATTAATTATCCCTTGGAGAAGAAATGATTTTCACTATAATTTCATCAAAACAACATTATAACGTGTATTCATAAATAAATTTCACCCTATATTAACAAAAATTCATTGTGAATGATTACAATCATCAAAGGAAGTTGATGTAGTTGATGAAAATTAGAAATCCAATGGAAATATTTATTGAGAAACATGAAGAAATTAACTCTTCTTTTGGTCATAAATATTTCATAAAACAAATTTAATAATAATGTTATATATTATATTATAAAAATAATTACATTAAGCTTATTATAATGTTATATTTATATTTTCACATAAAAAATATATATTTTATATTAATATTTATTAATAGAGGATACTAATCTACTCACTGATAAGTATAGGAATATTTCACCTAATGTGTTAGTGAGTGGAGAGGTTCAATGGATCATGGTACATAGAACACACCATTATCATAACTTTTAAACTAATGATTATATTATACCATACCTACATCATTATGAATTCTATGTAATTGTTATATGTGATTATACTTTCATTGATCATCACCTCCTTGCTTCCCTTAGTGACATTTTGAGAATTGAGACTCACACAATCCACTTTACCTATAGAGATATGATTATTAGTCTTGAGGATGTAGTAGTTCATCATGGTATTACAATCTACAGTGATGAAATTATAGGACCCACCTAGGGAGTCTAGCCGATGCTTATATTGTGATTTCATGGTCAAAATATTCTCGAGGATGATACTAATATGGATGGAGTTTCTATTTCTATGTGTCGGCTAGACATGAACATTACACATTTACCCAATGATGTTGATATGAATTTTTTTGGAATATTACACATGAAAATATCACGTAGATCATTAGAGGGACATTGTGAGAGGATCACTCTAGTATGAATGTCCACATGATGTATTTTTGGTCACTAGAGGAATTTGAATTGGATGGGAGATATAATTAGTATTTTTCATTCATAGAATACACCTATAAGTTTTTATTCACATCATATCAATCAGATCACGATGATATCAGAGGTGGATCGTACATATTCAGATGTGTTCTTTGAGTGAATCCCTCTAGTATCCCTTATTTTTGTTAGTTTGAAGCTTCATATGGATGTGTTAAGTAACACTCTATATTGATTCTAGTATTATCACATGTTATTATTATTTTTTATTCTATTATAGATTATGATACTATATTTTTATTATTTTTCAATTTAATTTTTTTTGGTTACAGGAAGATTCATGCAGACCACATCATCAATAAAACAGGACACAATTTGGGTGCAAAACATATCTTGTTGGATAGTATACATCCCACTGATTTAGTATATACATTTGTAGTTTTATAGTCAATTTCATAATTTTATCATTTTTAAAAATTTATAATCAAATATTTTAAAAAATTTCACAAGTCATTTATTATTTCATAGTTGTCCTATGGGGAACAATTAGACCATCTTCCTACATACTACATCAATAGTTTTTTTGTTAACATGTTTTTTTCTTATTAATAACATTCATATTACTGAGTGACACTAGCATGAAAGAGTCAAATTCGTTTTAATATTTGTTCAATGAATTAGTGTTCATCATAAAAGGGAATCTATTTTTCATTCCGTGAAGATATAGAGGATTCAAGATATCGATTAATGCTAATGACATATAGTGAATCTTTACATCTCAGATAGACATGCCTCATTTTGTATAAAGGCAATGTGTATGATGTAATTATATCAAATAAATCTCTTCACTTATGGTATTATATATAAACTAAATTCAATATTATATCTTTCATCATAAATAATAGGGATTTAGGATCTAGTAATCTATAAAATTAAAATAGTATGTTTGTTATAAACTTTTTTATAGTATTTGAATATCATTACATAATTCTGAACTACGGTTATTGTCTTCCAGTTGGATCTGAAGGAGGGTGTGGTTTTAATCCATATATCATACCATGTTGTAGTATTTGAGTTGATTCTAATGTATCATGTTATACAAGATTGTTTCACTGATCATCCTCCTTAGGGATATGATGATTCCACCCAAAGTGAGAAGGTTACTTGTCAAGAACCAGCATCAGCTACTAAAGATGTTTTTAGTCTATGATAACAATGACAAGAACCACATCATGATTCATGTGAGGTCTCTCCTCTTCCATATATAGTGTTATCACTTCTAATATTCAATCCAAATATAATGGTATATGTGTTTGAGGAGGTGTGGGATCCATTTATAATGTTTGTATATCGACATTTTTCCACATATATCTAGTCTGAGCATGTATTAGGGGTCATTTCCCATGCCTATACAATTCTTGACTAAGCATTCACCATCCTTAATGACCCCCCAGTAGTGATAGTTGGTCCTTATATTTATAAAGTGGGAGAAGTATCATTTGCACATCCTAACAACTAGATGAAACATCATACAGATGAGTCTTAGGTAGAGAATCAAACATTTTATGTTCGAGCACTAGAAGAAAACACCTCTATTATTCATCAAGACTCAACCCTACATAGTGGTCGATGATATAAATATGGGTGACTTAGTCCAATACTAGAATGTTGGACATAACTTCATAATTGGAAGTGATTGAACTCATTCATTTTTTCAATTAACAAAAATGATTTGAAACGGCAGTGTATTTTATCGTCCAAATTATTATCATTCTATTTAATTGATTGTATTATTTTTACATTTATATATTTTTTACATATTTATGTACTGTTTAAAACATCATTTATATTTAATGTGTATTTTATATTTTAAAAGGATTCAATGTTAACTATTTAAAACCTAGGATAACTTATTAAATTATATGTTGGAAAATTTGAAATCATATAAAATATAAACTATTAAAATTATATAATTTAAACAAAAAAACATATCCTAAATATCTAAAAAATTTATGATAATTATATTAATTTCATTAATATAATAAATTCAAATTATTTACATGATACATGCATTCTTGTTTAAATACATAATATAAACACATTAAAAAATTTATGAACATAAATTATTGTATTACTATAATCAATATGAGATTTAGAACACTAACTAAACATATAAAAACTAATTGAAAATAAAATGAATATCAAAAAAATTATAAATACAAATATACTTATTAAAAAAACTATATATTATGCCAGTAAAATTATATTTCATTAATTGTTTTTATGAAATGATATTTTTTTCAAGTTTTTTTCATATTTGTAATAAGTGTGTAAATTTTCATTTAGATTGTATTTCTACTTTATTTTTTACATTATTTCAAATCCACATACTTAATTCATTATTATTCATTATGTTGGTCACTTTGAATGTATATAAATGAATAAATTTAAATAAAATCTCAATGAAATATGACAAACTAACTCAACATAAAAAATTATTTAAAATAAAAAATCATATTTTTTTAAAAAACTATTTTACATGTTAAAAACCTTATTACATAAAAACATAAAATTTAATATTTAATATTCTAGTTGGAATAATTTTATAATGTATTATATTAATAATTACATTATTATGAAGAATTATTAATTATGTTTTAATAATTAAATTTTAATAACTACATTAATAATAAATATTAATCATATTATTAAATATTTATAATAATTAAGATAATAAATGTTTATAATATTGTAATGAATATAAATATCAATGTAACGAATAATATAGATTAAAAAATATTTTTAAATTAAATCTAAATTAAATTAAATATATAAATAACTAAATAATTTTTAATAATGGTAATATTACAAAATTATTAATATATATCCGAATATATATATATATATTAAATATAAAAACATATATGTTATTAATTTATTAAATTTTTTTATTTGTATTTGGAAAATGGTATTCTGTGTGTTCATGTATTTGTCCAATATCTATGGTAATGGAACCAAGGGGATTAAATTTTTTAAACTTGGTGAAGAAATGCCAAAGACCTAAAGGGATTTCATGTATTTTTGTATTAGTTTAAAAAACATTAACCTTTGATTATTTTAATTTTTTTTAGAAAAATTATATAAAACACAAAATGAAGGAATTACATGAATATGGGTAAATATGATTGCGTATGTGTTTCAATCACCTAAGACACTCACGGGTGCTCATCTGGCAGTCTATGTTTTAGGATAGCTCAGAAAAATTAGCAATCAAGGGAGACACTAGATAACGAGGTACATTGGTTGTGTTAGGAAAATAAATGTCTAGAACATATTGAGTAGTATCTTGTGGTACCCCTTTTTATTGGTATCCAGACGATAGGGAAGTTGTGACATGGGGTTGGAGGACATCAGGCCCCCTATTATCAATGAACTAAGTCATGTTTACTTCTGTATTGGACAACACCATCTATAGAATGTTTATATAGAATGAAATGTTCAACATATTGTCTTTTATTAATTTTATTAAAATAATTTAATATATATATATATATATATTTCAAAATAGTATCTAATTGGTTGTTTATTTGGTGTTAATTTAAGTAATATATTCAAAAAATATTAAACTCTTAAAAACTTCACTCTTCATTGAAATTTATTCATGTTCTCACTTTCAGGAACATTAAAAACTTTTAAGAATTTTAACAATACAGTAATAAAAATACTAAATAATTTAATTGTAAATATTAATATTTAGTAACAATATATATATATATATTTATAATTAATTTTAATTAATTATTATAATTTAATTATTATTGAAAAAATAGTGTAATTAAATTAAAATAGTTTATAATATAATAAAAGATAAATTTAATAAATATTATTAATAGTTTAGGACGTAATATAATTGATACTTATTAATATTTTACTACATTAATATAAATCATAATATTATTAAGAAATTTCATTGAAATAAATGTGCAAAATAAAAAAATTAATGAACATTAATTTTAAAAAATATAAATAAATAATAAATGAGTCCTTAAAAATTACTATGAGATATGGTTTGAGATAGGTACATCATACTTCTAGCCTCTCTAATGGTGTTTTTGAATCAAATTAATGTTATTTTTGGGAAATTTTTCTAAATATTTAACCTACTTATGTCTGTTGCATTGAGGCTTCATTTATGGGCTCCCATGCAAGTTATGTTTTTAAGACCCCTTCCCCACTAATTTTACTCCTCCTAGGAGGGAAATTGTAGATGGTATTGGTGACACCTAAGTCTCGCATCTGGTAGGCCCCGATTTGGCGACTAGCACCGAGGGTATAATAAACATGGAGATGGGAAGAATTACCCTCAAAGAGAACACATAAAATGTATAGTGACAAGAGAGACACCAACCCACTCTCTCTCAGACTAAAATATAGAAGAATGCCCAAAATGCACATATGTAATTTCATTAATCAAATACTACCTAAAAAGGAAATTTTTTGTACCAAATGAAAATTAAATATTATAGTGACCATGAAGCCCAAACTGATCATGCTAAACACCATGATTGTAGTAAAATATATTATCTACATCATACTCTAACTGATATGAAAACAGATTACATATACATAGGGTGACTATTACAATATACTCAATAAGATCCTCCCTGGTGCCTCTTGTGAAATTTTAAGGAAAAAATGATAAAGTACAGTGAACAAAAAATTAAACAAAATCCATTCCTAAATAGGTATTCTATGATCCCATCATCACTAGGGATACTCTCTCCATGTATCTCATACAAGGGAATATAATATAATAATTATTATCAATGATACAACCTACTGCCTACACACTGGTTTTATTCTCTTCTCTATAATCTATTTTCCTTAACACCTCTCTCTAATAATTCTTGTCCATCGATACCTGGGAGAAGCACCACAACATGAACCTCGTGAAACACACCACCAAATCCACATAAAAATACGTAAATAAGTATTTTCCCTCATCCACCACAACATTAATAATGTGTATCACGCATGGGGTATTATACCTCAAGCCATCATACCTCATACACTGATAATGGATCCTCATGAAATCATATCCAATACACTTTATACATATAATTGTCCTAATGAAGATATATCTAGAATACATGTGTGTGAAATTGGAATAATCCATTATATCCCTCTACACACATAAATGGAAAAAAATAACCATCATTCATAAAATCACCTATAACTACCAATAGTCGAGTGAAAGGCCCAAAAAAATGGTCATCCTCCATCCTCCCTCTGAGATGTTGGGGAAAACACCCTCATAAGACACCGAATCCCAAGGGTGTCAGTTTACCTAATGAATAATGTGGATTATCATATGGAAATACCAAAGGTACATTATATAATATAGTTCACAACCACACTATGTTCATAACATTTTCTTAGAGTCAATTAAAGATAATGTCTATCAGACTCCTAGCTACCACTGCTAAGAACAGATATGCAAAATGAATATAACCATTTAAAGAGCTATATAATATTAATATATTCCTTTCAATTTGATTCAATTTATATTTATAAACTCATTAACCATTAATTAACAATTATAATCTCCACATTACATTATATTATCATTAAAAAACATGCATTCCCATTAGGAAAGAGTAAACATCGTTCATCCCTTCTAAAAATTATAACCTCATCAATGCATCCAATAATGATCCAACCGCATGGGTAATACATTTATTACTTAATTATCATCATTAATTTTCACATAAAAAGGTACATTAGGAAAACATCCTATTATACCCTACATGGCATGAAAACAACCACATCCATCAACCTCAAGTAGTGGGGATATGAAAGCATATAATCAAGAAACATGGTTGTCAACAAATCAATATATTTAAAGAATCATCCAGCCTTCATATCAATGGTTAATCCTAGAGTCAACACACACTATCATCTTCAGTGTCCTTGTTGACACCCACATGTGTATACTAATATATTTTTCCACTCTAGGAGTCAATAGGATAAATAATAACCAGGTCTCTCCTCCAGTCATACCACAACAACCCTCCAGGCTCAGCCATTCCAGGCTCACATCACATCTAAGCCTCCTTGCCCAACACAACAGAATATCCCTCTAGGATTGTCCATCCCAGGCTTTAATCACATCACAAGTAGTAGGAAACAAATATAGATACTAGGATCTTGGCCCGGAATAATGGAATTCATCCATCACATACAGCATGCTCTCATAACACAAAATCACAAGGCACTCATCCATTACTTGTTAATGGGACAATGTCACACTAAAAAGTAATTATCTTTGATCACATGGCTAGTTCATATTCCATCTTGAATTAGATTATTCATTATTCATTGTTTCCAAATAAATTAAACATAAGGAACAAGCTTTATTGAACTATCAAAAATTAGTTGGACAAAAAATTTAACATGACTTTAATTATTTTATCAACAATAATCTTCATTATCCTCATTCATGAACCTATTAAATTTAAAATTCATAATTGATTCAATTTTATTATCATCAAATTACAAAAATAAAAACCACATTAATTAAATATTCATGTTTTTCTTTTGACCAATTAATTATCAATTAATTTCATCATTAAATTTTTTCTAATTTCACATGCTAAACATATTGAAAAAAGCAGATAATTTATATCACACTATCTAGAGATCAAGAGGCAACCCATTATCGTGGGGAAAAAAAACAACATCGACATTCGATTGATACCAATCCATTAATATGGTTCATTTAATTATTTGGTTTGTTCCATTACAATCCATGCTACTACAAAATGAAAATTTTATGATTGCGTGTAAATGAAAAGAAAAAAATTTAACCCCTATCTCAAAACGAGGTAAACATTATTTTTATGAGAGTGGACCGTTATTGCAGATACTAATCACCTCTCCCATAAATTACTACAACCTCATGATGGTGTCATGAGACAAATACATCAACAAATTACCGAAAATTATCCATCAAAAACATGGATATGAAGTTCCACCACATGGAAAAGATTAATGGTAGGTAAAAGATCAAATAAAATGGGTGAAAAGACATATAACATACCTTGGACCGATGATGAATCACTACAGATCCAACAAGGGATGATTGGTATAAGTAATTCGAAAAGGAATCCCTAAAACATCGAAGAGTGGATATCAGGTCACATTTAATGAGAGAGATGGGTGTTTCATCCGTAGGGTTATGAATAACCCCAGTGGATAAAATCGCTAAAAAAACACTAAAAATGTGAATTACATGATGTTTAATAAATTTTCATGGTGTGTAATACTAAATATTCAGTTTCTACTAGAAAATGTGTCACTTCTTCATTTTATTTATTTTTCAATCCCCAGTTCATTAAAAATCGAAAATCCCACTTTCCCACCGTGTAACTCTTCGTGAATTGAAATACATTATTTCTTCCATTTCTTAGTTTCCAAACACCTCCAGACTGCCTTTGAGCATCCTTTGTGTACTTCTATATTTAGAAATGCACAAATGTTCAACACATGTGGATCTATTCCCTTACATAATATGCCTCTTAAAACAATCTCATCCTCGATAATCCTAAACAATATCAAAGAATAAATAAAAAGGGTCATCTAAATAGCACCTGTAAGATATTGCTCAAGGCTCTCCTAACCACATGTGTTTAACAACATCACCCAAGAAAAAGGTGGTCGACATTTTGAGTGGATAAACTACCCATAGAGTCTTCACCACCTATAGTTGGTGAGTAAAGACTTTCAACAATTAAATTTTAATTAAAAAAAGTACATGAAATACCCCATTAATATTTTACTCCCATGTAAAGAGATTAAGACATAGAAAGTAACAAGATAAAGCCATATTATTAACCAAAAAAACTAAACAACCACAAAATGAAATGTGTTCACAAGACAAGAGTTAAACGCCAAACATCTCGGGGTACTAAACATGTTTCTTTAAATAATGTTTCCACACAAAATCTTCCATACCATTGTGTCACCACAAGACACAAACCAATGGGATTTATTTCCTACACAAATCCTTCTCCATGTGAACATAGATCATTATATGATACTAGTTGATGTTCACAGTATCGTCAAAATTAATCTCTCTACAATCAAAAATGAGAGATTAATCATGATGAAATGATATAGTGTGACACATAAAAAACATCATGTGTCCGGATCATCTGTGGGGGAGAGTTATGTAATTTGGCTCAAGGAAAACATGATAAAACACCTCAAACGGCCCAACCAACCATGGAAAAAGCTAAAACCCATGAGAAAACCATTACTTACCATGATAGGGATTCAACTACAAGAAGACATGGTTCTGAAATTGAAACTCCATAAGTCACAATAAATGATATTTAAAGGACTTATGAAGATAATGTTGTACATTAATCCAATTGTGAATCACTTGATCTATCCCTATCATGTTGTGTATGATTTTTGTCATTAACTTTGATGACACTTCGACCCTAGTCCATCCGATGGAGAATGGAAGGGTCAACCATAAAAGGCATAAAATGGATCTATGCACATGGTGTAATGAAAAAATTATTGTAGTTGAATTCATCAAAAATATGGTGCATCATCCACAAGGCAGCAAAATCTAGAACACAAGATCACAACAAGACATTACGGGTCTAGATGATCTTCAATGTCAGATCATCACTCTATAGATGAAAATTAGTTCTAATTCATAACTTTGTACCAAAATAATTATAAATTCCTATAAAAATCCTGGAGGTAAAACATTGATCTTGTTTATAAATGATTTCCCTTATGACCCCTTGGATTCCCCCACCTCCTCCAAATTCATACTCAACAATACCTCCATGGAACTCGACTCCCTGATCGCTAAAATATATGTTAACATTATCAAATGTTCCACTACACCACATGTAGCTTCATTTAACACCTAATCATGAGGAAAAATATTAATAAATTTTATTGATATTTACCCCACTACCACTAATGAACATATCATTACTGTAGAAAACCACTAGTAACATATTGGTCATCCATCACCATCTAGGACCCAAACATCAAAAAACAATATCGAAAAATTCAGCCTTCATACTAGGCCACCAAAATTAACTTATCAATTATTTTTACATATTTTCACACCATTATGTACCACTAAATGAAAACTATGGATCTCATTGAGAACCATCTCACAGATAGCCAAAGGAACAAAATACCATCCGTAGAACAACCTCAGGTATTGTTCATTTAAAGGCCAACCATCATGGGAATCACAAAAAACAATATGGTCTCTCTAGAAATCCACCATAAGACCCCCCTAATAGTATTCATCAACCTACTACACTATATATGACCACACCATCATCTAAAATAGACAATCTCTACCATGGTCTTCTCTCATATCTAGTTTCAATGTTGAATGTTTTTCTAATAATCTCCAATAACCATCATATCCACACACTACATGACAATGTAACTTAATTATCAAGGCATATCTACAACATTTTTGTTTCTGGGTCTATATGAACTCACAAATTCATAGTCCTATAAGAACTCCATCCATCTAAACTGTAACATGATAAAGTCACATTATGATAAAACATACCTCAGGGTCTTCTCATCCGTGATTACCAAAAAATTATCATTAATAAGGTAATATCACAACTACTTCAAGGAAAACACTAAATCCACAAACATTATATTGTGGGTGAAATACTTATACTATCGGGGTCATAAGTACTGAGACCCATGAGAAATGACTGATCTCTGATACATTAGAACACAGCCCAAACCCAGATGGAAAGCCTCACATAAAACATCAATATGAACTCCTCCTACTCTAAGACAAATAATTAAACAAATGAAGAACTACTACTTCAATTACATAAAATATTTATGACACTAATCATTAAACTTGAACACCTAGTCCTTTCTAGTCAACATTATCATATGTGTCGCAACTCAAGTGATATCAACTATCAGCCTCCTATAATAGATGAAATATAATGAAAAATTTGCACATATGCCACAATATTGGGGGGTTTTTCAAGAAAAACTAATTCAACATTCAATTAATCCAAATATAATCTCATCCGGGATACAATATTCACCATGAAATGGATTTCTCGAGGTGAAAACTCACAAATCTGAAGCATCCCAATCAACTGTTCATGATGAAGGACTCGCAAAATGGCATGCATTTTCTCACCATGCTCTTCCTCAAACACTATGTACACAATGATGTCATTAATGAAAACCACTATAAAATTTTGTCAGAACTCATGGAACATAGCATTCATTAACTATATCAACATTGTTGGATCATTTATCACACTGAACAACATCACAAAAAACACATAATTCCCATGACGACAATAGAAATAATTCTTCAAAATATCTTCATGTTTTATATATATCCAATGATATCCTAACTGAAAATTGATCTTCAAAAACCAGTCGGCCCTCTTCAGCTGGTCATATAAATCCTCAATTAGTAAAAGAGAGTATCCGTTCTTAACTATAACTTGGTTAAATATATGTTAATGAATACAGAAGTGAAAACTATTGTTTGGATTCATTATGAATAATACTTATGTACACCATTTTGAAACACTCACATGAACAAAACCACACTGAAATAGACAATTGATCTATATATTAATCTCTCACAACAAAGAAGGAACAATATTGTATAGATACAATGAGATAAGACACACACTTGGATATAGTTCGATCTTGAACTCGTTCTCTCGTTGAGGGGGTAATAGTATAGACTCCCCTGAAAGTCATCAAGGAACTATCCCATCACCATGGGAAACTCAAATTACTAAATATCCATAAAATGTAGCTTTGGATCACCCATCAAGGATGAAAATTATAGAACACTCCTCTAACCCATTCTATGTTATAAATTGCCAACATAGATGGATGAATATCCATCAGTATATGAACAAAAGCCAATTCCTAAATATATCCATGATATCTAGCACTAAATACAATTAACCCATGTAGAGGATGTCTTCATATAGATGTATCCAAAAATATAGGAAATATTTTCAACAGTGGTGGTTCACCATCACTTGAACATAGTTTATACAATCATTAAATATGTCAAATCAATCTAAAACTATGTGGTTAATGCCAATGGCTCTAGATGCCTCTAAACCTCAATTTCTAAAGAATTGAAATTGGTAAGTAATATAAAGGGGTGTTTCACTCTTTGATTAAATAAATAATGCACCCATGAAATGAAAAAGCAAATTGAACATCAATGACCTTTGTGTCACCTAGCACAGACAATTCTAAGCATGAATTTGACAAAGAACTACCCCAAAACCTCTCAATCCCTGGTGAAGACCACCTCCATCACAGATCTCTCCTCTCTGAGGAAAGGGAGAATCTCGAGGCTATCTTCTATCCTCCACAACAACTCTCTATTGGTCCAATACTGGAGAAACCTACTTTTTTCTTCCTCGACTAGAACTGACTAAATGCAGGAAGACGATGTGGAACAACTGGAACATTATATCGTCTATGAATGTATTAGTGCTCTCATTATAGATGGACCTGTCCTCCACAAGAAAAACATTTTTCTGATCCCTTGTAATAGTCTTAAGATCCACTAACCATACAGAAATGAGACATTGAGGGCTGGGACCTACCCCCGAGGGATCATAATAACTTCGATCCAAAAACAGTGAACCGAAGACAATAACTCTTCTTTGTGAGGAATCCTGATGGCTCCCCACTCATGATGATATAGTTATAGCTAATGTCTTCTTGATTACCTCAACTCTCACCAGCACCGTAAGATAAGCCTTCACCATACTGGGGTGACATGGTGCTGGGTCTCTGGACACAAAGCCTCCTAGTAATGACTCTTTTTGACCTCCCCATATCGCAACATGTCCAAATCATATTGTAGAAGGTTCCCAAAATAGATATTGAACCCTCACACAATGTTTATCACCTTATGAATGGTAAGAATCTCCAAGGTACTAGCTGCCCTCATGGACGAAGAAAGTAACTCATCTCTGAATTGGTGTCGTAACTCCTCCCATGACACTGTCAAATCCTCGCAATGCCTAAGGAACAAGAAACACCCCTTCTTTATTACCCCCATGCATCATCATCACAACCAATGATACCTAATGAACCTTCTAATAAACGATTGTACTAAAGGTTATCTTATCCACCTCCAACCAGTCTTCTATGACTGTATCTGAAACGAATCCCTTATACCACTATATAATATGGTTTTAAAACTCTAAATGTGTCCTCCTTTATGTGTCATCATTGTCAACCACTATCCAGCAATGATTTGTTGGCTCAACCAGATGAACAACGTGTCTGTGAACATAATATGGATACAAAATTGGATCCATGCATGAAAAAAATGTTTTCACCTCCGAAACATGCAATATAAAATAGCATATCCTTAATTAATTTTTCTCATTAATTTATTTTATGTAATAATATCCCATGTTTTACCCATTGTAACAAAATTGCAATGAAGATCGATACATGATCCTTCCCCAAGATTCTACCATGAAACTAGTATCACATCATTTAGTAGTCGGTGTAAGATTAATGGGAATTGAATCATATCATTGGGGACTCTAAATACCAATGTCTTAGTCGGTGAACCATATTTATAGTGATCGCTAAAATTAGTTGAAAAAGACTCCCTACAATCCAATAAATCCTCACCTATACCTACCTCCAAATTCCATCATTTACCATAACCGTAACCTCTGATACAACTCTTTTAGGACCCCCTCCCCTCAAAGTGTACCCATCATGGGCCTGTAATGGTATAAGAGAGATAGTGACACCCATGTCTCACCTTCAGTAGGCCCTGATTTTGCGACTAGAACTGATGGTTTAATAACCATATAGATTGGAGGAATTACCCTATATGATCACAAAATTTAATGAGAGAGATATGATATAAAATAACCAAATCATACTCATTCTACAAAATAGAATAAAAACCAAAATGAAAATATGAAATTTCATGCAAGTACTACTATAATGAAATATATATCCGTAAGTACTAGAAGAAAAGTAAACACGATGGTGACCAAAAATCCCAAATTACTCATGGTAAAACTCAACCTAGTAGTAACCATCATAATCATCCAACTACACCAACTAACATTAAAATAGATTATATATAATTTTGGTGAGAATAAAAGTATACTCAGTGGGATCATCTCTATATCCTCTCTTGAAAAAGTTATAGAAATAATGTTGAAGCACTATGAAAAAATTGAAATTAACACAACTCGTGAACATGTATGTTGTGTTCAAAAAATCACTTTGGATACTCTTAACAATTAATTCATACAATTGTTTATAATATAATATAGAATACCACGGGTGCCCCACTACCACTTCTACATTTGTTTTTTTCTCTGCCCCAACATCACACTTCCTAAGCATCTCTCTCCAAACGGAAATCCCATAGAAACCTTGGGGATGCTCCGAAACAAGAAACTCTATCATCACACAAACACATCCATGTAACCAAATGTAACCAAATGTAGATTGGGATCCTCCAAAACTCATATCTCGGGAATCATACATTGATAATTATACTTCAATCCATCGTTATCCTGACACTGAGTAAGTATCCTCAACCCATCACTTACTATACATGTAATACATATTCTAGTCCTTCGAGAAATATATACAGAATACAAGTGTGTGATATAACAAATTGATATTATATCCCTCTACACAAATATGAGAAAAACATACCATCTAGCATACCATTATAGTTAACTACCATGAGAAGAGAGTGGGACCAATGGGGGTAGTCAGCCATCCATCCACCCCCCAAGATGTTAGGGAACCCCTCCCCCCAGGGCATAAAATACCTAGGGTGTTAGTCTCCGAAACTAATAGGGTGGATTTCCATAGAGAACAAAAAAAAAATTTATATAATATAACTCACTAACACACTATGGGAATAACCTATTCTCATACTCAACTGTAGATAATGTCTCTCAGAAAACCATTTTCATTTATTAAGAAGTGATATCCTATAATCAAACCACCATTAAAAGTGATATTTTAAATTAATTTAAACCATTTCATTAGTTTCAAAATATGATAATTAATTTTTTAATCATTAATTAACCATTAACGTCCCCAAATTACATTAAATTGTCATTACAAAAAAGTCACGTGCCCTCTCAACATGTGAAATACGAGTCCACAGATTCTTAGAATTATAACCTCATTATTTATTCCCATCATCCTCCAAGCCCATTGTTTAATAACTTATTTATTAATTAACATAATTTCATTCAATATTACTAGGTACTATTGGAAAACATCCTATGCTACCAAAAAATGAATAAATGTGAACACATCTATATACCTCTATCCGTGGGGAATGGAAAGAAGATAAATAAACAACATGGTCGTCATCCAATCAACAGAAACAAACAAGAATACATCTTTCAATTCAATAGACAATCCCAACTTCAACACATTTTGTAATATTTGGTGTCCTCTCGGACAACAACATTAATATCTTGATGCATCTCACAACTACATACATCCATTGCTTCATAAAATACTGGGCCTCCCCACCCTTGATTCCATAATAGTCCTCTAGGCTCAGCCATCCCATGAAAACATAATATTCTGTCTTCCTCTCCCCACAAACATCAAAATCCCTCCTGGTTCATCCGTCCCAGGATCACATCACATCACAAATATTATGAACCAAACATGAAAACCTGGATCTTGTCCATATATAAAGGAATTCATCCATCATAACCCAAGAACTCCCACAGATCCAAAAAACAATGTGCACATCCTCTATAAGAAATAGGGGAACCCAGACCCTATAATGGCATTATCTTTGATATCAAAACTGGTTCTTATTCCATCTTGAATTTACTAATTCAATAATAATCATTTATAACAATGTGAAACCTATGAAAAAAGTTATCTAATGTAATAATAATTTTTATTATTAATTAATCATTCCATTTATTATTTTATAAAATATAATCATTGTGCTTCAGTTTAATTAACCAATTCAATTAAACATATATACTAGCATAAATTTTATTATCATCAAATTACTACAACAATAATAGGATTCAATAAACAAGAATCTTTATTAGTTTATCCAATTAATTATCAATTAAATATTATTTTATATTCATTATTAATTACACATTCTAAACCATGAATAATAAGAAAATCATAGATATAACACTCTTGATGAAATCAATAGGCAACCTGTTATTATGATACAATCAAAAACAATTCCATACGATTGATAAAAATTCATTAACCCATATTAAGTATCTATTATATTAATTTCACTATAATCTAAGAGGCCAAATATTAATAACATTACGATTTCATGTAATTAAATTAAGAAGCAATGAATCTCCTACCTCAAAAGGGTTTCAACTTTATTCACATGAAAACAAAATAATGTTTCAAATCCTAAAAAACTCACCCATGAGACCTACATTCATATGAGGATTTCATATGAAAAATTTTACAATAAAAAACTAATTTGTATCCAATAGAAACACAAAGATCATGAATCACTACATTGAAAAGTAGAATGGAAGTTAATGGATCAAAGAACATCATGAATAGAGGTCGAACATACCATGGATTGAAGATTATTTACTATTGTTCAAAGGAGGGAATCTTGTGATCGATCCATGAAATGTAATCCACTAATAAATGAAGAGGGGGATATCAGGTAACCTAAAAAAGTGGTAGGGGAGATGCAAACATAATATTATGAAAAACCCGAGCTGATAAAACCTCTTAAAATAGAATTTTTCTGGGGAAGTACCGGACATGCATTCTCCTTTCACATCCTGTAATCCAAAAGGTTGACTTGATGTTGAAAAATTCATTACCTATTTATTTTATTTAATTTTTATAACCCTGATTAATTATACACCATGAAACCTACATTAATGTCGTGTAACACTCATGACATTTAATCCTCCATTACATATATATTTTAGCATCCAAACACATATAGACTTTTTTCCAGACTTTTATGAGCATCTCGATATTCCAAAACACAAAAAATGTAGATCCACAAAAATCTGAGTCCTTAAAACATTGTTCAAGAATGGTTTTGTTAATAAAGTCATGACTCATGTTAGAATAACGTTAGGGGGGTAAACTTTCCCCCTAATCCCATTGACTGTTGTGGCCCCTATTTTAATAATTTCATATATATATTCAATGATAATGTGGTTGATAAGGAAGAATTAATAACATCACTAACAAAAACAAGTAGACAACACAAGCATAATTCCATTATTCTATGGAATATATTTACCATTTCTTCCATGAATGCATCAAAATCTATAATATTTTAGAACTTGTAGAGGGAAAAGTGTGAGTTCTATATGATCATGTGGGAATGGTACTCATAGTCTAAAGGGGATACCACTGAAGATGATAATTAATACGGTATTTTTTTTATTATGATTCTTTAATAATTTGTTTTCCCTTTCTCTTGGTTTAAGTCATATCCCTTTGTCTGACCCCATCATTTTCACTATTTTTTAAGTTTCTTTTTGTAATAAAGGATCATTCATCAACATTTCCTCATCTCTTCTTTAGATCATATGTAATGATAAATAAATATATAATTATTTTAAATAATAAATAATATAATGAATATTTATATGTAATTTATGTATGTTTTTTAATACTACATAGGATAATAACTAATAATAACAACATCATTAAAATATGATAATAGTGTATATAATTATACATTATTAATATAGTAAATAATATTATGTGATGTTACTAAAAATAAAAAAATAAATTAAAAAAACCATTATAATAAATATATTTATTTATTTTAAAAATAAACGTAATTTCGTAAAAAATTATTAATATTGTTATTAAAATCTAATAATGAATAATTTTATTAATTATAACATAACTAAAAATAATTTAAATAATATTAATAATGATATTCACATTTTGTAATATTACAATGAATAATAAAATAATTTAATGATTAAAATATAAAAATTGGTAAATAAAGGGGTTGGGAACATTTATTAAAAACTAAAAATAAGATAGAAGATATGATGTAATATAAGGAAAAACCCCTCCTCATGAAAAAGGAAAATTATGATGTTGGAAAATCTAGTGAGGGAAACTAAGAACATCCAAAAACATCAACTATGAGGAAATGAACATATTATGATTTGACCCCTAATTCACCAAACCATGATGGTTCCCTCAACCATGAAGATGTTATCCCGGCCCCCTTGTGTTCTGTTATTTCCTGTATTCATCTATAGCACCCATCAATGTAAATGAATCCCCTTCCATATCAACCATTCTAGATCATTTCACATTGGAAAATTAATTCCCCCACAAATAAAATATTTACCTACTTATTCTAAGTGGGTATGTATAGAAACGAAAATGAATTTGAGGTGGGAACATGATTTTCCACATTACTACGCATAGTTGATCCCAAATCGATAAAATCAGATTAATCAAGACTGGTTATCCATTCATGGGTGTCCTCACTATAAGCAATGATTGGTGCTACCACATCTTCTTATAGATTGGGTTCTATACTAAACGAACATGAATTTTAAGCCTTCCATTCAACATGTTTGGAAGACCCATTGGTAGAAAAATCAACAAAAAAAGTAAAATAAAACACTTTCGAGGCACCATCAATCATGGAAAATTTGTGTGGCACCACATGATAATGTTATAGATAGTGGTACAAACCCCATTCAAAACATCTTTCAATTACTCCTTAATCTAGTTTGGAATAGTGAGAGATGTAGTTTTCAAAATAGGATTCATGCTAGTAGCTTAAAACATCATTTTTACTTTGTGATCTGTTATAGAACCCAAATTTTGATCCAACCATAATTAATCATCAACAACCATTTATGTGGTGAATTTATAATTGTATTGATACTCCAAAAATATATTCTCTATTAATATTCATCTTAATGTCTATGTTCATCCTTATAGGATGAAGCCCATTGCACTTATTACTACTCTACTGATTCATCTAAACATGAGGAAATAGGTATGACTTAATCTCTTTTATCATTAAACATCACCCTACCTAAAAAAATTTAGTCCTTCCTAATTTCCACAATAAAATTTATAATATTGTCCCATTTTAGAATAGTTATTACTTGACATCATCACATTCTTCAGTAAGTCTTCCAACACATGTGATGAGTTAATTTTTATATACACCAGAATTGAATCTTTCCATTTTTTATTTACAAACACCCAAAATTTATAATCCTATAGAGTTGCATCTATTGAAAATGATGCATGTGAATCATAACATTAATGCTTATCCAAACATGACATAACCACGAAAGAATCATCTTATATATCATGTGGATTGTTTCTAAATTCACCATTCTCTTTTTTCTATACCTTATCAAACTTTTCATTGTCATCCACAATTTCACATTAGCATATAAACTATGATGAGTTTTAATTTACTCATCAAAAAATATGATTACCATAGTGTGTAGGTTTCAAAACAACATCCCTACACCCCATCAAAAACAACCAATACATTTAGTGTAGATTATATACTATAATAAGATTACTTCTACATAAGTAAAAATACATTTCCTTTCACAATAAATTGTGTCCCATATATAACATTATAAGGAAGATAATAATTATATCTCAAAGATTCATTTCCCCCACCCCATTTGGAAAATGATGAACCAAAAAAATACCTAGAATTGCCTGAAACATTCCACTATTTGAAAACTATTTCAACACAAAACTAAAATCATTCAACACATGAGTGAGACGGGGCTATAAAATTGTGTTGGTGGCATCTTCACTCGAACCTTTTCAAATAATAATAGGTAGTATCATAGAGTTATGAATCAAACCATTAACACCATTACCCTATCCAACACACTTATTACTATGATAATTATAGAACATTTAAAAGGAATTGACCATATATGAAAAAAATAAACAAAAGTAATCACTTATATGTTAGTATATAATATGACCAATGTACTAGAAACATTAACAGAAAAGTGTTAGTCTCTCATAAACAATACTAATGTGAATATCATTTTAAAAATAAAACAAAACCACCTAATCTATCAATACATAAGAGAGATAATTTTTTACCATGATTGTTATATAATATCCATTCTTATAATAATAATTTTCCTCAACCACCTTAATGTGTACTACTACATAAGATGAAATTTCAAAAAAATGATAATTCCATAAAATAAGTATATGTCTGGAAACATTAATCCAAATCAAGACACGATATTTATTGTAAACTATGATATTAATGAAATTATCCCACTCTATAAAACATAAAATCCCATGCTTCAACAGATCCAATTACAGAAGACTACATTTTAATATATATTAATTCAAAATGGAAATGAACAAATACATTACACATGGGTAGGATCATCCAACCCAAAAACCTCCCAAATGGGTGAAAATGTATTTGTTTACAAATATCTCTCCAGGGTCTCATTAAATATGGAAAATGATCCACCCACAAATAAGGTTTCTTGAAAAATTAAATATATCTAAGATGGACTATTGATTGGGTAATACATGTGAAACACTACATTTTTTAATTATTATACCAAGATTAACATCAATTACTAGTTTATAATTATGTTAAACTATGAGATCATCAAATATAACCAATTAAGGAAATTATATCCCCTTAGAAGCTTCAAAAACTAAATTCAACAGAGGGCCTATGACAATATGGCCAATAATGATTATCATAGAAGAAATCCAACTGTAAAAATCAAGAAATAGAATCACCATTACCTTCATGAGAGAAAGACTAGGCCCCAATCATCTAATCTAATATATCATAATTCTTTTCATAATAATTTAATGTTGCATTAATATTATAATTAGTTGTTGATTATTAATATAATTTATAATGATATACAGATTAATTATGATTAAATTAAATAATATAAAATTACTTATAATAAATAAAAATTATTAATATAATGGAAATTTATGAATATTATATGAAATAATTTAAAATTTTTAATTTAATTGGTAACTATTAGTATATTATTTCTTATTTAATATATTCATAAATATTAATAGTAATAATGTTATTAGTTAAATAATGTAACATACACATAAAAACTAAAACCAAAATTCATGATTTTATGTACTTTACCACTTATAATATAGTCATGGTAACAATTTCTAGAATATAAGAATATCATGATAATAATGTCATGATAATGAAGTCTTGGTTATAATCTTATTGTTAATGAAATCGCGATAAAAATGTATAAACCCAAAAGTCCCAATATCTATGAATAATACATATGAAGTTCCGATAGTGACCATAATATAATATTTTATATATATTAATCTAATTTATTATAATTAATTAATAATATTGGTTTAATATATTTTTTATAAGAATGAAAATTAACCAAAAAATTCTTTTAATGTCTAAATGTTATGTTAATCAACTTGTGATTTTGTATCTTACTCAAGTATAACCCATGATTGGATAATGCTATTATGGTATACTAGAATTATTATATCAATATAGCTGGTAATGTAGAAGGTCATTATATGAATGGAATTATTCACATAAATTGTTCTTTCAGACCATTTATATGGGAATTTGGCCCACTAGGCCATCACACCATTAATGGTGGGCATTCAGAATTCATGGTCGAGAAAATATAAATAAATTAATAAAATGAATATGCACAGGTAGTAAATGGAGATCAGGTTGGAGGAGTAGGATTATTCATGGAAGATCCTGTATACACCATTTATAGACCCCAATTGGGTAGGCAATGATAACGGTCCACATAAGCATCATTAGGATAATAAGTTTGAGCAAACAGATGTTGGAAGGTCAGATGGAATTTATACATGTGGTGTCATAGGGCATTGACCCTTCATTTCATGTAAATGAAATTATATCTATGGGCCTTCAGACCATGCATTTCAAGTAATTTTTCCCTCTCAACCATTGATACATTTAACGGTTTCCTCTTAACCTAGTTAAAAAGAGGGATTATCATAATATAAAAAATATGGAAATTCGAGTATAATTTAATTTATAAATTGATATTTTGTGTCTTATATATAATAATTATTTTTTATTTTTTATGAATTTATAATTATTTTTTATGTGTTTAGTCTGTTTTCAATTTCATTTACAATGTATTATCAATTTGAATCTTATAAGCATTTAATGTCGTCAACATGAACTATAACAAAACAAATTTGGTTTGAAATATGTGACATTGAATGCTATGAAATTTATACTTCTAGAGAAATCTAAATGATACATAAATAATGAAATAATCCAATAAAAATAGTTGAAAATAAAAATAAAAATATAAATTTTTAAACTGATATTAATTTACAGGATTCAAACATTATTGATAAAAAACATAACATTTAATCTTAAACAAATTGTTGAAAACATTACTGAATGTCACATTACTAATTACATATTAATTGTAATTACTAAATACAATTAGCAATATATTTAATATTTATTTTTAATTTAATCAATAATATGTATAACAATTAAATAAATAATAAATAATAATATCATGATTAATTGTAAATCATAATTATAATCAATGATAATTATTTATGTAATGAATAGAAATTATAAATCATAAAATTAGTAATTTTTAAAGTTTAAATACAAACATTATTTGGATTGATCTTAGAACATACACACAAACCCTTCACACCAACATAGGCTACAAATAAATAATAAATAATATTATAAATAATAATTATTATTTTGTTTTAAAAAAAAAAATTTATTTATTTTTATTGTTTTTTTGGGTTTCTGAAATTTAATTTTATTATTATTATTTTTTAGGGGAATAGTCAATCTATCAATTTTTTTAAAGATTGAATTTAAATTTTATTAATCATTAATTTTTCAATGTCTCTCAAAAAAATCTTTTTTTGTTTATTATTTTTTTTGAAATTATAATTATTTTAACTAACTACTAGTTTTATAACTAATTATCATTAACTGAATTATTATTATTAATCATATTATAATGATTATAAAATTAATTACTAATTAATTTTATATTTTTTATTTGTAATAGTACTATTATTTATTATTATTAAATACATTGTTTTGTAAAATATAATACATTTTTATATACATATATATATATATATATATATATATAATTATATATTCATAATATTATTAGTTTAATTTATAATTATTTTAAATTGTATTATTGATGATATTATTAATAACAATATTAATTATATAACCTTTTTAAAGTAATATTAATGTTTTATACGTAACTTATTTAGAGTAAAAATCATCAGATTTGAAATGATATTATTTTGTGTCATTTATATTTTTGTTTATCATATTTATGAAATATCTTTTTTAATCGATTAATTTTTATATACACAAACATGGATTAATATTTTATTTAATTTGTATATATTTTTGATATTTCATAAGCATTCATGGTATCATACTAAAAATAATATTATGTTTGAATTAGTATAATTTTAAATCTTATAATATGTGAAATAGAAATACAATAAAAGTGAAAATTAATAAATTGAATTTATATATAAAAAACTCATTTAAAAATATATAATTTATTAAAAATAATATACATAATGTAACCAAAATGATTCAAAATATTATTTTAGAAAAACCTAAAATTTATTTGTAGTTACACTATTAGTTACATTATTTTTAAATATTGCATACAAAATTTATAATTATTAAATATATTATTAAATAAGATTTTTGTTAATTACAAAATATTAATTTCAATGATAATAACTATTAATTATATCATTATCAATTATTTTATCAATTAATAATTAATAACATTATCAATGGATAATTACATAATTTTTAATAAAATTAATATATTATTTTATGTGCATTATTTTTCAATAATTTATATTATTAAACAATATAAATTTATTTATGAATCTTAATTACATTTTTTTAATTAAATTATTATTAATTAGATTATTAGATACAATTTTTGTTGACATCAATAATAATTATTAATAACATTACAACATTATTTTAATTAAAAAAAATCAATTATGTTTATCAGTATTCTTAAATATTAAATAAAAATTATTAACATTTATTAATTTAATGATTTAATCTTAATAATTATTGAGAATATTCCAGGGATTGAACCCAAAGGGCCTAACCTATATTTTTAAAGGATATGAAAATACAAGAAAATATGAAAGTGTGAGATCAATCATGGAACACTACCTTCATCAAGAAATTAAATCAATATAGTGCATAAGAAAATATTTCATTTCTTGTTTTCCCTCAACAAACCTTCATTATGATTGCCTCTACGTCAAGGATAATAACCTCTTCTCCATGCCTTGTTCTTATATCATATTTTATGAACCTTATATTATGATTTATTATAAATGTACAACAGAATGAATTTGATAATATATTTCCAAAACAATTCTTGAATGCCCAGCTCTTGGTAGGATCAAAGATTATCATCAATAACATGTGATATAAATTCAAGGAGTATGATGTATTATTTATAGCCAATGGTTTCAGTATTTATATTTACAAAAATATAATCTATATTTATGTCAAAAATATATCCAGGGTTATCAGTATAGACTAGGGGAAATCTCGCCTATTTAATATCCTTAAATAGTTTTTGCATACCATTTTTTACCCTAGACTCCTCACATTCCACTTAAATGGGTTTTACAAAAATTTCATAAATAGATTTCATATAACCCAAAAAATTAGGTGTGAGGGGATACATATTTCATCAACAATCCACAATAAACATCTTATTTAGAACATTTCTCTAGGGAAGTCATCGATTATGTCCAATGAATCCCATGATCCACAATATAAAGAAAATGGAAACTTTGCGTGATTGTTAGTTTCACACTCATTAAATAAAATATGGGGAGAGTCCTCCCGACTGACATTTATATATAGATACATATTCAAACCCTCTTAATTCCCCATATTATTAATTCCTTTAATGTAAATAGGTGAGGAAGAATGTAAAGGATCAATAGGAAATCATGCTTGTATAGATAATGCATAATGTACTTAATGGGATCAGCTTTGCAAGAAAACTTGAAAGTTGTGGCCATTCCGTCAATTCCTTTTGAAGTTGATGCCTCGATAAGAAAAATGGAAACCATATATAATCAACTCTACTATTTTAATAATCCAAACAATATAAAATTATCTTCATTAATGTTAGGAATGTCCACCCATATAACATTGTCAATATAACCAACCTCAGTATTCTAAAGGCATTTTAAAACTTGTTAAGATATTGTTTTCAAATGAGTTACACTTCCATAAACCCATATGATAAGAAATACAATGATGTAAATATCATTGTATAATTACATATAGTAGTTATATCACTCTTTATCTTAATATACCCCCTTCATATATCAAAATAAATTGATTAAGTTAATTCATTGTTCTCTATACATGCAGAATAGTCAATGAATTAACAATAATATTTACACCCTTAATAGAAGTCATGTATCTTTATATTTAATCATGAGAAATTTTATTGTAGGATATCATTACTAACCTATTGAATAAGAGATGTGTCCATTACCCATGCCAATGTACAGTTTTTCAATGGATTTCGTAGACAAAAAACCTCTAATTTCATTCTAGCTGACACTCCCACATCCAAATGATAGGTATTTTTTATACCCACTATATATTAAATTAGTGTATATTTAATCATATAAATTATAAATAACCATATTGTAATTATTTCCCAATATAAAACCACCATTATAAGAGATATTAAATTTTATTTACATCACAAAATGACCACCCTTTTGCAATTTTTTACCATATATTCAAATGAAAACCATTTTCCAAGAGTCACCTTAAATTTCAATTTTAAAAAACCATCACCCAAATACAGTTTCTTAAAAAGTGTCCAATATATTGGATTTCCAAATAAAAAAGAAGTAATATTCACAAAAAATGCATCGATTAATATTTATATAATGGGTATAATGAATAACATTATCTGCGAGGGTTGAACTAAGATGAACAATATTAAGAATTCAGAAAATATTCTCATACCTAACTAACCCATTGTCTATATTATAATGAATATGAACACCTACTAAAAAATATATATGATGTAATTTTTTTTGAATACAGTCTGACAAATTAAGACTATAGATTCATATCCAATCATTATAAAAAAAATAATATACACAAGAATTTATAAAATAAAAATATTATTCATTTAAATAAAAACCGTTATATTAAAATAACGAAAACCATAACATGAAGAACTTTTTTTTGAAAACATTTAAATGAACACAAAAAAGATAGGATGATTACGAACACCAAAAGTTTATCAGGAAGACCCAAATCCGGAAAAACCTTGGGAAGAGGTGATGTCGAATTTCAAATTGATATGGATTTTGTAAAGGATGGATATTACTGATAAATCACATCATATAAATAAATTTATCTTTTCACAATATTAATGGAGGAATTTTACCCAACTTATTTGGGTAGTTATTCTCATTTTTTATTATTATGATAAACTGTTATATATTACTGTAATTATTTCATGTGAGATCCATTAATAATAATTCATGTCATTACACCAATAATCGTCACCTTGATATTTCAACTATACATCAAAAAATCTTATAATCACTGGAATAAAAAAATAAAACTCTTTCATTAAATCCCCATAGGGAACATATTAACATAAGAGACCAACCATGTTCATATTATGCTCGATGGATGAAATAGGAAGATTATTGGTCATCATATTTATATGATTATTATGAGTACTATCCTTGGTCATATCATTTTCACCATAAGAACATACAGCTATGGACGAATTATAGTTCAAATCAATGAGATTTGTTTGCTAACAAACTATCTAATCCTTTATAAGAATTGTTTTCTTTTGACTATCATAATAAAATGAAGATATTTTTATATGTTTATTATGTTCACCAATCATTCTCCTTAACCAATAATATTTTTAATAGCCTTTGTAAAACCAATATACATATCATTAGTAAAAGATAAAGAAATATTATCCATTAATCATTCTTTCCATCTAATAACACACATTCCAATTGTAAATACATAACCTATTAAATATCTTCTTATGTCAATATACCTTACAAAATTGGATTTACCATAACTAATCAAACAATATTGTAATCTCCCAAACTGAAATAATACATCAGTAGTATCATATATATATATAAATATATATATAAATAAATATATATATATATATATTTACTAGACTAAAGTCCACTGTTCCATGACCGAATTAGCCATTTATTTTCTAACAAAGCATATAGAATAAGATAAATTAAGATGGGTTTATACAAAATAATACATCAATGAACCCACTTCACAAGAACTTGATACTTGATATATATATTCAACCTCATCATATGACTATAGATATAAAGATGATGAAATATAATATTATAAGATAAATAATCACTTACATGACTCACACTCATAATATTAAAAACGTTAGAAATATTATTAATTTGGCACATTATACAAAAAAAAGTTTCCAAAACAATTTTCCCTCTATATCTCAATTCATTAAATTTTATTTTAAACTCCAAAATCATTAATTTAGAATTAAGAATTCAATTTATATTTTTGAAATATTTAATATATGTCTTCTATATAAATAATATCAATGTATCATTTATATTTAGTTGTATGTAAAAAAAATACTCGTCCAAAAAATTTCATAAAATAAATACAATTGCCATAAATATAACTTCTAAACAATTAAGAGGTTATAAATGATTCAGACCACTTATAACATTTACTGGGTGATTATTTTAGGACATAAAAATATTTCATCAATAGATATACATAGTATTCCTTACATGAAACTATATAATACTATGTATTCTTCTAATAGATATACCCCTCATGATCTCCATGAATAAATACAATCATCACATCTGACAACTCTAACTATAAACTCTAAAAATACCACAATACACAACATATCTAAAATAGAGATATTTTTTACAACATGAGTTATTCCATAATTTAAATAAACACCAAGAACTTTAATATAACCTTCATCACCTAACCATTTTTTATATCTATATCTTTTAATTCCTGGGATTATATCCTTATTATTTTTCTCCCATTTATAGAGGACAAAATTCTTACCCTTATGTAATCTTAACAACTTCCATGTATATTTTTTCTAATGTGACCTCATCTCGTATTTAATATCTAACAGCCTTGATCCTAAATAAATATAACTATCTAGATCTGAATAATTCATAGAATCATCACTCAAATCAATGACTTCAACAACTCTCAGTGTATATAAAACAACATAATCCTCATCATTCCACTATAGGTGTCTAATATTTAGTCTAGGCTGATCATTATCAATATAATGTTTTGGTTTTCATAGAGAAGGAAAAATATGACCTGAGATATCAGAGTTATGTTGAGATGAAAAATTCAATAAATAATTTAACAATGATCAAATTAAACACGAGTGATAGACATATACTACTTATAATCATTATAAGGTGAGAGAATCGTCATTGATTTGTCAAAAAATATTATGCTCATATTAACAACAACATTTATTCTATTAGGAAACCACAAAAATATCCCTTAACCCATAATTTATAACTAATAAAATATATTTTTTATCAAGTTTATAATTTCCCATTATTTATATTACTTTGAGAAAAACATCAAATTTTCTCAATTTGGATTACAATGTAAGAGTTCTATCTCATACATCTTCTAATGTATCCTTTCCAGTATATGTGTAGGGAGACAAATTAATTAGTTTACATGAAATTTGTAGGTCTCTATTGAAATATTATTTGGGTAAATGGGAGATATAGAGCATACATCATACCTTCTCCATCATTTTATTATTCTTCTGTTGTATCACACGAATTTGTTTTGGAATAAAAGGATAAATAAAATTTAAGTAAAATTTATTCTTATTTTCAAATTGAATTAAATTCATATGAATAAAATTCCAGGTCATTATTAGTGTGATGAATGTTCAATTTTCTTCAAATTTTCTTTTCAACCATAACATTCCACTATTAAAACATTTAAATTAAATTTTTTTATTTATTTGAAGAAAAAATCCCACAACCTCAATTAAAAAGAATCAATATTGGTCAACATGTAGATTGAACATCATTTTGAAGGAACTATTATTAAACTCAAAAGATAAAAATTTATATAATTAAGTGCCCCATTCAAATTTTCTGTACCCTTTATAAATTATCACTTTTCTAGATAACAAATATATTGTGTTCACGAAATACTTTTCATTTTGATACCCAAAACCTTATGAAGACACATCAATATTAATTCAATCATAACATTTTTAATCCTAATCCTAGGTCACCTATACAATAATATTTAAAATTTTGCATGAAAGAAAGAATAAATATAAACAATTGTATCCCCATTGATATTTGATGCTTAGAGAAAATACAACCCAGTAAAATATTATTCAAATTATTCACAACAAGTGATCCTTTACTAACCTTTATAACTCCAACTTCCCCAGATTATGGGAATGCTTCACATTAGTAATAGTTCTCACACTTCCAATAATCTTCTAAATTCACAATATAACGATTATATAAATCTTATAAGATACATTATTTCCCATCAAAACAAAACATTTTATCACAATTTTCAATGTAGAAATCAATTACAAATTTGGATACGTATGAAATTTGAATACAGAAGAAAGAATATAGTCATATCAAAATTTTAATTTAAAATTATGATGAATCAAAAGTTCCCCATCACTATTATTATCATAGATTATAATATATTTATTATAATTTTTAACTTTCTTTCATTTCTGATTAATAGGTCTCTTATTCACTTTCAAATTTTTCAACTTTATATATTTAAATATAATATTCCCATTTTCCGTTAAATAATTTCACATTTTATTTTTTCATATTTTTTCTTTCTTTTCAGCAAAAAAACATCTTTCACTTGTTCATCCTCTATGAACCGAGTTCTCCTCCATATATTCAGAAACAATTAAAAGTTGTTTTATTTTTTTTATCCAAATAATAATCATTACAAATATCATCGAATGTAAATATGTTACGACTATAAAGAATACTATATCTAAAGGGATGATACAAAGAAGGAAATATCATAAAAATTATTTCTATATCTTATTCATCATATTTCACATCTATATTTTCTAGATAAAAAACCCTTAAATAATATTAAATGATCTATTATATATGTATCTTCAAGAATTGTATGTGGGTATAGATTTTTCTTTAGATAAAACATTATTCTAAGACTCCTTATCATATGAATTTTATCCAATATCAACTATAATGAAGAATAATTTTATATTTACAACGAATACATAAAAATATTATTTGACTATAATGTTGGATTTTTTAGAGATACATATTATCCATATATTTCTTTTCCACCATATTTTAAAAATTCTGACTCTTTTGTGACACCCCAGGAAAATTCAAATATTAATAAAATATATATTAAATACTATATTTATAAATTAAAACTAATTAAGAAAAAATTTAATAAAACAATTATAAATATTTATTATAATCAAAATTTGTGTTGATTGAAAACCGAAAACCTTGCTTTACATTTCAAGAAATAAATAATTTTTATATCCTAAAAAAAATTAGTATATATATATAAATATATATAAATTTGAAATTATTATTTTTAAACAAAAAATGGATTTTCAAAAATAAGAATAATTATAGTAAAAATAAGTAAAGGTGATATTAATTATAATATATTAATAAAAATATTATAATTTAAAATGTTACGTATTATAATGATTTTTTTTATGAAATTTATAGAAATGAAATAAATAAATAATGATTTAATACTCACAAAAATATAATATGAAAATTATAAACCTTAAAATTTAATTATTATGAAAATGTACCATTATCATTATTATTATTATTACATATAAAATGAATTATTATTAATATATATATATATAATCATTAGTATAAAAATAAAATAGATTAAATATATAATGATAAAAAACTATGAATAATTAAAAATAGAATGAAATATTCTAGAATGAAGAGGTGGGGATTACTTTTTTGAGGGTTTCAGTTTAATTATCAGTGGATCATAAGTTTGAGCTCTATATGGGAGATGATAAGCGAGGATCGATGGGATTGTGAAATGAGTCCATAATCATATTTGGGAGTAGAGTAGTATGGAAAGCTTGGTCCGGAGGAGAGTTGAGGCGTAGAGATGAAGGCGATAAGGAGTACAAGCTTGGATCAATGGAATACATGATTTATCACGATTAAAATTTCAATATGCTTGAGTTAGGGTGAATCTTGTCTCTAATCTATATGATTAATGATTGAATCATCAAAACATCTAGTCATTAGTGACGTATGTGGAAAATCTATTTGTTTTGATTCAAAAATTCAACATCCTCTAAATCTGAGTTTATCTAATAGGTTTATTTTATAATCGAATCATATATGGTATCAGTGTATTAATATCATCACCTTATCATTTCAACATCCACAAATATTTATATTCTAATCATCTATAATTGGCTAAAATAGTTCCATATTTTTGTCTATTTTTTTCATTTTCTTCATCAATTTCGTAATATTTGTTCCACTTCTTATGAATTCATTGAATTTTGTGCTACTTGATAGTCTTGATTCATCTATTTTTATATTATATATGTATGTATTTTCTGTTCGATTCTATACATTCTTAGAAACCCTGTTATACATTTATTATTCTTTTTTCCCTAATGGAATTTGATTCCTTCTTTGTCGATACATTGAATTCCCTTTTTCGTTTTAATATTCATTATTTATTATATATCTTAACATTAACTAAATATCTACAAAACATGTATCAAATTAATTCACATATAATTTTGTATATTTAATTTTTTAAAAATATGTATATAAAGTTGTTCGACCTCTATGCACATGGAAAAAAATAGTTTTGGTGAATATTTCTTATGATTCACAGAGAGTATGAGACTTTATTTTCATTATTTTTGTGTTTTACCATTTCGAATATTATTTATTGTGCAATGAATTTTTCTTATAAGGATGGATTGGAAAACAATGAAAGGTAAGAGATATTATGTTAATTAATTTTTATGATAAATTTTTTTGAGGAAAATTATTTCTACACAAAAATTGATTATTATTTTCTTTAAATATGAATCAACATGTTTTGTAATTTTGAAATTTACATAAATTTATATTAAAAGATCAATTAAAAAAATGATTTGTGTTTTTTGATATGAATCTAGATTAAATATTTTAGTTTTCACCCATTAATTATTTTCAGAATATAATTTTATGTTTGTGTTAGAAGATATTGTTCATTTCATGTAATAAGCTTATTTTGTGGTTTTATAAATTTCGAAGTACTTTTATTTCATGTTTTATACTTCTATGATGTCCAAATCTATACATTAAATTCAAAAATTTAATATTTGTGTGATAATGATTATGAAATATATATATATATATATATATAATTTTTCATGATTATGTTTGATATAAATGTGTGTGTGTGTAGATTTCTATTATTGTTTTATTTTTCATACACTTAGATTAAACCATCATTGTATCATGTTATGGGTGTAAGAAACATGTGTATATTCTAATCAAACATATATATATATATAATAATAATTTATTTAATATTCAATATCAATGGTTTCAAATTCCAGTTATATTATTATATATATATATATATACATATATATATATATGTGTTCTTCGTGATGTTATGTTCTTAAAACATATGTACATATATATATAGATATATACATATATGGAAAGATGATTGAATTTTCTAAATAAATGCTACATTTATAATTTTGAATGTGACACATAATTATCTATTAATTATGATTATTATTAAGAAGAAAAAATTATATGTTAACTATTTCTATTAGTTTGTACTATCATGCCATTATTTAATGCATAAAGAAAATTAAACAAATAAAACTTTAAAATTTTATGTTCTTGAATTAAAAGTAATCGTCCTTGTAGTTTAGAACAGTGTATGTATCATACGATTTAGTCGTACCAAGTTGAACAAGTAATTTTCAATGAATTTACTATTTATATAATAATATATAAATAAAATTGAACATGTTTATTTCATGTATGATTATATAAATTTAAAATTAATTCACCCATGCAAATGGATATTTATTTAAAGAAATCTAAAAAATAATTTTTACAAATAATGGTACATTATCATTGAAAATACAATAGGGAATTAGAGTGTTAATCTATCACTCAAGTGGGTTGGCCCAAGATAGCCTTCAATGATTCAAGTAGACTATGTTTTTTTAAGCGTTGTCTTATTTTTTTCAAATGAATCAATGTTTTAGTTTCCATCCATTTTTAATGTACAATTATTTTTTCAAAGGATTATAATATTTGGTTAGTCCTTTTACCTATGTATTTCTAATTGATTTTTTTTAATGTATCATCAAAGGGATAATTTAAAATGTATTTTTAAAATGTTTTCAAAAACACTTACAAGGAAATTTAATTCTCAACCATTGTTTAAAAATAATTTTTCACAGGTGTCATAAATGATCAAATTCATATGTTGTTGCTTTTGGAGATAGCATGTGTAGATGCATAGTAGGAACTTTTTTTATTTTGTTCAACTATAATATATTTATTGTGTTTTCTAATCCCCCAATACCTAGTTCAATAAAATATTTTTGTTTTTTAATGTGTTGTGTAATTTTTTAGATTATTTAAAAAAATTACACCAAATTTTCAGGAACTAAATTTGGAAGAGCGGGCTTGGGGAGTTATAATTGGTATCAGATAAACTGTCTAGAAAACATTCGGTATTAGATGTTTTCTTTTCAGAAAAATAAAATCAACGAAGTAGATTTTTCTATGGATGGTTAAGTCCCCTTAAAATTTCCTTAATTATTATGATGGAAATTTACATCATTCATAAGTCCGAGAAAATAATTTCGAGAGTGCAATTCATTTATGTGGGGGCATAATGTAACACACCAATAAAATTTAAATAGTAATTAAGTATTTAATTAATAATTTTTTTTTAAATTTTATCTAATTAAGAAAATATTTAATGAAAACCATTATAAATAATGATTCTAATCAAAATATTCACTGATTAAAAAAATTAATTATTACATTAAATTTCAAAAAACAAATTTTTTTATATCTTAATAAACTAATACATTTACATTTACATATATATTTGTAATTATTATTTTTAATCAAAAAGTGAAATTTAAAATAAATTGACAATAGTTTAAAAAATTAAAGGTGATATTAAAATGATATATTAAAAAAATATTGTAATTTATAATTTTATGAATTATTACAAATGTTTTTAAAATATTTATAAAATAATAAATAAATAAATAAATAATGATTTCATAGTCATAAAAATGTATTATACAAATTATAAAAATTAAATTTAAATTATTATTCAATATGTATTATTTTTATTATTATATAAACATTAAAATTTCATTTTTATTAATATATATATATAGATTAATCTGAAAATAACACATATTATATATAAAAAATGATAAAAAATGAAAAAATGAATAATATAAAAAGAGAATGAAAGAATTAAGAATGGAGAGGTGGGTATTCGGTTTCATTGGGTTTGGTGTCAACCCTCAGAGTAGCATATGTTCGAGATCGAGAAAGAAGATGTTGACATATGTTTGACAAGACTAATAAACAAGTTTGTCTTCGTCCTCGATAGTAGAGGATGACAACAAGTTCACCCGGGAGGAGAGATGAGGTGCATAGATGAAGGAAATCACAAGTCCATGTTTAGATCAAAGGAATGATATATTTATTGCAATTATGGTTTCAATTTGCATGAGGTACGATGAATATTCTTTCTAATCTTCGTGATTAATGACTAAACCATCAAAAAATTTGGGTCAATAGCAATGTATGTGGACAAACAATTTGTTTTTCTTTTTTTGACCAGCATCCTCTGATTCTGAGATATGCAATTAGGATTATTTTATATGTAAATCATATTTGGTATCACTATATTTATATATTCACCTAATATTCTGTGTATCTGCATTTTTTATATCTGAATCTTCATAAATCAGTCACAAAAGTTCTTGGTTTTTGTCCATTTTTTCATTATCCATATTCAATTTTGTCATCTGTGGTCCCCTACGTATCGATACATTGAATTTTTATCTACAAGATACTATATATTAATTGATTTGTAAATTAAATATATATATATATATATATTTGTTTTCTAACAAAATTGTTTCTTAGAAAGCCTGTTATACATTCATTTATGGTTGAAGTTATCTACACCAATTGGATTCCTTCTTCATCTATTCATATAATTCCCCTTGTTATTGTTGTTTTCATCATTGATTATATATCTCAAATTTTAAAGATTATTATATCAACATCTATCTATGTAATTCACATATAATTGTTGTTATAAAATTTATGAAAACAATGTATATAAATCTTTTTAACATCTTTTCATTATGGAAAAAGTGTTTTGACGAGGCTTTACTATGATTCAAGGTGTGTAGAATCCAATATTTTCATTATTTTTGTGTCATCCCCTTTTTATTATGACATCTTTTGCAAATCATTTTTCTTTTTATGATGTAGTACACAACAAATAAACTTAAGGGATATAATTCTATTTAATTATAATGTCAAACATTGTTTTTTTAGTAAGAATAATATTTTCTACTCAATGATAGAATGACTGATGAAATGTCCTGAAGAGCTCAAGTTTTTATTTATTTCTTTTAATCCCCCTTTTAAATATAAATTGAGAAACCTTACATGAATTCAATTAATTGGATACATAAGATATCCAAGTACCAACACTAGACTATTAGATATGCCCCTCCCCCATATCAACATCATTATGGCTAACCTCCACCAATGCATTTCTACTCAACAAGATATCCCGTGAAATGATACACGAGCTCCCTACCAATGGCTAGGCCATAGCCTCTCAATCATCCAAATATGAAAGGCCATGTAGAGTAGAAGAAACCTACTCTAAGTCCTCATCTGAGGCATAAACCTATAGAATGTCTGGACCAAGGAATCTTCCAAAAATAAAAAACATTAAATACTAACATGCTTCCAGATTTACACTCTTCTAACCCTACTCTAAACATAAACAGATAACATGAGAACCTCCATCTCCATGAAATATCTCTAGATCCTACAACTCTCATACATATCATCAAACAACAGAAAACAATCAACAATCGAATTACATCATCCAAATTTTGAATCCAAACGCAACAAGCAAAAATGAAGAGCGTGAGAATAATATACACATCACACCTCGACCTTCCATTTCCAAGACAATGAATTGCATTTCCCAGAATCATGTCTTCTAAGACAAAAGACAACAAAACGACACCATATTGGAAAAAAATGTAACTGATACCACGTCTGCATCCATGGATAAAGAGAACCATACTAAAAAATTCCTCACACCTTGACATTTATTTGATGACACACAACAAAAACCTCCATCAAACCAATCACAATATTTCACCAAACTCAACTGCAACAACAATTTCCCTCGAATAGAAACAAAAAAGCATCCAAAACAACCTTAAGACTGGTCACCATGTTAACTAATACCAAAATATGATGCGAAAAAAAGAATAAGATGAAACTGTCACTAGTTCCCCTGATGAAAAACCATTTTACGATCCAAACCTAAACCCCATCACCGCCAACCAGGTCTCCCACAATAAACCTGACACCACCCAATGCACATCTTGAGATGAAACAACACCATCAGGCTGTAACAGCTGAATCTCGACCATTGGACCCACATCACGCTGACATGGATTCTCTATCCAATGGAAAGGAGTTGATAGAGAATCTTCCAAAAAGGAATGTAAAATGCTAAGATGATTGAGTCTGTGATGCCGCGCTACACCACCATGGAAAAAAGCTACAATCATGGGCTCACCAAAAATAATAAGAGGAGTCGAGCTGAGCTAGAATGATGGAAGGAGGCACCAACGACAAGGGGAAAAGTGATTATATATTTTATTATTCAACATTAAATTATTTTCTTGATATATTTTTATATTTTTGTAAGGGAAGTTTATTCATTTCATGTAATAAGCTTTTTTTTGTGGTTTTTAATTATTTAAGTATTTTTATTTCATTTTCTATACTTCTATGAAGTCAAACTCTATACATTCAATTCAAAAAATTTATATGTGTTTGATTTTTTTAAAACAATATATATATATGAATATGTAAATTTTTTTATTTTTTTTTGTTGGATATATATATATATATATAGATGTTCTATTTTACATACATCAATTAAACCATCCATGAATCTAATTGTGGGTTTACGATATAGGTGTATATGTTAATCAAACACACATATATAAAAATAATTTATCAAACATCCATGATTTTTGGTTTCTAATTCTATTTCTTTGATAACATGTGTATATATATATATGTTCTTCATAAATACATTTTCCTTAAAACATAATTACACACACACACATATATATTTCCATGAAAAGATGATTTCATTTGGTAAATAAATTCTACCTTGATAATTTTTCACGAGACACAAAATTAACTATTGATTGGGTTTAATTTTAGGAAGAAAATATTATATTTTCACTATTGATATTATTTTATAACTTCATGTCATTATTTCATGAATAAAAGAAATTAAACAAATATGTCTATAAAAAATTTATTATTGAGAATGATAATTATTCATACATGTGGTTAAGCCAACTGTATGTATCATAATATTTGGCCATACCTTATCATACATGTATTTTTTTAATAATTATTATTGTTTAAATAATTATATATAAATAAAATTTAAAATGTTTATTTCATGTATGACAATATATATTTAAAAAAACACTTGTGTAAAAATATATATGTAATGAAAAATACAAAATTATTTTCATAAAAAACCAGTTCATGAAAATTGTAAATATGATACATAATTAGAGAGTAAATCCATTAATCATGTGTGTAGGCCCATGATAACCTTAAAATTTTCAACTAGCCTCAGTTGTTTTGTTTTTAAGAGATTGGTTATTTTTTTTCTAATGAATAAGTCGATTAGTTTAAAATAATTTTCAAAGTATAATTATTATTTCAAAGCATTATACTATTTAGCAAAGTTGATTTACCATGGTATTTATAAATGATATTTTTTAATGTATTATGAAATGGATATTTGAAATTGATTTATGAAATATTTTCAAAACCACTTATTGGGAAATTGAATGATAACCCTTTTTTTAGAAATTTTTTTTTCACAAGTATCAGCGATGTTACAATTCTGATGTTATTGCTTTTAAAATTTGTGCGCGTGGAAGCATTGTGGACACTTGTTTTATGGTGTTGAATTCTGGTAATGATAAAGTGTTGTCTTGTCCTCTAGAATATAGAATGGTAAAATTTCCTCATTTTATAATATGTCGTGTAATTGTTTATTTTATTTTATAAAAAAATTACACAGCATTTTCATGCATTATGTCTTCATGAGCGGGCTCGAGGAATTATAATTGGTATCATAGGAATGGTATGGGAATCTTTTGTGATTATATGTTATATTTTGAGAAATATAAAATCTAGGCGGTAGTATTTTTATTGGATGGCTATGTTCCCTTTGAAATTCATTAATTCTGAAGATGGAAATTCAGAATTTCTGTAAGTTAAAAAAAAATAACTGCATGGGAGCTATTCATTTAAGGGGAGAGAATGTAACATCCCAAGAAAATTTACATAGTAATTATGTATTTATTTAATCATTAATCTATAAATTAAAACTAATTATGAAAATATTTAATAAAAACCATTATAAATATTGGTTCTAATAAAATAATTTTTTATTTTAAAAACATAAAATATTAATTTACATTTCACAGAAAAAAACATTTTCATAATAAACTAATACGTTAAACTGTATATATATATATATATATTTGTGTGTGTGTGAAATTATTATTTTTAAACAAAAATAGATATTGAAAGAAAAGAAAAATATTAAAAATAATTAAAGTTGATATTAATAATGATATATTAATAAAAATATTATAATTTATAAGGATATGAATACTATTTTTTAATCTTTATAAGAAAATATAAATTTAAATAAATAATGATTTCATTCTCACAAAAATATAATATAAATATTATCATAATTACAATTTAATAATTAATAAAATTTATCATTGTCATTATTATTCTTTTAACATATAAAATGTACTATTATTAATATATATAGATTAATTTGAAAATAAAACATATTATATATATAATGATAAAAAATAATAAAATGAATAATAAAAAAAAGAGAGTGAAAGAATCAGTAATAAATAGTTGGTGTTTCATTTTTTGAGGGATTCAGGCTAACCATCAGTGGAGAAAATTTTCGATCATGAGATGAGATAAGTAGGTCAAGGTTCGACGAGATTGCAAAATGAGTCTATCTTCATCATTGTGGTTAGAGTTATACAAAAAATTTATCCAGGAGGAGGGATGATGTGTAGATATAAAGGCGAGCATGAGTCCAATCTCGGATCAAAGGAATTCCATATTTTATGCGATTATGGTTTTGATCTTCTTGAGGTATGATGAATATTAAATAAAATCAGCATGATTGATGTTTGAATATTTAAAAAAAAATCATGGATATAATGATGCATGTGGATTTTTTTTCCTAAAATCGATGTCCTCTGATAATGATAATTTTTTTATTTCCTTAATATATTACATAACCAAAAAAATGATTTTTTCTAGATGGTGGATTTCCTAGCCACATGTTAATAGTGTAAAAATACAGATTCAATAGAAGGATTGTTTTTTCATCAAGCATTTTCAAGAAAAATAATATCATCAACATATAAAATATGTGATGAAATGATTCCATCCCTTCGAAATTTCATTTTATTATTGACTCCAATCTAAGAAATATCAACGATTCATCTACTTAGATAAACCTCAACAATATAAAAAAGATCCCAGAGAGAGTTCATTTCCTAACACCCATAAAACCCAGGATACCCCAATTGGGGAACCATTAATGAAAATGTGCTGCCTTTCTTAATTGATGATAGTGTTTAAAATTTTAAAAAACATATTTGAGAACCCATTCCTTTAGAGGATAAAAAATGAAAATATTCTTTTTATTAAATCAAAAGCCTTACAAATTTTAATATTAATAGATAAATGTATTTACATTATTTTCTTTCTTATAATATTTAAAATTTCTAAGGAAATAAACAGTTTTGTATTACACTATCATGAACAGAACCAATTTGGTTTTGGGTGATATGATCCATAATTATTCCACCCAGCCTTCTAAAGATTATTTTACTAATAAAATTATATATTTCATTCCAAAGGGTAATCAATAAGAAGTCCATTATGTGAATTTCATTCTCTTCCTTAGGTATCAAGGTAAAGATATTCGAGTAGATCCAAAATTTTATAGAGTCACGAAAGATGAATTACCTGATTTAAATTATCATTTCATCTAGTAGAATATCCAAATTAAATGTGAATAATTTTTTAGTGATACCATTTGGTCTAGAAAAATACTTTTCATAATACAGAATTAATTATCAAAGTATAAATTTAAAATTAATATTTTTAAAATATGTAGTTAAATAGATTTAAAATATTTTATATATAGTTATATCATTTGGACTAATTAATTATATAAATTTTTATATTGTATTGATTGTTTATAACACATGGTAATAATTATCAAATTCTTTTACAATAAAAAATTATAATAAAAAATATTATTATTCAAATGAATGAATAACTTTTTTTTGTGTCTGTGATATATAAGTGGACCAACACCTACCTTTCTCTATCCATCTATACCAGTAAACATACACAAACACCCGAACATACCAAATAGTACATACACATACACATACATATCGATACACATATACATACACATATGTACACACACATACAAGTCCACATACATACACATAAACATACGTACACAATCACATATATACACATACACATGCATACATATATAGTTTCACATACACATACCCATATATACACATATATTTAAGGAAATACACACAAACATGCATACACATACACATACAAACATATACATAGAGATATAGAGACTGACGTAAACACTAACATTCGCACACATATAAATACATACACATACATACAAGTACTAATTCACACACACACACATACATATACATCTGGAAATATATATATTTTTATTTATTTATAGAAAATACTATTTTAAATTGGTTTGAGTGGTGACCATTACATAATAGGAAAGCCCTATAATACATGACATAAAGCGCCAATATTTGGTGTCCTAATTGCCCTAAATTTCAAAGGCACAAATTTATATTCATAAGACCCACTGTAAATAATAATTCAAGTGTACTCATCAATACTATAATTCATTATATAGTACAACCAACAATAACCACAATTATTATATCCCATGTTTTATTGACTACATTGTACAAGGTACAATTCCTACAAATATCCATCCTAAAGGATTCCACTATGATTTTATGTTATTCAATATATAAGATGATGATGTGAAATTACCACACAAGCAATCCCCCAACTGCACACACATACACACACATGAACACACATTCATACGTATATTTACACATTAAATAAAATTATATATATATGTACACTCATACAAACGTACACATATATATACAAAACTTGTATAAATACATGCACACACATTAATGCTTTCATATATATTTAATGAAATGAATACATAAAAATTCTATTTGAATATTTTTATCACCTAACCATTATTTTTACCGTTTTCATTTTTTATATGTTATATCTTAATTCCATATCAAGGATTCACATCAAAATAAAAATTATTATATTAATATATTTATTTATATTTATTTTCCAATACTATATTTAAATACTCTCTATATGATTAAATAATTTTTTTAGTCAATTATAATCATAATAAATTATATATAGTATATAATATATGAAATATTATTTTATAAGATTTAGTTATTTGTAGATTTGATGAATATAAAATTAAAATTATTTCAAATTTAGATAATTTACGAGAAGAATTTATAAAATTTAATTAAGATGAAGAAAAAACACAAGATATTGATATTACTATTTATAGGTGCCTAGTCCTTATATTTCGAATCCTAAATCATCTAAAGTTATTAATCATGAATCTATTTATAATGTAATTGGTAATTTTGAATCAATATTTTAAAATATAAATTCTATTTGAAATTTTTTTAAATTTCTTAATTTTTTACAATTTTTTTTCCTCATATTGTTGATGATGAATCAAATGATTCTAAATAGATTACTTCTATAAAACAAGAATATAAATATTTTTCTATAAATAATGTTTGGAATCTATTTTACCCACAAAGGATTGAAATATTATTGGATGTAACTATATTTTTTGAAATTAAAATGATGAATTGGGTCAAACTGTTAACAAAAAATTCATTCTTATTTCTAAATCATATTTTCAACTAGAATTTAAATATTTTGTTAAATATTTTTTACATTTTTCCAAGTGAAAATATTTTCAATATTTATTATATATTATTTCAAGTTTTATAATATTTAAAATGGATCTTAATGTTTATTTTTATATGGTTTTACCTATAAACAACTTTATTTTAATCAACCATGTGGTTTTGAAAATAAAAATTTTCCAAATAATTTTTTATCGTATCAAAGGATTTATATGGTCATAAGTAAACACCTAATTCATGATATGATAGAATTACATTGTTTTTTTAACTAATGTCTTTGATAAAGAAATTTAATCACTATTTTGAAATATAAAAGAATTGAAAACCATATTTAAAACATTGAAAATAAATGTTGATGATATAGTTTTCGGAATTTATGCTGAATATATTTGTAATGAATTTTCAAACTTAATGAATAAATAATTTTAAATGAGATTAGTTGGAGAACATAACATCATTTTGGATATTCAAATTAATAAATAAATGATTGAATAATTTAAGATAACTTATATATATAGTACAAATTTAATAATGATATTTGGTTTAGACTATTATAATATTGTTAAAACTCATGCAGGTACTTGCCGTAAATTGGACATATATTTTCGTAAAAAATATGTATATTGTAAAGTAATTAGATTTTTTAGTGGTATTTTTTTATATTTAATTACATTCAAACATGATAAAATGTATAATGTTCATTTACATATATGCCTTCAATATGGTCCTAATGATTTTCACATAATATTTATTAAACTAATTTTATGATATGTTAAATGAAATGTAAATTATGGGATAATATGTTTCCTCAAAATAAAAAATTTTATTTCATTTGCTATTTTGATTTTGATTTTACTAGATTTAAACCGGGTAGAAAAAGTATATCATGCATATGTCATTTTTGTGTTAAATAATATAGTGTCTCAGAGTTAAAAAAATTCCATTGTCTCTGTATTAAAGAGAATATATTCATAATGAATGTTTTTGTTCTAAATTATTGTGGATTAAACAGTAATTATTCAAATTATACATATTATTTAAAAAATGTTACTAATTATTTAGAAAACCTTTTTACATTTTCAATTTCAATGCACCCTTGATAATATTCATTCAAAATAACATGTTGACGTGATATTATTATTTATAAAATATTATATTAAAATGGGATATATTATTCTAGAATATATATAAATTGAATAGGACAATTTGGATATTTTTAAAAAACCATTTGATGCAATGAATATTGATAAAATAATTATTGAACATGGGAGGTTGGATTACTAGTCATTATAAATTTATTCTTTGATATTTATAATTCTTTTTTCACAAAAGAATAAATTTTTAGGATTGTTTTTATAATTTAACATTTGGAGGAAATTAAAAAAGGGTTCGAATTGTGGTAAATCATATATCAGTTTTGTAATTTCCAAAAACATTGGGACTTTTATAATGTTTGGATTTTATATTTAATATTAATTAATATTAAATATACATAAGATATTTTAATTTTCATTAATTAATTATAATTCAACATATAATCATATAATAAATGGAAAATTTATCGTTTATGTGGGTTTTTATGTAATATTGTTTTATAAAGGATCCTGGTGTCACTATTTATTTATGTTTATTTATTGGTGAAATTAATATTTATTTTTTTATGTTATCTCATCTTTTTTTGATATTAGAAATTATATCAATTTTGGACATATTTTATTGTAAAATTATTTTTTATTTTTTTCTTATCCTTTCATAGCTTGTATAAAAGTATTTTTACATTTATGAGTGTTTTAGTTTTAACCTTCTTTATTATAATCAATTTTCCTAATTCTAATAAATAAATATTTAATGAACTCTACATATCAGGCAATTATTTCATAATACCCTAATATAACATTCATTTTATGATTATGTAGCTTATAATACTCATATGATAACATTGTGCATGTTTTTTATTCTAAATATATCCTCAACATAGTTATATTTATTATGTTTATGCAATGTGTCTGATTTATTCTTTTATGAATCTTGATTAAAATGAATTTTACACATTATATTCAATTTACCTTTACATGGTAAATTTCAATTATACCTTTATTTGTCAATTGAAATATATGTTTACTATATATCCATTGTCTCACAATATCACGAATTTTCACCAGATCAATTGTTTTCCTCATGGTTAACTATTTTCTCATGTGATAGATATGATCGTGACGATCAATGAAATCCCCAGGTTTGATATAAAAAGATTGTTTACACACATGTTTGATATTTCATATTAGTCAAAAATATGAAATTTTAGATTAATCTGTTTTTTTTGGTATTTTTATATTTTTATTTTATTTGTGTTTTTATTAATTGTAATAACTATTTTATTGATTCAAAATAATTAATTTTAATAATAATAACATTATTCTAAGTATTTTTGGTATCTATTATAAAAAAGTTAATAATGAAAAAAATTTATTCATTCATTCCCAAACATATATGATAAAATCATAGCAAAATAAATTATTTTTATTAAGACTCATTTTATTATTTTTAATGTTTATATATAATTTTCAAATGGTAATTATAATTTTGAATGTTTTTATGGTATATAATGTAGTTTATTTATGTCAATATTATCACATGCATATAAATTGAATGATTCTTGTAACTCAAATGTGAATTTTATAGAACCATTATGCAATATTAATTAACATTTTTATCTAATTAATATTGAGATAATTTCAATTTTTAAAAAATAAATTTAAATTATCTTAATATCTTATTTTTATATTTAATTTATAATGATACTTTTATAATGATAATCTCTTTCACTCTCTCCCCATGATAATTTTGTAATATTATTTGGAATTATCTAAAAAAAACATTTGTTATTGTTTAGTGGAAATTCCATTTAATTAATTGGAATAAGATTTGATAAATAATTATGAAGCTAATATTAGACATTTTTTAACTGATCATTCAATATCTCATGTATTTTGTGATTATGTAAAAATATAAGAGATCACGTGTGATATTTTTTTCATTTTCTGAATAGTCTTTAATGAATGAACTAATATTTTTCATTCACTATATCCTTGAAGATTAATATTGTTCTATTTCTCAAGAACCACATTTTTTCCTTAGTATATCATTATTTACATATTATTTAATTTATTTTTTGGGTCTGAATTTTTTTATTTCAGCCACTGTCGCTTGTGATTAATTTTAATAAAATGATTTTTCAAAAAAATTATTTTTTTGGGTTGTGACTCAAAGATTCTAAATCCATTTTCTTCATGTTGTGACTCATGGATTCTAAAGTCAAAATAATTTTCTTATGACACACAATATCTAATTTTATTTTTGTAATGTATTGCAACTCCACAATAATTTTTAGTTTTACTCTACAAACACATCCACATGAAAAGGTGTGTGTTTTATTGAGTTATTATTCCAATTTAATTGAAAAGTTTAAAAGAATAAACCATTATAGAAGGAATTAAGGGGTGTAAGATTTTATATGGGTTATCATTAAAGTAAAAATATATTCTCACTTATTTTTTAATATTTTATTTTTATATTATTCTTATTATTAAATTTTAATGATAAAAAAATAATATGAGCACTAAATACCATAGAGATTTATTATAAATATTTAAATTTTAATACTAGTCTATTAACACATGTAGAGTATATTCATTCATAACATAGACCTATTAATTATTTTCAAAATGAAGTTACATGGATGAGTAATTTTAATACTATGTTACATTGATTTTATTATGTCAACCTAAATATCAAAGACCTAATAGAGTATAGAAAATTATCACTAAAAGATTGTAGGAATGAAAGAAAATGATGGAAAAATTCCACTTCAGTCACAAAATTTTGATTTAATTGAATAATGATATTGGATATCTTAAATGGGGTCATATATTATTAAAATAATTATTTATCACTCGACTATAATAGTGAAACCATGAAAAGTACCTGATTCATAACCGAACACACTTACAAGATGTGACGATCCTAAATAAATCAATTAAAATTTATGAATCTTTTATATTGTTATATTACCATTAACATTATTAGTATTATATACTCTTGTATTACTTAACATCGAATTTAATATATTTTATATGTTACTCACCTTATCTTAGATGCGATTATTTGAATAAATTTTGGAATCATTTGTAAAGACCCCGAAATTCGGTGGAATTTTTTTTTTTCATAAATACATAAGAATATTATGAGTCTTCGAATGTTGAAAGTGCATGATTCTGAGGCCCAGTGTTCCCTGAATCAATTTATGATATTTTTTAGGAATATTCAATAAACATGTGAGCAGATTTTAATTACTTTTGAAACAGTGATCAGAATTGAATTCTGAGGACACCTTTGAACTCGAAGCGCCAATATTCACTTAAATAGACTATCACCTCGACTGTACTGGGTTGAGGTTAAAAGATAGTTTTTTGGTTTTTGTGGAAAATAATAAAATAATGTGAGCTTCACTATATTTTTATATGAGCTTCCGTGTGGGTGTTTCGAGGTCATTCCCACTAGATTTATAACCTCTTTGTGGAGGATGAAAGTTGGAGGTAGGACCACCACACGTTAACATACCATAAGTGGTTATGGTGGTGGGGTATATTTAAACTTAACCTCCCATGAGATGTTATGATGTGGGACCACATAGAACTAAACCCCCTATTAATGGGAGGAGATGAAAATCTCTCAACTCTCCTTATTAATGAGGGGGAGCCCCTTGAACTCTTCTGCCATTTATGGTGCCACCACCTCCCCATTAATTTCTTGTGCCTACCTAATGAATTAATTAAGAGGATCCAAGTTAATTAATTCCTCCTTTTTGAATATTGTGCAAACTAATTAATAAGATGTCACAATCTCTTTTTATTTTTGGTTGGCATTGCTCTTATTGGAACCATGGGAGAGGAGGGAGGAACACTCTCCAATGAAGAATAATGAACAATGAATGTCAACCTTTTTCGACATCCATCCTCTAATCCTAAAGACGTGGATTGTCTTCCCAAACCAAAATACGGGCTCAGGATTGGACGTCTGTGATGGACATGATGAACGAAGGCAACACCATCTTCTTCCTTGAGACTCCATCATTAACCAATGATCATTGTAGGGGGAATTATTTGAGTTTGTTTTATTTTCCAGATGATCTGGGTTGATTTGTTTGATCGTTCTACCCTTTTTTATTCTTTAGTAATTCTTTGAAAACTCAATAAAATATTGATCCCCTTGCTACCACCCCTAAAATCGGAGGGTGTGGGACAAACCAAATGGACCTGACCCCTCTATAATTCTTATTTGTGATGATCATAGGCATGGCGATGAGGCCACGACACAACGAAGGAAACTGTCGGGCTACCCGCAGCCTCGGTGAACCATTCCGACCTCACGGTGCTCCAGCAAAACCGGCTTCTCCACCTCGGGCCGAACAACGATGCCCGCCGGCATCCGAGCCGCCCCAGTCGTGCTGCCTGTCGGATGAGCCACCTGTTGAGCCGAGCAGCACCGACCCCCCCCCCCCCCCCCGGCTGCCCAGCCAGCCTGTTGTCCCACCTGTTGGCCTACCCAGCCGCCTCTCAGCCTACCCGACCGCCCGTGGGCCTACCATGCGCCATACCCATCCGCCTTCAGACCGCTCGCCAGCCCACCTGGCGCCCTTCACGGCTGGCTGTTGGCATGCCCGGCCGCCTATTGGCATGCCAATCTGCCTTCTATATGCCCAGCCAAACAGCACCGGCCCACGCACCCTGCCTACCTTGCGCACCTCATGCCGCCCGAGCTGCACCCACGCGACGCTCATGGCCAAACTGGACCTGAGCAAGGGCCGAACTGCCAATGCGGCCTGATGGGAAAGGCCTAGCAGGCCGGGCCGAACCTAAAAGGTTAGACCACCCAATGGTTTGGGACATACCCAACAGGTCGGACTGGGAAGGTCCGGACATGGGCCCACTACCGACAACTTTACTTACATTGGCCATATCTTTGGCACCAGAAGACCATTTGATGAACTGTCAGTGACGATTTTTTTTTCATGGTGTGCTACGGTCCTTTTGAGTATATCCCACTAGAGTTTGAGAAATAGTTGAGATATGGTCAGGTTGGATAGTGCACGAATCCAACCTGGCCCTTGAGACTAAAAGGGTAATAACACACAGACCGAGCATCCGATTTATGTGACATCTGTTCCGTTGAAACCCCAATAATGTGGCGTAATATTGAGATAATACGACATGGGACATCATGAAAGTTGAATTATTGACATGTAGCTCATGGCGCAGATTCTCCCAGAGACGAGCGAGCATAGTGAAGATAACTAGTAGCTGGCTATGACCTAAAGACTGGTGAATTATTCGACTCGGAGTGATCCATCATGCCAATTGGGGGGCTCCTTAGTGTCCTAGAAGACCAATAGTGGGTAGAGCCTTGGTGTCATGGAATACACACGGTACTTGATAGGAGGAGTACCTCAGCAGGCTACGAGGGGGGAGCACCACTGTGTGACGCGACAGAACCATATTGGGGAGAGCCTCTATGTGACGCGGTAGACCCATGGTACTCGACATGAGGAGTACCTCAAAAGTCCAAGGTTAGTGGTATGCACATCTGTGTGATGCAGCAAGACCACTGTACACGATAGAGGAAGAGTTCACAAGCCGTCGAGGTTTCGACACTATGACTGTAGATGTTAATTAAAAATACCCCTAGAATAAAATCTCGGTTTGAGCTGAGTCAGTAACATTTGTGTTTTCCACTAATTGAGATGGATTACACGATAACTTAGGTATCTGTACGGGCGTATATATAAGTGAGGTTATCTGTTGAAATCATACTTTTTGTTTTATCCTGGTTGGAGTTTGTGAGACCTTGAGGTTCTTGGGGTCCCAACTGAGTATCGTTATATTCTCCCCGACATAGTCTATGCCCACACCTCGCTGTGTTGGAAGCAGATACCGGACAACGTGGACCGAGGCTAAGAGCACTAGAATTAAATGGTACCTGGAGGTGGAATACATGGTGTGACGGTGCATGGAGGATATGGACGGACATGGAGTGTTGTGGAGGCTATCTGTACCTACCGTTCAGGTAGGATTTTCTCTATGGACGATCCATGATTCTATTTCCCTTTTTTCCAATACATGTACTTCAGTTTCCTTTTACTTTATAGTTGTCATTTTATTTTCATCCCACTTTTAATTTTTAGCTCTCATTATATATATATATATATATATTTAGTGTTTGGTTTCCAGTACATACTCTGTTGTGTGCGTTTTCATGTTATAATAGAAATTCCTTCAATGTTTCGGGATTTACACTTTTGGTCATAGTCGCCAGCCCCTGGCCTATGGAAGGAAGGCTTGGGGTAGTCTCGGCATGGGCCCTGTGGGATGGGTCGTGATATATTGGTATCAGAGGAGTCAGTTCTATAGCAGAACATAAGACTCTGATCCTTTATATGAAGAAGTAGTTTTAAGGGTACCATGTGTGGTTTTCAGTTCAGGGAGTCCAGTGTTGGTGCAGCGGTCAACGTATCCATACACCAGGATCTTGACTACTGATTTCTGACTCAGTGCATGAAAACATTGATTGTGTGTGTGTTTTCAAATTTTTTCTCTACAGTAGCTCAACCAGGTTAGCACACTAGGTTTAATCTTTGACAATGTCACATATGATTCATTCAGGATGCCAACCCATTGACGACTGGCTAGAGCCCAAAGATTTATACTTGCATATAACCAACCCGAGTGACAAGCCCCTGATGTAGGTCATTTTCCAGCAGAGACACGAGTGGTACTACCTCCCGTTGGGCCACTGATGCCACCAGCCCCAACAACAGATGATGCATGCCACTTGAGCGTGTTTCAAAAGTTACAGAGCCAGAGACCAGCTAGGTTCCGGGAAGAGAAAGACCCATAGGTGGAAGAGGATTGGATGGAGGTTGTGGTTGGAGTTTTCCGACTTATAGGGACACCAACCAACTTCATGGTTATTATTTCTTCCAAGATTCTACACGAAGAAGCAGGAAAATGGAGGAGCTTGATGATCCAGTTCTATGATGAGGTGAAACTACTTTTTGTAGAAATTGAGAGTCTATTTTGGGCAGAGTTTGTCCCAGCCACCTTTCGTACAGTGCAGATGCAGGAGCAACTTCACCTACAGCAGGGCAGCTTGACGGTGGCACAATACTCATTGAGGTTCATCGACTTCTTGCGCTACACCACTGATATGGTAACGAACCCATTCTTCCGGGGTCAGACCTTCGAGTAGGGGATCAGGCGAGAGATTAGGGTTTTGATGATCTCACTCATAATCCCAATGCAGGAGGGGGTTCTAGAGAGAGCCCTCCTAGGGAAGAGTTTCATTTCTGAGTAGTCTCCAGTAATGAGACCCACCTCTCATCAACATGATGTATAGTCTTCTGCATATGGAAGTATACAGATGACTTAGAGGTACTAGAGGACCAGACCCATGGGTAGACGACCACATTACTCGGGATGGGTTATACAAGGAACCCGGGTCAACGAAATACATGACAGGAGTGGGAGGTGTTACTCATACAGAAAGCATGGTCCCATGGCTCGTGACTGTCTAACCCGCTATTCAGATGATCAGCAGATGGTCGATGGACCTCTGTGGAAGATACAGAGATTCGATCAAGGCGATCTGTAGGGAGCAGGAGGATGTGGCAGAGGAGCTGGTCGTACATTTGGCAGTTGGTGAAGTTTTGAGGTGTTATTTCCACCACTACCGAGAGGTCCACCCTGACCGCATGGAGCAGGAGGAAATGAGAGATCTCAGCTTCAGGGAGTTGAGGATAATGACCATGACGCTCTGGAGATGATTTGAGGTACGATATGTGTCAACTCCACCATAGCTGCAGTTTTTATAGAAAAACGTGCCAATCACTCTTTCATTGCCACTCCCCTTGTTCATATCTCAGAGATTCTGATGGAGTCGTTGGATCGATACTTACGTCTAGAGACTCCTTCACAAGCTTACTCAATGATTACACATTGGTGTCGGTAGTGTGATCTCAATATAGAAAGAGAGATATTCGGTTGGGATCTCCTAGTAGCGACGTCGAGGCTTTACGATGTCATCTTGGGTATGGATTCATTATCTACAGTCCATACTCTTATGGACTGTATTATGCGCAATGTGCGGTGTGTCTGCATGGATAGGACTATGTTCACCTTCCCCGGAGAGAAGATAACGATTATAGTGAATGATGGGCTCGCTTGGAGGAGAGTACTGCAAATCACTCATCATTTGGATTGCCTTACCCTCAGAGCAGTTGATGCGGAGAGTCCGATATATCATGTAGTGGTGGACTAGTACATGGATGTTTTCCCTAATGATGTCCTAGGTTTACCTCCTCATAGAGAGGTGGACATATATATTGACATGCACCCTAGGACGACACCAATATCTACACCAGCATATCGAATGGCTCCCACTGAACTTCATAAGCTAGGGGTACATCTGGAAGACTTGCAGGGGAAGGGATTCATCCAGCCCAATGTTTCTCCCTGGGCAGCCCCAATTCTGTTCTCCAAGATGTCGGATGGGAGCTTGAGGATTTTTGTCGACTATCACTAGCTCAGAGTTCGAGACGAGGATGTATAGAAGATGATCATAAGATGTCGGTACGACCAATATGAGTTATTGGTTATGCCATTCGGCGTAACCAACACTCCAGTAGTGATCATGGGACTCATTAACATGATCTTTCAGCTATACCTCGATCTATTTGTCCTACTATTTATTGACAACATTATCATCTAATCGACTGTTGAGGATGAGCATGCCTACCATTTGCAGGTACAACTAGACACACTCTAAGAGCACTATCATTATGGTAGGCTCTCAAAGGTCCAGTATTGGATCTGAGATATTCACTTTTTGAGACATTTATTCTCGAAGGTTGCAGTTGTAGTGGATACAGTGAATATTGAGGCAATACTTTTTTGGGAGCCACCAAGTAGTGTGACTGAGGTATGAAGTTTCAATGGTTTGGCTAGATACTACCGGAGGTTTGTTCCAGACTCTCCATAGTGGAAGCACCACTATCAGGCTTGACGAAGAAGGTGAATCCCTTTGTGTGGTTAGAGAGATGTCAGTAGAGCATTCAGGAGCTGAGGCAGAGGTTGACTAGTTCCTCCATCCTGAGGCTTCTAGAGGAAGGCATGGGGTTCGTTGTCTACTACGATGCATCTGGGACAGGACTCGGGTGTGTCCTGATGAAGGAACAAGCATTGATCACGTATGGTTCATGGAAATTGAGACCGCATGAGAAGAACTATGCTACCCATGACCTGGTGTTAGCAGGAGTGGTCTTCGTCTTGATGATGTGGTGACACTATCTGATGGGTAAACGTTTTACATTGTACTCTAATCACTGGAGTCTTTGGTATATATTCTCTCAGAATGACCTGACCCCGAGGCAGCATCGATAGATTGAGTGCCTCTGGGACTATGACTTCGAGATATTCTATACACATGGAAAGAGGACCATTTTATCAGATGCACTCAGCATGAGATTTTGTATATAGCTTCTAGGAAAAGAGACGGTACAGCTGGACACTTTTCATATATCCTTTGTGGATAGATATGGAGGAACATTTCTTCAGTCCCTTAACTACACTCCCCCACTACTTCATCATGTCCGGGAGGCACATAATGTAACTCCCTTACCTCAGTTACCAAGAGTCGGTGCATTATTACATAACATTGGCATGATTATAAAAGATCAAGTCTCGAAATAACGATTAGTTTAGTATCCTTGGAAACAATAGATACATTCATAATGTTTACATTACATCATAAAGTGAAAAGTACAAAAACATATTATCTCCACACTCATATCCCCTTATACAATCCCTAAAAGTCATTCAGAAAATTCTTCGTCACATCCATTTAAAAATAAAACATAGAATGGGGCGGTCTCAAATGTCGAGTACGGATAACAATATAGGGGAAACTTTCGTAAATAAGTATAAACATTTTAGGAAATGTATAACTAAAACAAAAGCCTTTTAAACAATGAACTTCATCATAATATGGAAGAAATAAAATTAAATAATTCCATTTATATATTCACATAGATATTCTAATAATCAAATAATGACATTCTTTATCTATAACCACTTTCATAATGATGGAATGCATAATTCAGACTATCATAACCACATAGTCAGGGCCTTATGCCAAGACAACAAATAATATTTTTTCAAGGCCTTATGCAAAGTCACTAGTTTGTCTCATGAGACCTACAGATGCATTGAGGAGATATAGCAGGCTCCACCCGTCATTTATTATGTCCAATGAATTCCTCATATGAACAGGTTTTAACATAACATATAAAGTCGTATTAAAACTAGCATTCAAAATGTCTATACATTATCCACAAACCATGAATGGTATTAAAATAAAACATCCAAAATAAATAATATCACAAAACATTCAACACTATATGGATGTTTTTTATCATAATAAATCAACTTCAAATGTGCTTAAAATCCATCAAAGGATTTTCGCATAAATGAAATAAAAACTATTTGAGAGAAATATCTCTTCTTTTGAAATCATTTAAATATCACATAATTATAAATAAAAATTTACTTTGAAAATATTCTTATTAGTTTATAAGGGATTCTTTGTCGATTTCATAATGGCAGAAAATAGTCGCACCTTCCATATATGTTAAAAAAGATATTCATACTTTAATTCTGTCAAAAAGGTTAAAAAGGTCCTTGCTTGGATAACGACAGAAATATTACTTTATAAACATCTTATAAAAAGTAAAAAAGGGTATAAATGACTTAAACCCATATTCTATAAAATAGTAATAATGATTTGAAATTTATTTTTATGAATCATGGATGTGGATGAAAATGACGTCACAGTAGATAATTACGTATAAACAACCTCAGATAATAAAGAGATTGTGAAATTAACCCTTACCATGTATATTTACTTGGTTGAGGGTAGGTTAAACTCCTGTATAATGGTGAAATAATTCTTATTAAATTATACAAGAACCATATACATTAATATGATATCATATATGTTCTTTTAACATTTATTTGTAAATAATATCTTAGTATTATCGTCGTTTCGGGTGTTAACATACTCATTTTATTTTATATGTTTTGTTATTTAAGTTGTGTTTGTTATGGACAAGTTGTATATTATTCATATATAGAATGATATCATGTCCTTAAACATTATTTTTAATCATCAAATGACAATTAAACTTGATTGGATACGATGGGGAATGAATCTCATCGCCTTCGTGGAGACGGTAGTCCGTACGTACGCACGAGAGACAATATCATTCTTTTGATCTTAAAATAATATATAAACGAATGGTATATCATATATACAGAATAATTATCATTTTATAATTATTAGTTACATCGATTAAATATCATTATCATACCCATCCAAATAATTACGGTTTGAATTACAATTACACCACGACGTGGAGACGGTAAGCCGTACGTACGCACGTATGATGGCATGTCATTCAAAGGATGGATATAATACTTAATAAGGATGTACCATATTTATAATTACATCACAGTATATAGAAGATACTGGAGTTTTTATTTTATAATATTAATAACAAAGAAATAAGAAGTAGAAGAAGAAAAGAACTTGAAAGAAGGTGGTGAAAATATTAGCTCTTCTTCAGGTTCTTCCTTTTGATTTGATAAAAAGGGCTACATAGGATGGCTTTCTGATCAAACTAAGTCCAGTAGGATGAAGTGAGAGATGTTGAGAGAATATTTGGGCAGGGGTTGGCCGACCCCAAAGGCATTGAAGGTGTGAATTAGAGGGAAGGAGAAGTGCCATTTTATAAGAGGGGTGTGAGGAACCGTTGTAAAAGCTAGAAATATTATTTCATAAAATATTCATATTAAGTTTATAATGGCCCCAAAGAAGATTATTTAAAAGTTACAGTGGGGATGGGTCGAATTCCTTTAAACCGATAGATTTTATATAGGTTTGGGTCACTATATTAACCTTATCATTTATATTTAACTCTTAGTTAAATAGTTTGACATTTTACATGTCTCTTTTTATTTTTATATTACATAGTTAATAAACGTACTATATACATCCAAGAGACCCCAAAGTGGTCCATTAATGATAAAAATATCATTATATAAATCTTTTGGCCGATCCTTGTATTTTTAAGAATATAATATCAATTAATAATATAATATTTCTTTTAAAAACTCTTTTATGTCAATTTTGACATTACTGGTTATTTTGTGTTTGATAATTTTATAACACCGTTATTACATCAAACAAAATTTTTATAACCAATACTAATATTTCATATTAACTGAGAAAATTATTGGAATTCATGAAAATTCTAAAATTACATATATTTTTATATTTATAATTTTAATTATTTTAATATTTCATTAATTAGGTAATTACTGCATCACCATTGTGTCATAAATAAATTAAATTATTTAATGTCTAAAAATTATAAATAAAATATCATTATGTAGGAAATTGTTTTATCTTTCTAATTAATATTTATAATTGAATTTATCTTTTGTATAACCCTATAATAAAAATGTTTTAGTTATTAAACATTTATTTTATCTCTTTTAACCCTTCTTTGATTTAAATAATAATAAATGTCCTAATCTAATACAATTGGATCTAAATGATATTATTTTATTTATAAGGATGTTTTTGGTCGAGATACACTTGTCCAATAGAATTAGGATATGTGTTAGGGTAATATTAATATCATTTTTACCCTTAATTACCTTATTTACTTTTAACCGTGGTAAATAAAAGTTAAAAGTTACTAATCACCAAATATTATTTTTATCTCATTGAACCACATTTTAATTTTTGATATTAACTGTGTCTTTCAGATTTTTAAAATTCCACTTATAGAAGCAGTAAAATTATGTTTTATGTAATTTCCAAATTCTCCTATGAGGTGTGTAAAAGACAGTGAAAAGTTCAATCAAATCATTATATATCTACAATTATTCTAATCTAACTCCAATGAATTACATTGAACATATATAGGTATTATGTATCTATTTTGACCATAAATAAATTTAAATAAAATAAATAATTATTGTAATAAAAATTTGGTTTTAAACTATAACACAATGTTTTTTCAGTATTCATCAAAAATTGTAAGTTCTCAGGAAAATACAAAAAATTCACCCTAGCCTAAAATTGTTATTCCGAATCCCAAAATGAAGTTCATTTTGAAAGAAAAAATTTACAAAATTTCAAAATGTGGATATTAATATTCATAATGGCTAGATTGATTGGTTGTGGTGTGTTTTAGAACTCGAAGTTGTGTACAACACACGCTACTGTATTATTCAAAGAGAAGCGTACCGTGGAAGCTATGGGTGTTGCATTCTCCCCTCCTTCAAATAATTTCTTCCTCGAAATTTCTAGAATACTACCCCATGAAATGACTTGGATGGTTCTTCATCATAATTTCCTCGGGATCCCATGTTGCCTCTTCCATCTTATGGTTTCTCCATAGAACTTTTACCGAACGAGTCGTCCGGTTTCTCAGCACATGTTCTCTTGTATGAAGAATACTGCTGGGCTCTTCACAATAATATAGATCAAGTTCAAGTTATAATTCCTCGTTGGTGAGTACATGTTTTGGTTCAGTCATGTATTTTCTTAATAGTGATACATGTAAGACATCGTGAACTTTTGAAATATTTGGTGGCATTGCCAAACGTTAAGCTACATCACCAATTCATTCTATAATTTCGAAAGGTCCGATGTACCTGGGACTCAATTTACCTTTCTAACCAAAATGTATAACTCCCTTCCATGGAGATACCTTCAAGAAAACATGATATCCTACCTTAAATTTCAAATCCTTCCTTCGATTATCGGCATAGCTCTTCTATCTACATTGAGATTCATTGATGTGGTTTAGGATTACCTTCACCATTTTCATCGTTTCCTCCACCATTTTTAGGCCTACGTGTTTTCTTTCACCAACATCATCCAAACAGGTTGGTGTCCGACATCTCTTTCCATACTATGCTTCATATTGTGCCATCCAAATACATTAATGAAAGCTATTGTTATAGGATCATTCTACCATAGGTAAATATTGATCCCACGTATCCTAAAAGTCAAGTGATCATGATATCAACATGTCTACTATGGTTTGAATAGCTCGTTCTGATTGTCCATCTGTTTGATGGTGGTAGGCAGTGCTCAAACGAAGTTCATAATCCAAAGCCTTCTGAAGACTCTTCCAGAATCTTGAAGTAAAACGAGGATCATGATAAAAAAAATCGATAAAGGTACTCCATGATGTCTCACAACTTCATTAATATATAGTATTTCTAGACGTTCGAGTGGTAGATCTTATCTTATAGCCAGAAAATGTGATGACTTGGTTAGACGATAAAAAATACACCATATTGCATCATTCCTTCTAGGAGTCTTTGGTAGTCCCATGACAATGTCCATCATGATATTATCCCATTTCCACTAAGGTATGGGAGAAGGTTGCATGACTCCTCCAGGCTGATGCCTTCCAGCTTTCAGTTGTTGAAAACCCATAAATCATGACAGAAAATCAGAAATCTCCCTCTTCATGTTGTCCCACCAAAAATGATCCATCAGATATCTATACATTTTGGTGCTCCCAGGGTGTATAGATAAATTGGAACTATGAGCATCGTCCAACAATTCTCTTTTTAGATCAGGAATATTGGGTACACAAAATCTCTTCCCAAATTTCAAAATTCCATCTTCATATAAAAATTCACTCAATCTCCCATCATTCACAGATTTAATCTTCTTTTGAAACTCTTCATCATCGGTATGAGAACTCTTTATCATTTCTAGTAAAACTGGTTTGGCAACCATTTAAAAAATCAACGATGTTTCACCATCCATGGAGATTCCCATATCCAACTTTACTATATCCATGTAAATAGGATCCTTTCCATGTCTCATCTAATTCAAAACACCATGATAATTTCTACTCAAAGAATCTTCCACCATATTTTCCTTCCCCGGGTGGTAGTCTATCATGAAATCATAATCCTAGTGTAGTTCAAGCCATCAACTTTGCCACATGTTGAGTACTTTCTGTGAGAAAATATACTTTAAACTCTTATGATAATTATAAATATCCTATTCTTCACCATAGAGATAATATCTCCATATCTTCAAAGAAAATATTACAACAGCTAATTCAAGATCATTATTAGGATAGTTTTGCTCATGAATTTTCAGATGTCGTGATGCTTAGGGAATAACTCTATCATTCTGCATAAGGAAACAACCAAGTCCTTTCTTTGATGCCTCACTATAAATAACGAACCCAGAATTCCCTGAAGGTAGAGTCAATATATGATCATTGAATAATATTCTCTTCAGTTATTCAAAATATTCTTCACACTCTTTTTTCCAGACAAATTTAACCCCTTTATGTGAGAGCTTCATTAATGGGTTATCAAATAGGGAAAAATTCTGGACGAAACGTCGATAATAACCTGATAACCCTATAAAAATGAAAACCTTGGTTATACTCAATGGTGCTTTCTATTATTTGATTTCCTTGTACATAGAAGGATTAATGAAAATTCCATCATTAGAGACAATATTTCCAAGAAAGGAAATATCTTAAAGCAAGAATTCACACTTGCTAAACATCCAATATAATTAATGTCTTCTAGGAGTCTATAGGATAATTCACAATTTATTTTCATGGTCATTGTAGATTTTGTAATATACCAATATATCATCAATAAATACCACTACCAAATCATCAAGATATTCCTTGAAATATTTGTTCATTAGATCCATGAAACATGAGGGTGAATTAGTCAGCCCAATAATAATTACTGTAAAATCGTAATGCCCATACCTGGTTTGAAATTCTTTATTCGGAATGTCTTTCTTCTTCACACACAACTGATGGTATCCAGATCGAAGGTCAATCTTTGAAAATTATTGAGCTCCATGCAGTTGGTAAAATAAATCATCAATATGGGGTAGGGGATACTTGTTCTTTATTCTTATAGCATTGATTTCGGTGTAGTCGATACATAACCTCATGGATCCATATTTCTTCTTAACAAAAAGGACAGGAGATCCCCATTGATAAACAGTAGGTCAAATAAATCCCTTATTAATCAATTCCTCGAGTTGTTTCATTAGTTCAATTAATTCCACAGTGGCCATTCTATAAGGGGTCTTCGATATGGGCCTTGATCTAGGAATTAAATCAATGGAAAACTCAATTTATGGTTCTGGATGATGTCCGGGTAATTCATCTGGGAACACATCAACATATTCTCTCACAATAGTAACATCCTTTATTTGAACATTCCTTTCCTCAAACACAGTCATTTTATTCTATTCCTTACCAATAATTGAATTTAGTTGGGCCACTGGGGGTCGAACTAGATATGAATTGGGTGGTGAAGAATCTGCTCTAAAGATATGGTGTTCCTTATCATCATCCTAAAAAATTGTAACCTCCTTCTTCCTACAATAAATCTTCCCATCATGGTATAAAAGCCAATCCATACCAAGGATTATTTCAAATTCAATCATTGGTATGACGATGAGATCGAAAGATAAAGAAAATTTATATTCCATAATGGGGACAGATCCACAAAACTTTGTAGCAATGATACTTCCCATAAGATTTTTAATTGACAATCCCTTGTTAGATCAAATTGGAAATATATAATTTTTGTAGAAAACTGGGAAGAAATGAAACAATGCAATGATCCAGAATCCAATTAAGCATTGGCTAAACTTGAGGAAACCATTAAATTACCTGCCACCACGTCTTTCGAAGATTCTACCTCAGATGTAGTGATAGCATAATCTTGTCCATGATCCGTTGTAATTATCTTAGGTATGTTTCCCTGACGATTAGGAAATTCATTTGAATAAAGTCCCATCTCCTTGCAATTGTATCACTGAACATCAGTATCTTCTTTCTTCCCTTTGCAATCACGAGCTTGGTGGCCTTTTTCTCTACACTTGAAACAGACACCCTATAAGGCCCCAACCTTAAACCTTACTTAATCTTGAGTTATTACAAGACTACACATTTAGTATCTTTTCAAGATTAGAGTTTTAGAGAATTAGATCATAAAACATTAATTACATTACACATTTAAACAAAGTGGTTACATAAAAGATATTATTAATTTTTTCCATCAACAGAAACATATTTAAAATAAAACATGGATTATTTCTTGACACTTCCTTGACACTATCATCATATCATGTACTTTTCCCTTGACATGTGAAAAACATTTCAAAAACATTGGATGAGCATTAAAGCTCGGTAAGGGTTATAAAAATATGGAAAGGAAACATGAGTTCATATATACATAGGAATTAAATCATACATTACCCATAAAACATAGGTACTTTAACATACCTCATCAAATCATGAATAAATCATAGAAATCATAAGACATAAAGGTAAGTTGAGGCATTCATAACATTCTTACGTAGGGAGTAACCCTCTTGGTTTAGTTTGGAATACCCATCACAGTATATTACTTAAATATTTCCAGAGAAACCTTAACGTTTCACTCCTTCGCATTAACCACTACATTAGAGATCTATATCGGGCTTGCCCTCCCTTAGTTTATCACGGAACCACCCATCTTCATAATAATTCTCAGGAACCACAACGTAATCGTATCCTATAAAACATGCATAAAGGAAACAAAACATTTCCACCTTTCAATCACAAGATATCAATACAAATCATTGATATAAAAACATTATGAAAACCATTTTCAATACCAAAATAAATGAAAAGTAAAACATGGAATTTATTTTTCTTTAAAAAAAGTATGGCTTGTAGAGGAAGCCGAAACTCAAATAATGGTCACAGTAGCGGAGAAGTCATTGTAACCGCATACGTACGACAAAAAAACATTCCGTGTTGTCTTTTAGTAAACTCTTCATATAAAAAAGAATCCATTTGAATAAACGTAAAAGTCAAAGGGTTTTATACACCTTATAAAATAAGGATGTGTATAAAAAAAATATTCCTCAATGAAAAGAGATTGAGACGAAGTCCCATAACTCATATCCGACATGACTTGATCGTTCTTTAATATCCTGAATAATAAACTTGAGTTAATTTCTAATTTCGTAAAAACCTTTTTCAACTACATTATTCCTTTTATATCACTTATTACCATGTCTTGAACACTATTTAATTATTTTAGTTAATAACGGTCATTTTAAAGATCATTGGTACTTGAGCCAAAATATGCTCTATATAATTACAGGTCGTTAATGTATCCATTATATCCAGAGTTATACTCATGATTTAGATATCAAACATATCATATATATCCTTTATATACATGATTTATAATATTACATAATGTTTAGAGGTAAGAAATGAAATGCACCGTTCATGAAGACGGTAAGTCGTACGCATGCATGAACGCTACATTCATTTATATTTAATATTTTATGGAATGGAATCATAATGATATAAAGTTATATTATAATTACATTATAATATCATATATAATATCAATAATGACATCCTTTATACATCCCACATATGGCATTAACGAGTCAAATCACTTTGAGGGGGCGGTAGTCCGCACTTCCTAAAATGAAGATATCATGTTTACCCATAATGGAAACCATAAAGGTAAGTCATAAATGAAAAATACAGAATCTTAAGTATAACATAAACCTATTATATATCATAGAAAAATATAGTGTCATCTTAATGGCCACCTTTGAAGGTGTTAAAATAATATTGAACAATCATCGTTTCGTGAGGAAGAAATTTTCCATCCACAGAAATAGTATGTTCTTTAACCATTAGATGTAGGTGTGTGTATGTGTAGCTTGAATACTTCTTATAACAACATCATAGTATATGTAAGATACTGGTGTTGTTACAAAAGAAATGAATAAAAATAGTTTAGGGGGTTGGAGAAGCAAAATAAAACATAAGAACACAAAGGAAGACACTACCGTAAAATCGGGTAACTCTTTTTGATTTGAGATCAAAGGATTCCTTGGGAATACTTATGCCCAATGTGAGGATTCTATGAGGTAGAGTGGGATTTGCAGAGACATAATGGGCAGGGTTTGGCCGATCCAAAGGCTTTGGAAGTGTGAGTAAGGTGGTAGAGGTGGGTTCCTTTTATAAGAGGAGAGGAGGGGCACTCTTCGAAAGTAAAGAAATGTTACTTTATTTTAAAATGTGTTTCGGATTTAAAAGGTCCCACATTGATATAAGTCGAGGATAAGGTGATAAGGTTTCGAAATCCACCCATCCAATAGGTTTTGGACATCTGTAGGTCATAGATTTTACATTATATTTTCATTTTATTTAAATCTTTAAATAATGAGGTAATCGTTGCATCATCATGATGTCATAAATAATTTAATTTATTTAATGTCTAAAAATTATAAAAAAAATAATACGATGTAGGAAATCTTTTTAGATTTCCAATGACTATTTATAGTCAAATAGATAACTTGTATATGCCAATTTAAAAATTGTTTTAGTAAAACAACTCATGTTTGTGTCATTTTTATTTTAACATTAAATAAAAAGATATTAATGTCACTTTCCTACCAAAGTGACTCCATGGGGCCCCCATGTTGACCCATGGATTTTATTGGTCGGAAATGAAACATCCAGTAAGGTTAGGACAAGTTTCAAGCTCATCTCATATTATTAAAACATTATTCTTACCTTAAATTACACTAATTACCTACAATCGTGATTAAAAACTTAAAAGTTACTATTCACCAAAAAATTATTTTAGTCCAATTGAACCACATTTTACTTATTAATGACAACCAAGTATGTCGGATTTTTGAAATTAAAACCACAGAGTTGGTAAAATTTTATTTAAATGAAAAATCATTTTTTATAAGTACCACATTGTGGTTTCACTATTCATTAAAAATTGAAATTTTCCAGAAAAAAACGAAAACTCCACCCAAAGATATATTTGATATTCCGAACTCAAAAAAGATGTATATTTTAAAAAATTCAAGAAATATAAGTTGCATTAATTAATTTAATAATTAATTCTCACTGTCAGAGTAAATAGCGTGTTTTTATGAAACAATAAGTATCAAAAGATTGACACTAGTTTAAGTCCAATATCAAAGTGAAATTAATTTCAATGACCAATATTGGATTAAATGGTAAAAATATATTCTAATTGAACATTAAAACCAATTCAAAATATAATATAATAATATGAATAAATTAGATTAAAAAGTGGTTTTGAATTAAAATACAACATTTTTCAGTATTCATTAAAAAAATGAACTTTATATGAAAAAACCAAAAAATCACACAAAGTAAATTTTGATGTACCAATCAAAAAGAAGAAGATAATTTTGACAAATAGAGGTTATAAAATTGTCAAAAGATTGATTTAATAGATGGTTTTCTATCAAAAGGTAGTAAAACAATCTTTTAAAAATATTAGTGTATTCCATGCTTCTGATTGGATTTATTCTCATTTTAAGCTTATAAAACACTATCTAATTCATTAATAGACATAGATAAAAATATATATTATTCATTAATTACTTGGGATGTTACATCCTTCCCCCTTTAAAAAATTGCGTCCCCGCAATTCATTTACTTATCGAATAACTGGGGGTATTTTTCCCTCATTGCATTTTCAGATTCCCAGGTTGCCTCTTCAGTCATGTGGTTTTTCCACAAAACCTTTACCTGGTAAATCACCTTATTCAGTAACATTTTCTCCCTATGGTCAAGAATCTGGACCGATTGTTCCTCATAAGACAGGTTCCCTTCTAGCTGAACTACCTCTAGACTCAAAACATGAGATGGATCTGGCATATACTTTCTCAACATCGAAACCTGAAAAAACATTGTGTACCTGAGATAAATTCATAGGTAAAGCCACTCGGTAAGCACCTGATCCAACTCTCTCCAGAATATCATATAGTCCAAGGAACCTTGGGCTCAACTTTCCTTTCTTACCAAATCGCATCACACATTTCCATGGTGACACGTTTAGAAAAACATGATCACCTACCTTAAAAGAGAGATCCATCCTCCTGTTGTCCGCAAAACTCTTCTTCCTGCTCTGAGCTGTTCTCATGTGATTCGATATCAGCAGGACTTTTTCTACCATCTCTTCTACCAATTCTGGTCCCATCAACTTCCTTTCACCCACTTCATCCCAGAAAGTTGTAGTTCAACACCGCTTCCCATATAATGCCTGAAATGGTGCCATCTGTATATTGGAATGAAAACTGTTATTATAAAAAAATTCAACCAAATAAAGATGTTGGTCCCAAATTCCATGATAATCAATCGAACAAGCATGTAGAATATCCTCCAAAGTCTGGATCATTCATTCTGACTGCCCATCTGATTGAGGATGAAAAGCTATAATAAAATTTAATTCAGTACCCAACGACTTCTGAATGCCTTTCCAGAAGTTAGAAGTGAACCTGGGATCTCGGTCAGATACAATGGAGAGAGGAACTCCATGTAACCTGACTACCTCATTAATATACAAATGGTAAAGATGATCTTGAGAAAAAGTATCTCGTATATCAAGGAAATGAGCAGATTTGGTCAAGCGATCAACAATAACCCAGATTGCATTATTACCTTGAGATGTCTTCAGTAATCCCACAACAAAGTCCATGGATATATTCTATCATTTCCACTCTGGCACAGGTAAAAGCTGAAACATCCCTTTCGGTAACAACCAACCTTCTTTAACAAGTTGAAAAGTCAAACATTACACAGTAAAATAAGCAATATCTCTTTTCATTTTGTCCCACCAGTAATACTCCCGAAGATCTCTATACATCTTAGTACTACCTGGATGAACTGAAAATAGAAAACTATAAGCTTCACATAACAACTCTCTCTTCAACTGTGAATAACAAGGCACACACAATCTCTTCCCAAATCTCAAAACACAGTCATTATCAATGTTGAATTCAGGCAACTTACCCTTCTGAACCAGCTCTACCTTTTTCTGCAACTCACTGTCTTGCTTCTTAGCTTGGATGATTCTATCTGATAGAGATGATCTCACTGATACCTGAAACAAAACAGAATAACATCATGCACCAACAACTTCTATGCCAAAGTTCATCAAATCATAAACCAAAGGATCTCATTCCAAAAGTAGCATGGTTAAGAAGCATTAATTTTCTGACTCAAAGCATCAGCCACATTATATTCTTTTCCCGGATGGTAATGAATTTTACATTCATAATCCTTGATTAATTCCATCCATCTCCTATGTCTCGTGTTCAACTCTTTCTGAGTGAATATATACTTTAAACTTTTGTGATCAGTATATATTTCACACTTTACTCCATACAAATGATGCCTCCAAATTTTTAAAGCGAAAACAACAACAGCTAATTCCAAATCATGTGTAGGTTAATTTGCCTCATGAGTTTTAAACTGTTGTGAAGAATATGAAATTACCTGATCATTCTGCAATAGGATAAAACCAAGTCCATTCAATGAAGAATCAATGTATATAACAAACTCACCATTCCTGGAAGGTAGTGCAAAAACTGGAGCATTCACCAATCTTCTTTTCAGTTCCTGAAAACAATCATCACATTGTTTTGTCCAGATATTCTTAACACCCTTCCGAGATAGCTTCGTCATTGGACTAGATAACTGTGAAAAATTTCTAACAATCCTTCGGTAATATCTTGCCAAACCAAGGAAGCTACGAATATTAGTTACATTTTTGGGTCTTGGCCATTCTTCAAAATCCTTTGTTTTTGCAGGAACAACAGTTATCCCATATTTAGAAACAATATGAACAAGGAAAAAATTGTGTTACAACCAAAAATCACACTTTCTAAATTTTCAATACAATTTCTTTTCTTTTAAGGTTTGCAAAATAACCCTTAAATATCTTTCATGCTCTTTTTTACTTTTAGAAAACACCAAAATATCATCAATGAAAAAAACCACAAACATATCCAAGAACACATGGAAAATTCTATTCATTAAGTCCATGAATACAAAAGGTGCATTGGTTATCCCAAAAGGAAGTACTACAAATTCATAATGACCATATCTTGTACAAAATGTAGTCTTAGGAACATCTGCTTGCTTTACCTCCAGTTGACGGTACCCCGATCTCAGGTCAATCTATGAAAAATACTGAGCTCCCTAGAGCTGATCAAACAAATCATCGATATGAGGCAATGGGTATTTTTTATTAATAGTGATGTTATTCAAGGATCTATAATCAATGAAAAGTCTCATAGAACCATCTTTATTTATGAAAAATAAAATAGGAGCACGCCATGGTGATGTTCTTGGTCGAATGAAACCTTTATGTAATAAATAATGCAATTGCTCCTTCAACTCTAAGAGTTCAATTTGAGCCATTCGATAAGGGGGTTTTGAAATTGGCTTAGCATCAGGAACTAAGTAAACAGTAAACTCAACTTCCCGATCTAGTATTATTCATGGAAACTCATCAGGAAAAACATCAGGATACTCATTTACCACTGGCACATCATTAACCTGAACATTTCCCTTGTTTTCAACAATATGTGCAAGTTAACATTCATTTCCATCTTTTAAAAGTTTCTCAGCCTCTTGATATGTTATCAAAAGTAAGGTTTCATTATTTTACACAAAATGAATGTCTTTCTGAAAAGAAACTTCTTTATCTCTCCATTCAATCATAGAATGGTAAATAGAGAGCCAATCCATACCCAGGATAACATCAAACGCTACTAGAGGTAAAACAATAAGGTTCTCAAGTAGGTTCATTCCACGGATAAGGATAGGAAGATTCATATAAATTCTTTTTGCCTCAACATTTCCCCCATGTGTTTTTACCACAAGTTCAAGAGTCATTTCTTGAGATGGTATTCCCATTTTACTAGAAAAGGTTTCAGAGATGAAAGAATGTGTAGTCCCCGAATCAAACAACACACTGGCATAATTTGAAAAAACAAACAATGTACTTGTTACAACTTCATTTGATGGCCCGACATATGCTGAAGTAGTTTCAACAGACTTCACCACCCCTTTCTTCTTGTAGTCTAACTGCTTCCCATCACTCAATCTCTTTGTCGGACACTCATTTGCATAGTGACCCATCTCATTGCACTTAAAAAGTTTCACAAACTGTAAATCAAATTTGGTCGTACCATTACCCTGATCTTTTTCAGTTCAATCATGATCCTTATGTCCCATCATATCGCATCTGTAGCAATTTACAGACTTCAGAAGTCATTCCCCAACATGCCTTTTCCCACATTTATCACAAACTAGAATCGTATTTTTCATACCGTCAGACCTTTTGGAATAATTCTTCCCTTTCTCCTGCAACCTCAGTCTCTTCTTCACATGGTTGTTATAGTACACATGATCATCAGCAAACTCCATTTCCACCTTCTCAGCACATCAAATAAGCTTTTCATAACTTTTGAACTCACGAGAAGATAATGCCCTTAGATATTTTGTCTTTAATCATGAATAAAAACGATTGATTTTACTATCAAGGTCTCGGATAAAATTTGGAGCAAACCTTTCCAATCGAGTGAAACTTTCTACATAGGCAACCACTGAGTCTTCCTCTTACCTCAATTCCATGAATTGTTGATCTATCCTAAGTCGAACAGCCTTAGGAAAATACTTCTCAAGAAACATACCTTTAAATTCATCCCAGTTGAGAGTATCAATCTCATCAGCGTACCTGATATTTCTAACCATCGACCACCACTGATCTGCTTCACCCTCCAAACGGTAAATAGAAAGACTAACCTTTTGATTATTTGAACACCCCATGACATCGAAAATCTTCTCTAGTGCTTTAATCCACCCTTCAGCTAGAACATGGTCAGATGATCCTCTGAATAATGGGGGATGTTGCCTCATGAAATGTTCCACCACTGACATGTTCCTCTGCGGTTGATCTGCCTGATCTCGTGCATGGATACCACCACCATTTATTGCTTGAGTCAATTACGCCATTACTGCAACAAACATTTCAGTTACAATTCCGACCATCTCAGGATGCTGATTCGGAAGGTTATTTCCTTCAATATGCTTTCCTAGAACTGCTTCCCTGTTTCCTCTGTGGAAAACCATTCTGAACAAACATGTCCTACATGAAGCAACATGGTAATCTTCAAATTCTATATCATTTCAATTTGACCATAAAAAAAATATTTTTGGATAATCATTTAATAAAATTCTAACTACTAAAGTTACCCAAACCTCCCTTTGATACCAACTATATGGCTCCATCCTTAAACCTTACTTAATCTTGAGTTATTACAAGATTAAACATTGGGGATCTTTTCAGGTTTAGAGTTTTAGAGAATTAGATCATAAAACATTCAATACATTCCACATTTAAACAAAGTGGTTAAATAAAAGATAGTATTCATTTTTTCAATCAACGGAAACATATTTAAAATAAAACATGGATTCTTTCTTGACACTTCCTTGACACTATCATCATATCATGTACCATTCCCTTGACCTGTGAAAAACATTTCAAAAACATGGGATGAGCATAAAAGTTCAGTAAGGGTTATAAAAATATGGAAATGAAACATGAGTTCATATATACATAGGAATGAAATCATACATTACCCATAAAACATAGGTGCTTTAACATACCTCATAAAATCATGAATAAATCATAAAAATCAAAAGACATAAAGGTCACTGGAGGCATTCATAACATTCTTACGTAGGGAGTAACCCTCTTGGTTACGTTTGGAATACCCATCACAATATATTGCCTAAATATTTTTGGAGAAACCTTAACTTTTCACTCCTTCACGTTACCCAATGCATTGGAGAGCTATATCGGGCTCACCCGCCCTTAGTTTATCACAAAACCACCCGTCTTCATAATAATACCCATGAACCACAACATAATCGTATGACATAAAACATGCATAAAGGAAGCATAACATTTCTACCATTCAATCACATGATATCAATACAACACCTTAATATAAAGACAATATGAAAACCATTTTCAATAACAAAATAATAGAAAATTAAAACATGGTATTTATTTTCCTTTAAAAAAATTATGGCTTGTAGAGGAAGCCAAAACTCAAATAATGGTCACGGCAGCAGAGAAGTCGTTGTCGTCTCATACGTACGACAAAAAAAAATTCCCTTTTGTCGTTTAGTAAATGATTCATTTAAAAAATATTTCTTTTGAATAAACATAAATTTCAAAGGGTTTTATACACTGTATAAAAGAATGATGTGTTTAAAACAGAATATACCTCAATGAAAGGAGATTGAGACGAAGTCCCATACCTAGTATTCGACTTGACTTTATCGTTATTTAATCTCCTGAATAATATACTTTAGTTACTTTCTACTTGATTAAGAACCTTTTCCAAGTTCATTATTCCTTTTATATCACTTATTATCTTGTCATGAACACTGTGTAAATATATTAGTTAATAACGGTCGTTTTAACGATCATTGGTACTTGAGCCAAAATAAGCTCATTATAATTAAAATTCGTTCATGTATCGATTATATCCAGAGTTATACTCATGATTTAGATATCATAAATATCATATATATCCAATATATACATGAATTTATAATATTACATAATATTTAGAGGTAAGAAATGAAATGCACCGTTCATGGAGACGGTAAGCCGTACGTACGGATGAATGTTACTTTCATTTCTATTTCATATTTTATGGAATGGAATCATAATGATATAAAGTTATATTATAATTCTATTATAATATAATATATAATATCATTAATTACTTCCTTTATATGTCCCACATATGGAATTAACGAATCAAATCACTTTGAGGGGGCAGTAGTCCGCACTTCCTAAAATGAAGATATCGCTTTTACCAATAATGGAAACTAAGGTATGCCATAAATGAAAAATACAGAAGCTTAAGTAAGACATAATAATATTATATATCATATATAAATATAGTTTCATCTTAATGGACACCTTTGAAGGTGTTAAAAGAATATTGAACAATCATCGTTTCGTGAGGCAGAAATTCGCCATCCACGGAAACAATATATTCTTTAACCATTAGATGTAGGTGTGTGTAACTGTATCTCTAATACTTATTATAACAACATCTTAGTATATGTTAGATACTGGTTTTGTTACAAAATAAATTAATAAAATAGTTTAGGGGGTTGGAGAAGCAAAATAAAACATAAGAACACAAGAGATGACACTACCATTAAATCGGGTAACTCTTTTTTATTTGAGCTCAAAGGCTTCCTTGGAAAGACTTCTGCCCAATGTGAGGCTTCTAGGAGTTATAGAGGGATTTGGAGAGACAAAATGGGTAGGGGTTGGCCAAGAAAATGGCTTTGGAAGTGTGGGTATGGTTGTAGAGGTGGGGGCCTTTTATAAGAGGAGGGGAGGGGCTCTCTTGGAACGTAAAGAAATGTTACTTTATTTTAAAATAAGTTTCGGATTTAAAAGGTCCCACATTGATATAATTATAGGATAAGGTGATAAGGGTTCTAAATCCACCCATAAAATATGTTTTTTACATGTTTAGGTCATAGATTTTACATTATCTTTTCATTTTATTTAAATCGTTAAATAATGAGGTAATCGATGCATCATCATGATGTCATAAATAATTTAATTTATATTATGTCTAAAAATTATAAAACAAATACAATGATGTAGGAAATATTTTTAGATTTTCTATGACTATTTATAGTCAAAAATCTTACTTTTATAACCCCATGTAAAAATTGTTTTATTAAAACAACTCATGTTTGTGTCATTTTTATTTTAACATTAATTAAAAAGATATTAATGTCATTTTCCTACCAATGTGGCTCCATTGGGTCCCCAAGTTGACACATGGATTGTATTGGTCGGCCATGACACATCCAATAATGTTATGACATGTTTCAAGCTCATATCATATTATTAAAACATTATTCGTACCTTAAATTACACTAATAGCCTCTAATCGCGATTAAAAACGTGAAAGTTACTATTCACCAAAAAATTATTTTAATCCTAATGAACCACGTTTTACTTCTTAATAACAACCATGTATGTCTGATTTTTGAAATTCAAACCACAGAGGTGGTAAAATATCATTTAAACGAAAAATCTGTTTTTATAAGTACCACTTAGTGGTTTCACTATTCATCAAAAATTGAAGTTTTCCAGAAAAAAACCAAAACTTCACCCTAATCTATATTTGATATTCTGAATTTAAAAAATGATGTCTATTTTACAAAATTAAAAACATATAAGTTTCATTAATTAATTTAATAATTAATTCCCACTGTCATAGCAAATAGCGTGTTTTTATGAAACAATAAGTATCAAAAGATAGACACTAGTTTAGGTCCAATTTCAAAGTGAAATTAATTTCAACGACCACTGTTGGACTAAATGGTAAAAATATATTCTAATTGAACTTTAAAACCAATTCAAAATATAATATAATCATATAAATAAATTAGATTAAAAATGGGTTTTGAATTAAAATACAACATTTTTCACTATTCATTAAAAATATGAACATTATCGGAAAAATACCAAAAATTCACACATAGTAAATTTTGTTGTCCCAATCATAAATAATAAGTTTATTTTTGCAAATAGAGCTTATAAAATTTTCAAAATATATATTTAAATGATGGTTTTCCATCAAAAGGCAGTAAAACAATCTTTTAAAAATATTAGTGTATTCCATGCTTAAGATTGGATTTATTCTCATTTTAAGCCTCTAAAACACTATCTAATTCATTAATAGACATAGATAAAAATATATATTATTCATTACTTACATGGTATGTTACACACCCATTCCCTTAAAACAAGTACTAGGGTGTTTCTTAACACGTTTACTGCTGGATGGATAATCAAATTTTCCCTTATTCCACTTACATCCATTTCCAGAGTGATAATCGTATCTATTCTTCTCTTGATTTTCTTTAAATTCATAAGACATAGAGAATTCCTTTTCTGTCTTGATAGCACATGAGACAATATCTTCATATGACGAGAAGGATTGTGATATTACTGTTCGAAGAAGAAATATTTATAACCCATAAACAAAATGATCAATCTTACTCCTCAGGTTACGTATATAATTTGCTGCATGTCTCACTAACCATGTAAAGTTAGCTTCATAATTTGTGACATATTCATTCACCATTTGTTTCAGACTCAGAAATTGCCTTTCTATATCTTCTTGATGGTCACGAGGAAAGTATTTTTCTAAGAAAATCTCTTTGAACTCTCTTTATTACATATTTTACACTTCATCAACTTCATTTGTGTTTCGAATCAATGACCACCATTGGTCAGAATCTCTAGTGAGATGGTAAACTACCATTATAACTTTTTCCTTTTCACTACTCCCCATGGCATGGAATATTTTCTCTAAGGAATTTATCCATTGCTCAGTTACTAAGGTATTTGTACTTCCATTGAATATTGGTGGTTGTTTCCACACGAAGAAGTCTAACATTGATCCTCCACATTGTAGATCAGGGTGCTCCACACTGGTAAGGTTATTATTCATAACCTGGGTGAGTTGTCCCAGTATGGTGATTAGCTGATCAAAACAAGTTGCATCACCAGCTCCACTATAATTATCTTGAGTAGGAGAGAAATACCTACATGGAGTGCATGCATTGATACAGTTTACATTACTTCTACTAAGTCCCATTTCTAAACAATGGCATAAACTAGATCAGTTTATGAATCAAAATACAAAATTCCATACTTGTAAAACACTTAAAAAAATTGAACAATTTATAGATATAATCCATAATCATAAAAATGTTTTCATTGATAAGTATATACTCATAAACCCTTCATAATAGTTTTTAAATAAAATGAGATTTATCCTATGAAAATCCACCAGGAGTGTCGTAACCAAGAGTACAACAAGACCCATTGTCGTGCACCAGTTCCCGTTCGATTCTAGCTCAAATCGGTGTTTTTGGGTATTATCTCTAATTACATCTGTGCTAGAGCCGCATATACCTGCTTGTATCCAGACAGTGTTGTATTTCTTGGAAAACTCAGAAAATCTATACAATACCAAAATTCTAGGAAGTTATTCTATACTAATTTTCAAAGTCCATCTTATGTCTCTCTGCTCTAATGAGATTTTATCTAAATCTATCTCCCATGGTTTGTACTAAACTTCATTTGATACCAATTGTAATGCCTCGACCCCAGTTACCCAGAGTCAGTTCATTATTACATAACATTGGCATGATCAGAAATGATCATGTCTCGAAAGACCGATTAGTTTAATAGCCTTGGAAACTCTTGATACATTAATAAAGTTTACATTACATCAGAAAGTGAAAACTACAAAAAACATCTTGTCTCCACACTCATATCCCCTTATACTATCCCTGATGGTCATTCATAAAATACTTCTTCACATCTTGGGAAAAATAAAACATAGAATGGGGTGAGCTCAAATGCCCATTAAGGATAAAAATATAGCAGAATTTTTATAAATAACCAAAAACATTTAAAGCAATGTATAACTAAAAAAATCCTTTTAAACTTGAACATAAACATAATATGGCAGAAATAAAATGAAATAATTCCATTTACATATTCACATGGATATTTTTCAAATCGAATAATAACATGCAATATCAATAACAACTTTCATAATGATGGAATGCATAATGCCATACTATCATAACCACATACTCATGGCCTTGTGCCAAGACTAAAAATAAGATTTAGACAAGGCCTTATGCCAAGACATTAGTTTGTCTCATGAGACCAACCGATGCATTGAAGAGCTATAGAGGGCTCCACCCGTCACTTATTAAGTCCAATGCATTCTTCATATGAACAAGTTTTAACATAACATATACATTCAAATTAAAACTAGGATACAAAATGTCAATACTTTATCCAAAAACAATGAATGGTATAAAAATAACACACCCACAATCAAACATATCACAAAACCTTCAATACTATATGGATGTTTTGTATCATAATAAATGAACTTCAAATACGCTTAAAATCCATCAAAGGATGTTGACATAAATGAAATCAAAACTATTTTAGAGAAATATCTATTTTATTGAAATCATATAAATGTCACATAATTATAAAATAAAACATTTACTTTGAAAATATTCTTATAATATTGTAAGGGAATCTTATAAGAATTTATAATGGTGTAAAATAGTCACACGCGCCGTATAAGTCAAAAAAACATTCTTACCTAATTTCTATCAAAAAGGTTGTAAAGGACATTGTTTGGAAAAAAATTGAAAGATTGCATTATAAAAATATTACAAAAGGTCAACAAGGGTATAAAAAACTTCAACCCATAGTGAATAAAATAGTAAGAATGATTTGAAATTCATTTTTTAGAAACATGGATGTGGATGATAATGAGGTCCTAGTAGATAATTATATGTAATCAAGCTCGGATAATAGAGATTGTAAAATTAACCCTTACCTTGTACTTTTCATTGGTTGAGGGTAGGTTAACCTCCTGTATAATGGTGAAATAATTGTTATTAAATTATTCAAGAATCATATACAATAATATGATATAATATATGATCTTTTATCATTGTTTTGTAAACAATATCGTAGTATTATCCTCATTTCGGGTGTTAACTTACTCATTTTATTTTATATGTTTTGTTACATAAGCCATGTTTGTTATGTATAGGATATATATTATTCATATACAGAATAATATCCAGTCCTTAAACATTATTTTTAATCATCAAATTAAAAATATACTTGAATGGATACGATGAGAAATGAATCTCATCGCCTTCTTGGAGACAGTATTCCATATGTACGCACGAGCGACAATATCCTTATTTTGATATTAAAAGAATATATAATTGGATGTTATGTCATATATACAGAATAATTATAAAGTTATATTATTTATAACAAAAATTAGAAATGATTATCATACCCATCAAAATAATAATGATTTGAATAACAATTACACCACGACTTGGAGTCGGTAAGCCGTACGTATGCACGTATGGTGACATTTCATTCAAAGGATGGATAGAATACTGAATATGGTTGTACCATATTTTTAATAACATCACAGTATATATATGATATTGGAGTTATTATTTTAGAATGTGAAATACAAAGAAAGTAGATGTTGAAGAAGGAAGGAACTTGAAAGAGGTTGGTGAAAACATTACCTCTTCTTCGGGTTCTTCCTTTTGATTTGATCAAAAGAGCTCCTTATGTTGTCTTTATGATCAAACTAAGGCTTCTAGTTTTATGTTAGGGATATTTAGAGAATATTTGGGTAGAATTTTGCCGATCCAAAAGGCATTGAAAGTGTGAATTAAAGGGAAGGGTAAGTGACCTTTTATATGAGGGGTGAGGGGTACCTTTGGAAAAGCTAGAAATATTATTTTATAATAAATACATAATCTGTTTCTAATGGCTCCAAAGGGGATTATTTAAAGATTAAGGTGGGTATGGGTCTAAATCCTTTCATATAATAGATTTCAGATAGGTTTGGGTTAATATATTAACCTTTTCATTTATATTTAACTTTTCGTTAAATAGTTTGACATTTACCATGTCTCTTTTTATTTTTTTATTATATAGTTAATAAACATACTATATACATCCAAGATACCCTCAAGTGGTCCATTAATAATAAAACTATCATTATATAAGTCATTTGTCCTAAACTTTGATTTTTAGGAATATAATATCAATTAATAATATAATATGTTTTTAAAAAACTCTCTTTTGTCAATTTTGACACTATTGGGTATTTTGTTTTTGATAATTTCATAACATCATTATAACTTCCAAAACATTTTATATAACCAATAATAATATGTAATATTAACCTATAAAATTATTTTCAATCATAAAAATCCTCAAATAACTATTATTTTCATATTTATAATATCAATTATTTTAATATTTCAATAATTAGGTAATTACTGCATCACCATTGTGTCATAAATAAATTAAATTATTTAGTTTTTAAAAAATATAAATAAAATATCATTATGTACGAATTTTTTTTATATTTTTAATGAATATTTACAATCTAATTTATCTTATGTATAACCCTATATTAAAATTTTTAAGTTATTAAACATTGATGTTAACTCTTTTAACTATTCTTTGAATTAAATAATAATAAATGTCTTAATCTAATCCAAGTAGACCTAAATGATAATATTTTATTCCTAAGGTTGTTCTGTGTTGAGATACACTTGTCTAATAGAATTAGAACATGTGGTATGGTAATATTAATATCATTTTTACCCTTAATTACCCTATTTACTTATAACCGTGGTAAATAAAATTAAAAAGTCACCATTCACCAAAAAATATTTTTATCTCATTGAACGACATTATAGTACATGATATTAACTGTGTCTCTCATATTCTTTAAATTACACACATAGAAGCAGTAAAATTCATTTTTATGTTAATTTCCTAATTCTCCTAGGAGGTGGGTAAAAGACGGCGATATGTTCAATAAAAGTTTTTATTATCTAAAATTATTCTAAACTAACTACAATGAATTAAATTGAACATATATACTTATTATGTATCTATTTTGACCGTAATAAAATTCAAATAAAATAAATATTTATTTAAATTAAATTTTGGTTTAAAACTATAACTCAGTGTTTTTCCCTATACATCAAAAATTGAAAGTTTTCAGAAATATACCAAAACATTATCCTAGGATAATTTCGATATTCAGAATCCAAAAATGAATCCCATTTTGAAAGATAGAATTTATAAAATTTCAAAATATGGGTATTTTTTCCATAATGGCTAGTTTGATTGGTTGTGGTGTGTGTTAGAACTCAATGTTGCATACAAAACATGCTACTGTATTATTCAAATAGAAGCGTATCGTGGAAGGTTGGGGTGATACACATAATGGGGACCCTGATTGCAAGACATGATGTGCTCATATATCCACAGGGCAGGCACCTGATGGATTTTTTGAAGGTGGGGAGCACATAATTCTTTTCAGAGGCTGTACTATGGTGCCACTTCCACTTTTTGAGGAAGTGTTGAGGGAGTTCCACACATCCCCTCTATCGGTGCATCATAGAGTGGAAAAGATGTACCATGACATCTGGTGAAAGCAATGGTGGCCTTGGATGAATAAAGTAATAGTAGAGTTTGTCTATCAATGACTCACTTGTCAGTAATTGAAATCGGGGCACCAGGTAATAGAAGGCTTGGTGTATCATTTAGAGGTCCCACAATGGATGTTTGATGGTATATCCATGTACTTCATGACATGAATTCCACGTACATCTAGGGTTCAGGACTTGATTTGTGTGATCATCCACCAGCTCACCAAGTCGGCTCACTTCCAACCGATTAGAGAGAACGGTTCTGTTGAGAGCTTGGGACTCCTCTATGTGAAGGTGATTTTGTGGCTACATGGGGTACCTTCAATGATTGTCTCCTATCATGACACATGGTTTACATCCCAGCTATGGAAGTGGTTGCTAGAGGTATTCAGAACGCAGCTTCGTCTGAGCACCGCCTTCCATCCTCAAACGGATGATCAAACAAAGCGGACCATTCAAACATTTGAGGACATGCTCCGTGTATGTTTCCTCGACTTTGGTCCCAGCTGGGAGGATCACATTCCTTTGGTGGAGTTTGCGTACAACAACATCTATTACTCAACCATAGGGAGGACACCTTTTGAGGCATTATAGGGGTGACCTTGCAGATTACCCTTGTGCTGGACTGACCCTGGAGAGTCATCACTTGTGGGACCAAATATGGAATGAGCTACCAAAGAGAAGGTACATATCATCCATGAGAGGATGAAGACTACGCAGAGCTGAGAAAGGTCGTATGCTGACAGGTGACAGAGACCTCTGGAGTTTGAGGATGGAGACCACGTATTTCAACGGGTCTCACCACAACGAGGTTTACGGAGATTTGGGCGAGGCAGAATGTTATCACCGTGGTTCATCGGACCTTTCTAGGTCCTCTTCAGAGTAGTCAAGGTGGCATACCGCCTGACTCTTCCACCTCAGTAGCACTGGTGCATGATGTCTTCCACGTATCATAGCTGAGGAAAAACATGCATGACCTTTCTCACATCATCGAACATGGAGAGTTAGATGTCGATTATGGGGTGAATCTTACGGAGGATCCATTGGATATTGAGGTCCGATAGAAGCGATTCATACGTGGATGGTCGATATCTCTAGTGTACTTTCGTTGGCAGCACAGGAACATCCAGGAGAGAACATGGGATCAGGAGGCTCAAATGTGTGCTAAGTACACTTACTAGTTCCTTTAGTTCGAGTTGTAGCTTATGAGGACGTAAAGACCTGAGTTGTGGAGAATGTAAAGACCCGAAAATTATGTGGAATTTTTTTATAAATAAATGGGATTTTAAGTGTTCGTAAAATTTGACGGCACATGATTCTGAGGTTCTGTGTGCCCTAAATAAATTTATGAAGTTTTGTTCAGGTACGATTAGTAAAAGTATCAGAGTGTTTTTATAACTTTTGACCCAGTGATCAGAATTGAAATCCGAGGACACCTTTGAAATCACAGCGCCAATATTCGTTTATGTAGACTATCACCTCAACGACAGGGGGTTTAGGATAAAAGATAGTTGTTGGGTTTTTGTGAAAAAATAATAAAATAAGTGAGCGTCACTTTATTTTTATTTGAGCCTCCATGTGGGTGTATGGAGGTGAGTCCCAAATAATCTATAACCTCCTTGTGGAGGATAGATGTTGGAGGTGGGACCACCACACCTTAACGTCCCATGAGAGGTTATGGTGGTGGGTTCCACCCGAACATAACCTCTAGTGAGAGGTTACGATGTGGGGCCACATGGGACTAAACCCCCCATTACTGAGAGGATAAGAAAATCTATCAACTACCCTCATTAATGAGGCGGATCCCCATGACCTCCTCTACCATTTATAGTGCCACCACCTCCCAGTTAAATCTTTGTTCCATCCTTTTAAATTAATTAATAGGAGCCAAGTAAATTAATTTCTATTTTTTGAATACAGTTCCAAAGAATTAATACTATATCACAATCTCTTATTATTTTTGTTGGTATTTCTCTTGGAGGAAACTTGGGAGAAGAGGGAGGAACTCTCCCTAATGAAGACCGAAGACCACAGAATGAAGAACGCTGACCTTCATCGGCTTCCTTACATGGATCCAACCGACGTGGAGTGTCATCCACAACCGACATGCGAGCTCAGGATTGGAAGTGTTTGTCTGACGTGAAAAACGGCAACAACAACATCTTCTTCCCCAAGACTCCGTCATCGACCAACGATCAAGGTAGGGGGAATTATTTGAGTTTTTTTATTTGCGGGGTGATGGGGATGATTTATTTGAGCTTTATCCCCTTTTCTATTCTTGATTAAGTCATTTAAAATTCAAGAATGATTGAAACACTTGCTACGACCACTAAACGCAGAGGGTGCGGTCTAAACCAACATGACACGACCCCTCTATCGTTGTTATTTGTGATGATCTTTGACATGGGGATGAGCCGACGAGACGACGGAGGCAACGACCGCACTACCCGCAGCCTTCGTGAACCGCACCTCCCTCGTGGTTTTCTGGCTGAAACGGCTCTGCTGCCTAGGGCCAAACTACGCCACCCACTGACTTATGCACCGCGCCGGCTGCGGTACCCGTCGGTCGCGCCGCCCCCCAGCCTGAGCCGCACCAACCTAATGGTAGCCCGGCCTACCTGCCGGCTTGCCCTGCTGCCTCCCGGCCTACCCAGCCACCCACTCTCCCAACTGGAATGTTGCTCGGCCGCCTCTCGGCCGCCCGTTGTCCTACATGGCACCTTGCATGACCGCCCACTGGCCCACCTGGCGCCCAGACTGGCGGCCCCTGGCTGGCCTGGCCACGCCCAGCCCGGATGCCTGCCATCCAGCCTCCCGGTATTCCCGGCCACCTCCTGGCCTACCCGGCCAACTCCCATGTGCCCACCTGAACCATGTCGGACCATGCGCCTCGCGCCCCCCATGCGCCCTATGCCGCCCGAGCCACACCTTCGTGGTGCTCTGAGCCGAACAGCCCATGTTGTCAGCTATGCTGGGCCCAGAAGGCCAGGCCGAACCTAACAGACTGGCAGGCCCAATGGACCGGGCTAGACCCCACTGTTCTGACTGGGTCTACATAGACTGGGTAGGACTGGACCCAGGCCCACTACCAACCCATTGAATTTCTTTGGCCATATTTTTGGCAACGGATGACCCTTTGAAGAACCTTCAGCGGTGATGGTCTTCATGGAGCATGACTGTCCCTTTGAATATACCCCCTGAATTTTGAGGTATAATTGATATATGGTTAGGTTGGATCATGCACGAATCCAACCGGGCCCCTAAGATTAAAAGGCTAATAACTCACAGACTGGACGTCCGATTGACACACCGTCTGTTGAGTTGATACCCCTATGACATGGCAGACCTTTGAGATACTTCTATGTGGGAATTCATGACAGTTGCAATATCGACATGTAAATCATGGAGTAGATTCTCCCGAAGGCGAGTGAGCATAGTGTAAAGACCTAGTAGCAGGCTGATACGTGATGGCTGCTGACCGATTTTCCTCTGAGTGATTCAACTATCCCATTGTGGAGCGCCTTGGTGTCGCGGTATACCCACAGTGGGGTGTGACTTGGTGTCACAGTAGAGCCATGGTACTCGACAGGGGGAGTACCTCAGCATGCTACGAGAGGGAGCACCTTTGTGTTATACGGCAGACCCACTCTGGGGAGCGCCTCTGTGTGACGTGGCAGACCAACGATACACGAAAGGAGGATTAACTCAGTAGTCCAAGGTTAGTGGGAAGTGCCTCTGCGTGACACGGCAGACCCACTATACTCGATAAAGGAGTAGTTCTATAGTAGAAATGGTTTCGATAGTAAGACTTAGGTTGATACATGACACTACCCCTAGAAGAAAATATGGGTTGGAGCTGAATTAGTACCTTTTAGGTTTTCCACATGATTGAGATAGATTACTTCAAAACTAAGTTATATGTATGGGAATATACCAATGTGAGGTTATCTGTTGAATTAATACTTTTTGGTCTATCCTAGTTAGATATTGAGAGACCTTTAGGGTCTTGGGGTCCGTACTGAGTATCGTTACACTCACCCCTGCACAGGATATGCTTCCACCTCGTTGTGTTGGATGCAGAAAACGAAAAACGTTGACTTAGGCTGAGAGCACCAGGACTTGACGGTGCCCACAGGTATACCACATGACCTGATGGTGTACGGAGGAGACAGATGTACGTGGAGTGCTGTGGAGGCTAACTGTACCTACCCTTAATGTAGGATTTTCCCTATGGATGATCTAAGAGTCGTTTTTTATTTTTTCTAGTACTTGTACTTCAATTTCCTTGTACTTTATAGTTTGGAATGTATTTTCGGTCCACATTTACTTTTTATCTCTCCTTGTGTATACAATTTGATTTAGTGTTTTGTTTCCATCACATATTCTATTGTGTGTGTTTTCAAGTTATAAAGGATATGCCTTCCCAATTTAAGGATTTACACCATTGGTGCTAGTTTCCATCCCCTGGCCTATGGAAGGTGGGTTTGGTGTAGTCACAACATGGGCCCCATGGGATGGGTCATGAAATAATTCAAGATTAGTATGGTTATTACAAGATGGGTGAAGATGAAAATGTTAACAAGATATTCCACATATTCACTACCATAGTGAATGAAATTAATTACAATAAAAAAATTATAAAGAATACAATATTTTTTTAAAGAGTTATGAAATATCTATCGAAGAGTCCAATACAATGAATGATACAATTTATGAGAGTATATTCTTTAAATAATACTAATAGGATGAACTTATTGTGTAATAACTTCAATAAGAAATTAAACAAAATAAATATCAATATAATTGAATTAATATTGAATAGGGATAAATTTTTAAAAAAATATTTATATAATGAATTAGAATTATTATTAAGTTTTATGATAGAAAGAACCAACCATCCATATTAATTTGATTAGAAAATGGATAAAATAAAATATGGATACAAGAAACAATTTGGAAATGGTAATCATAACGTTGATTGAATGATGAATGGTAATATTGTTAACTATAATAATACATCAAAACTAACATTTTATGGGTGAATAATGAAGGGATGTATAATTAATAACTATTTAAACTATTTTTTTCGAGAAAAGACAAAAAAAATATAAATAAAGAGAAACAATCTCTTTAAGGTGGTATGATATTTATAGAAGAATAAAATTGATGTGCTGATACTAGAAGTGGAACATAAACTTATATTCTTTTCAAGATTGAAAATAGTGTGAATAAGGTTATTAGTTTTTTTATTATAGTATATATTATGATTTTGAATCAGAGCAATTGAGTTTAAAAGGATTAATTGAACACAATAAAACATTACATAAGGATATTTTTAGAATTAATGATTTTTATAGAAAAATAAAGTGGGAATAAATGATATATATAAAATAAGAATACTGACTACAGGAAACTAAATTTTTAAAAATAATGCTTCTTTTTAAAATTATAAAAATTCAACAATTTAGATATTTTATAAGAATATATGGAATATATGATGAAATAAATTATATGTTTGATGGGAATTTTATCTACTTTTGTTCAATGTTCTGATAGGAATAATAAAATTATATCAATGGTGAATGATAATAAAATAATTGTATATTTTGGAATAATAAAAAAATACCTAATTTATACAAGATATTATTTTTTATGATTTATAAAGGATGTATATCTATTATTACATGATTTAAATTTTGAGTGATAGTAAATTTTACTAATGAATGTTCTTTGATATTTCCTTAGTTTTTTTATGTAATGAAGCATTAATTTCTATGAATATATCTTTTTGATTTCCCTTAAATAATTAATTTAAATATGAATGTGTACCAATGAATTTCATATAAACCTAATTAGACTCATTATAGTGTTGAGTCAATAAGGTTTTCCTTATGACTTTTCCATTCCTTCTTGTTTTGAAAATCACAAACACCTTATCTTTAAGGAAAATTGCTTTTATAAGTAAAAATGCTTTCTTAAGGAAAATTGCTTTTATAAGGAAAATTGCTTTCTTAAGGAAAATCGCTTTTATAAGGAAAATTGCTTTCTTAAGGAAAATCGCTTTTATAAGAAAAATTTATCCTTATCATATTTTCATTAATATTTTTCTTAAGTATGAAATTCGAATTCACTTTCTCGGAATCATTAAAACTGATAAAAAGCATTCTGTTTTAAGATTCGGTTCTGGACAAGAACTATAAGGAAGTTTCATTCCGAATTCCGGATATGAATTCTGACTAAGTTCTATTCCAAATTCAGGATACGAATTCTGAAGAAGAATTCTCATTACGAATTCTGTTGACGAATTCCCATTACGAATTCTAATGAAGAAATCTCATTCCGAATTCTCATTACGAATTCTGATAAAGAATTCTCATTACAAATTCTGATGATGAATTCTCATTACGATTTCTGATGACGAATTCCTATTCCGAATTCTCATTCCGAATTCACCTATTAAACAGAATCTGATTATCATTGTTTTATACACTCTGAATTTATTCACTCCGAACCTTCACTTCGAAATTTCTATTCCGAACCTTTTAATTAGAGTTTAAAACGATGTCGTGCATTCTGTTACACTTACTTTGTTATAAAACGATGTCGTCCATTTTGTTATAAAGTAACCATTGTCTAAGTGACACGTGTACAGGTCCCTCCGAACTTTAAGGAAAATATGACCGTTGGAGGAGGAGCCGACCTTACCTATAAATAGGAGCTCATTTGAAAGAGCTCGCTGCCGATTGCTGAGAAAGTGCTTACATGCTGTTGAAGTGTTTTCTAGAGAGAGAGTCTCTTATTAACTGTCAAAGCTTCGTGCGACTCCGAATGTTGGTGATTACATTCGAGGGCTTCCGGGGATAGGAAGACAGAGGTGCCGACTACCTTAAAGATCGAGGGCTTTCTTGCTGAGAAAGACAGAGGTTGCCAACTACCTTGAAGTTGAGGGCTTGCGGGGATAGCAAGACAGAGACTCCGATCTTCGTATCGAGGGCTTACCCTGGTGTGGGTAAGACAGACTTTCTTGAAAGTATAAATCAAGGGACCTTTATCCAAGGTTGTTGGATACCCTTCTCTTTGGGTTAAAAGACTATTATCTTGTTACTAGTAGTTTTACTACTTGTCTTTATTCCGCTGCATTTTGTATCTTAAGGAAAGTATAACTTTCTTATACTTCCTTACTTACTCTGATTAGTTTAGATTCTATACGCTTTAAGGTAGAATCTTATATTGTAACTTTTGTTAAGTTTCAAATTCCGGAACCATATTTCCAGAACCTGATTTTGGAATATCTTTCCAAGTTTAGTTCGGTGTTAGAGGTGTTGTGAATCAACTTAGTTTAACTTTGTTAAACATAGTCCTTTCCTTTTCTTAAGGAAACTTTAGTTATTCATAACTAACTTTAAAGGTTCCAAAGGAATTTTTAAAGTATACAATTCACCCCCCCTATTGTATATTGAGCATCTCATATTATATTTTGATCCTACAATTGGTATCATAGGTTGGAAACCTCTTACTCTATACCATTCTTACATTTGGAATCAGAGCCAAGGTTACTGAAATACTTGTACTCACATACAAGTTTTTCTTGCTCAACTTTTCTATTCCGAACTTTGTCATTCCGGATTATCCATTCCGAACTCTTCTCATTCCGAACTTTGTGATTCCGAACTTTTGTTATTATCAAGTTTGTTTCCAAGTTATTTTCAAGTATGGCAGGAATTAATGTTGGATCTATTGACAATCTGAATCCTACAAGGCCACCTATCTTTGATGGTAATGATTATGAATACTGGAGAGATCGTATGAAGACTTTTGTTATCAATACTGGAGTAGATAACTTTGTCATGCTTACTGGTGACTATAAAATTCATGACAAGGAAGTCAGAACCTTTACTAACCAGGAAAAGCAAGAATATCAACTCAATTATAAGGTACGCAATACTTTATTATGTTCTATGACTAGAAATATATATAGCCAAATTTCTTCATGTGAAGCAGCTAACTGTATATGGAAGAAGTTAGAGGTTACACACTTTGGGACTTCTAAGGTGATTGAGACTAGAAGAGCTATGCTTAGAGCTGAATATCATGGATTCAGTTTTCCTTATGGAGAACCTATCTGTAAAGTTCAACAAAGATTTATGACTATCGTCAACAATCTACAATCTATGGGAGAAAAAGGTTTAGATGATGAAGCTCTTGTGGACAAGATTATTGACATTATGCCCAATGAGTGGGAATCCAAGAGAACAGCTATAGATGAGAACAGGAAGGTTACTCAAATTACTCTTGATGAATTATTTGGAACTCTTCTACAACATGAGACAAGAATGAAGAGAGATGCTGACAACATCAAGAAGAAGAATGGAAATGGAACAGTTGCTTTTACTTCAACATCAAATCAGATGAAAGCTAAGACTCCTGAGAGAGTTACCAGATCCAAATCTAAGAAAGTCATTTTCCAATCTGAATCTAGTGAAAGTGAAGTTTCAGAAAATGAATTAGCCAATCTTGCTCGAAGGATGAACAAGATAGCTGGACAGAGAAACTTTCAATCCAAGTATAAGAAGAAGGATAGGAAAGATAAGAAAGATGGAGAAGTAACTTGTTATGAATCCAAGAGAGCTGGACATATTAGACCAGATTGCCCTATGCTCAGAAAGAAAGAAAGGAAGGAAAGACATTCAGACAGGAACAGGAAGAAGTATTACAAAGCCAAAGCTAAGAAAGTTCTGAAAGCTAATGACACCTGGAGTGCCAGTGGTAGTGACTCTTCAGATGAATCTTCTGAATATGAATCTTCAGGACAGAAGAATCTTGGTCTTATATCCAGATTACCTATTGATAATCAATGTCTTATGGCTAAGGTACGAAATGCTGAATCTTTGACCAATGTTTCTTTAAATTCTAATGATAGTAAGTATTATAACTCTTCTGATGAAGAATCATCTTCTGATGAGGAAAATACTTTACTTACTTATGAAGAAGTCTCTAGATTTGTTGAACTTCTTGAGATTGAGAATTCCAAACTCAACAAGAAACCTGATAAGGCAAATTCTAGGAATTCTATTCTTACTAAAGAGATATCAGATCTTTCTAAAGATCTTGATAAGAAAAATGCTGATTTTGAAAATATTTCAAAAAATCTTGAGGAAGTAAGTTCTGAGAAGAATAAACTTTCTAAAGAATTAGAAAAAGTAATTTCTAATAAAAATGTTTTCGAGCCTAACTCTAGTTCCAAAACTAATGATTTTGAGGATAAAAACATGGTTGTAAAACTCAAGTCCGAAATTTTTTCCTTAAAGAAGTGTTTATCAAACTTTACCCATGGTAAAGAAAATTTTGATAAGATGTATTCTCAAATACGACCTTTAAGAAATAAATCCGGATTTGGTTATACCCAAGCAAAACCTGTTTTCAGCAACAATTATTTTGTTCCTCAAAGTGCCCCATTTTGTACTAAGTTTCAATGTGGTGGTCACTGGGCAAGAAATTGTTCCTTAAACAAAACCCAATACTTAGGTTTTCATAAAGCTTATTTTTCTAAGAAAATGTGGGTACCAAAAATTTTATTGTCTGGAAATCTCGGATCCAAACAAGTTTGGATTCCGAAAATCTAACTTTGTTCTTAATTTCAGGAAAATAAAGAAAGTTCCAGCAACAATATTTGGTACATGGATAGTGGATGTTCCCGGCACATGACTGGTAACAAATGCTTTTTTTGAAAAGATTATCAAAACTAAAGGAGACATTATTCTTCAGTTTATCGGAACGCAAGATCAACTTGCTGATATTTTCACGAAATCTTTACCTTCTGATAGATTTGAATATATTAAATAGAAGTTAGGAATGATAACCATAAGGTAATCTTCCTTAATTAACTTTCTGTTGAAAAATATCCTTACAGTAATAAACTCCTTTTCATAGGGGGAGTACATTTGTTTGTTTATTTAACAAAGTTTTTCAAAATTTGTTTTCAAATTTTTCGGAACGAAAATTTCCGGAATGGAACTTTCGGAACTACCATTTTCCAGAATGGATATTTTCATACAGAATACTTCTAGAATGAAAGTATTCGTATTGAAAATTTCCGGAATGGACAACTTTCGTACTGGGACATTCATAACCAGATTTTCGTACCAAGTTTTGTATTTTGTATTTACCTTTTTCGTATTTACTTTTTCGTATTTATTTTTTTTGTATTGACTTTTTCGTATTAAGGTTTTCGTATTTAGTTTTTCGTATTGAATTTTTCGTAGTCGTCTTTATATTACCCATTACGAATAACTTTCCTAAGCTAATCCGAAAGGTATGATTTCCTTACTGAAGTTTTCGTTATCATATTTTACTTGCTGGCAGTTTCTTATATTATGTTTTCGGATTATAGTTTTCTTAAATCGTTGTTTTAATAAAACCACAAAAAGATCGGATTCAAGCTTTCAACCGTCAGATCTAATTGCAGATCATTCTAAACCGTTAGATCAACCGAGGAAGTTGAACCGTCATCCCAATGCCTATATAAAGGGGACCCTTTTTTCTCGTCCCACATCGATTTCAAGCTTTTGCGTGCTGAAGCTCTGACTCTCTGATTTAAGGCCATTCCGAACTTCAGTCTTCTCAGTTCCGAACTTCTCAGAGGACTTCTAATCCGAATGTCTGCAGAGTTAGCTTCTCAAGAGATGTCTTCAACCAAGCCCATTTCTCAGTGGTTAGTCTACAGAGAAAGGTTAGTTCATCCGAATATCTTCAGCAACTATGATTCTATTATATCAAAGAATATCAAGCTGAATGGCTGGGAAGATGTTGCGGTATCAAAAACCGGCAACCAAGATGAAGTCTACTCTGACTTGCTTGTCGAATTTTATGAGTCAGTTGCTTTCTTCATGGAAGAAAATAGAGAGAAGTTTTCCTTCAAATCGTATGGCAAGACATATAAGCTATCTTACACCAAGGCTGCAAGCTTGGTAGGGTTGAGTTATGAAGGTGAAGCTGAGTTTATCTCGCACGTTCTGCCAGACTCTTTGGGTAGTTTCAACAAGGAGAAAGCCTTAGAAATTCTCGGATTGGATGATGAAAAGGCTCCGAAAATTTCAAGTCTTTCTACAAACTTCCGGATTCTGGAGTTATGGGTACAAGGGCTAATTGTACCGAGAAAAGGAGATAAGGATAGTCTGAAGAAAAGTGAGATATACATCTTAGATTTCTTGATAAATCTAATAAAGTTCAACTTGATGAAGCATATTCTTATTAACATTGAAAATTTGAAGAAGGGGAATCTGAGAGCTCAGATAGTGATGTACCCGGCAATATTGTCGAAGCTGATAGTTCGGTGCCTAGAATCCTTTAAGGTTGCCTGCAGTTCTAAGCCGAAAGTTTGCAAGATCATGTTGCTAAGTGATGAAACTCTTAAAAGGATGAATATAGCTTTTAACAAGGAGTCAGGGAAGTTCATTGATCTACCTCCTCAAGTAGAAGTTACTCCGAAAGTGGCTGATCCGGAATCTTCTAAGCCGGTAAGGAAGAGGAAGCTGAAAGAAGTGGTTGTCGAAGCTGAGGAACCCAAGTCTAAGGAAGTCCATTACGCACCTCCTAAGCCTAAGAAGAAGAAGACATATACTGATGAGGTTGCAGCGAAGTGGAGAGATGACAAGGAGAAGAGGAAGGAAGGAGATCCGCAGTTCGGATTGGATCCTGTAGAGGCTAAGGCTCTGAAAGAAAAGACTGCTGATGAGCTCGAGAAGCAAGCAAAGGAAAAGAAGATGAAGAAGAAGTTGTCAGAAGCTGAGGCTGTGCAAGCGTTGTTGAAATTTAATGAAATGGTTTCAGCGACCATTCCTGTTCCGAGATCTTTTTCTCTGGAATATCTACCTAAGACTCCAGGAAGAAATCTTGTTACTCCGGAAGAGGCTGTTGCTACTGAGGAAGTAGAGCAAGTGGAAGAGGTTGAAGAAGCGGCTGAAGGAAGTGGAGAGACAAGAGATGTGCTCAAACAAGTAGATGAATATAAGGGAACTCCTTCGGAACACCTCTCGCTCCGAACATCTGAAGCTCAATCTTCGAAGCTTGTCACTCCGAATATGGAAGAAGAGAAAGGCGAAGAAGAAGTTTCTTGTCTGAGAGAAGAAGAACATCTTTTAATTGATGCTGCTCAGAAAGAAAATGTAGTAGTTGCTGATGAGGAAGATTTGGTTGTTCAAGTGTCTGATAGCGAGAAGAAATCTCCGGAACAGGTTTCTATTTCGGAAAAAGATAAGGGGAAACGAATTCTTGCTGATACCCCGAGTTCAGAAAAGAGTATGAGGAAGGAAGCTGGTAGTTCTTCTAAGAGGAAGTTGGAGCTTATTGAGGAAGAAAATTCTCCTAGCAAGATGTCAGATTCGGAGTCATCATCGTTGGGGCACGATTTTGTTGTTCAGTCCTTGAAGAAGTTGGTGGGAACCATTCCGACCTTCTCCAGTATAGACTCTAGATGCCAGATGCTTCAACATGCGCTAAATCAGAAAACCGACTCCGTATCCATGGTAATGGATAAGTGTGTTGAGATTGAAGCTCAGTTCAAAACTTTCTTCGTTGGTTACGAAGAACATAAAAGATCTTGCAAGAGGATGACAAGCTAGTCAAAGAAAAATGTGGAAGAAATGAGGTTGCTGGATGAGTTTCAAGAAAATGTTAAGGATGCATTTCAAACCGAGGACAAGAAGTTTCATGAGATGACTGCATCATTCGATGAGAAATTGACAGAGGAAAAGAACATTCGGATTCAGGAAGTGAGAGATCTGAATGGAAAGCTCAACTCTGTTAATCAGAGTTGGAAATTTGAAAGGGATCATCAGATTGATTTTCTAGAAAGAATAAAAGCTCAGGAAGAGAAGATGAGAGCTCAGGAAGAAAAGTTGAAGGCTCAGGAAGAAGTAATTGAAGCTCAGTCAGCAAGAATAGTTGCCTTAGAGAAGCAAGCAGAGGAAGATAATAAGGACCTCAAAAAGATCACGACAATTCTCAAGGGGCTAATGTCGAAGGAGAAAGATCTGAAATGACCAATCCGATCTTTTTGTTGTAATCTGTTTTTGTTGCTGACATTTCAAATATAATGAGAATTGTGCTTGTTGTTTCGTTTGTACTAATTTTTCAGGTACTTTGTTAAGTTTTTCCATTCCCTCCAATTCTTTTTGAAAATCACAAAGGGGGAGAAGGAAAAGATTCTTAAGAAAAAGAGGAAATCTAATAAGTACTTATCAAAGGGGGAGAAAGAAAAATACCCAAGGAAATAGAACTCTAATAAGAGTTTGTTTAAGGGGGAGTTTTTCTTAAAGAAACATCACTCCGGAAATATGAATACGATCCTTAGAGTTTCAAAGCCTAAGGGGGAGTTAGTCGTATTCATCTATATTCTTAAACCAAGGGAGATAAGCTTTAATATGTTTCTTTCTTCTTAGAATAGCTTTTTCGTAAGGATGTTTGTGCTTTCCAAAAAGGGGGAGATTGTTGAGTCAATAAGGTTTTCCTTATGACTTTTCCATTCCTTCTTGTTTTGAAAATCACAAACACCTTATCTTTAAGGAAAATTTCTTTTATAAGGAAAAATGCTTTCTTAAGGAAAATTGATTTTATAAGGAAAATTTCTTTCTTAAGGAAAATCGCTTTTATAAGGAAAATTGCTTTCTTAAGGAAAATCGCTTTTATAAGAAAAATTTATCCTTATCATATTTTCATTAATATTTTTCTTAAGTATGAAATTCGAATTCACTTTCTCGGAATCATTAAAACTGATAAAAAGCATTCTGTTTTAAGATTCGGTTCTGGACAAGAACTATAAGGAAGTTTCATTCGGAATTCCGGATATGAATTCTGACTAAGTTCTATTCCAAATTCAGGATACGAATTCTGAAGAAGAATTCTCATTACGAATTCTAATGAAGAAATCCCATTCAGAATTCTCATTACGAATTCTGAAGAAGAATTCTCATTACGAATTCTGTTGACGAATTCCCATTACGAATTCTAATGAAGAAATCTCATTCCGAAATCTCATTACGAATTCTAATAAAGAATTCTCATTACGAATTCTGATGATGAATTCTCATTACGATTTCTGATGACGAATTCCTATTCCGAATTCTCATTCCGAATTCACCTATTAAATAGAATCTGATTATCATTGTTTTATACACTCTGAATTTATTCACTCCGAACCTTCACTCCGAAATTTCTATTCCGAACCTTTTAATTAGAGTTTAAAACGATGTCGTGCATTCTGTTACACTTACTTTGTTATAAAACGATGTCGTCCATTTTGTTATAAACTAACCGTTGTCTAAGTGACACGTGTACAGGTCCCTCCGAACTTTAAGGAAAATATGACCGTTGGAGGAGGAGCCGACCTTACCTATAAATAGGAGCTCATTTGAAAGAGCTCGCTGCCGATTGCTGAGAAAGTGCTTACATGCTGTTGAAGTGATTTCTAGAGAGAGAGTCTCTTATTAACTCTCAAAGCTTCGTGCGACTCCGAATGTTGGTGATTACATTCGAGGGCTTCCGGGGATAGGAAGACAGAGGTGCCGACTACCTTAAAGATCGAGGGCTTTCTTGCTGAGAAAGACAGAGGTTGCCAACTACCTTGAAGTTGAGGGCTTGCGGGGATAGCAAGACAGAGACTCCGATCTTCGTATCGAGGGCTTACCCTGGTGTGGGTAAGACAGACTTGCTTGAAAGTATAAATCAAGGGACCTTTATCCAAGGTTGTTGGATACCCTTCTCTTTGGGTTAAAAGACTATTATCTTGTTACTAGTAGTTTTACTACTTGTCTTTATTCCGCTGCATTTTGTATCTTAAGGAAAGTATAACTTTCTTATACTTCCTTACTTACTCTGATTAGTTTAGATTCTATACGCTTTAAGGTATAATCTTATATTGTAACTTTTGTTAAGTTTCAAATTCCGGAACCATATTTCCAGAACCTGATTTTGGAATATCTTTCCAAGTTTAGTTCGGTGTTAGAGGTGTTGTGAATCAACTTAGTTTAACATTGTTAAACTTAGTCCTTTCCATTTCTTAAGGAAACTTTAGTTATTCATAACTAACATTAAAGGTTCCAAAGGAATTTTTAAAGTATACAATTCACCCCCCCTATTGTATATTGAGCATCTCATATTATATTTCGATCCTACAATTGGTATCAGAGGTTGGAAACCTCTTACTCTATACCATTCTTACAGATAGTATGTGTACCGATATTAATTTATAATTAAATAATATTTTACCGAAATGTTTCTTTATGTGTGGCAACGACTCATAGTAAATGGAATACAATTACTATGAACACATTCTCTTATATCAATAAATGTTTACATATTCTAACCAATGTGATGGTGGCTCTATTACATTTAGTAATATCTAAAAAATTTAAGGCAAATGGATTTGATGAAAATATTAATTAAATTATGTTCTAATTTATAATATTCTATATGTTAATGTTTTTAGAAAACCTAAATAGTTTATTAAAATTATTAAATAATGGTTCGAGTTTTAAATTTGTAGATAATAATTTTTTATTTTTCATAAATTAAAAAATTTAATATCAAAATATCAATGAACATACATCTGTAGAAACCGTCCAATCTATAAATTGTAAGAATTTTATTTTCCATTAACTATTACATAGAAAACACCTTTGATAATTGTTTGGATATATAAATATAGTTAAAAAAATTGTACATTTAGTACATATTCATTTAGATTTATTTTTTATTTTTTATTTTTCTATGTTTTGAGGAAATAAATAATTTTTTACTGTTTTTATTTTATATTATTTACATAGATATGTTTTATATCTTATAAATGTGATAATTTGTATAATTTATTTACTTTTTAGCTATTTTTAAATAATATTGTTTATATTATAATTAGAATTTGAAGTCATATTGGAGGTAAATTTTTTAATCAACATATTATAAAATAAAATTGTCAAAAATTGTTATTATAATTATATTTCTACACACATAACAATATAAAAAATAAAACTGTAGAATATAATTATTACTATTATAGAAATAGAAATAAGTATTGTGAATGGAATATAATTTTGAAAAAAGAAATATATTATTTCTAAATCTTAAAATATATCATGTTATACATAAAATAATGTTATAATTACACCTTTGTTAATAATAACACCAAATTAATTGTTTAATATAATGAAATAAAATATTTTTTATTTCAATGATTCGAGGTGATAAGTTTTTATTATAAATACTATTGAATATTTTGATAAATATGGTTCTAAAATTGATGAATAAATTTTTATAAAGTATTCTTATAAAAGTAAATAATATTAATATTATAATTCAATAACTGAGATAAAAGAAGAATTCAATAATGTAAATTTTTATGATGATTAAATTAAAATAAATTCATATTTATATAAATTTCAAGAATAATAATGAGAATTTACTTTTGGTAAAGGAAAAAACATAAGATGATGATATTAGATGGGGATAATAATCCTTATCATTTGGATGTAAAATTATTGATTTTCTAACATAACTCTATTTATAATGTAACTGGTAATATTGATTTTTGAATTAAAAATTAAAATTTAGTTTTAATTTTTGATTAAATTTGTACTTTTGTTTCACATTTTGTTCCGAATAATTTTAATTGTTCATTAAAATATTTTTACTAGATTATTTCCATGAAATATTTATTTATTAAATTTTTTATAAATATATTTTTTTATTCAACTTGAACACTTTATGAATAAAAAAATTATTAGAAATAATTTTATTTTAAAAATAAACTTATTAAACCTAGAAAAAATATTAAGAATAGACAACGTCTTCTAGAAATAAAATTTATTTTTAAGAATAATGTAAATATTTTAAGGAATCCTTTTCACTTGTTCAAAATATTGAATCTATTGTTATTTTATTTTATTTTTCTTCTTTTAATGAGATTAAATTATTTAAAATTAATGTTAAAAGTGAATTTTTAAATGGTATTATTTTTTAATAATTTTTTTAACCACCTAGTTTTAAAAAAAATGTTTACATATAATTATTTTATATTAAAAAAGGAATTATATGGTCTTATGTGTGGACTTCAGGCTTAGTATGATAGATATAATTTTCCTTCACTAAATAATGATTTTTTCAAATATATTTTTAATCTTATTTTTAATTATAATAATGTTAAATGATATTATAATTCTCCAAATTTATGTTGATAATATTTTTTAGATCTTATTGTGAATATCAAAGAAAATTAAAATTTTAACTTGATGAAAAATGAAATTGATATTAGTTTAAAGGGAGAAACAAAATTCATTTTAGGCCTTCAAATAAATCGAATAAATGATTGACTAATTTCCAAGTAATCTAAATATGATTAATTATTATTAATGAGTATATTTTTTGATTCGTGTATGAATTTAGAATCCCATATGAGTACTAATTCTGAATTTGACATAGACTCTTCTGAAAATTTTATAGATTCTAAAAAGTTTAGATGTATTATAGGTAGTTTTTATATCACTAATTATGTGGCTGATATTTTTTTAGTTTTGTTTTGGTGAAATATTTTAATGTGACAATAAATAAATTATTTTAAAAGTTATTAAATGAATTATAATATAATATAATGTAAATGAAAATTCTAGACTATTTTATTCTAGGGATAAATAATTTTATTTGATTAGTTGTTTTCACGAAGATTATGTTGGATTGTTAATTGATGGAAGAACTTCATTATGAAATTTTCATTTTGTTATTATAAATATAATGTGGTAGACTCCAAAGAAAAAAACTTATATTGTTTTATCAACATATGAAATTTTAAATATTTATGAAACAACATGTAGTTCACAATCATTATTGATTAAAAAACATTTTCGGATTATTTTTATTGTTTTATAAATTTTATTATTTACCGTTATAATACTACTACTATTTCAATTTCAAAGAAACCATTACAGCGTTATAGAAAAAAATTTATTTTACATGATTTTTCATTTTATTATGTACGATATTAATAATAAATATATTTGTCTAGATTATGTTTCAAATGATAATGACCTATTAGATATTTTTACTAAACACTTAAATGGAATCATGTTTCAAGAAATAATATTTAAATATAGAATAATTGATTATCAGTTAGTATGTATTTATTTAGGGTAATATAATCAATTTTTTAATTTTTCAAATTTTTATATTTAATAAAGTATTTTATCTTTTTATAAAAAATTAATATTGAGTTGAATTATGTAAATATGTTTTTTGGGTTTCTTAATTTTAAAAAAATTTTAGGTTTATAGTTGTGGGATTTTATATATTATAGTTTTCAATATTAAAAACAATATAAATTTATTTAATTTAAATTATTATTTATATTTTCTAATAACATAAAACACATAAGGTGTAATTTATACTTGGATTGGTCACTATATAAAATATTTTCTTAAAATATTTTGGATTCGCTTTTTATTTAATGTATTCTTTGTTTAAATTATTTTTTAAATATATATCATTTCTTCATATTATTTTTTAAAATTATTAATGTCATATTTTGTGTAAAATAATATATATAATGTTTATTATTACACTTATGTATCCATTAGAATATTATTTTTACCATTATGTAACTGTTGGTTATATCAACCTATAGTTTGTAGAATTTTCTTATTAACATTATGTAAATATTTTACGAGAATTATATATCATGAAGTCATATTATAGTATAGTTATTACACATTAACATTACCTTTATGTAGAATATAATAATCATATATTAAAATTACACATGTTTTTAATAATTAACATTTTTATTATGCATTTATATTTTATGATGGTGAATCATGTTCGACTTGAATATTTTCACTCCTTTTTTATGTTTAAATTTATCTAAAATATTCAATATAACATTATGTGTGAAATTTATAACCTATCATTACGTAAATATAGAACTTAATGATTATGGAATCTTCAATATCTTATAATATCCTGACTTACCACATGTTAACTTTTTTTCCTCATAGTCAATCATTTTCTCAAGCATCTAGTTATTTGATAATGTGGTGGATCTGATCCTTACTAACGATATGATCCTTCTTGTTGATCAACAATGTAATATTAAACACATGTCCAATCCATTATGTTTTTTAATATATGACACTCAAAAATGTTAATCATATATAATAAAATTATAATTTTCATTATATTTAAAGTATTTTTGAAATAAATAAAAAATAAAAATAAATTTAAAATAGATTATGAATAGTATAATTGGATTGTTTTGAATAGATTTAAATTCTAATTTGTATTGTTCTTCACACATACCTAAAATTACAGTTTCAAATTCAATTGATTTTGATTTTACTTATTCTAAGTTATTTCTTGGTTTATAATGTTTCTAAATTATTTTTTAATGATAAAAATAATGTTCAAATTTTTTATTATATCTAATAAAATATTTTAGATATTATTTTATCACTTGAATCTATATGGAATGTTTTTAAAAATTAAAAAATATATTTTATAGAAGAACTATATTATGATATTTATTATATTTAATTCGAATCAATATTATATAGATATTTTGAATGGATTAAAATTTACATTAAATTGGTTCGAACTATTAATTGGTTTTGGAATATAAAATGATAATTCTTGGACAATAATAACACTCTCTGTAGTAATTGCATATCATTATTTTTAACTTCATAACGTATTAATTTGATATTGTTGGGGTTTCTGGTTTTTATTTAAAGATATCAAGGCTTGTTAACGACATAATAGCCCGATATAAGATATTATTTATATTACGATTTACTTTTTCATCTGTTGTGAAATACTATGAAAATAAAAGTGGTCATGTTCAAGAAATTTTAATTAACTAGATAATTCCTCAAGTTAGAACATATATTATTTTTAATAAATACCATGAAGAGAGATACATTTACATTACTCAAGAACCACTACTTGTGATCCATATATCTTCATTAATTTATTATAACTTATATGACCCCATGTTATGAACCAGATGGAATTTTCAATGTAATTTGATATTTCCCATTTGGTAAATGGTCTAAATAATAATTTGACATTTAGTATTCATTTTAGTGAATTGAAACACCTATAATTGTTATTTTATATATATTTTAATGCTTTATAGGTGTGACTATTGTTCTTTTTTGTTTTGAGACAACTACTATTCAAAAAACTAGCTTTTTGGAAGGATAAAAGGGTATATGGTTTGCACATTGTTGGTTAATAATATGAAAAAAAATCCAAGAAGACCATATGCTATGTGTTAGGGTCCAAAATAACCATATGAGAGGAGGACTATGGTCATGTGATGGGTTTTATGGGAAATTATAGTGAAGAAAAATTGTGATTCACATGGTTGGTCAAGCCATGCACTTAACTTTGTTAGGGGTTATTCCTTAGTTAGTACTATGGCATGGTTTGACCAACCACATGTTCAAACCATGAATCACATTTAAATAGGAGAATTTATGTTTTTTTTATTTAACCCTTTATCCTCCTTTATTATCCTCACTTGTGAATAATAGTTCCTTCCCTCCCAAATATTTTTTCCTCTCCTCCTATTCATGGATGGTTCTCCAAACGTCGGACTAAGAATTGAGTGTTGTTGGGTGTGTTGGTAGTGTGGTGTTTATTATATGGTCAGTCATTCCTCCTTTTTTGTTTACATTTATATTATGAATATTATTTAAATGTGATCTCACATTCCTTATTTTTATGTAATTTTTTAGTTCTTCCATTTTCTACCGATATGTTCTAATGAAGTCTTCTTAATGGGTTATTGAAGCATTAAATGCATGATGTTAGGGGTATATTGATTTTAACATTAAGTTTAATAGTTTTTTTATTGTTTTGTTGTGTATGGAATCATATTTTTCATTACATCACCCTTAAACATCAAAATTAATTATGTGGAACAGAAATCTTAAAATTTGAAAGCATTTTATCATTTCATTGAATCGTTGGAGGATGTTCACATCAACTCAAACCTCCAACTTGGGTTTTTTTAATATATTCAATGACCCTTGTGCTTTTATAATAAATTAATGTCACCCTTTTATAATTTTAACACGATTTTATGAAAATTAAATGGTTAAATTGAAGTAATGGACTATAAGTGGTGTGAATGACTAACATCGCTTATGATCACTATGTTTAATATTCTATATCCATCTATAATAAATGTAAATGATAATTATAATTTTGTGGGATTCTTCTAGAAAGGATTTACAATATTCAATGATGATGTTATTAAATTGAATGACTGACTCATATAATTATATGTGAAGTGATAAATAGAATTAGTTGAATTGTTTTGGTCTGGGTCAATTGACATGCATCATATGAATTGGGTATAGTATACATATTTCTACATGGCCTGGGACTATTTATGAAATTAAATTCCCATAATTCATAAATATTACTCGATTGATACTCTAGTTCTTTATAAATAACATCATGGATGTGATATTTGGATTAATGAATCATATACACCTTGAGTAATACTCAGGTTCCTTATATGAAACACCTTGGAAGGTCTCATATGAAAATTGAGATTAAATATACTATATGATAAACTATTGTTTCTTATGATGAATTCCTTCAGTAATGCCCCGACCCTAGTTACCTAGAGTCGGTGCATTATTACGTATAATTGAATGATCACAAAAGATCAAGTCTCTAAAGACCGGTTTTTTTAGTTTCTTTGGATGTACTGGATATATTCATCAGGTTTACATTACATCATAAAATGAGAAATTACAAAAACATTGTTTTCAGAGACCACACTTATATCCCCTCATATTATCCCCATAGGTCAGTCATAAAATAATTTTTCACATCCTGGATAAAATAAAACATAGAAAGGGATGAGCTCAGATGATTAGTAAGGAAAACAATATAGCGGAAACATTCATAAATAATTATAAACATTTAAAGACATGTATAAGAAAAAAACAAAATCCTTTTAAACATTTAACTTCATCATAATATAGGAATGATAAAATCAAATAATTCCATTTACTAACTCACATCGATATTCTACTAGTCTAATAATCACATGCAATATCAATATCCACTTTCATAATGATGGAATGTATAATTCCAGACATTCATAACCACATAGTCGAGGCAGTGTGCCATAACTAAAAATAAGATTTCGTCAAAGCCTTGTTCAAAGACACTAATTTGTATCATGAGACCTACAGATGCATCGAGTATCAATAATGGGCTCAACCCATCACTTACTATGTCCAATGCATTCCACATATGAAAAGGTTTAAACATAACATATGACAACCCTGCTTTTTATTACAGCTTAAAAATGATTCATTACATAAAACTTCACTTGATAAAACAAAGAAGATCGAGAGGTTTAGTGTCTTTGGGGATTAGGATCAGTACATAAAAACATAAAACATGAAATAAAACATCTTTATTGAAAACATCCTTTACATGACCACTACAATCCCTCGTACTTAGCATTGCATGGGATAACCTAAGGACATGCATAAAAAATGGTGAGCTATAAAGCCCAGTAAGGGACTACACATAGAATAACATGAGGAGTACAATAAATGTTAGACAATAGGAATATCAATAGAGAATAAAAGAAACATGAACATAAAGTCATGATAAAGCATGATAATCGTAACATGGAAATGTGGCAACAACACTTAACATGGAATTAGCATGAGCCAAGGCTCATTGCACATAAAGCATGAGTAAACCCTCATTGCACATGAATCATGAGTAAACCGTCATTTCACTAGAATTATCATGAGTCAACACTCATTTCACATGAGTATCATGATACTATACATTACCCAATGCATTGGAGCACTATAAGGGCGCACCCTTCTTAAACATTTCATTTCATGCATAAGTGTGCCACATAGATCATAAAACATGGATTCATAAAACATAATTATTTATTCCAAGATGAAGTAATGTGTAATTAATACATGAAACATTATAATCAATAATTAAATGTGCATAAAGGTAAATACCATTGATGGTGGAATGGGCCTGGTATTCACTACACAATGTCATTGGCTTAGAAAATCGGTGTGATTTCGGCAGCGTAACGGCGTGACATAAGAATTCATAAAAATGGTTGATGAGAGAGAAAGGGGTTCCTCATCATATTTACATTTAATGGACATTAATGAGGTCATATAGATACATGTCCCAACAATAGTAATGGAATTTAGATTCATGATACAAAATTATTGCTTGAATTTAAAAGAAGAGAGAGAAGTTCTTTTCGGAATTTCGACATAGTAATGGGTGTACATGGGAGGAATTTAATGAGAGAGAAATGGGTATCACATCATTTAAAAAATAAGAGGGCAGTATGGGGGAGGTAAAAAACCATACCCCATATTTCATAATTTAAATTAAAATGGAAATACAACTTAAAGAAAATGGACAAAAATGAGAAAGGAAGAAAAAACCCTTACATGGATGTGTGCTTCCAAAGGCTAGATAGAGGCTTGTGAGAGGCTAGTTGACAGCTTGGGGCACCTAGGGAGGATTCTAGAGAGATTTGGTCAGATGTTGGACGAACTCCTAGGGATTTTAGTGAGGAGGAAGTGGGAGCTTGGGTGGATTTATTTAGGAAAGGTGAGGGAATTTTTTATTATTTAGGTTTGGGTCCCCTTACATTAAATTAATACAAACAAAAAACCATCACATGGTTTTTCCCATGGTTTTTGGAAAAGGGAAGAGGAAAAAAATATTTTATAATTCCCACGTCCGAACTTCTTAAAATAATAAGGTTGCTTATTTGGAGGTGAGTCACACTCCCATGGAAATTAATTTGAAAATGAAAAGTGTTGAATATGTCTTGAGGGGTCCATTAATGCTTTGTAAAGTAAGTCAAACAAACCAAAAATCAAATTATATTAATGATAAAACATATATTGGCCGAACATAAGGATTATGGTATTTTATTAAATCACCATTGGGTCATTATGATGTCATAAAACACATTATATATTTAAACAGTATTTAATTTTTACCCAAAAAGTTTTCTGTCTACGAAAATTATGCAAAATTCACTGTTGGATAATTTCAACGTCCTGATTCCAGAAATGACATTTATATTATATAATAAAATTTCTCAATATGTTAATTTTCACTTTTGAAATAAAAACCAACATTTATCGAAAATTCACGGGTTTTGACAGAAATGGCTTTCAAACCTTAATATTAAATTTTAATTACATTCAAAAAATTATAAGATCAATTATTTAATAAAAATTAATTTAATAATATTATTAATATTTTATTAAAATATTATTTAATTATAAAATACCTTAATTTAATAAAATAGATATCTTAATTAAATAATAACTAAAAACACCATTTGTAGTTAAAAAACTATTTACAATGTATCAAAAATGACTACAAATTATATTCATTATTATATAAAAAAATAATGTACATCAACATAGTACTACTTATTTGTTACATAACCCCTTAAAACAGCTGCATAAGACCTAAGGGTAAGGTGTGAGATGGTGACAGACTCTTGGGGTGGCTCGGATAGATCGCTCGTGTGGTAATCTCTATCAACTTCCACTTTTCCCGTAGACGGTCCCATTCAAGCTTGACATGGTGAAGTTCAGCTTTTGATTGGTCAAGGGCGAAGCCCAAGGATTCCACCTCTTTTTTGAGCTCCGACAAATGGGCTTCATATGGGGAAATTCTACTAGATGAGGCCATCGCTTCATTAGTATGAGTAAATTGGATTTGTTAAGGTCCGATATTTATACTAATCATGTGATCACTGTACAACGGCTATATTAACAACGATCAAAATTATTAAGATAAAACCAAAGAAGATGACATCTTAAAAAAAAATTTCATAAAGAGAAATTTAACTGGATCAAGAGGGATTTTCCATTAATGAAACTTTGGGTCATTACAATATTACCCCCTTATGAAATTTCACCCTCGAAGTTTTCCTTTTCCCACACTAAAACAGATGTGGGTAACTTAGCTTCATCTTTTCCTCCGATTCCCAAGTCGCTTCATCACACTTGTCATTTCTCCACAACACCTTGATGAGGGGCATTGTCTTATTTCGTAGAATTTTTTCTCTACGATCTATGATATTCACTAGTTTCTCCCCATAAGAAAGATCATCTTCCAATTGCCCCACCATGGATGAGAGTACATATGAAGGGTCCAGTAGGTACTTCCTTAACAGGGATACATGAATGAAATCATGTACTTGGCCATAGTAGGTGGATGTACTAGTTGATATGCCACATCCCTAACACGATCAGGAACTTCGAAAGGGCCGATGTACCTTGGACTTAACATCCCTTTCTTTCCAAAACTCATGACCATTTTCCACGTAGATATGCATAGAAACACCATGTCTCCATCAATAAACTCATGTTCTTGTCGACGATTATCTGCATAACCCTTCTGTCGACTCTAGGCTGCCTTGATATGCTGGTGAATGGGTTTCACCTTCTCCACCATTTCCTTGACCATTTCTGGTCCAAGCAGATTACGATCACAGACCTCATCCATTCATGCCGGTGTTCTGCACCTTTTCCCATTCAAGGCTTCATATGGTTCCATTTGGATGCTCGAGTGGAAACTGTTATTATAATAGAACTCAGCCATAGGAATATGTTGATCCCATCTTCCTTTGAAGCCCATTGAGAATGCTCTCGACATATCCTCAAGTGTTTGGATAGTCCGCTCGGATTGGCCATCAGTTTGAGGATGATAGGCCGTACTGATGTTCAGTTCAGTATTCAGAGCATGTTGAAGATTCTTCCAAAACATAGAGGTGAATCTTGGATCTCGGTCAGACACAATAGATAGTGGTACTCCATGCAACCGTTCCACTTCCTGGATATATATTTGTGCTAGTTATCCAATGATAAATCCTCCCGAATATCAATGAAGTGTGTAGTCTTTGTATGACGATCCACAACAACCCAGATTGCATTGTTTCCTTTGGATGTCCTTGGATGTCTTGTGATAAAGTCCATGGTGATGATCTCCCATTTCCATTCTGGTATGGGCAATGGTTTCATCATCCCCTTATTCTTCTGCCTCTCTGCCTTCACATACAGACACACCAGGCACTTTGATGTATATTCGGCGATATGCTTCTTCATATTATCCCACCAAAAGGTTTCTTGGAGATCTCGATACATCTTTGTTCTCCTAGGTGGATAGGGAAATTTGAACTATGTGCATCATCTTAAGGTTTCTTCTTCTGCTCTAGAATTTATGGAACACATAGTCTTTTCCCAAACCGCACAATTCCTTCTTCATTAACATTAAACTCCGAGGATTTCCCCTTTTTGATAGCTTCCACTTTTTCTTGAATTCCCACATCATCCTTTTGAGCATACTTTAACCTTTCCAAAAGAGATGGTTGAGCAATCATTTGTGAAAGGATTGATGATGTTCCCTTATTTATGATTCCCACATCTATCATCATCAAGTCTAAGAAGATTGGATCCTTCTCAATTCTCATCATTGATAGAATCGTTGGATCCTTTCTACATAGGGCATTTGCCACCTTGTTCGCTTTCCCAGGGTGGTAATGTGTTGAAAAGTCATAATCCATGATGAGCTCTATCCATCTTCTGTGGTGCATATTAAGCTCTTTCTCTGTGAATATATATTTAAGACTCTTGTGGTCACTATTTATCTCACATTTCTCTCCATAGAGATAATGCCACCAGATTTTCATGGAAATGATCATAGAATCCAACTCCAGATCATGCGTTGGATAGTTTCGCTCATAAATTTTCAACTGCCTTGAGGCATAGGATATCACATTATCATTATGCATCATCACACATCCTAATGCCTTCTTCGAAGCATCACTGAATACCACAAAAAGCTCCCCACTTGTAGGTAAAGTAAGCATGGGTGCAGTGATAAGCCTCCTTTTCAACTCCTTGATGCTTTATTTTCATTTCTCACTCCACGAAAACTTTACTCCCTTTCGATTTAGCTCGGTAAGAGGGTTGGACAATCATGAGAAATTTCTCACAAATCATGGATAATATCCATCTAACCCCAATAAGCTACTGATATCCTTTACCGATGATGGCCTCGGCCATCCCTCAATTTCATCTGTTTTGGAGGGGTCCACAGATATCTCATTGCTTGCGATGATATGGCTCAAGAATGAGACCTCCTTCAACCAGAACTCACACTTGATATACTTTGCATAGAGCTTCTCCTTGCGCAAAGTCTGTAGTATAGTTTTTAAATGCTCCTCATGGTCCTCCTTGGTTTTGTAGTATATTACAATATCATCTATAAACACTACCACAAATTTATCAAGGTAATATATAAAGACTCTATTCATCATTTCCATGAATATTGTTGTAGCATTGGTGAGTCCGAAAGGCATTACAATGAATTCATAGTGCCCATATCTTCTACGAAAAGTATTCTTGGGGACATCTTCCTTCTTCACCCTTACTTGATAATATCCCGACCACAAGTCCACCTTGGAGAAGTATTGTGCTCCACAAAGCTGATCAAACAAGTCATCAATTCTTGGGAGAGGATACTTATTGTTTATCATGAATTTTTTAAGTTCATGATAATCGATGCAAATCCGCAATGACCAATCCTTCTTCATAACGAAGAGGACTGGTGCACCCAATGGTGAAGCACTTGGGCGTATAAACCCTTTATCCAGATTCTCCTGTAGTTGTTTATTAAGCTCTTAAAGCTCTACAAAAGCCATTCTATATGGAGTCTTGGATATTGGTAGCGCCCCAGGTATAAGTTCAATTGAGAACTCAATATCTATTCTTCGAGGAAGACTAGGCAGTTCCTCGGGAAATACTTCAGTGAATTCCCACACAATAGGAATTTCTTCAAGGATGGTTTCTTCTTTAGACGCAATCATCTGAGCCAGATACGCGTGCTCATAGGGTAGTAATAACCATGATTGAGATGATGGATATAAAAGATATTCATCTTCCTCCTGACACTTGTAAAGAATCGGGGGTCGATTCTCCGTATGGTGTTTGATTTCCCTCTCCAGACAATTTATGTTGGCTATATATAAGGAAAGCCAATCCATGCCAAGAATTGCATCAAATTCAACCAGAGGAAGTATGACGAGGTTCTCCAGGAAATTAAATCCACAGATTATAACAGGGGAGGACTTATATACTTGGGATTCAATGATTTCCCCATTTTCCATACTCACCGACATCTTTACATCCATGATTTGTGGTGGTGCTGGGATTTTTCTACAAAACCTTTAAGTTATAAAAGAATGCGTATAAACGGAATCAAAAAGTATGTTTCCTATTCTTGAATGAATAACTAGCGTACTTGTCACCACTTTGTTTTCAGGGTTCACATTGGAAGAAGTGTTGGCCAAAGCTCTTCCGTGCTATCTTAAAGGTTGTTGGATGCCTCCGATATGCCTTGGATTTGGGCACTGATTTGAAAAATGACTCGATTCTTTTCATTTGTAGCATTTTAGAACACATTGAGGTTCGAACGGAGTGTTCCGCTCCTCTGTCGCAGCCACGGGATGCCGACAGTTAACAGCTAGGTGCCCTTCTCTTCCACTCCTGAAGCATTTTCTCATCACCTTAAGTCAATTTCCAGGGTGCTTCTTTCCGCACTTTTGGCATGTGGGGTGCTGGATCTTCTTTGCACTGTTGTATTTATCCATCAGACTACCAACATTGAAGTCCACCTTACGCATCTTGTCTCCATGATACCCATATGATTCCCCGATCTCCATTTTGACCTTGAGGGAACATCAGACAATTTCCTCATAGCTGTCGAAGTCACGGATCGCTAATGCTTTCTGCAAGCTAGACTTCAGCCCACCAAAGATGAGGTCGACCTTGTATTCGGGGGTAACGAAAAAGTCGGAAGCATATCATGAAAGCCTTGTGAAGTTTTCCTCGTACTCTCCAACGGATTCTTCATCTTTTTTCTTGAGAGAAAGGAAGTCCTTTCAATCTAAAGCAAGAGGCTGCGCGGAAAATATTTATCGAAAAAAATCTTCTGGAAATCATTCCATTCCAATGCCTCGATATCCTCCTCACTCTATGTATTTTTGATCAATATCCACCATTGATCAGCTTCACCCTCCATACGATAAGCCTCCAGGAGAATCTTCTCTTGTTCAGAGCATTGGAGGATGGAGACGATCTTTTCAATGGAGTTGATCCGTTTTTCAGTGATCATGGCATCAGATGATCCACTAAAAGTAGGAGGCCTTTGTCTCATGAAGCTCTCGATAGTGACTTGTTCTATTATAGAGGGGGTTGAACATATTTCATGACCTGTGTTTCTATTAAAAACTTGAGTTACCTGAGAGAGAAGCGTGAAAAAGTTCGTGATTTCCTCTCCCATTGGATTTGGCATCTCATTGGTACAATCATCACACTGATCACAAAAACGGTTGTTAGCCCGAGTCCTCCTATTATAGCCCATTGGTTTGAATAAAAGGAAAGTTATGGGTAACACATATAGGGTAATCCAAAGATGAAAGTTTATGACTTATAAATAAACATTCATTTCATTAACCCATGAGTCTATAGGCTTCAATCTAGCCTTTTCATGATCTACTTTCTATCATATATTCATAGGGTCATTTTTCCCTTAATAAGGTTTCATACTAAGATTTTGAATTTATCAATAATATCCCCCGGGAGTGTCGTAACCAAGAGTCCAGCAAGGCCCGTTGTCGTGCACCGGTTCCCGTTTGAGTCTAGCTCAAAGCGGTGTTTTCGAGGTTTACCCCTAGGATACATCTGTGCCAGAGCCACCTCTACCTGCTCGTATTCAGTCAGGGATGTATTTTCTTGATAACCCACTTACTCAATACTCCCCAAAAATTAGGGACGTTTTTATTTTACTTAGACTTGTATCTAAGGCTTTTCATAGGGTTTCCTAATCCCAAATTACTAAACATATCCTTTGATACCAACTATGACAACCCTTCTTTTTTTTACAACTTAAACATGATTCATTAAATAAATTTTCAGTTGATACAATAAAGAATATTGAGAGTATTAGTGTCTTTAGGGATTAGGATCATTATATAAAAACATAAAACATTAAATACAACATCTTTATTGAAAACTTCCTTTACATAACCACTACATTCCCTCGTACTTAGTATTGCATGGAATATCCTGAGGACATGCATAAGAAAAGGGTGAGCTGTAAAGCCCAGTAAGAGAGTACACATGTAATAACATGGGGAGTACTATACATGTTAGAAAATAGGAATATAACTAAAGCATAAAAGAAATATGAACATAAAGGCATGATAAAGCATGATAATCGTAACATGTAAATGTGGCAATAACACTTAACATGGAATTAGCATGAGCCAATGCTCATTGCACATAAAGCATGAGTAAATCCTCATTGTAGATGAAGAACGAGTAATCCCTCGCTGCACTTGAATTAGAATGAATAAACACTAATTCCACATGACGTATCATGATACTATACATTACCCAATGCATTGGAGCGCTATAAGGGCACACCCTTCTTAATCATTTTATTTCATGCATAAGTGTGCCACATGGATCATAAAACATGGATTTCTAAAAATAATCATTTATTCCACGATGAAGGAATGTGGAATTAATACATGAAACTTTATAATCAATAAGTAAATGTGCATAAAGGTGAATACCCTTGATGGAGGAATGGGCATGGTATTCACTACACAATTGCATTGGTATAGAAAATCTGTTCGATTTCGGCAGCGTAATGGTGTGACATAAGAATTCATAAAAATGGGTGATGATAGAGAAAGGGGATCCTAATCATATTTACATGTAATGGAAATTAATGAGGTCATATAGATACATGTCCCAACAATATTAATGGAATTTAGATTCAGGATACAAAATTATTGCTTGAATTTAAAAGAAGAGAGATAAGGTTTTTTTCAGAATTTCGGCATAGTAACGGGTGTACATGGGAGGAATTTAATGAGAGAGAAATGGGTATCACATCATTCAAAAAATAAGAGGGCAGTATAGAGGAGGTACGAAACCATACCCCAACATTCATAATTGAAATTAGAATGGCAATAAAACTTAATGAAAATTGAAAAAAATGAGAAAGGAAGAAAAAACCCTTACTTGGAAGTGTGGTTACAAAGGCTAGAGAGAGGCTTGCGAGAGGCTTATTGGGAGATTGGGGCACCTTGGGATGATTTTAGAGAGATTTGGGCAGTGGTTTGACGAACTCCAAGGTATTTTAATGAGGAGAAAGTGGGAGCTTGGGTGGGTTTATATAGGAAAGGTGAGGGAATTCATTATTATTTAGGTTTGGGTCCCCTTACATTAAATTAATCCAAACCACAAACCATCCCATGGTTTTTGTCATTGTTTTTTGGCAAAGGGAATAGGAAAAAAATATTTTACAAGTCCCAAGTCCGAACTTCTTAAAAGTATAAGGTTGCTTATGTGGAGGTGAGTCACACTCCCATGTAAATTAATTTAAAAATGCAAAGTGTTGAATATGTCTTGAGGGGTCCATTTTTTCTTTGAAAAGTAAGTCAAACAAACCAAAAATCACATTATTTTAATGATAAAACATATATTGGCCGAACATAAGGATTATGGTATTTTATTAAATCACCATTGGGTCATTATGATTTCATAAAACACATTATATATTTAAATGGTATTAAATTTTTACCCAAAAATTTGTCTGTCTACGAAAATTATGCAAAATTCACCATTGGATAATTTCGACGTCCTGATTATAGAAATGACATTTATTTTATCTAAAAAAAATTTCAATATGTTAATTTTCACTTTTAAAATAAAAACCAACATTTATAGAAAATTCACGGGTTTTGAGAGAAATGGCTTTAAAACCTTAATATAAAATTTTAATTGCATTCATAAAATTATAAGATCATTTATTTAATAAAAATTATTTTTAATAATATTATTATTAATTTATTAAAATATTATTTAATTCTAAAATACCTTAATTTAATAAAATAGATATCATAATTAGATAATAACTAAAAACTCCTTTTGTAGTTAAAAAACTATTTAAAATGTAACAAAAATGACTAGAAAATTGATTCATTATTTTATAAAAAAAAAATAATGTACATGAAAATAGTACTACTTATTTGTTACATAACCCCTTAAAACTGCCGCATAAGACCTAAGGGTAAGGTATGCGATGATGACAGACTCTTGGGGTGGCTCGGATAACATCGCTCGAGTGGTAATCTCTATCAACTTCCACTTTTCCCGTAGACGGTCCCTTTCGAGCTTGACATGGTGATGTTCAGCTTGGGCTTGGTCAAGGGAGAAGCCCAAGGATGCCACCTCTTTTCCGAGCATCGACAATTGGGCTTCGTATGGGGCAATTCTACTAGATGAGGCCATCACTTCTTTTGTCTGAGTAAATTGGATTTGTTAAGGTCCTATATTTATACTAATCATGTGATCACTGTTCAATGGCTATATTAACAACGGTAAAAATTCATAACATAAAACAATAGAATTTGACATCTTATAAAAACATTTTTCATAAAGAGAAATTTAACTGGATCAAGAGGTATTTTCCATTAATGAAACTTTGGGTCATTACATAACAAAAAATTTCGTATTAAAAATGGCATACGAAATGTCAATACTTTATATATAAACCATGAATGTTATAAATATAACACATCCACAGTCAAACATATCAAAAATCCTTCAATTAAAATATGTAAGTTTTGTATCATAACAAATCAACTACAAATAAGATTAAAATCCATCAAAGGATGTTGACATAGATGAAATCAAAATTATTTGAGAGAAATATATCTTTTTTCAAATCATTTAAAAGTCACTTAATTATTAAAGAAAACATTTACTTTAAAAATATTCTTTTAATATTCTTCGGGAATCTTCGATGATTTTCAAATGGTGGAAAATTGCCTCACCTGCTGTATATGTTAAAAAAAGACATTCATAGCTTCATTTTGTAGAAAAGGTTAAAAAGGACCTTGTCTGGAAAATGATGGAATGAATAATTTATAAAAATCTTATAAAAAGTATAAAAATAGAATAAATGAATTTAACCCATAGTCTATAAAATAGTAATAATGTTTTAGATATATTTTTAAGAAACATTGATGTGGTTGATAAAGAGTTCTGAGTAGAAAATTATTTATAAACAAACTTAGATAACGAAGAGATTGTGAAATAAATTCTTACCTTTTAATTTACCTTGATTAATGGAAGGATAACCTACTATATAATAGTTAAATAATAGTTATAAAATTATATAAAAATAATATACATAAATATGATATCATATATGATCATCTAATATTTATTTGTTAATAATATTTTAGTGTTATCGTCGTCTCAGGTTTTCTCCTACTCTTTTTCTTTTATATGATTTTTTACTTAATCTGTGCTTGTTATGGATAGGTTGTATATTATTCATACATATAATGATATAATGTCCTGAAACATTATTTTTAATCATCAATTGAAAATTATTCTTGAATGGATGTGATGGGGAATTAATGTCATCGCGTTCATGAGGACAATAATCTGTACGTACACATGAGCGACAATATCATTCTTTTGATATTAAAATCTTATATAAGTTGATGTTATATCATATATAAAGAATAATTCTCATGTTTTATTATTTATTTACATGACTTATACATCATTATTATACCTATCTATATAATAATGTATTAAATAATAACTACACCACAACATGGATAGGGTAAGCCGTACGTACTCACGTATGGTGACATGTCATTCAAAGGATGGATATAATAATGAATATGGTTTTACCATATTTATAATATCATAACAATATATAGAATATAATGGAGTTATTATTTTATAATGGAAACAACAATGAAAGAAGAAGTGGAAGAGAAAGGAACTTAAAAGAGGTGATGAAATATTTACCTCTTCTTCGGGTTATTCATTTTGATTTCATCAAAAGTGTTCTTTAAGATGGATTTATGACTAAAACAAGACCTCTATGATGAATTTAGTGATGTTTAGAAGATATTTGGGTAGTTTTGGGCTGATAAAAATGGATTTTGAGGTGTGATTTTGAGAGAATGGCAAGTGCACTTTTATAAGAGGGGTGAGGGGAACCGTAGGAAAAGATAGAAATATTATTTTATAATAAAATCATTTTCAGTTTATCATGTCTCAAAAATAAATTATTTAAATTATAAGGTGTGTTTGGGACGAATACCACTCAACCACTTGGTTTTAGACAAGTTTGGGTCACTATATTAACTTTAACTTTTAGATTTAACTCTTAATTAAATATTTTCACATTTACCATGTCTCTTTGTATTTTTATATTATATGGTTAATAAAATTACTATAAACTTTGGAAATTACGACAAGTGGTTAATAAATGATACAAATATCATTAAATAATTATTTTGGCTGATCCATTGATTTTTAGTAATAGAATATAAATTAATAATATAATATTTGTTTTAAAATCTCTTTTATGTCAATTTTGACACTATTTGGTATTTTGTTTTTAAAAAAATTTCAATATCATTATTAATTCGAAAAAAACTCAACTAACCAACCCTAACATGTTATATTAACCTAGAAAATTATAGTAATTCATAAAAAGTCTCAAATTTCATTTATTTTGTAACTTATAATATCAATTCTTTTAATCATTCATTAATACGTTAATTACTACATCTTCATTATGTTTTAAATAAATTTTTCCATTTAATGTCTAAAAATTATAAATAAAATACAATTATGTTAGAAATATATTAATATTTATAATAAATATTTATTTTAGATTTTATCTTATGTATAACACTATATTAAAAAAATTTTAGTTATTAATGTTTGAATTTAACACTTTTAACTCGTATTTGAATTAAATCATAATAAATGTCCTAATCTGATCCATGTGGACCTAGAGGATAATATTTTATTCCTAAGGAATTTTTTGGTCGAATTATCCATATACAATAGAATTAGTACATGTGTTATGGTAATAATAATATCATTTTTACCCTTAATTACCCTATGTACTTTTAGTTGTGAAAAATAATAGTAAAATGTTACTATTTACCAAAAAAATATTTTCATATTATTGAACCACATTTTACTTAATTATATCAACCATGTATCTTGGATTTTTGAAATTCAACTCATAGAAGCGGTAAAATTATGTTTTATGCAAATTGCAGAAGCTCCTAGGAGGTGGGTAAAAGACGATAAAAAGTTAAATAAAATTTTTATATATTTAAACTTATTATAAAATTAATACAATGAATTAAATTTAACATATATAGGTAATATGTATCGATTTTTACTTAAAATAAATTAAATTAAAATAATTATTATTTAAATAAAATTTTGGTTTTAAACTATAACTCAGTGTTTGTCACTATTCATCAAAAATTAAAATTTTCAGAAAAATACCAAAAATTCAATGTAAGATAATTTCGATATTCCAAATTCAAAAATGAAGTCAATTTTACCAAATTATAAAAATAATAATTGAATTTATTAATTTAAATTTAATTCCCATTGTTAAAACCGAAAAGCATATTTTACGAAATTATAACTTCCAAAATATTGACACTTTTTTATGTCCAATTTAAAAGTTAAATTGCATCCAATGACCAATATTGGATTAAATGATAAAAATATAATATAATTATACTTCCAAACCATTAAAACTTATAATCTAACAATATAAATTATTTTGATTTAAAAAGATGTTTTCAGTTAAAATATTGTATTTTTCACTATTCACCCAAATACGAAAGATATCAGAAAAACAAAAATAATTTATTGAAACTAAATTCACATGTCATGATTCTAATGAAAAAGTTTGTTTTGTATAATTGAATATATAAAAGTTTCAAATATCAAATTGAAAGAGTGTTCACAATTAAAATGTGGTAAAAATTCATTTTTTTAAAAAATAATTATTATATTTGAAAAAAATAAATTTATTCTTACATTATGTCTAAGAAACTCATAATATGAATTCTAAAATCATAAGGATTATATAATGTTCAAAATTAAGTTAGTAATAATCATAACCTCTTTTGAATGGCTAGTTTGGTAAGTCATGGTGTGCTATAACACAATGTTGCGTGTAGTGCATGTTATTAATTTCTTTGGAGAAATAACATACTATGAAATATTGGGGTGTTACATTCTTCCATCCTTCAATAAATTGCATCCTCGAAATTTGAAATTGTTTTTCAAAAATAAAAGGTTGAAAATAGAAAATACCTATGTGGTAAAACCCACATTAGAAATTGGGTTAATAAAATTTAGTATCAAAAAAGATGAAAAGGGGAATGAAAAAGTCACCAAAAAATAATGATCTCAATTAGGAGAACATTGGGGGAAATTAGAGACACATAATGGGAGGAAAACCATAAATATTTATAGGGAGTGATTGAGGTCATCAATCACAAACAAGTGTCAAATTGAGGCCCTCAAAGCCATCAATCTACGATGATTTAAAATATCATTGGTTCAAAAAATCATAAGGTATTATGATAACAGATATTTGGTTTTAGGATCCCTTAACTAAAGATTAAGAAATAATTTCTTCATATAATAAATAAATATACATGAAAAGTAGTGTTCGATCTTTTACCTAATTTCTACAAGAAACTCATCTTTTACTCCAAAATATTTAAAAAATCTATTCTATTTATCCTAATCGTATAGGGTTCCAAAAATAATAAATTTATAATTCACATGTGATACCCTTTAAAAAAATTATATTATACAATCTAGGTACTTTACGTAGTCTAGTGGATGGTGATAAATCCAAATCGCACAATGGTAGTGTGTTCGATTACTGTAGCTTTTTCTAACGCGAAGGATTGTCACACAGCCTTCATGTTATCCATTTTATAACAATACAAAAATTACCTTAAAAATTTTATAAAATTTCAAACATAATCAATTACAAACTTTAAACATATCCAAAATACTTCTATCCAAAATCACAGACCAAAATTTTTAAGGAAGTTAATCACAATGAAGATCATTTTTTCCACGTAATAACATGTGAATACCTTCATTATGTATTCTTTTAAAACATGGTAACTACCTGTATTTCTGTAAAACTATATGGATTACTTTCATACTCCCTTATTCATTATAGAATACTAGATATACTCTTTATATTCAAAACTATTGTAAACTCTAACAATGATAGAATATTCAAACCAGTAATTATTTATAAGGTAGTCAAGAATATACAATATAATTTATCCAAATAGACCATCTATTATTCCAAAATTACTACCTTAGTAGCAGAACCATGTAATCTAAAATTAAAAATGAAATATAACTTTAGTACAATCCTTATTTATTACCATAATTCATATAACCAGTACATCATTGATACAACACTCAAAATGATATAATACATTAATAACTACATAAGAACTCTTAATCATTACTATTTATATTTTATAGTATCATAACTTGATTCTTATCCCATAGTGGAATTTGTGGTATACTCTGATGATTTGGACACATATTCACATAGTTTTCCAACTCCTTGTAGATGAAGCATTGTAGATTTAGAACATTTTTCTCACCCTTAAAATCACATACATGGTGTCCTTTTTCTCTAAACATATAATAAAATCTCATTCCCTTCAAAAATTTACCTATGTAATTCTTTCCACATTTATCTCATATGGGAATGTCCTTATTTCCTCTCTTCCCATTATCCATCTATCTCTATACCATCATTTTATTCCATTCTTCCCTTCAAAGCCATAGGATTCGGAAAACAATTTACTTATCTCATTAACACATGATATTATTTATTCATATGTTGAGAATACATGGGAGACTATTTCTCTTCTAAATGTTGGATTAATACCATCGATGATATGATCCTACTTACACAATGGATCATACAAATTTCTGGATTTCACATCCTTCTACTGGGTGTCATTTCTATACCATGGCATACACTAGGCAAGTTTATGAATTGCAATGAATAATAAGAATTTTGTAAAATACCTAACCCAAATTAAACAGTTTATTGATAGAATCCATAATCAAAAAAATTATTTTATTATAGGATTTATTTACTCATAAACCCTGTATAATGACTTGTAAGGAAAATGATAAGTATCCTAAACATATCCCCCAGGAATCCCATAACTAAAAGTGCAGTAAGGCCCGTTGTCGTGAACCAGTTCCCATTCGAGTCTAGCTCAATGCGGTGTTTTTGGGTTTTACCCCCTAGGTACATTTGTTTAGAGCTACCTCTACCTGCTTAAATCTAGACAAGGATGTATAGCTTTAAAAACTCACAAAATCTCTATAGTACCAAAATTCTAGGATGTTCTTCTGTAGTAATCCGCATACTCTATCTTAGTGTTGTGTACTCTAATCAGAGTTTATCTAAATCTAGTTTTCAATGGTTCAACTAAAATTTCCCTGATTCCAACTGTAATGCCCTGACCCTAGTTAACCAGAGTTGGTGCATTATTACGTTTCATTGGAATGATCACAAAAGATCATGTCTCGAAATGCCGATTAGTTTAGTAGCCTTGGAATTACTAGATACATTCATCATGTTTACATTACATCATAAAATTAAAAATTACAACATAATTGTTTCCATAGACCACACTCATATAACCTCATACTATCCTTGCAGGTCATTCATAAAATACTTCTTCGCATCCTGGGAAAAATAAAACATAGAATGTGGTGAGCTCAGATTATCACTAAGTATAAAAATATAGCAGAAACATTCATACATAAGGATAAACATTTAGGGAAATGTATAAGACTAAAACAAAATCCTTTTAAACATTGAACATGAGCATAATATGGAAAAGATAAAATCAACTAATTCCATTTAATTACTCTCATATATATTCTACTAGTTGAATAATCACATGAAATATAAATAGCCACTTTCATAAAGATGGAATGTTTAATTCTAGACTTTCATAACCACAAATTCAAAGCCTTATACCAAGACATCAAATAAGATTTCTTCAAGGCCGTGTTCCAAGACACAAGTTTGTCTCTTGAGACCTACTGATGCATCGAGGAGCTATAGAGGGCTCCACCCGTAACATACTATTTCCAATGCATTCCTCATATGAAAAGGTTTAAACATAACATAAACATTTATATTAAATCTGGCATATGAAATGTTAATACTTTCTCCGCAACCCACAAATGGTATAAAAATAACACATCCACTATCGAACATATCACAAATCCTTCAATACAATATGGATGTTTTGTATCATAATAAATCAAATTCAAATAAGCTTAAAATCCATCATAAGATATTTAAATAGATGAAATCAATCCTATTTGAGAGAAATATCTCTTTTTTTGAAATCATTTAAAATACACATTATTATAAAAAAAAATTGAAAATATTCTTATAATATTGTAAGGGAATCTTCGACGATTTTCTCATGGAGGAAAATAGTTTCACCTGCTGTATAAGTTAAAAAACGAAATTCTTCCTTTAATTTTGTAAAAAATGTTAAAATGGACCTTGTTTGAAAAAAAGGACAGAAAGATTCCTTTATAAACATATTATAAAAATTCAAAAAAGGGTATGAATGAATATAACCCATAGTCTATAAAATAGTAAGAATGTTTTTAAATAAATTTTTAAGAAACATGGATGTGTATGATAAAGAGGACCCAATATATAATAATGTATAAACAACCTCGGATAATGAAGAAATTATAGAATAAACCCATACCTTGTACTTTTCCATGATCGAGGGTAGGTCATCCAACTGTATAATAGATAAATAATAATTATTAAATTATACAATAATCATATACATAAATATGATATCATATATTATCTTCTAATATTTCTTTGTTTATAATATTTTAGTATTATCGTCATTTCGTGTGTTCACTTACTCGTTTTCTTTTATATGTTTTGTTTTATAAGCCGTGTTTTTTATGGATAGGTTGAATATTATTCGTATCCAAAATGATATCAAGTACTTAAACATTATTTTTAATCATCAAATTAAAATTAATCTTGAATGGATATGATGGGAAATTAATCTCAACACATTCATGGAGACGATAATCTGTACATACGCACAAGAGACAATATCATTCTTTTTATATTAAAATATTATATAATTCGATGGTATATAATATATAAAGAATCAATATCGTGTAATATTTATTATTTACATCAATTATTCATCATTATTATACACATCCAAAAAATAATGTATTGAATAACAACTACACTCCAACTTGGAGACGGTAAGCCATATGTCAGCACTTATGGTGACATGTCATTCAAAGCATGGATAGAATAATGAATTTGGTTGTACCATATTTATTATAACATCGAATTATATAGATGATACTGGATTCATTATTTTAGAATGGAAACAACAAAGAATGTTAAAGTGGAATAAGAAAGAAACTTGAATGAGGTGATGAAATATTTACATCTTCTTCGGGTTCTTCATTTGGATTTGATAAAAATGGTTCCTTAAGTTTGATTTCTGACTAAAGAAAGTCCTCTAGGATGACGCTATGGAATTTGAGTGGATATTTTTCTAGTATATGGATGAGTCAAATGTATTTGGAGGTGTGAATTTGAGATAAGGTGAAGTGCCCTTTTATAAGAGGGGTGAGGGGACCTTAGGAAAAGCTATAAATATTATTTTATAATAAAATAATTTTCGGTTGATAAAGGACCCAAAAAGAATTTTTTAAAGACTAGAGTGGGGGTGGGTCTAAAACCACTAAATCAATAGGTTTTAGATAGGTTTGGGTCACTATATTAACATTATCTTTTAGATTTAACTCTTAGTTAAAAAGTTTGACATTTACCATGTCTCTTTTTTATATTATATGGTTAATAAACGTACTATAAACCTCCAAAAGAATCCCAATTAGTTCATTAATTATACAAATATCATTTTATTTGTATTATTTCCAAGTTTTAGATTTTTAGGAATAGAATATCAATTAATAATCTAATATTTTTTTCAAAACACTTTTATGTAAATTTTGACAATATATGGTATTTTGTTTTTTCTAAATTTATAATTGCATTTTTACTTCGAAAAAAATTCATAAAACCAACCCTAACATGTCATATTAACACATGAAATTATTATAATTCATAGAATGTTTCAAATTACATTTATTTGGATATTTATAATACTATTTATTTTAATCATTCATTAATACGGTAATTACTTCATCATCATTTTGTCATAAATAAATTTACTTATTTAATGTAAAAAAATGATAAACAAAATACCATTATGTATGTAATTTTTTATCTTTATAATTAATATTTATAATAGATTTTATCTTACTTATAACCCTATATTAAAAAAAAATGAGTTATTAAACATAGAATTTTACACTTTTAACTCTTCTTTGAATTAAAAAATTATAAAAGTCATAATCTAATCCATGTGGAACTAAAGGATCGTATTTTATTCCTAAGGCTGTTTTTGGTTGAATTATACTAATCCAATAGAATTAGGACATGTGTTAGGGTAATAATAATATCATTTTCCCTTAATTACCCTATATACTTTTAACCTTGGTAAATAAAAGTAAAATGTTACTAGTCGCCAAAAATTATATTCATCTTATTGAACCAAATTATTCCTATTGATATAATCCATGTATCTTGGATTTTTAAAATTAAACTCAAAAGTAGCATGAAAAATATGTTTTATGCAAATTTTCAAAAGCTCATAGGAGGTGGGTAAAAGACGGTAAAAAGTTAAATAAACTATTTATATATCTAAACATATTATAAAATGACTACTATTAATTATAGTGAGAATATATAGGTATTTTGTATCTATATTGAGATGAAATAAATTTTAATAAAATAAATATTTATTTAAAAAAATTCAGTTTCAATCTATAACATAGTGTTTTTTATTATTCATAAAAAATTCAATGTTTTCAGAAAAACACCAAAAATTAACCCTATGTTTAATTAGATATTACAAATTTAAAAATGAAGTATATTTTAAAAAACTAAAAACATAGAAATTAAATTTATTAATTTAAAATTAATTCTTATTGTCAAAACCAAAATGTGTATTTTACTAAATAATAACTACAAAAGATTGACACTTTTTTATGTCCAATTTCAAAAAGAAATTACTTCTAATTAACCAAATAGGATTAAATGGTAAAAATATAATCTAATTATACTTCCAAACCATTAAAATGTATAATTTTACGCTATAAATTATTTTTATTAAAAAAGTTGTTTTTAGTTAAAATATAGTATTTTTCACTATTCACCCAAATAAGTATGTTATAAGGAAAACACCAAAAATTTATTGAATCTGAATTATTATGTCCTGATTGTATAGAAATCGTTTTTGGAAAAATTGAATATTTAAAAGTTTCAAATATGGGATTTAATAATGGTTCACCATTGAAAGGCGGTAAAATTGCATTTTTTTGAAAAATACATCATTTATCTTAAAAAAATGTATTTTTTCTTACATTATGTATAAGAAAATAAAAATATAGACTCTAAAATTATAAGGATTATATAATGTAAAAAATTCAGTTTATACTATTCATAACTACTATTGAATTGCTAGATTGGTAAGTCATGGTGCCTTAGAACTCGATGTTGCCTGTAGTGTAAGTTATTAAATTACTATAAAGAAATAACATACTATGAAATCATGGTGTGTCACACCTTGGATAGGATCAGTAGTGAAATTAATTATATTAATCCATGAAAAATACATACATTATTTATATGAAACACATATTATGGGCTCATTTGTCAAATGAATTTCAATAAACCATGGAGTGATTCTTGGGTTCCTTATATGGAATGTCCTGAATATGATTATTGGTTGAATTATTTACATTATGACTTGATCAATGTATGCATTTACCATATATGGATTTCATGAACTAGAAAATAGGAAAAATAAGATTTTATTAATATCTTGATCACCATAATAAATAGATTTCATGGTTTTACCATGATTCTAATATGACTGATATACTTTTAGGACCTTGTCTGTGATCCTGAGTTGGGATGTCTTGGATGATTCCCTAATAAAATTGGAAACTCTTGTGGTGATATTATGTAGATGGGTTGACCTAATTACTTAGTTCCTTTTTGTTACATATATATCATTTCATATAATAGTTTATATATATATATATATGTATAAAAATATTCGGATATACAAATCATGCCATGTCAAATATATTCTGGAATTAGTTGAAGAAGGTATGATTGATCATGTGTCTTTTGAGGAACTCGATACTGAATTATTTAAAATTACTTATTTACTACCATATTGGATATACCTACACACTATTGTATATTATAATCATTGATAGGATTTCATTTGCCACTATTATATACGGCATATTGGGTTTATTTCACAACTTATTATGGATATCATTTTATAACTAGACATACATAATGATTGTAGGATTAGGTTATGGATTCATCTTACTTTTTATTATTCAATTTTTGTGATTACCCATGAATAGGCATCATAAAAGCACAATACATAGCTGGAGTGCAAGATATAATGGATATATCCATTAGAGATCTTATACATTTCTTTTTTTAATGTTATGTATTACCAGTTGTACGTAGTCAACATTTATATTATAACATTACATGGACTTGAATGGTTGTATTATTCAATATTTCTAGGTTTCCTAATTAATTTCCACATTATTTCATATATACAATTTTTGTTATTTATTTATTATTATGTATATTTGTGCTCATATGATCATGAGTTTATAGTCTCCCCACTATACCATCATTGAATAATCGCTACTAGTTGGATGCCACTGAAATATAAGGAAGGGAACTTGAGACCATGTGACTGCCATTCATCAGAATCCATCTGAATGGATCTCAGGTTAGGATGTTACAACATGAATTTATTTAATTTTTTATAAATATTTTCTTTGTCTCAATATTATTCTTTATATTTTTGGTTTTTTATATACCAAAACAATTTTTTTTGACTCCCAAATTTTATATTAAGGATTTTTGGGTTTTGAATCTCATATTATATTGTCAGGATATTTATGTGGTTACTCATTACCTTAAATGTTAGACTTGTAATGACTTTTGTATCCCAATTAAATGTCATGATGTCTTTTAGTTTTTCCTACAATAGAAAATGTATGTGTTATATTAGTTTTTGATTCCACATAAAAAACAAGTCCATAGTGAATAATGTATATATGAAGTAGTAGATGGGGGTGAGAGTATATATAGAGACATCCTGAATTGAACAAATATAAAATGTACTTCATAACTCTCTTTTACTTTCTTTCATCATATTATTAATACATGTTCATAATAGTTAACATAGATATTAAATCCTACTTACTTGGAGATTCAATTTACCTATCTAAATTTTATACTCATATATTCTTCGCACCCTCTCTAGAACAATTGTCTTCTTATAATGGACCTACCACAAAACACATTATAAATTGCATAGTGTATTGTACATAATGATTGGTTCCAATCCACCCATATCTATTTCAGGAAACCCACCCAGCAACTCATGTGTCATTCAATGATGCACCACATGCATGTTCTACCACGCAGTCAATCAGTTTGCACTTTTTTTACTCCCTAATTCCAATGATGAACAACCGTATTTTCCATGCCAAATATGTTGGGCCCTTTTTAATGTTAATAAAAGACCAACATTATCCCCTATGAAGGCTACCATTATTTTAACCATGTTATCAGGAAAAATTACATTGTGAAATTACCACTACAGAAATCCCCCAACAATATATTAATATCTATATATGTGTTATTGTTTATATATATCTATCTATGTGTGTGTGTGTGTTGAACCTAGCACAAAATAATACATATATACATATATACATTGTAAATTAAGTTAAATTAATATAAATATACACCTAATTTAAATAAAAATCATAATTAATGTATTTATATAGTCTACACATTATTTCATATAATATATATATATATATATATATTATTTGTCTGTGTATTTCTATTTTTGTATATATTTCTATTTAAATGTGTTTTTTTCACTCAATATATATTAATAGATATAAACAGACATCGATTTATTTTTAAGAAATATATCATTATAGAAAATGTTGTTGTATATTATAAATTATATAAGATAAATATATATTTATTCAAATATATGATTTGGTTATATATATATTATAATAATTTTATAAATGATGATTATATATATATATATTCTTTTATATAAATATATTTTAATTTTTATATAGATTATATTTGATAATATTGAAATGAGAATATATAAATGAATTTATATTTGGGATCCATTAATTGTCACTAAAAAATTGATGTTAATAGGGAATCTTTTATGAGATCTAAATAAAAAACTCACAAATGGAAACCTATATGAGTGTGAAAAAAGATCCTACTTGGGTTTTGTAACTCATTAAGATTTTTTTGGACCTGTTATTTCTTAATAAAATAAATTTTCATCCATATATTACATTATACTTTGTTAATAATTCATTTCACACAACATAGAGTCGACATAAATTAATTTCAAAACTATCTTAGAGTATGTTACACACAACAAAAACATGGAATACATATAAGGACCAATCCTCAAACATTACATAATCTTAAATTAAATGGATAATTCACATTGGGGTTCCTTTTAGGTTTATAGTTTTAGATAAATAAGTCATATCTATTACATCTCAAAAGAGTTCATAGAAGAAACTTTTACACAGTTTCCATATTTTCACAAAATAAAAAATATTGAAAAAAAGATTCATGTCTAGTTCAATGTTTTAGACAACATGTATTTTCCTTAATATTATCCTTGACTCTGTTCATATTTAAGTCCTTTGAAAAACATTTATAAAATGGGACAATAATAAAAAGATGAGTAATGGTTATAAAAAAAATAATGAAAAAAATAGTTTTTCATTAAATACATAACAGAAGCTCTTAAGCATACCGCATGAAATCATATGATTTAAGAATAACACATAGAATTCATAAATCATTAAGGTAACTTGTGGAATCCATATCAAACTTAAATTTTAGCTATCAAAGTTACATAAGGATTCAAATTTGTAATACTGATCACAGTATATTCCCTAAATCTATTTGGAGAAACATCTAGGTTGACCTGCATCATGTTACCCTATGCATTGGAGAGGTATCTCGAGCTCATCCACCCAAGTATTATCACAAAACCACCTGTATGCATAAACAATTCCCACGAACCATAACATATTAATTAAACATAAAGAAAAAATATATGAAAGATAACATTTCCACATTTTAATAACAATATATCATTTAAAAATATTGAAATTAAAAATAAATTATTAAAAACATTTTAATACCAAAATACATAAAATGAGTATATGATATTTATTTTCATTTTAAAAACATTAAGACTTGTTAGGGAAGGAAAAGATCAAATAATACTCACGTTGGCGGAAAAGGACATTGTCAATGTTTACGTTAAAAAGAAATATTCTTTTATTGTCGTTTAGTAAAACCCCTCATAAGAAAAGATTACCTTTGAATTAAATGATGAGTGAAAGGTATTAATACACCGTAAAAATGAATGTTTATAATAAAAATACATTTCTCAATGAAATGAGATTGAGACGAAGTCCCTTACAAAGACGGAATCCATGGATTAAAGATAAATTAATTAAATAATAATGTGTGGTAAATATAAATTCATTCAATAAAAGTGGATATTAAGTGTAAAACAATCCAAGGTAATTCACACATATTCACATCATGACATAATCAATAAGTAGATATTAAACCCAAAAATTGAAATCGGGATAAGAAATTTACATTCAGAAACTCGATAGCCTAACGATGTCACTTTAAAATTCAGAAAATAATTTTATTATAGAGAAAATGATATCTCCACACTTGGACATAAAATTTAAATAAAAAGGATATATAATAACATATCCCAAAATAATAATATGTAAATTAAAAGACATAACAAATATAAGTCTTTTATAAAGTGAAGGGTGAAGGGTTCCCTTACCAATTTGGTAACTTACGAATCGTACACACCATGAAAGAAAGATCACACAATGAATATGTAAATACCCATAAAATAATGTATATTACAAAAATAAAACAATCATGGGAAGTACATCCACTACACAAAATGAAATAGTGGGTAATAAAGAATGAATCTAACGGGTATAAAAAGTGAGATGAAAAAACCGTACCACGTTGTAATCAATAGATTCGTATGAGAAAGGTTTAATAACAACCAAATGAATCATATAATACCATGAATATATATAGAATAATGATAATATACATCAAATGTCAGAACACAATACACCACATGCAATAAATAAGTGGTGAATAGTCAAAATCAAATAGAATTGAATGTGAGATAAGAAATCTCTTACCTCGTGTCCGACTTGACACGATCAGTATTTAATCTCCTGAATAATAAACTAAATTTAATTTCTATTTAATTAAGAATATTTTTCAAGTTTATTATTACATTTATATCACTTATTACCATGTTATAAACTTTATTTAATAATTTATGTTATTAATGGTTGTTTCATAGGTATTTTGTACTTGAGTATAAAAATGAATACCTTATAAATACATGTTGTCCATGTCATCAACAATCCATTATATCCAGAATGATATTCCGAATTTAGATATAATATAAATCATATATATAGAATATATATATATATTTATTTATTTATTTTTAACATTACATAAAATTTGGATATAATAAATGAAATGCAACATTCATGGAGACGGTAAGTCGTACGTACGCAAGAACGCAACATTCATTTCTATTTCACACTTTGATAGAAATAAAATATAATTATACATAGTTATATTATAATTAAAATACAATATAATATATAATATCATTAATTACATCCTTTATACATCCCACATAAGGCATTAATGAGTCATATCACTCTGAGGGGGTGGCAGTCTGCACTTTAAAAAATGAAATTATAGAGTTTACAAATTATGGAAAAAATAAAGGTATGGTATAAATGAAAAATACCGAAGTACAATGAAAAAATAAAAATAATAAATGTCATATATAAAAACAGTTCCAACCTAATTTTCCCCATGATAGACGGTGGGCGTTAATTGAACAAGAATCGTTTCGTGAGGCGTTAGTTTTCAATCAACAGAAACATTAAGTTTTTGACCCATTAGATGGAGGTTTATGTAAGTGTAGTTAGAATCCATATCATAAAAATATCATAGTACATTGAGGATACTGGTGGTGTTATAAAATAAAGTAATAAGAAGAGTTTAGGGGGTTGGATAAGTAAAATAAAACAAAATAATTTAAGAGAAGGCGTTACCTTTAAATCTGGTATATCCCTTTAGTTTGAACCAAAATGGTTTTTTGATGTGTTTTTTGCCTAAGGTAAGGATTATAGGATGACGATAGGGATATTTGGAGCTTATTGGAGAAGATTTTTCATGATCCAAAGTCTTGAAAAGTGTACGAAATTGATATTAAGTGAGGGATTTTTATAAGGGAGAGGAGGGTCTCTTTAGGAAAATTTGAAACAATTAATTTATTATAACCACATATTCCGTTTCAAAAGGTCAAATAATCATTAATGTCAGTGTTTAGATGACTCATTGTCCAAAATCAAATCATCCTATAATAATTGTACAGGTTTTGGAAATTGGTTTAATATTTATAATCATAATCATTTTAATAGTTTATTAATGAGCTAAATATTGCATAATTATTGTGTCATAAATAATTTAAAATAATTGATGTCCAAAAATTATAAAAAAATAACATGATGTATGGAATATCTTTATCTTTCCAAATAATATTTATAGTTGAATGATAACTTATATTACCCCATGTAAAATTTGATTTACTAAAAGATATTTGTTTAGGTCATTTTTTCGTTATTGTAAATTAATTAATATAAAGTGTCATTATTATTCCCATGTGGCTCAATGTGGTCCCAAATTCGACCCAAATATTCCCATGGATGGCTATGTATCAGCAAAAAGTATGATGACACATGTTAGGGTAATTTAATATTATTATCATATTATATTTTACCCTTATTTACAATATTTAACCATTAATCATAGTAAATAAAATGATTACGGAAGTAAATATTTAAAATGTCTAAAAATAAAAGTTAACTATTTAAACAATATGGAACTAATTATTCCAAATATGGAATAAATGTTTCTTCATTCAATAAATAAAAGTGGCTGAAATTAATTTTAAATAAATTATGCTGTAAAAAAAAGAGTGTTTTTAATAAATAGTAACTATCTGGAAATTTACACTTGTTTATATCCAATTTCAATGTGAAATTAGTTCCAATGTAAAAAATTGGATTAAATTGTGAATAAATATTATAATTATACTTTAGAAAAAATTAAATAGATAACCTATCTATATAAATAAATTATATTAAACGAAACATTTGAATTAAAAAAAATATTTTTCACTATTCATTAAAAATGAACTTTATGAGAAAAATACCAAAAATTTACCCAAAGTAAATTTTGATGATGATAATATAAATAAATAATTTTATTTTTTCAAATAGAACATATAAAAATGTCTAAATATAGGTTTAAATAGGGTTCACCATCAAAAAGTGGAAAATTCATCTTTTAAAGAATATTAGAGTATTTTTTCAAAGATTCATTAACATTTTAAGCCTCTAACTTTTATTGGATAAATGAAAAAACATTTAACAAACATGTATAATCGTATTATAGTTATATCTATTTATTCCCAAAATAATTATAGCTAAGTGTTAAATACCATTTAAAATTATATAATTATATTATTAGTGTGAAATGTAAGATTTCAATGAAACCCTTTGTTTCATATCGAGTACACCATCGAACATAACATCCCCTTTAAGGTAAAATAAATATTTAATTCAAAAATATTAATAAATATAAAAAATTTCATTATCATTATTTAACTGTGATGTATCATCCTTCCCCCCTTTTGGTAATTTCATCCTCGTAATATTAAAATTTGGCTCAAAAAACATCAATTAATCTCCCACATTGGAAAACGACTCAAAAAAACTATCACTTTAAATGAAAGAAAAAGAAACACAAAAGTTACATGAGATAATCTATACTAGGATTCCATGTAGAAAAACAAGGATATGGAAGAAAACAAAACCATCAAGATCTTATGGAGAGTAATAGAAAACATGATTTGGAGAATGTTGACCACCATAAAGTCACAAACTTGTGATGTGTTAAGAATACTTTTATAACCCAGTAGGAAACGTAAACTAGAAATGTTTTTGTTTTGATTTTCTTTTCATAATTTTAAGTATTCCTTTACTACATAGAGTATGAACATAGGAAAACATACATACCTTCAAGTAGATTTTCATCCTTTAATAGGTTTTATCCAAAAACAAATCTTTTTTCCAAATAAAGATTATTCCAAAAGACTATGTCACATCAAAAGCACAGGAAACAACATCTCGAGAATCACATAATCTAAAAAAAAGAAATATATATTTACCTTGACTTTAAAGAAAAACTAAAACCTAAATTGTTAGTACAATATCATATAATACCCATAAAGGATAATCCTTTATAAAAACATGTACTACAGTTAATCTCCAAAATTCGAAAAAAAGTACCCAAAGTTTAAGAAAGACCATTCAATAAACAATTGTCCTATTTTTTTTTTCAAAATAGTCCAAACTACGATTTAAACCCAGAACATAGAAGAATTTAATCTAACAGTCTTCCATAACAAATATTCACATTTAACTCAAAAAACATACACTACACATAATTTCTCTTACCGAAGCATAATTAGCCAAATCACATATTCTCTACGATAGGTTAATCATTTCCATAATTAACCCAAATAATTATATGTCCAAAAAAACATTCTTCCAAAATAAAATTTCCCCATTACTCCTGAATTGGAATCCCAAATTATTCTATTTTCCATAGGTATATAATGTTCCCCCAAAATAGTGAACATCTTCTTTTATCAATTAATAACCAAATCATTTTCCTATATTAAGGATATCACTTTCATATAACAAAAGCTACAAAAATCAACTTATTCTCGATGAATAAAATCATTTAACTAAAATGAATAAGTCATACTGACTAGGGACTTCACGTAGTCTAGTGGTAGGTGATAAATCTCAGTCACACTTTGGTTGTGGGTTCAATTCCCACAGCTTTGTCCGACGCGATGGGTTGTCAGATACTCTACATGTTGTCCTTTTTATAAAATTCATAAATAACCCTAACATGTTTTAACATAAATTTTTTCCTTATTCCTCTCAGTTTCATCCCAGTTCATTATGATTTCCACATATTAATTATTGATGCCTTATATATATTTTCATTTATTTAATTTCACCACCATATTATAAAATGAAATGATCCCTAGAAAAAATAACATCATACCTTGATCATGGTGTCCACTTGGATTCATCGTTACCTTGTCCACATTGGTAGAAGGACCATGCATTTCAATAATGATTTAGATATCCTTCAAAATCATTTTCTTCCTTTATCCTAATACACCTTGTACAACTTGGGTCATAAGTGTCTTCGTATAAATAAATAGTTTTGGAAAATAATCATGTATTTCATATAATTTTAAATCATGTGATAAAAAATGATTTTTATAAAACAGTCTGACTGATTTTGAGTTGATACTTCCAATACCATATGTATGAGTAGAAAGACTATATTTTAAAATCAAATATAAATAGTTTGTTAAAGGGTCTCTTTTTTTCGAACCATTTTCAAAATCATAATATGCTTCAAAATCTTGTGATAAGGTAAAATATTTAAAATTTCCTTGAAAATATTTACCCTTCCTGATAATATGAGAATGTTGTGAAAATAGGATTTGATTACAAACAACCCATGATCCACTATGATATATGGGTATAGTGGAGGTGTTTTGTATCTCAAACAATTCCCTTAAAGTGAGTTGTATGTTAGAAAAAGATTCACAATTATCCGAACATGACATTGCAATAATTATTGAAAGAAATTAATCATTGAGAGATTGGAATGTCAAAATAGATCCTCATCCTTCCATTTGAAACATACATTCCTTGATCTGAACAACTTTCAAAAATATGGATTTAATTTAATGAGTATACATAGAGACTAACCATGTGTCCAACAAAAACTCATAATCTATAATGACGCTTAAACCTCCCTTTGATACCAACTATAAGGACTAATCCATAAACATTACCTAATATTGAATTAAATGCATAATTCACATTGATTATCTTTTCAGGTTTATAATTTTAGAGAAATAGGTCATAACTATTACATCTAAAAATATTACAAAGTAGACAGTTATTCTCAGTTTTTTTGACATAATGAAACTTTTTGAAATAAACAGTCATGTCTAGTTCCATGCTTTATACTGCATGAATTTTCCATGATCCCATCTGGAACCCTATTCATCTTCATGTCATGTGAATTTATTTTCAAATTTTGGGATGAACATAAAAAGCTTAGTATGGGTTATAAAAATAGAATAGAAACATCAGTTCCTTATTACATACATAACATAATCTCTTTAACATACCTCATTAAATCAGATGATCTACGAATAACACATAGAAATCATAAATCATATAGGTATCTTCTGGAATCCATAACAAAATTACATTGTAGTTATCACAAATACATAGGGAGTCAAATTTGGAATACCTATCATAGTATATTCCCTAATTCTCCTTGGAGAAACATTCATGTTTACCTCCTTCACGTTACCCAATGCATTAGAAAGCTACCTCGGGCTCACCTCCCAAGGATAATCATAGAACCACTAGTATTCATAAAAAATTCCCAAGAACTATAACAAAATCATACCACATAAAAAATATTAATAGAAAGATAAAATTTCCTCATTTTAATCAAAATATATCAATTAAATATATTGATATAACAAATCCATTATTAAAACCATTTTAATACCAAAATATGTAAAAAGATTATATGATGTTTATTTTGCTTTTAAAAACATTACGACTTGTTTTGGAAGCCAACGATCAAATAATACTCATGGAGGAATAAAAGGTCGTTGTCACCACAAACATTAAAAAGAAACCTTATATTTTTGTCATTTAGTAAAATGTCTCATAAGAAAATATTCCCTTTTAATGATATGAATATATAATGGTATATATACACCATTTAAAAAAATTGAGAATAATACAAAATATACCTCAATGAAAATATATTGAAACCAAGTCCCTTACAAAGATGATATCATTAGATTAAGGATAAATCAATTAGATAATTATGTATGAAAAAATAAATACATCCAATATAAGTGGAAATTAATTGTTAAACAATCAGATGTTATTCACACATATTCATATCATGACATAATCATGACGTAGATGTTTAACCCCAAAAATGAAAATGGGTTAAGAATTTTTTATATAGAAATTTGGTAGCCTAACAGTGTAACTTTAAAATTCACGAAGTAAGTTGATGAGAGAGGAAAGGATATCTCGTCACACAGACATAAAATTTACATCAATAAGGATATATATGAAGATATCCTAATATAATAATATGTAAATTAATAGACATAACAAAAATAAGCCTTTTAAAAAGAGGAGGGTGAAATGTTTTCTTACCGATTTGGTAACTTATGAAACATACACCCCATGAAAGAAAGGTCACACAATGAATGTGTAAATACACACAAATTCAGGTATATTACATAATGAATACAATAATGGGCAATACATCCACCACAAAAAATGAAATAGTGGTTAAAATAGCATAAATTTCATCGGAATAAAAATTAATGTGAAAAACCCTTACCACATTGTAATCAATCGAGTCGTATGAGAAAATGTTAACAACCACCAAATTAATCACAGAATACCATGAATATAAATAGAATCATGATAATATATATCAAATTGTACTACAAAATACACCACATGTAATAAATAAGTGGGGAACAATGGAAATCCCATGAATTAAATGTGGGATAAGAAATCCCTCACCTCATGTCTGACATGACTAGATCATTCTTTAATCTCCTGAATAATAAACTAAAGTAAATTTTAGTATAGTAAAAACCTTTTTAATGTTTATTATTCATTTTATATCACTTTTTACCATGTTATAAACATTATTTAAATGTAGTACTTTAACGGAATTAAAACACAATGATACATATGTATATTCTAATTACATTATAATATCAATTATAATATCATTAACTCCATCCTTTATACATCCCAAATATGTCATTAACGATTCATATCACTTTGAGGGGCGGTAGTCTGCATTTCCTAAAATGAAATTTTCACGTTTACCCATTATAGAAACCTTAAAGGTATGCTATAAATGAAAAATACAAAAGAATAAAGAAAACATAAAATAATATATATCATATATAAATATAGTTCCATCATAATGGTATTTATGTGAGGATGTAGGATTTAATTAAACAATCATCGTTTTGTGAGGTGTTTATTTTCTATCCACCGAAATATTATGTTCATTACCCATTAGATAGAGGGGTGTGTAAGTATAGTTCAAATAATACTTTTAAAAATATCCCAGTATAATGAGGATACAGGTTATGTTATAAAATAAAGGAATTAAAAGAGTTTAGGGGGTTGTAGATGTAAAATAAAACAAAAGAACGTACGAGAAGACGATACCTTTAAATCGGTTAACTCTCTTTGGATTAAATCAAAAGGGTTTCATGAAGTGTTTTCTGCCTAATATAAGGCTTCTAGGATTAAAAAAGGGATCTTGGGAGCTTATTGAAGCACAGTTTTCATGAGCCAGTGGCGTGAGATGTGAGATAAATTGGTAGGAAGTGAGGTATTTTTATAAGGAAGAGAAGGGTCTCTTTAGGAATGTTTAAAACAAATATATTATTTTAACTACATCTTCGGTCTCAAAATGTCAAATATTGGTTAAAGTAAAAATTAAGAGGACTCTTGGTCGAAATAAAATCATCCAATAATAATTGGATAGTTTTAGGATATTGTTATAATATTTATAATCTTATTTATTTAAATCATTTATTAATGAGGTAAATATTGCATCATTATTGTGTAATGAATAATTTAATTTATTCGATGTCCAATAATTATAAAAAAACACCATGATGTAGTAAGTAGTTTTATTTTTCCATAGAATATTTATAGTCTAAGTGATAACTTTTATAACCCCGCATAAAAATTGATTTTCGAAAAGATATTTGTCTATGTTATTTTTGACTTTACTTTAAATTAATTAATATAAAGTGTCATTATTACTCCAATGTGGCTCCATGGGGTCCCACATTCAACCCAAGGATCCCCATAGTCATATATGTATCATCTAATAGGATTAAAACACGTTTTATTTTGATTTAATATTATTATAATATTATATTTTTACACTTATATACTATATTTATCCCTTAATCATGGTAAATAAAATATTTACTGAAGTAAATACATAAAATGTCTTAAAATAAAAGATACTTAATAACAAAATTTCGACGTACTGATTACAAATATTGAAGAAATTTTTGTAAATTAAAAATTTTAAGTGGTAGAAATTAATTTAAAATTAATTCCCGCTGTCAAAAAAAATTCGTGTTTTTAAGAAATAACAACTATAAAAAATTGACACTTTTCTGTGTCCAATTTCAAAGTGAAATTAATTACAATGTCCAACATTAGATTAAATAGTAAAACAATATTCTAATTACACTTTAGAACCAATTAAAAATATAATATGACTATATAAATAAATTATATTAAGAGGAACTTTGGAATTAAAATACAATATTTTTCACATTTCATTAAAAAATGAACTTTATAAAAAATATTCTAAAAATTTACCCAAAGTAAATTTTTTTGTCCCTAATCTAATGAAATATTTTTATTTTATCGAATATTACATATAAAAATGACAAAAATTATATTTTATGAGGGTTCTCCATCAAAAGTCCGTAAATAAATATTTTAAAGTATATTATAGTATTTATGATTAGATTCATTCACGTTTCAAGACACTAACATTTATTGGATAAATTTAAAAACATTTAAATAACATGTATAATATTATTTTTGATAGTTATATTTATTCCCTCCATTATAACGGATAAGAATTACCTACCATTTAAAATAATAAAATTATATTATTAGTGTGCAACATAAGATTTCAAAGAAACTCGTAGTTTCATATCGGTTACTCCATAGAACAGAGAATCCCCTTTAAAGAAAAATTAATATTTAATTCACAAATAATAATAACAATGAAAAATTTCATGTTCTTTATTTTCCTGGGATGTTACAATACATCACATTCCTCACTAAGTCAGTGTATGTTACAAGCAACACTTACTTTCTATGAAACATCATTTATTTGTTAAAATGATATAATTATTACTTGTAAATTAAGCATAGTTATACAAATAGTAATAAATACTTTTAAAATTTGGCTAATAATGTTTTCATATAAATAAAATATATTCATAATGAAATATATAATTTTTTTCATCCTTATATGTTCAAAATACTAATTTTTAAAATAAAATTCCTTTCATTTCCTTATATGAAAATGATTAAATTATTTTTATAGACATTTAGAAATGAATTTCATGAAATTAAACATAATTTTTATAAATCCTAATGTCATAATTATGAGAGTCCATGTTTTTTTATTGGATTTTTCTATGAGACTTCATTTTTTAATGAATAGAGAAAAATACTGAATTTTAATTCAATACTGGTTTTTCATCTTATTTATTTAAATCGATAAATTATATTTTTATAAATTTTAAAAGATTAAATTGACTAATTTTTTATAAATTAATCAAATATTGTTAATTATAACCAATTTATAATTGAAATTGTATATAGAAAAAGTAATAATTTGATCCTTTTTATTTAAAATACACGTAGTATGGTCCCGTTGGTGAGATTAAATTTAAATTAACTTCAACCACTTATGTTATTAGATTTTGGAAAAATTTATTCCATATTTTTAGTAAGCATAATTTATGATTTTTAAAAATTTAAACACATTTTTTCACTATAAATATTAGTGAATGTTATTAAAATTATTTTGAATGATTAAGGTAAAATTATTCTTAACAAGGGAATAAACCATAAGCATGAGTTACCAAATGACTTATACACATGTCCACAAGTGATTTTATTTAAATTAATCATCCATTAAAAATCAATTATTATTTGTATTTATTTTTTAGTAGAAATGTGGTTACACAGTAACTTGTCTTCAAAAATGTCATGTATGTCCACTCTCATCCCAATAAAGGGCCACACCCTCTACCAATTCATAAAAGATAAAAAATATATTAATATTGGACTATATATTCCCAATTAATTTATAACCATACTTAAATTAATAAATTAATCATCCCTCAAGGAAAAACCAATCTTAGGAAGCCCATTGGGGAAAACCAAAAGGAGTTACCCGATTATGAGGTATGTCCCTCCCTCAAGATCCATTATTTTATTTTTATTCTCCAATTTTTCAAATATCATAAATAATTTAATTTTTAACAACAGCATTACCCTAAATATAATAATAAATTTTTATAATAAGGGCTTGACATACAATTACACACAGTTTCATGTAATAGGTAACATAAATTTTGTTTATGTGTTTGGAAAACTATCACCTTCCAAAATGTTGATCGTTTATTTTTATTTACTACTTCTCATGGTGGGAATTATGATGAAAAATATATTTTTTTATAATATATATTATGTATTTATTTTTTTTATTTTTTTACAACACATATATTTAATCATTCTATTTTGTTCAAATATGATAATTTCATTTGAGGAATTCTTGATTATCGCTACCTCAAAGTGACGTGATTCGTTCAAACACAACATGGAATGTATTAAGGATGTATTTAATGAAATTATATAATATATATGATATAATAATTCTATTTGAATAATGATGCACATGCAAAAACAACAACATAAATATATACATTTATATCTTTAGATTCTTCCTTTAAATAGAATAATAAAATGGAAATAGCGTTCTTTCATACGTATGGCCTACCATTTCCATTAATATTGTATTCCATTGGATAATTATATATAAAATGAAGTTTTAAATTACAGATATATAAAATATACATGATATTTATATCAGGGTTTACATTATGGAAATCATGATATATGTATAAGGAATAAAGATGTAACAAATAAAGACACGTGTTAATAACAGAGCAGATATTACTCAAAGTGAAACCTTAACATAGAATTTTTGACAAGTGGTTTATATTAAGTTATAATCAATACATATATGGTATTATATACAAGAATATAGATCTCTTTAATAAAAATGTATTCATTATATAGTAGTTTTTAAATTTAATGAAGAGACACAAGACACAAGGTAAGGGAATTACTATTATCATTTTTATTTCTATGATATTTACACCGTATTCAAATACCAAAAATTTGATGTCGTGAGTATACAACCCATGAATATATTCTGTGATTTTTATCCTTAATTGTATGTGTATTTGCATATCTATTTTGCGATCTTTCTTTCATGGAGTTTATGTTTCATGATTTTCCAAAATAGAAAAGTAGATTTGTCTCAATTTTCTTTCCTGGAGACACATTTCAGGAAAATAAAGAAACATGTTTTAAAAAATGTTTTCAAATATAATATGTTGAGGTCAGTTTCATGGAAAAAAATATTGTTATTTTATTATTTTTTAGGGTGCCTTTAGTATTTATCAATGTATATTCAATGAAATGGTCTTCAAAATTATTTCAAACATCATTAATATGATTTCATGAAAAATGGTTTTCAAAAATATTTTAAACGCATTTTATATGTTTTCAATAAAAATGAATTAAAAAATGTTTTCATATAATTATTTATATTTTTTCAAGTTTATTTTCAAAAATATGGTTTTCAAAATGTTTAATGTTTTAAAGGGACCTCATTAAAGAATAAATGATATTTTCATTAAGAAATGTTATCAAAATACTATTCCAAATTAGTTTCCACATATGATTACATCTATTTATTTTACTCATGCCTTATATGAAATTATTTAAAGGATCCATTTGCACTATCTCCTAGATGGTTTATGTTTTGATGTAATGATGCTTATGACACCCATTTCCCTTCCATGGGTTATATGATTTTGAAAGGCACATCTTTTCACAGATTTTGATTTCATGAAATGATTATGAAACCTATCTATTTTCCATATGCTATAATGTGAATAAAATTTATTGTTACCCATTTATTTTCAAGGGATTATGAAAGGATGTTGATAAAACCCATATATTGTTATGGGTCATGAAATGAAGAATGTTTTATTATATTGTGACACATGTATGAATTGTTTTATTATAATATTATTTGTACCAATATCTCCCTCCAATTCCTTTGGAAATGATTTATAACTCATGAGATAATAATGTGAATCATGTTTATAGACTTGATCTATTATGGGAATATGGGAAAACCTATTCTCTTAAAAGTAAAGGACTATGAATTTTTCTACTGGTATATCGCTCCCATAAGTTGTAGTCACCATGATGTTTCAGGATGGAAAAACGTCTTCCACTTTGGTAATATGGAGAAAAACTAACCACATACATGGAAATGAATAAAATTTGGGATAATGGTGTGTCTCACCCAGTAGGTGTGGTTCCCATGAAGTGCCTTGATATATTCTAGAAATGCATCGTATCATGTAGGTAAATATATGACATGATTATATATCAAACAATTCCAGGTATTATTCCTATGATATTCTTTCAGGGATTATGTTCTTTAATTACATATGATTCATTACATACAAACATCCAATATTTATACATTGAGTAGTGTTTGTGATTTTATGATATGTAGGGTATGATATTATAATGTTATGATCATATTCACAAACACTTATGATACTGTTTATTCTTACATTTCTCCCTTGTATACCCATAAATATCATCTGAGTTCACCAATTTTGAAGTTCCCTTCACCATGTTGTTAATATATATAATATGATTAATTTTTTTAAGAAGGGTGATAGTCATTAAGAACCTTATCAGATAGAATATAGCTCACTTATGTATCAATGTTTATAAATCCTTATTTTCAAATGTAATAGACTTGTAATGTATTTGGTCATGTATTTGTATAATGTGTTATGTATTCTGAAAAAATTATCTAATGTAAATGTATGAAAATAATGGGTTTTTATATATGGTATTATAGAAATGTTTTAGATATCCTTTAGATGCTTGGATGAGAAAACCATAGTGATAACCGTAATGAAATCTCTGTGGATAAGTCTATGTATAAGGAAAAGTATATTAAAATGTCCATGAATTTTGGTAATGGATTATTATGTCTTTTCCTAGAAATACAACCCTATCTATACACTAAGAGGGGATGTCTCTATGTATCAAATATACCGTGAAGTAATAACCCTAATATAGTGCATCTGGTCTGACTCATTATAACATGGTACAAGAAAATGGGCCTTATTACTCCCATAAAATAACACCCCCAGTGGCTATGCTTTGGGAATTATCAAACTCTTTACAAACAATCATGAATTATTTAAAAATAAGTTTGTTATTAATAACTAATGATAAACATAAGGTGTCATATATTAAGGAAAATTTCAAATTTTATACATCTTATATGGGAATTTTTATGGATATGTGGTTCCTCATTATGATAAATTTGTCTTACTCTATGTTATGGGTTATAATCAATGGATGGAACCCAAATAAAAAAAATTAATGGTGATTAAAATTATATGATTTGCATCCTAAGAAACCTAATACTATCAGAGAAGGGATGGAAAATATTGTTTCAATAATCACCTGATTTATTCAATCTGTGTATCAAGATGGACTTACAAATGATAAATATATCAAATAATATTTTGTTGTGTCGTTTATGAGTCATCATTATTTAAATAGCCCATTTAATATAAATTTTTATGAATATTGGTTTAGTACCACTGAAATGAAATTCTTTGTTCTCCAGTGTTCGGATCAAAAGAATGTATATCATGTTGATTATCAGTTACAAGGTGAACTAGACTAGTAGGTTAATCTAATAAAGAATACGAGTAATCAAGATGAAATTGAATCCTTGTATTTTGATGTGTTTATGAACTTTTTATTCAATAATTAATTTCCTCATATTCTTTATATAACGATGGAAAAGGGGTTCCTTGAGTTGAAGAAAAATTATAATGAATCAGCCGGTAACTATGGGAATAATTTCACAAGTCTTGAAAGGTATGCTTATGGAATTTTCTTCCAACATGGATATAAATTTCATTGGTTCTTTAGTAGAATATGGAAAAGTTTTGTAAGGGTATTTTACATTAGATAAATTAGTAGTTATGAAATAATTTTTCATTGTGTAATCAATGTTCAACTGAGGATAGAGTCATGTATCAATATTATTTTTTTTGACATGAAAATGAATATATAGTATAGATGATAATATAAAAACCATTATTATAAGAACATGATTTTTTCTTTGTTCTATACGTATGGGAATAACGATAGAGGAAATTTCATCCATGTGTCCAATTAATGATTTTAATGTGTAAATAAAGTCCATCCGGGATTTTATCATCAAAGTGATGGAAATATGATATCTAATAGTTAAAATGGATTAAATTTGGCACATAATGAGCCTCCCATGATTCAGTGTCATAAGTGTAAGGATAGTAGTAATCCTTATAATCAATTCCCTAACCCATGCTCTAATGATGATGTTTGACATCAGCAACCTCTTAAACCAAGGGAAATTGGGAAATTACATGTGACCAATATTTCTAATGAGGGTTGAGGAAACAACATAGTGAAAGGTATACTAACCATAAACTCTAGAACTACGAATATATTATTTAATTATTTATCTATACACTCTTTCATAATTAATGAATTTTATAGGGGTATTAAGATTCTACATAAATTATTATATATATAATTATTAGTTAAAATCTCGAATTGTACAATTATTCCATATCTAGTGTATAAATCTTCTCTAGATAATGTTTTGGGGAATGTGTTTCCTGAAAATACTTTCATTCTTCAATTGGTTGAATTTGATGTCATCTTCGGCATAGATTGAATTTTTTATCATAAAGACCATGAAATTTTTCGATGAAGGGATGTTATATTTGGAATTTCAAACCCTCCTACTAATTTCCATCAATATGATGATAAGTATAAACATATAATGAAGAATAAAAATATTGTATTGGACATAATACCCATAAAAAAAGGAAATGTTTCTCAAATAGTTTCGGAAAAATTGACAATAGTGGTATTCTTGTTGTTTGAGAATTGGTGGATTTTCTTCAAGAAGAGTTTCTAAGCTTTCAAAAAAATGTGAATTTGAGTTCTCAATGGAACTTATACCTAGTTCTACTCCAATTTCAAAGGCTTCCAATGTAATGGACATAATTGAGTAATAGTAATTGATGAAGAAACTTATGGAAAACCTCTATGTGGGATTAATTTGACTAGCTATGTCACATTGGGGGAACCTCTTATTTGTTGAAAAGAAAGAGGGATCAATGCAACACTACATTGATCATCTATTGTTGAACCAGATAAAAATAATAAAAAAGTGTTATCTTCCCCTTATTTATTACTTGTTTGGTCAAAAAATGAGAAAATAAATAATTTTCCTATATTTATCTACATTCTGGATATCATCAACTATGTTTCATGAAGTAGGATATAACCAAGATATCATTTCATACACGGTTTGGAAAGTATGAATATATATTAATTCCTTTTGATATTATTAATTCCCCTACTTTCTATTAGATTTAATGAATAGTGTCTTTATTGATTACCTCAATAATTTTTTCATAGTCTTTATAAATTATATTTTGATCTATTCAATGAGAAAGGAAGAAAATGAATACCACATGATAATTCTAAAAAATTCCACAATGAAAGAGAAAGTATCTGAAAAAATTATGAAGGGTGAATTTTGGATAAAAAGGTTTCATTATTGGGTCCCATAATCTCAAGAGATTGTATAGCAGTACATCTAAAAAAAGAGGATATTTAATGTTGGCCTAGACATACAAGGTGATATATATTTGTAACATTCATGTTTTAGATGGATATTATTTATGGTTTTTTGATAATTGTTTATGACTATGAAATCCTCTAACCATGTTAACATAAAAGGGTGTCATGTTCTATTAGATTGATGAATTTGAAGAAAATTTTATTTAACTGAAGATAATGATGATAAAAACACATTTTTGTACATTACCATATTATAGAGAATGGTATTTAATCTTTATTGATGCTTCCAGGAATATATTTGGATGTTTTCATATGTAGAATTACACGGTTATAACTTCTACCTCACAGTGTTTGATGATTCATGAAAAAAATTAACTAAATCAATATCTGTAGTTAGAATCAGTTATATTTTCATTACTGATGTGGAAAGACTATATTTATAGTGAAAATTCTGATAGATATGCTGATCATAAATGTCTGATATATATATTCACACATAAGGAGTTGAACCTGTGCAAGATAATATGGTTGGAGTTGATAAAGAATATTGACATATCAGTATATTTACACCATAAGAAATTGTAATAGAGGGTTGATGGTTTAATTCTAAAATATCATTTTTGTTATTCCATGTTGATGATAACAAAATATCATATATTTATTGATTTTTAAGGGATGGAGCAAGAAATATTGATGTAAGGGGTAAATATTATCATTCTCAAATAATTATTCAACCCTATATCCAAGTAATTAATAATTAAGATCATAAGAAAGATGTAGTGTATAAATAGAATGTTTGAAAGGTTCCTTTGTTTATCCTTGATCAGGATGGAATGATGAGGTTTAGAAACTGTGTATGTTTTCCTTCCATACCATAAATTATGAATGGGATCATAGAGTAATCTCATAATTCATCATTCTCTATTCATCATAGATGTATGAATATGTATAGTGATTTGAAATAATAAATATGGTGGGATATCATGAGGAGAGATATTCTATCTTGGTTCTTTGTATGCCAACACGTTAATGAGGAATGATAAAACTCATAAAGGATATTACATCCATTACCCATACTAGAATGAAAATGGGAGAACATCGCTCTGGATATTTTCATTGGACCACCCAAAACATATAAAGGATTTCATTTTTAATTGGTGGTAGTTAATCACCTTAAATTATCATCATAGTTCAACACTATCATAAAATTCATTCCTTCGAATCATATTTCTTGGATATACATTAATGAAGTGATATGGTTTTATCGACTACCATATTCTATAGTATCAGATCAGGATTTGAGGTTATCCTCTATGTTTTAATAAATTATTTAGAATGCACGTCATATAGAATTGTGTTTCAAAATAAATTATCATCCTCATATATATGGTTAGTCTAAAAGAGAAATTCAAACATGATAGGATATGTTGAGATCATGTTCTCTGGATTTTGAAGGTGGTTGAGATTAATGACTTTTTCTGGTTGAGTTTTCCAAAAAACAATATCATTCCCTCCAGAATTTGTATGTAACCATATGAAGCCCTATATGAGAATACATGTATAGCTCCAATGTGCGGGGATGTGGTTGGAGAATGAAATATATTGGGACCTAATATCACATTAAAATATAATATAAAAACATTGTTAACTTTTGACCATTTTTACATTAAAACCCCATAGTGTTGTTCGATCATTAGGATTACAATTAAATTAATTTATTCCAAATCCATGATTGGAATATCAAAAATTGGATTTAATATGTTGAATAATTATAATATATAATTTTTAATAAGGTCAACAATGTTTTTGACAGCAAATATTAATGAATGTATTTAAAATAATTTACAACGATTCAGGTAAAATCAATCATAACAGTAGAATAATCATTGATATTAAGAGACCAAATGAACTATACACTTGTAAAACATTCTTTACATGAGTATTATTTATCTATAAATCATACACTATTTATTTATATTTGGTTTTTAATAGTTTTTTTTGGTAAAATCAATTGTACAACTAATTTTAATCCAAAAATATCTATTATGTTCTCTCTATTGTCTGTAAAATACCACCACCTATATAATTTATTAATACCTTTGAAACAAATTATATTATATCAATATATTCCCAATAAAAGTCAAAAAATCTCTATCATACTACTTCAAGCATCCCATTTGGAAGAAAGCCTTCCAAGGAAGCCCTTTGGTGAAAACCCAAAGGAGTTTCCTAATTAAGGGGTAACACACTCCCTCAAGATCCATTATTTATTCTTTTTCTCATCTATTTATGCTCTTTTTATTCCCTGGATATAAAAAACATGTATTATCAATATATTGTTATTTTTTATAAAACAATTTATACCTACACATATACAAACTTTCATCTAATGTACAACGAATACAATATTTATGTTTACGGAAAACTACCACCTCAATAAATGATAATTGTTCGTTTTCCCTTACCTCCAATATCGGTGGGAATTATGATGGAAAATACCCTTATATATGAAATATATGATATATATATATAATGTCTCTAATCTTTTTTAAATATTTGATAACATATATATATATAATTGTTCTATATTTGAAAATTATGTTTGTGGATGTGTGGACAACCACCTCTCAAAATGAGGTGATTCTTTGACATGGCACATAGAATTTATTAATGAAGGTTTTATTGAAATTATATTATATAAATATGATATAATAGTTTTACTTGAATAATTATATATTTAAATATATATATACATATATTTCACTTACATTTTACTTTCAATATGAAAATTAAATAGAAACAACATCCATGCATAAGTACGGCCTACCTAATCCACAAACGATGTAGTAAATATGATAGTAAAATATTATATTTATTATTATAATACTAATATAATGAATATAAATGATATTTATATCTTAATATTAATTCTATAAATCAATTTTTAAGTATAAATACCAATGAAATAACCATATAAAACACATTCAAAGAATATAGGCGATATTAACTAAAGTGAAAATCTATCATAGAATTGTTAACAAAAGGGTAATATAAAGTAATAATAAAACAATATATAGTTTTATATATAATAAAATTGTTCCTTATAGTTTATTTATATATATTATATAGGAGGTTTGATTGAGTATTAGGATACTCATGACACAAGGTATAAAGATTACAAGACTTACTTTTATTTCGGTGAGATTTACACCTTATTCACCACAAAAATAATTTGTGTTGGGAGTATAATAAACATTAATTTACTATATTATTTTTACCCTTAACATTATGTTTATTTAAATATCCATTGTTTTTATCTCTATTTCATGTATTTCTGGTTTCAGGAGTTACCAAATCATAAATATTGATTTCTCTGAATTTTTATTCATTGAGACACGTGCCATGAACTTATAGAACAATGAATTAAAAATATGTTTGAATATAAAATTTTAAGAAACATTTATATGAAAAATTAATTTAAATTTTATTATGGTTTTAAGTGGTCATTTAATTTTTTTCAATGAAATTTTTATGATTTTTTTTCAATATTATTTCAAGAATTCTATATATGTTTTCAAAGAAAATGGGTTTGAAAATGATTCCAAAATCTGTTTTAGTCACTTCATTGAAAAAGGATTCAAACATGTATTAAAATATGTCTACATATGTTTCCATGTTTACATTGAAGAAAATTTGTTTCAAAAGGTATTTTTTTAATGATACATTTTCAAAGAAGAATGGATATTTTCTTAAGAAATGATTTCAAAATATCATTCCTTCATTTTTCCATCTAAAATTTCATCTGTTAATGTTACTCATTTTCTTCATAAAAATTGTAAAATTGTTCCATTAATATTATTTATTTAATGGATTATGATTTTATTGAATGATTTTTATGACACCCATTTCTCTTCCATGGGTTATTAGTTTTTGAAACCGGCTTCTTTTCACAGGATATACTTTTATGAAATTATCATGAAACATATCTATTTTATATGGTCATGATGTGATGAATGTTTATTGTTTCCCATTAAATTTCTTGGGATTATAATAGGATTTTTATAAGACCCATATATTTTTATGTGTGATGATATGATTAATGGTTTATTATCTTATGGAAAATGTATGAACAGTTTTATTATGATATTGGTGGGACATATATCTCCCTGGAATGAATAGGGTAAATATTTTTATCCCGTGAGATAATTATTTGAATAATTTTGAAATAATTGATACACTAGGGGAATATAGGAAAATATAATATCTTACTTATAATGAACATGGTTTAGGGATGGTGTTGTGTCATGCCCCGTAGTGGTAGTTACCAAGAAGTTTAAAGAGGAGAAAAATTGATCTACTATGGGATGATGGAGAAACCAAATCCCTTATAAATAATGTACTATGACTGGGGATGGAGGTATGTCCCTCCTAGTGGGTGTGGTTCCATTTAATATCCTCGATATGTTCTATAAAAACATACTTAATTATAAGGAATTATATGACATTATTATTCATTCCACAATTATATGTTTTATTCCTTTGATATTCATTCATGGATTATATTCTTTATTTTTTATGATTTATGTATTAGGTACTACCATGTTTTATTCCCTGGTTCATGTATCTAATAATATGGTATGTTGTGTATCACCTTATAATGTTATGATCACATACAAAAACCACAATGTTTATATTTATACATACATGTCTCCCTTCTTTACCCTTAGAAATCATCAGATCTCTCCTCATTTTATGTTTACTTCTTCAATTTATGAAGATATGTTTAATTTTTAATGTTTCTAATAATTTATATAGTGATGAAGAACCTAGTGGGATATAATGTATCTCACTTATGTACCAGGTTTTATGATTTCATTTTCTAAAGGTGCATGACTAGTACAATATTTGGGTGTCTTTTTCTATAATATTTCAATTATTCTACAAAATTTATGTACTTTAAATTTTTGAAAATTGAGGGCCACTATAGGTGACATATTATGAGTATTTTTATAGAATAGATAATGGTTACAATTATTAAATATTTTATCTAAAAATAATTAATATACAACCATTATCAGTGATTTTATTTAACACTGATGAAAGGAATCACTGTATATAGAAATTTTTTATTTAGTTCATACTTCATAGAGAATAAATTCATAAATATGTTTTTTTATTTATTAAATTGTTTTTAGTTTCTGTGTTAAATTTATTTATCAAATAAAATCAGAAAATAATCGAACCATTAAATTATTTTCTTAGTATACTAAAAAGGTTATATGGTTTTATTGTTATAACAAAAATCTTAAATCAATCTCACACTTTTCATAAAAAATTAAATGTTATATATATATATAGTATTCAACATATTTTTTATTTTATTTGTAATAAAAATCATTCAAGTAACCCCAATATATTACTAAAAACCCCACCTATGTCTCACCATTACAAGGGATATACATTGGAATCTCAAATAGATTTATCATGTAGGATTCATTGTTCTCATTTCCACCATTAGAATAATAATATATAATTATATATAATATATAATTGTTAATATATAATTACTAATATAGGTAAGATATATATATATATTAATAAATAATATACAAAAATTAATATAATTTAGAACAATAATGTATAATGAACCCAAAAAAACCAATCCCATGATCCTTTTATTCCAAAATCTAAAATTAAATAAGGGGTCATAATCCCAAATGAGTTGGTATATAAAATAACTAAATACAATATATCAATAAATTCTCAAACAAACCATAGTGAAATACTCTCCAAATTCCCTCCAAAGTATCCTACAAAAATAGATTAACAATTCTCATTGTTTCATGGTCCACCACTATTAGGTTGGCGACACATAGTATGATACTTAGGTTTATATAATGGGTTTTTTAGTTTATATATGTATAATTTTTTATGATCGTCATCATTTAATTTTTTATTTATTTACTTATTTGATTCAACATTTCTCCCTAACATCATGGACAAAATATTTATATGAGAAGTTATGGATTCCTAGCTCCATGATGGAATTAATATGATCATAAACATTTGAGGATATACGCACCATAGTTTTGAGTTGTTCACTCTATAATAACAATATAGGTTTTATTTTTCAAAATATATACTTATCTTGTGAGTTAAACAATTCATTTAAATCATAATGGAGATGCTAAGGAATATTTTCTTGTATGATCTCCTCTAGTGGGATGTAGGATTTTTTTGACCATTTCTTGTTCACGTGACTCATTCATGGCCTTTTTTGGGTTTTCATAATTTTTATTCACTGAAATACTAAAAAACATAGGTTGGATAAGAAATATAATAGTTATAATTATGAACGAAAATAAGGGACATCACATTTTTCTATGTTTTTTGAGAATAACCATTATTTCCATCTTCAAAGGGTCCTAGCTATTTCACACTACATTCTTGTATAAATCCATTGCTTGACTAGACATGTGATCACTACAGAAAAATGGTTGGAGTGATTAAGGAATAATTTATTAAGAAATTGAATTTTAAAAACTATTGAATATTTTTCCATAATTGAGCCACATATAAATCCCATAAAACGGTCATATAATTTATAATACTCTTCATGACCTTTGGATGGAATCAGATGACATGGGAGAGATAAACGGTTCAATAAGAGAAACAATTAACAACATATCCTTAAAATTTAGTTCTTTATAATTTGAGAAAACATGATTATGGGATAATTATCTTATTAAAAGAACATGTAACAAAAATATTTTCCCATAAATCATGATAGAGGTACGTGTATCCCCAAATGAAAAAATATACCCCACAAAAAAAGTAGTACAAAATCATGTGAAAATAAACATGATATATAGAGCATAATTCTATGAATATGGTTTTCATGTATTTTATTCCATTGAAACATTGAATAAAAATAACATTTTCAAAAAACATTATCTTTGGGTATCATCACCTTCTTGATTCAATACTCACACAAACAAATTAACAAGTCACAACTCACACTAAAAAATTGATGGAAAACATAATTACACCTGTGTATTAATGTCTCGTGAGATATAATCTTCTATCAAATATATTGGAGGGTGATATTGGACCACACATATCCATCATCCTTTCAAATGTGTTCCACTTGAAATTAAACATTCATTATATAATAAATAACCTAGGTAATGAAATGGATTTATTTATCACATCATATTGATTCCAAGGGAAGAAAAATTAGTCTCGCCACATTTATAGTTGATATCAAAAATATTGAACTTGTGATTATAAATAGTTTACCCAGAACAATAAATCACCCAAAAATTGATTTAATGAGATCATTTAGATAATTATTTTTGAAAAATAACTTCAATTGAAATAAATACTTTTGGTATAATGAGTAAAATGGAAAAAAACTATAATTTTTTTATAAAATACTTTTTTAAAATTGTTATAAAATAATATGTTACAGATCACATTGAAAATAGAATTTTAAAATTTTAAATAAATATCATTTGTGATATATTATATTTGAAAAGGATCATAAATTATAGATCAATTAAATTACCTGATGGCACTCAATAGAAATATGGAAGGGAATATAATACCACTTATTATGAAAGGATCGAAACCATTTTTCATATATTGAAATCTGTTTTTTTGAGAACCCAAATCACCAAAAATATTAAAAAAAACTCATTGTAGAAGATGATAATGGGAATTTTTAGGTAAAATAGATAACACATAATTAGGGATTTTTCACATAAAATGAAGATGATTTGTGGGAAAATATAGTACTTATATAGATGTAAAACCATAGTTTGAGAGGATGTGAATTATTATCAACAATGAAATAATTTTGAAAATGAAATTAATCAAGGAAAATATTTAAATTAAAAAGATAAATTTCCCGTGAGAAATGATTAATTATTGAAACATGATAGAATATAATCAAACCAACTTTTAAAACTATAGTAAAAAATAAATACTTATGAATAACGAAAATATGTTTAGTCAAGGAGAATCCCTTAACATTATTCTAAACAAACACAAGATCACTATAATATCCTTTAAAAAATAAATATTTTTAATAACATTTTAAAAACATTATTAATATCTATAATATTATATATACATCAATTTTAATAATTATCTATATTATTATTATTAAATTTTATATATTTTCAAAATTTTGATTGAGTGATTTTCATCATTTTGAATTATAAATGAAATATAATTGTTATTAATTATTAGTATCCAAATTTTAATTCTTACCAGAAAATAAAAAGTACCGTAATTTAGGATTTCTAATTATTTGTAATGATATAAGTTCATTCCATGTGTCTTTTGGTTATGTTCCTTAAAAATTAAATTATTGATGAGTATTTTTCATTGATTTTTAATGAGCATACATTGGTATAATAAAAAACAAGTTTAATATTAATTATATTATTATAGAAAAAATGTAAAATAATTATTTAATTATTTAAATTATATGTAATTAATAATTAAGTTATAATAGTCTTTTATGATATTTTTTTCATTGTTCAATAAGGTTGTTAACATCACCCAAACACAAAAAAATCATTATTAATAGATTATTATGATCATATTTCATTGTCATAAAATTATTCTAGAGCCATAATGATAGTTTTTGCATTTCAATAAATTGATAAGTAATTATTTAATAAATATTTAAAACAATTAATTGAAATGATGTTATGAATAAATTTATTTTCCTCTTAGTATGATCACTTTATACGGTTATATTTATAATGATATTTTATATATCATATTAAAAATATTATGTATAATTTATCTTAACTAAATTCTCATAATTTAAAAAAATATATGTCAACCAGTTAAAATAATTCCCATGAACATACATGAATAGAGAATATTAAAAATATATTATATTATTCTTAGGTGGTGGTATTTTTTATATATTAATGGATGATGAATTTATTCTATATAGAATGTGATCAATATGTACCACCCATTTATTAGGTGAAATTCATTTTTAAATATATATTATCATTTCTATTTTTTGTAACATGAAACAATGATTTTGTATTAAATTATGAGTACCAATGATTTTAGATTTCATTTTACACAACAATATGTTTCGATTTTTTTACACACAATACATATTTTACATTGACTTACAGAAAACACCATGTTTAGGAGAAACATGTATTACCATTAAAATATTAATATTTAATATGATAGTATCACCTATCCATTGGATGGTGGGATTTAATTGGATTAAATAAATTGGGAAAATAATTTTTATGCAAATATATATAATCAATTTTTTTGCGACCAATTAATTATATAAGAAAATGAAACCATTTAAAATAAAATGAAACATTTTATAATAAAAACTATTTTAATGAAAAATATATGTGTTCTTCCTAGAAGAAATAAAAAATAAAGATATTGGTGAAATATTTTAAATTAATATTTATATTATATATATTCAATAAAGTATTTACCATTCATATTATTTGTTTTTAGATCATAAATAAGAATAAATCAAATTTTATACATAAAAAATGTATTTTCAAAAAAAATAATTTTTTTCTATATTTTGAGAAATTATCATGAAATTAAATTTTTATGATATTCGAAAAACCATAATATTTTGTAGTACGTTATTTATTCAAATTAATTAAATAATTTTCACTACACGCAACACTGAGTTCAAACACACCACGACTTTCCAAACTAGTTGTTCAAAAGTTGTTTTGAATAGTGTTTACTAAATTTTGAACATTATATAATCCTTATAATTTTAGAATCCCTATTATGATTTTCTTAGACATAATGTATGAACAAATTCATTTTTTCAGATAAAATAATTATTTTTGAAAAAAATTAATTTTATCACATTTTAATAGACAACCCCTTTAAAAACCAATATTTGATAATGTTATATATTCAATTTAATGAAATTAAATTATTTTTTAAAATAAGGACATAAAAAATTTAGTTTGGATAAATTTTTGGTAGTTTTTGGATTACTTTCATATTTTGATTAATGAAAATTACTAAATTTTAATTACAAAAAATTCTTTAAAAATAATAATTAATAGTGATAAATTATAAATTTGAATGGTTTGGAAGTATAATTATATTATATTTTTATAATTTAATACAATTTATGTAATTATAAGTAATTTCAAATTTAAATTTGACATAAAAAAGTGTCAATCATTTGACAATTATTATTTAATAAAAACACGCTTTTTGTTTTGATAATGAAAATTAATTTTAATTTGATTTCTGCCAATTTTATTTTTGAATTTGAAAAAACATATTCCATATTTAGAATTAGGGGGTCTAAATTTTCTTAATAGGTAACTTTTATTTTTAAACATTAGGAATAATTACTTCAGTAAATATTTTATTTACCATGGTAAAGACGGTAAATCCTATAAATAAGGTTAATAAATAACATTATAATAATATTAAATTAATCCAACACATGAACTAACCCTATTGGCTGATAAATATCCGACTATGGGCATATTTTGGTCGATTTTGTGACCCCATGGAACCACATGTAAGTGATAATGACAGTATATATTAACTAATTTAATGTATAGAAAAAAAATAACAAAATAAAGTTTTGTTTAGTAAATCAATTTTTATATGAGGTAATATAATTGATATATTAGACTATAAATATTAATTAGATGTCTAACAGTATTTCTTAGCTTAGGATATTTTATTTATAAAATTTATGCATAACATAAATATATTTATTTATGACACAATGATGATGTAGTATTTTTCTTATTAATGAAAGAATGAAATAAATGATATTATAGATGTTAAAATAAATATAATTTCAAAGTTTTTATTCCACTAAATAATTTTATATGTTAATGTGACATGTTAGTATTGATTAAATTAATTTTTTTTTATGTAATAATTCTGTGATAAATTTAACAAAATAAAATTGCAAATAGTATCAAAATTGAAATAAAAGTGTTTTTAAAACAAATAATATATTATTAATTGATATTCTATTCTTCAAAATCGAAGGTTTGTCCAAAGGCCATATGTAATATTATATATGTCATAAATGAACCATTTTAGGTTATCCTTGAAATTTATAGTAGGTTTATTAACTATATAATATTAAAATACAAAGAGACAAGGTAAAGGTCAAACCATTTAACGAAGAGTTAAATATAGAAGATAAGGTAAATATAGGGACCAAAACCTATCTAAAACCCATTAGCTGAGTGGTTTTTGTCCCATAACTAGCTTTTAATTTAAATAATTAATTTTTAAGCCATTATAAAACGAATATGAGTTTATTATAAAATAATTTCTCTAGCTTTTCATAAGGTACCTATCACCCCTCTTATAAAAGGGCACTCCCCCTTCTCTCTAATTCATAGCTTCAAAGACATTTTTAATCATCAAAACCTACCCAAATACCCTCCCAATGGTCCTCCCTTTATCCTAGAGAAATTCATATAGTCAAAAAGTCAGCATATGAATCCCTTATGATCAAATCAAAAGTAATAACCCGAAGAAGAGGTAAATATTGCATCACCTCTTTCAAGTTCTCTTCAACTTCCACATCCTATTTCATTGATGTTTCCAATATAAAATTACAAAACCAGTATCTTCTATATACTGTGATGTTATTATATATAAGGTACAACCATATTCATTATTTTATCCATCCTTGGAATGAAATGTCACCATATGTGTGTACATACGGCTTACCGTCTTCATGTCATGGTGTAATTGTTATTCAATACATTTTTATTTGGATGGGTATAATAATGATGGGTAATTGATGGAAATAATAAATATAACATGATAATGATTATGTATATATGATATAACATCGAATTATATATTATTATAATATCAAAAGACGTATATTGTTACTCGTGCGTATGTACAGATTACTGTTTCCACAAACGCGATTAGATTCATTCCCCATCGTATCTGTTCAAGACTAATTGTCATTAGATGATTAAAGATAATTATTAAAGACTTAATAAAATTCTTAATATGAATAAGATACATCCTATCCATAATAAACATTACTTACGTAACAAATCATATAAAGGAAAATGAATTAGTTAACACCTGAAACGACGATAATAATAATATATTATTAACAAAGAAATATTAAAATATCATATATGATATAATATTAATGTATATGAGTCTTGAATAATTCAATAACAATTATATCACCACTATTTTTATTTTGTGTGGTTTATGTGCTGCCCATAATTGTATATTTGGTGTAATAAACATTAATTTATTTGTATTTAAATCTTCATTGTATAATACTTCTTTCATGGGGTGTATGTTTTTTATGTTACCAAATTGTTAAGGGTAAATTTCACAGTCACTTTATTATTTGAGGTTTTTTTGTATGTGAGTATCTACAGGGTCCTCTTTATCATGCACATCCGTGTTTCCTAAAAATGTATTTCAAAACACATTTACTATTTAACATAAAATTGTTTAAAGTAATTTATACCCATATTTAATCTTATATGTTTTTGAATGGAATCTTTCCATCGTTTTCCAAACAATGTACTTTATGACCTTTTTGACAAAATTAAGGTAATTTTTTTAACTTATACGGCGGGTGCGGCTATTTTATGCCATTATAACATCGTTAAAAAATCCATTAAAATATTATAGAAACATTTTCAAAATAAATGTTTTATTTTATAATTATATAACCTTTAAATATTTTTAATATAAAAAGAAGCATTTCTCTAAAAAAGAGTTTTGATTTCATCTATGTCAACATCTTTTGATGGATTTGATTATTAAGTGAAGCTGATTTATTATGATACAAAACTTCCACTATGTATTGAGTTTTTTCTGATATTTTTTACTATGGATGTGTTATTTTTACACCATTCATGGTTTATGGACAAATTATTGACATTTCGTATGCTAGTTTTAATAAGAATGTTTATGTTATGTTTAAACCTGTTCATATGAGAAATGCATTTGACTAGAATGTTCCATGTTGGGGACCGGTAATAGTAAGCCCTATGGGTCCGGGTCCTGTTACAGTAGACCCTCCAGGTTGGGGTCTATTTACATAGGCTATTTTGGTTGGATTCCAGTTACAAAGGCTCTCCGGGTTGGAGTTCGAATACATAGGCTCCCCGGGATGGTGTCTGTTTATAGAGGATATTCAGGTTGGGGTCCAGTTACAGTTATCCCATAGGTCTTGGCAGGAGGCCTTCACACAAAAATTAATGTCTGGAATTATGAATCACATCATTATAAATGTTGCTATTGATATTGAATGTGATTATTCCACTAGTAGAATATCCACGTGAGTATGTAAATGGAATTATTTTTTATATATTTTCCATATTATAATATATATTATGTTGAAAAGGATTTTGATTTAGTTTAATACATTTCCTTAAATGTTAATGCTTATTTATGAATTTTTATACTATATTGGAATCTTTACTAAGCATCTGATCTCACCCCATTCTATATTTTATTTTTACCTGGATGAAATGAAGTATATTATGACTTACCTAAAGGGATAGTCAATGGGATCTCAGTTTTTTCCTAGGAAAAAATGTTGTTTTAGTATTCCATTTTATGTTATAATGTAAACCATTAGATTGTATCTAGTACTTCCAAGGCTACTAAACTAATCGATCTTTTGAGACTTGAACTTTTGTGATCATTCCAATGTTCTGTAATAATGCACCAACTCTGGGTAACTAGGGTCAGGGTGTTACAATATTAAAAAACATATTTGAAAAAATAAAATTCATTTTTGAAATCATAATGTCAAAATTATTTTGGGCGTAATTTAAAATATATTTCTAAAAATTTGTATTTTTTTATGAAGAGTGAATAATATTGAGTTTTATTTGAAAATCGCATTTTAATATAATTTTTTTGTAAATATAAATAATATTTTGAAATAGTTAAAAAGTAAAATTAATTCAATTTCATATTATTTAATTACATATAGTTCATTTGAATCACATTCATTTTGAATTATGAAATAAAAATCGTTCCAAATTATAAAAAATTTCTCTTTAAAAACAAACTTTATCATCATCACTACGTGATAATTTATTAAATTAAATTTTTACAATACTATGAATGTAATTTGGGAAAAAATATTCCATAAATATAATTATGATTATTTTTAATTTTTAATATGTTAAAAATTATCTTTGACCAAAATTAATAGTGAATGTATCATAAATTGATTATTGTAGTTAGGGTGAATATGGGTTTATCAGCTCTTAAACATAAAATATTATGGTAAAATGACCTACACACATTTATAAAAACTTTTTATGGGGCTATTTATACAATTAAACCTACATTTTATGATAATTTTTTAATTTGTACCCAAATGAAATATGAAAAACATTGTATCACTTATTTCATTTTAAAAATATAAAATGTGTCTTCTCCCCCACTTATAAAAGAGAACCACATATCCTCCATTATTAAAACATTCACGCATCTTTGTTTCAGCCAATACCTTCCCAAATAACTTCCCAACATCCTTCACCTAATCTTAGATGCAATTTTTAGGAATAAAAACAACCAAGAAGTGATTTTGTGCAAACCTAAGGAGAAAACTTGAAAAAGATGTAATGTTCTTCAATGAGAATATTTCTATTATTAAATTATACACTTTTAATAATTATTATTATACAATTATTCTATAATATTCTCAAAATATATCGTATTATTAGATGTTATTTTGTTAATTTCATGACTGAAACCCATCTTTGTATCCATCAATTGGGTTATGAAAAAATCATTCAGGTGTGTGGCGGACTACCGCCTAATAGTACCATGTCATTCATTTTTACATTAGCAACTATCAAGGTTCGAAATAATGGTTGATTTTTTTTAATATGTAATATATTATAATAATGAATTTTTTGTGATTATATAATTATTATATCACACAAAACATTAAAAACCCTATTTTATGGGAATATGATAATGTCCCCAGTCTATACAGTGAACTAATGCCTCACGAAAAAATGTGATTCGTTCATGCTTTACATGGAAGGCATTAAATATCGGTTGAATGAAAATGTATGGTATATTTATGTAATTAAAATTTTTATAGAATGATAATATATATCATTTACGATTCATTGTTTTGATAAGGTATGAAAATTGAAACGGTGTTTATACATACTTATGGCATACCCTCTCAACAAATAGTGTAATTTATTTCAAATAACTAAATTTTATGGATTAATATAAATAATAATATTTTAAATATGTAGGATATTTATAACATGTTTAACATTATTTAGATTATGAATCTGTTGTTTAAGTAATCAGACCAAGAACTAATATGTTAAAACATACCCAAAAAACAATGTCGCTATTGAACAAAATAAAAGATTAAAATAGAATTAATAATAAATAAGTAATAGAATATCATAAGTATATAACATATGGTATTATAAATTAAAATATATAAATTAATATGTCTATTAAATATATTTATAATAATTTTATATTTATTATATAGGTTTTTTGAATGAATATAATAGAAGACAAGGCTTAAGAGAAAAACATTTGTCTCACTTTTAACTTCTGTGAGACACATGTCACATCCCTCACATATATATTTTATATGGTTTAAATAATAAACATTAATATTATATATTATTATTATCCTAAAATATATTGGGGTTTACATATCCATTATCAGATCTCTCTTTTATGGGGCTTATGGTTGAAATTTAACTAATCAGTATGGGATTTCTTTTCTCAATTTTCCTTCTTTGAGACATATGTAATATTATTCTACTATATTATTTTATGATATATGTATAAACCACATATGACATGTAATATAATTAATTAATTCAACATTGTGAAATTTTTTATTTTATTTATTTAATTATTTCATGGGGATTATATTTCAATGCTAATAAAGTGGTAAGTGTTTTATTTTATAATCTCATCTTTTAATTGCATTATTTAGGATTATGATACCAATAATGAAATATAATGATCTATAAATCTAGACACTCCTTAATTTTTTATACACATTTTCTTTTCATAGAATTACTTGTTTTCCTTTAAATTTTTTTTCTTTATTTAATAAATAAATCATAAAAAATATAAGAAAAAACATATTTTCGGCTAAAACCCCTTTTTCTTCCCATAAAATGTTATCTAAGATAAATAAATTTTTCTATAATTTCATAAAATTCTTTTTTAGTGAAATAGTTACTCATTTTGTAATTTCTACGAAACCATTTTAATGGAATCAACACGTCATTTTCAAAAAACAAATAATGCTTTTGGATTTTATCAAAAATGTGAAAATAATCATTGTTTCTTATATGCATGTATTGAAAAGTGTTTCTTGATATCTTGATGGATCGAATATTTAAATATTTCCTTACATTTTTAAAGAATTTATATTTAAAGAAAATGTTTCCCCAAATATTTGGGAAATTTTTATATGTTAAATAAATTATATCAAATTAAATGATTGTGAAAATTATTCTTTATTTTTTAATTTTTTTTAATAATAAAGGATAATTTATTTAGGAAATTTTTTAAATGATTTATAAAAGATATATTTATAATTATAAAATGTAAACATTCAATGAAAAATTATTCTGAAAATGATTATGGTTTTTTAAAAAACATTTTTTTCTAAATGAAATCTTCCAAATGTCTTTTATAATATTGTATCCTTATATGATTAAATTATATGCTATTATTAATGATTTAATGGTAATATAAACAAAGGATAACATTATTATTCCCTCACTGATTTTTTTTAAAATAAAATACTATTTATAAAACATATTTTACATTCATGCACCATGAAAGATCTATTTTGAAACCCACTTATTTTCAAGAATTATTATGTGATGAAATATTGGTGAAACCTATTTCATTTCATGGTTTATTATATATTCAATGTATTATGATATTGTGGAACACATATGTATTATTTTTATTAATTGATTGTTGTTATGGTATAACCAGTGATGGTAGTTTTTTTATAACCTAGGGACTAGGTTCTGTTACAACTAATGGTTGGTGGGACCTATATCTCCTTCCAAAGAACTAGGTAAAGATTAATATATAAGGTGATATATAGGACTATAATTGTGAGTAAAGATGGTTCAATAATATGGGAATGTAATGGGGAGTGAAACCAGATTAGTACTATAAGCTTGAAATGAGAAGTGAATCATGTTTTGTATAAAGTGACTTAAATGGAGAATGACCTCGGTTTAGTAAGGTACTTTGTATACTATGATAGTCATGGGAGTAAAACCTGAATACTATAATGGTTTGGGAAGTGAAAAAAAATAAACATTAGTGAAAGGGATGGCACTGGGGTGGTGGTCAGTCCCACTAACGAAGTACAACCACCCAAATAGTTCCTCATATATTTTTTCAGAGATCCATCACAATTAAGAAAATGTTTTTTATTATTATGTATACTCTATAGTAGTATGTCTTATTCTAATGTTTTTCTTTCAATGATCATGTTATTTTATTCACTATTGATTCATGTCTTATGAACTGAAAATATTTATTCCATTACTCAACACTATGATATTTGATATGTTGGTTATAGTTATCAAATGTTATGTTTATGTCCTCATACCATTATATTCATGTTATGATTTTGTATCTCAATTTTTTACCTTTATTGAGTATCTGATATCGTCCATTTACTTGTTTCTATCTCCTAGGTTATGAATAATGCTTTTTTTGGGTAAACATATGAAGGTTACATAATGGGAATATCTTTATGGGATACATTTAAGATCATTAACCGGATTAGAAGATTGTGTTACATGATTACAAATGTACAAAACTATTACTATATATTGGTCTGTGTTTATGTAATGTAATGAATATTAAAAAAATATTTAAAATACATTTATTATAATCCTAGTATATTAAATTTGTTATCAAAAAAATGGTTTGTAATAATTTTGAGACTGGGATGGGAAAATATTAGTGATATCCCTATGAATATTTCTTAGTATATATCTAGGGATGCCTCTAAGAATAATATTTAAAATGATCTAATGTATAAAAAATGTAATGGAATTGTTTTAAAGTATAGACTGTTTGGATTGAAAAAAACAGATATCCATTTATATAAAAAAAATTATATGGATTTAAAACATATATTCATATGGGTAACAACACTAAAAACACTCTATTGAGCTGGATTCGATCATGAATAAGTGAACAAAAATGGACCTTAATGAATAGCTGGTTTGACACTTCTGGGGGTATGATTTGGAAATTATAAATACCTTTATAAACCATCATGAAGGATTTAAAAATATTTTGATTATGAATGACCTTCGATAAAAAAAATCAATCATAGATTAAAAAGATGGTGTCTTGAATAAAACTCTCTAAGTGATTACGTTATGATTAGTGTTTCTCTCATTATTCATTCTAGCCATAGTCAATTGTGAAAAATATAAGGAAATAGATTGAAAATTATTTTTATGGAATATTTTCTTATTATAATCCAAAGTGGGATGATGATTAGATTAATGGATATTATGATTATTCTTACTTAGTTATCCCGAATCATGAGTAACAATTTAAAACAAAACCAAAACAAAAACTAAAAAAATAAGAGGGAAATAGTAAATTTAGAGTTAATGTAGTTGATACCATGAAGGAAAGAAGATTTAAATTTTTAAATTCAATGATTTTGTGAAGTAGAACTCCATGGAATGTATCAAATGTTTGAAAAAGTGTTTTATTTTTGGAGAAGAGGGTCATATAATAAGTAATTTCTGATAAGAAAATGAATATTTAATATTACACAATAGATCTGAATATTTTCCATTATAAGGTATTATCAATGGATGAGTTTTTTAAATGTAGATAATGTAGATATGATGAAAGTATATATGTAATGGGAAAATCTCCTCAAAAGAATAAACGAGGTTAAATAATTAATAGTTATATCGCGGATGATTAAGAGGATATATATGGAATGTAAAATTAAATAATATTTATGGAATAAGACAATTAAGTGTCTTAATGGTTTTAGAAAGATATGGGATAAATAAAGTATTTATGTATTATAATTAAAATAACTTGTTGTAGAAACCATTAAATATATAAATATAGACTGGTATTTATTTTTAATTTGGGATTTCATGGAAAATTATGAATGATGTTTATGAGTTAGAAATGTGAATTAGTGGAAGGGTGATATATTAATGATACCCATAAATATGTTCCAGATATTGAGATAATGTTTTTAGGATAATGATATTTTTTATATGAGTATTTAAATTTTATAGTAATAATTTCCTGGGAACTGAATAATGGTTTGTTGACAAAGAGGGTTTTTCTATCATTGGTGGTGTTTTAAAAATTATTAGATTAATGGAATAAATCCAATAATCAATATTTATAAGGTATGAAAAAGAATTCATGTTTTGAATAATTCAGATCGCAATTCTTGTTTTTGACATTTTTTAGTATAATACATGATGATGGAATTCACATGTTTGGTATGTGACAATCGGGTAAAAGTTTATTTTATACGTTAAATTATGAAATGATAATTTTTGAAATTTAGGGATATTATTTTTAATGTATGGGAATTTAATCATTTGTTTGTGTCATATGTTTAACCATTTATGGAATGGTTTAAGATGATCTTTGGATCAGGCTATAGATATAAATATATCACATCACCATATAAAGATTTATGCATATTGTATAACCCGTCCTAACCATTTTTGTTTTATGATAACTAAAAATTGATATAATTAAATGTCATTTATACTATAGATCTTTTGATTCATTAGTGCTTCAGTATTAAAAAACACACCTTCATTAATTAGAGTATGAGATAAAGTATAAATTGGTCAAGAGAAGACTTATGGATCAGATTGTGCATAAAAAATAGAATAAAATCAAATGTGTATATCATCTCATGAAAATCCATAAATATTAGATTAAGGATTATGGAATAAAAAAAATTCGTGTTATCATCATTTATTATGATATTAATGACCTTTTTCTCACATATATGGTTTGTTTTTTTTGGTTTTTAACTTTATCTAGATATCTCACATTCTTCTTATCATTGATCTATATCACCCTTTTCAATTATTTACTCTTTTCTTCCATGTCCAAATCATCACCTTCCACCTATGTTCTCATATGTGGAAACTTTATTACGATATAATTTTGGTAAACATTATGCTTCCAATGATATATTTTTAAATGAAATTTTTTTATTAATATGTAGAATTTCTTTTTCTATGATGATATTTTGAAATATTAAACCTTTTATAAAAAAGATTAATTTATATGTATAAATATATTTTAAGGTCGGTAGAATATAAGAACCCATGATTTTGGGAAATTCATTTTCCAAATAGAATTTATATTTCCTATTTTTTGGGATATGAAATACAAATTCTTTATGTGTTAAAAATAACACAAATATTATCTTTTGTTTCACACAACATTGTTTACGTCTTGTGTTATATGAAATACTAAATTTAGCTGGTGTTACCGACAACATTATGTTTAAATTAAATGTGTCATATAATTAAAATATAATTATATAATAGGATAATTATCAATTTTCCTTTGGATATTTAGTGTGAATAGAATTAAATAAATTATAAAAATATTTTTTTAATATATATATATTTTTATATCTTTAAGGAACAATTAATTTGATATAAAATTATATACAAATTAAAATTAAATGAACTAGTTTTCTAAAAAAAATTTATGAAAAAAATTTGTTCTAAATTTGTTAAATAAAGACAATACTTTTGGTGTATTATTTTAATGGAATATATATATTATATATAATCAATAAACTATTAAACATTCATCTTATATGTTTTATAAAAAAATAATAAATAATCTAATTTTTCACATAAAAAATATATTTTTCAAAAATGAAGATTGTCAAAAATTTTCAAACATATAATAAAATTATTTTATTAAATTTTTATAAAATTAATTTGATAAAATAATATTTATTTTCTAAATAATAATTTGAATAGTATATTAGAGTGAATTTTTGGGATTTTTTTGAATTTTTTTAATGAGTAATGAACAATTATGAATTATTATTTAAAATTATCTTTCAAAATTAAATATTTATAACATATTATTTTTTATGAATTGTTTTTAATGAAAAATAAGTTTAAAATTATAAAAAATAATCCATTTTATAAATTTTTAATTAATATCAAGTTAAATTTTGAAATAACAATACTTTTAACTTTTGAATTATTCCTCGTTAAAAACCCCAGTTTTTCATCATGTATATAAGAAAAATTTTTAACTTATGTTTTCTATATTAAGTGAATCGGATTTTGAAAAAAGTTTTCTAAAATTCTAGTTATGATTATTTATATTTTCTTATAATTTTAACTTAATTTTTAACAAAAATGTTTACTTAATGCTTTAAAATTTATTTATTTCATTTGTGGTAAAATTAGATTATAGGGTGTTAAAAAAATAAAATATTAAAAAAGAGTTATAAACATTTATGAAAACAATTTTATGGACATATGTATACTTTTATATAGATAAGGATCAATAATGTTATAATTTCATCCATTTTTACATCCAAAAAAAATTTGAATCAAATATTTCCTTTCAAAATTACTATATATGTCATATGTCTCACTTATAAAAGGAAATCCTCTCTTTTAAAATATTCAAACCATCATAAAAAATTTAATACAAAAAGACCTACCAAAATCAATTTCCAACATCTCAACCCTCATCCTGTAATACTTATTTTGGAAAAAAAGTGTTCATAGAAAAGATTTTATAAAAACCTAAGGATAATTGATTTTTAAAAAGTAGTGTTCTTCAATTATAATAATTAAATTATTTATTCATCCATCTTATTCAATTATATTTATAAAAATAATTATATAATAACTTCATTATCTAACACATTAATGAGATTTTGTTATGTTAAGTTCATTACCTAATACCATCTCAACTTTCATCATGTCGACTACAAAATCATTGTTTTGCTTATGGGGGAATACAGCCTCGTGAACTGATGTTAATATATTATCTATTAAAACTTATCCAGGTTGTAAATAATTATATATTTATTATTTATATATGATATATATGAAATTAATGATTTTATTGTTATTATTTAATTATTATATCACACATTCCTTCCCAGTCTCCATTTTTTTGGAATATGATAATGTTGATCATCTATACGATGGACTACCCCCTCGTGAAGCTATGTGATTTATTCATTCGTTATATTAATGTTATTAAGGATGTGTTTAATGAAAAACGTGATATAAATGTCATAAAAATTATTCTTTAATATTTTATATATCATTTACTTTTATTTTGTTTAATCTGATAATAAGACAGGATGGGAACTTAGAGTTAACCTAGTTCATTAAGACAAGGCTAGAACGGTGAGTGGACCCAATTTAGTAATATGGGATTAGAATGGGGAGTGACCTTCATTTGGTACGGTTTTTTATACTCTATGATTGTCTTGAGAGTGAGCACTGACTACTATTATGGTTTGGGTAGTGATCCCATTATACTTTGAGGAAAGGGATTCCATTGGGGAAGTGGGTGTGTCATTACCAAGAAGTATAGATTCGCATAGAGTTCCATTAAACGTTTTGGAAATGATACATAAGTAATAATAATAAATGTTCACATTCTTATGTGTGCGCAACAATGTTTTGTATTATGTTATTGTTATGCTCTCTTGGATCATGTAATATATTTTCCTTATGATTCATTCCTTATGAACATCCAATATTAATTTTATGACTCGATATTCTGATTATTTATATACATTATAAGGTTTTAAATATTATTCTCATGTCCTCAGAACCATATATTCATATTATGCTTTCTTATCTCGCATTTTTTTCCTTATTGAGCATCTGAGCTCACCATTTCTTATTTTCCTTCCAAAAAATTATCAATAATGCTTTTATGATAATTATGTATATGGATATAGCATAATGGTAAGATAATATTTGGAGGAAAGGATGGCATTTCCCTGTATTTTTATGATTTTTTTCCATGTCTCTAAAGGCATTGAACTATTTTGGTCCACCAGTGGGTGTTTATGTAATTTAATAAATATTCATTAAAAATGGTGTAATATTAATATAAAAGAATGTTGGCTCATTATAAAATGAAAAATATATTTTATTAATTCATAATTAGAAACATGTTTTAAATATCAATCTTCTTTGTCAAATTCCAAATTAGAAATGGTGATGTATGATGGCGAAGTAAAATGAAATAGGACACTTCATGGAGGTGATAGTCTACAAATATGGTTGAATTCCATTTTTACTTTTCTTATGGGAATAGGGGAATGGTGGTTAATAGTTATTATATTAATATAAAAATTATCATAGGCCCTAAAATATTAATTAATCATATTTTATAGGGGAAAAAATATTTCCAATGATGGGATAGAAAAGAAAAAACATTAGTGAAAATTTTGTACTTATATTGAGTTCGATGAGATTCCCCTAGATGATTCATTAGAATGGGAGGACTGAGTTAAAAATATTAGATATAGAAACATGAGTTAAAATTATATGAAAAATTTAAAAAGGATCCTTTTTTGGAATAATATAAATTTTTTGTTTTCCTGAAGTGGTATTGTGAGGACCCTTTTATTAGTGGTGAGAATGGATTTTTTGAAAATATTTCATCCCAAGAAAAAAAGTGAACATGTGTAACATGTCATAATGAAATAGAAATTTACAATGGGTGATTAGAGATAATTTTTTGACGATTCACACCTAAACCTGTAACACCCCAAGCTTCCATGGTATGCTTCTATTTGAATAATATTGTAGGGTGTGATGTATGCGATTTCGAGTTCTAACAGACACCAGAACCAATAAATGTAGCTGCTATGAATCATATTACCCACTTTTTGAAATTTAATAAATTTTATCACTGAAAATGGAATTCATTTTTGGATTTGTAATATCAAATTTAGCCTAGGGTGAAAAATTGGTACTTTTCGGATAACTTTTATATTGTGATGAATAGTGAAAATTAATAAATTTTAATTTAAAAAAACTTTTTTAACGGCAATAATTAATAGTGATATATTATTAATTTGAGTGGTTTTAAAGTATATTTAGAATATCTTTTTACCACTTAATACAATTTTGTTCATTGTACATAATTTCACAATTAAACCGGACATAAACAAGTGTCAATCTTTTCAAAGTTATTATTTCTTAAAAACACGCTTTTTGTTTTAACAACATGAATTAATTTTAAATTAATTTCTGCCACTTCTATGTTTTGAATTTGGAAAGATTGATTTCATATTTGGAATCCGGATTTTTAAATTGTGTAAATAGGTATCTTTTATTTTTAGACATTTTGAATAATTACTTCGGTATATATTTTATTTACAATGGTTAAAGGGTAAATCTGGTAAATAATGGTAAAAAATAATATTATAATAATAATAAATTACCCTAAAACGTGTCCTAACATTATTGGTGGATAAATTTCCGACCATCAGAATCTTTGGGTCGATTTTGGGACACCATGGATTCACTTGTATGTGATAATGACACTTTATATTAATTAAGTTAATGTATATACAAAAATGACATAAGCAAATATCTTTTAGAAAAACAATTTTTACACAGGGTTATATATGTTGAATATTCGACTATAAATATTCATTAGAAATATAAAAAGATTTCCTACATAATAGTATTTTATTTATAATTTTTATACATTTAATAATTAATATTATTTTTGACACAATAATGATGCAATATTTTTTATTAATAAAAGAATCAAATAATTGGTATTATAAATGTTAAAATAAATATAATTTGAACGTTTTTATGACATAAATGAATTTAATTGGATAATATTACATGATATTATTTATTAAATGAATTTGTTTTGAATTAATAATTTTTTTAAGACTTTAACAAAAATCAATTATTAAATAGTGTCAAAATTGACATAAAAGAGTTTTTAAAACAAATATTATATTATTAATTGATATTCAATTCATAAAAATGTAAGGATCGTCCAAGAGACTTATATCATGATATATTTATGATTAATTTACCACTTGGGTGTCTCTTGGATGTATATAGTATGGTTATTAACTATATAATATAATAATACAAAGTGACATGGTAAATATCAAACTAATTAACTAAGAGTTAAAACTAAACGATAAGGTTAATATAGTGACTCAAACTTGTATAAAACCTATTGGATTAGTGGTTTTCAACCCATACACACCTTAATATTTAAATAATCAAATATGGATCCAATATAAACCTATTATGAATTTATTATAAAATATTATTTCTAGCGTTTCCAAAGGTGACCCTCGCCCTTCTTATAAAAGGGCACTCCCCCTTCTCTCTAATTCATACCTTCAAAGCCTTTGGGATCGGCCAAACTCTGCCCAAATGCCCTCTAAAATATCCTCCATTCATCCTAGAGGACTTCCATTTTCCAGAAATCCAATCTAAGGCGCCCTTTTGATCAAATCGAAAGGTAGAACCCGAAGAAGCGGTAATGTTTTCACCACCCTTTTTCAAGTCCTTTTCTTCTTCAACTTCTTCTTTATTTGTTATTCCCATTCTAAAATAATAACTCAAGTATCTTCTTTATACTGTAATGTTATTATAAATATGGTACAACCATATTCAGTATTCTATCCATCCTTTGAATGACATGTCACCATACGTGCGTACGTACGGCTTACCGTCTCCACGTCGTGGTGTAATTATTATTAAATATATTATTATTTGGATGGGTATAACAATGAAGTTTAATTCATGTAAATAATAAATATAACATGATAATGATTATGTATATATGATATAACATCCAATTAAATATTATTTTACTTTCAAAAAATGATATTGCCACTCATGCATACGTACGGACTACCGTCTCCACGAACGAAATGACATTCATTCCCCATCGTATCCATTCAAAAATAATTTTCATTTGATGATTAAAAGTAATGTTTAATAACTTTATATCATTCTGGATATTAATTATATACAACCTATCCAAAATAAACATGTCTTACGTACCACAACATATAAAATAAAACAACCAAGTTAACACCCGAAACAATGATAATACAAAGATATTATAATCAAATCAATGTTAAAAGATCATATATGATATCATATTAATGTATATTATTCATGTATAATTTAATAAAAATTATTTCACCATTATAATGGAGTTTATCCTACCCTCAACCGTGGAAAATTACATGGTAAGGGGTTTTCATCTCACTCCTTATTCCTATGAGATTCATGCCATATTGCCACTATTACATTTTGTGTGGTGAATGTACCGCCCATAATTGTATTAATTGTGTAATACACATTAATATATGTTTATTTACATATTCATTGTATGATACTTCTTTTATGGGGTGTTTTTTCACATGTTACAAATTGGTCAAGGTTTATTTCACAATCTCTTCATTATTCGAGGTTGTTTATACGTAATTATCTACTGGGACATCTTTATCATCCACATCTAAGTTTCTTAAAAATTTATTTCAAATAATTCTTAATATTTTAAAGACTATGGGATAAAGTAATTTATAACCTTGTTGTATTTTTATATGTTTTTTATAAAGGAATCTTTCTTTCATAATCCAAACAAGGTTCAATTTAACCCTTTTGACATAATTATGGTAAGAATGTATTTTTTTTAACTTATACGGCGGGTACAACTATTTTCCACTATTATAAAATCGTCAAAGCTTCCCTTAAAAGATTATAATATTATTTTAAATGTAAATGTTTTATTTTATAATTATTCTACTTTTAAATGATTTAAAAATAGATATTTCTCTCATATTGTTCTTATTTCATCAATGTCAACATCCTTTGATGGATTTTTAGCTTATTTGATGTGTATTTATAATGATACAAAACTTCCATATTTTATTGAAGATTTTGTGATATTTTTTACTGTGGATGTGTTATTTTTATACCAGTCATGGTTTATGGAGAATGTTTTGACATTTTGTATGCTAGTTTTAATACGAATGTTTATGTTTTGTTTCAACCTGTTCATATGAGGAATGCATTGGACTTAATATGTGATGGGTGAAGCATGCTATTGCTCCTCGATGCATCGGTAGGTCTCATGAGACAAACTATTGTCTTGTACAAGGCCTTGAAAAAATCAAAGTTGTCGTCTTAGCACGAGGCATTGGCTATGTGGTTATGATAGTCTGGAATTATGCATTCCATCATTATGAAAGAGGTTATTGATATTTCATGTGATTAATCGACTAGTAGAATATCAATGTGAATGAGTAAATTTAATTATTTCATTTTATCTTTTCCATATTATTCTGATGTTCATGTTTAAAAGGCTTTTGTTTTAGTTATACATTTCCTTAAATGTTTATGCTTATTTAGGAATGTTTTTACTATATTGGTATCCTTATTGGGCATCTGAGATCACCCCTTTCAATGATTTATTTTTCCCAGTATGTGAAAAAGTAATTTATGAATGACCTACAAGGATTGTATGAAGGGATATGAAGATAATATGTTGTTGTTGTAGTTTTCAATTTATGATGCAATTTAAACTTTATGAATGTATCTAGTTACTCCAAGGATACTAAACTAATTGGTCATTCGAGATTTGATCTTTCTGGTGATCATACCAATGATACGTAACAATGCACCAAATCTAGGTAACTGGGGTCATGGCGTAATAGTTGGTATTAGAGAAATTTTAGTACAAACAATGGAAGCTAGATTTAGGTGAACTCTGATTATAGCACATAGACCTATGATAGACTTTGAGGATTAGTATATAAGAACTTCCTATAATTTTGGTATTGTAGAAATTTTGTGATTTTTCCAAGCAATACATCCCTGTCTTGATACGAGAAGGTAGAGGGGGCTCTGGAACAGATTTACCAAAGGGTAAAACCTGAAACACCACTATGAGATAGACTCGAACGGGAACTGGTGCACGAAAACGGGCCTTGCTGCACTCTTGGTTATGAAACTCCTGGGGGAAATGCTTAGGATAATTCTAAATTTAATTAAAAACAATTATGAAGGGTTTATGTGTATAGGATTCTTCAATGAAAACATTTTTATGATTATGGAATATATCCATAAATAGATCAATTTATGTTATGTTTTTTACAAATATGGAATTATATATTTTGATTCATAAACTGATGTAGTTTATGCCATTGTTTAGAAATGGAACCTAGTGGAAGAAATGGAAACAGTATCAATGCATGAACTCCATGTAGGGATTTTGCTCCTACTCAAGATAATTATAGTGGAGCTTGTGAGGAAACTGGTGCTAATCTTATAATCACCATACTGGGACAACTCTCTCAGGTAATGAATAATAAACTTACCCGTATGGATCACCCTGATCCACATCGTGGAGGATCAATGTTAGATCGCTTCATGAGGTAGAAACCACAAAAATTCAATGGGAGTACAATTCCATTAGTAGCTGAGAAATGGATAAGTTCCCTAGATAAAAAATTTCAGGCATTGGGGTGTTGTGAAAGGGAAAAAGTTGTCATGGAAGTTTATCGCCTCACTGGAGATGATGATCAATGGTGGTCGTTGAATCAAAACATGAAGGAAGATGATGAAGTATCAAATTTGAAATAGATGTAGTTCAAAGAAATTTTCATAGAAAAATACTTTCCTCGTGACCATCGTGTAGGTAATGGAAGGCAATTTTTGAGTCTGAGACAAAAGGAGGTTTAGAATGTCACAAAGTATGAGGCTAACATTAAAAGTTTAGAAAGGAATACTGGAGATTTTATACGTAACCTAGTAAGTAAGATTGATCTTTTCATTGATGGGATAAAACCATTTCTTCATTGAGCATTTTTTTCACAATCCTTCTCGTCATACAAAGATATTGTCTCATGTGCTATCAAGACAGAAAATGATTTCTCTACGTTTTATGACTTTAAATAATATAAAGAGAAGAATAGATATGCTGATCACTCTGGGAATAGAAATAATAGGAAGAAGGGAAAAGATTAATATACATCCTATATTAAATTTGGGAAGAAACACCTTGGTACTTGTTTGATGGGAATGGGAGTATGTTACAAGTGTGGTGAAAAAGGCCACCAAGCTCGTGATTGCATGGGGAAGAAAGAGGCTATAGAAGTTTAATGCTACAACTGCAGAGAGATGGGACATTATGCAAATGAATTTCCTAAGAATTAGGGGATCTTATCTCAAAAAATGAAAATGGATCAAGGATAAGATTATGCTATCACTTTTGTTGACGTAGAATCTCTGAAACACGTGGTGGCTGGTAATTTAATGGTTTCCTGAAGTTTAGGAAAATGCGTTACTTGATTCTGGATCATCGCACTATTTCATATCTTACCATTTTTTTAAGAAAACTAGATATTTACAATTTGATTTAACAAGGTATTTTTTTGAGAAAACTACTAAGGGATGTATCATTGCAGCAATTATTTTCGAATCAGTCCCCATTAGACCACATAAATGTTCTCTATCCACTGATCTCATCGTCATACCAATGATTGAGTTTGATATAATCCATAGTATGGATTGGCATTCAGACCATGATGTGAAGATTTATTGTAATAAGAAGGAGGTTACAATTTTTTATGACGATGATAAGGAACACCTTATCTTTAGAGAAGAATCGTCACCACCTAATTCTTATTTAGATCCACCCCCAGTAGCCCAACTAAATTCTATTTATTGGGGAGGAAGAAAATGAAATGATTGTGGGTGAGGAAAGGAATGTTCAAATAGAGGATGTCCATATTGTGAAATAATATGTAGATGTGTTTCCGGATGATTTATGTGGACATCCTCCAGAATGATAAGTTGAGTTTTCCATTTTTTTAATTCCTGGATCAAGGCCTTTATCGAAGACCCCTTATAGAATACCCACTTTGAAATTAGTTTAACTAAACAAAAAACAAGAAGAAATGAGTAATAAGGGAGATATTCACCCTAGTGTTTCTACATGGGGAGCCCCTATTATTTTTGTTAAAATGAATGATGGATCTATGAGGTAATGTATCAACTACATGGAGATTAATTCTATAACAATCAATTACATGTATCCCCTACATCGAATTGATTATTTATTTGACCAACTTCAGGGAGACCAATACTTTTCAAAGATTGACCTTTGGTCTAGATACCATCAGTTGTGTGTGAAGAAGGAAGACATTCCGAAGATAGCATTTCAAACCAGGTACGGGCATTACGAGTTTACAGTAATTCCTTTTGGGCTAACTAATGTTCCCTCTGTATACATGGATATAATGACTAGAGTTTTCAAGGAATATCTAGATGAATTTGTGGTGGTATTTATTGATTATATCTTAGTATAATCCAAAATCTACAAAGAACATGAAAATCACATGCGCAATATCCTGAATACTCTGAGAAGACATGATTTATATGGGATGTTTAGCATGTGTGAATTCTTGCTTCAGGAGATTTCTTTTCTTGGACATATTTTCTCTAATGAAGGAATCTCTGTTGATCCTTCTAAGCCCAAGAAAATCCAAGAATGGCCTGAACCCATGAGAATAACTGAGGTACACAGTTTTATTAGTTTAGCAGGTTATTATCGATGTGCCATCCAGAATTTTTCCCGGTTGGCTAACCCATTTACAAAGCTCACACGTAAAGGGGTTAAATTTGTTTGGACAAAAGAGTGTGAAGAATGTTTCGAATAACTGAAGAGAATATTAGTCAACGCTCCAATATTGACATTACCATTTTGGAATGATGGGTTTGTTATTTATAGTGATGAATCGAAGATGGACATGGGAATAACCATAGAAGGGGAAACATCAATGTTTTTTCAAATGGTTTGCATTCCATCTTTACAAGAAAGGATAAAGAATTCTCAGACCGGTGATGAAGAGTTTTAAAATAATATTAAAGTTGTGAATGATGTGAGATTGAATGACTTTGGGTATGAAGATGGAATTTTGAAATTTGGGAAGAGACATTGTGTTCCCAATATACATGATCTAAAAAGGGAATTCTTTTACGATGCTCATAGATCCAATTTTTCTATACACCCTGCGAGTACCAAATTGCATAGTGACTTGAAGGAACATTTTTGGTTGGACAAAATGAAGAGGGAGATTGCTGATTTTGTGTCAGGATGTATGGTTTTTCAACAAGTTAAAGCCGTAAGGCAAAAACCTAGAAGATTCTTGCAACCTCTTCCCATACCGAAGTGGAAATGGGTCACTATTACAATGGACTTTGTCATGGGTCTACCAAAGACTCCTAGAAGGAATGATGAAATATGGTTTATTGTTGATCGTCTTACCATGTCAGCACATTTACTTGCTATAAGAGAATATCTACCACTAGAACGTATAACAAGACTATATATGAATTAAGTTGTAAGACTTCATGAAGTACCCATATCGATTGTTTCTGATTGTGATCACTATTTTACTTCAAGATTCTGGAAGAGTCATCAGAAGGCCTTAGATACTGAAATTCGTTTGAGCACTGCCTACCACCCCTATACTAATGGAAAATGAGAACTAACTATTCAAACCTTAGAAGACATGTTGAGATCCTGATCAATTGACTTTTAGGGTATGTGGGATCAATATTTACCTCTGGTGGAATTTTCCTATAATAATAGCTTCTATTCAAGTATTCAGATGGCACTATATGAAGCATTATATAGAAAGAGGTTTCACACACCAACATGTTGGGATAATGTTGGTGAATGAAAAATTGTGGGCCCAGAACTGGTGGAGGAAACGATGGAACAAGTGAAGGTGATCCAAAACCACATCAATGCAGCTCAAAGTAGGCAGAAGAGCTATGCCGATAACCGAAGAAAGGATCTATAATTTTAGGTCGGAGATCATGTTTTTTTATGAATGTACCTCCCTGGAAGGGAGTTATATATTTTGGTAAGAATGGTAAATTGAGTCCCTGGTACATCAGACCTTCCTAAATTCTAGAGTGAATTGGTGTTGTAGCTTACCGTTTGGCAATGTCTCCAAGTCTCTCCAAAGTTCATGATGTGTTCCACGTATCACTGTTGGGGAAATACATGCCTGCCCCAACACATGTACTCACCTATGAGGAATTAGAACTAGAACCCAGTATTTCTTATTGTGAAGAGCCCGTCAGGAATCTTGATACAAGAGAATAAGTGATGTGAAACCGGACGACTTGTCTGGTAAAAGTTTTATGGAGAAACCATACGATGGAAGAGGCAAAGTGGGAACTTGAAGAACTTATGATGAAGAACCACCCGAGTATTTTCATGTGGTAGTATTCTAGAAATTTCAAGGACGAAATTATTTGAAGGATTAGAGAATGTAACACCCCAAGCTTCTACGGTACAATTCTTTTTAAATAATATAGCAGGGTGTATTGTACGCAACTTCGAGTTCTAACACACACCACAACCAATAGAAGTAGCCGTTCTGAATAGTAATACCCACATTTTGAGATATTATAAAATTTATCTCTCAAAATGGACTTCAATCTATATTTTTTAATGGTATCACCAACAACCACACATACATCCATCAAATGTGTTATGAAATCATCTTTTTTTTGTACAGAGGACTACCGCCTTACAAACCGATGTCGTTCATTTTCCCATTACCGTCATTAAATGTTTTAAATAATGATATATTTATAATTTATATATGATATATATGACATTTATAAATTTATTAGTATTATATAATAATTATATTATACATAACATCAATATTTTTTTTGTGTATATATGATAACATCACTCATGTGTACGACAGCCTACAAATTGTGAAACAATGGTATTCATTAACTCTTTACATTGAATGTATTATTCATCGGTTTAATGAAATTATTTGATTTATATGAAATAATAATGATATAATAATGATAATATAACATTATATATATTATTTAATTTTTCATTCATTAAATATGAATAAAAAATGGAACCAACATTCATGTGTGCGTACGACCTACTATCTCCATGAAAGATGTATTTCATTTCATATCACTAAATTTTAGGGATTAATCAAAATTCATATACACTAAAAATATATGATATTTACATAATGGTTTAAATTATATATATTATTAAATCTTGATTAATGAATGAGGAATAAAAAATAACAAGTCAAAACAACTCAAAAAATAATGCATTTATTACCCAAGATAATGAAAATAATGAGAAATAATTAACAAATGGTTAAAAATATGTTATTAAATAATAATATATGATATTCTAAATAATATTATCATTCTGTTATAAGTTCATAAAATTCTTAAAACGTTTATATATAAGGTTAACTAGTGTTCATCCAAATGGAAATGTATGGTAATGAATTTTGTATCAATTTACATTCCATGGATACATTTTTGTTATTATGCTCTAATTAAATTTTATGTGGTGTATACATTTACCATTTATTATTTAATATCATTAATACTTTATTATTCATTGTATTTTATTTTCCTATTGGAATTATATCATCCAAGGTGATTTGACGTGTAAATGACCAAATGGTAAGAGCTATTATGAAATTTAATTTTATTTTGGGATTGTAAATTTATCTTGTGGAAATCAATTTCATGTTATAATTATTCATTAGAAATTAATTTTATTTTAAAAAAATATATTCTAGTGTTGGGGTATAATTATTTCCAAAACCTTATTCCATTTTTTATTATAGTGTTTACATTGAATGTTATTTGATTAACTTAAGAAATATTGATAATTTTGTATCATTTACTCAATACATATATTTGATAAGGCATATTTTTTATTAATTAAATATTTTATTTGATATATAATTAATGATTTATAAATGAAAGACAAGGTTTTGGTGAAAGATAATAAAACCCCTCATTAAATTATTAGTCTCATGAGATAAATCATTGGTCTAAATAAGATACATTTTTACCCAGTATGATTTAAAATATCTTGAAGATAGATGTCGATACAAAATATAGCATGTAATGACCCAAAATGTTTGATTTCTAATTTTTTCTTAAAATTGGGTGTTGTATTATTTTTTACATAAAAATTATATATTCATTTGATAATGATGTATGTTTAATTCAAATGTGACTAATGGGTTCTGACCTTTATATGACCGTGGTCAATTATGACTATTGGTTAATATGATCATTTGAAAAAGTAAACATGATATTAATTTTAAGGTTATAATTACTTTTATAAATAGAAATGATAGTGGTTAATAAATGTAGAAAAAATATTTGATGGACACATCTAGTCGATTCGTGTTGTATGAGGCCCATTTTTTCTAAACATGGGATGGAGATATCGTAATTGGTCTTCACTCTTGAACAATGCCAAGCTGACATTCAAAATTTTAGTCTTTAAGGAAATTGCCTACGAGATATTTTCATGTTGGTGGTTATTCCCACTAGGGCGATGTTAGTGGAGCCGCCCAATGATTATATCACTATCGCACACCTCAACATTAGTTTTTATGCCAGTTTTGTTAGGGGTTATGTGTTGAAAATTTATTTACATATTTTAAAATTCCCTTTTATAAATAATACATTTATTCTATCCTTTCTATTATGAGTTTTGTTTTTCTATACAATATAATGAATTTTCTAATTGTTTTTTAAATTGAAAATATGATGTTATAAAATATATAATTATTTAAATAGACCATATTATTATCAATAATTTTAAATTTAATGAAATTTTAAAAATTAAACACAATTATTTAAATTAACATGATAAAAAAAATATTTTTTTCAAATGTGAAAAATTATACTATACATTTTACGATGCATTTTATATCATCTATTATTTTAAAAAAATAAAGCTAATTATATATAAATGATAAATTTCACATACTTATAATAATATTTTTATTAAATAATTTTTTTTTTCAAATCATCATATAATAATTATTTTAGGGTGAATTTATGAATTTGTTTTTAAAAAAATTACAGTGAATAGTAAAAATGTATTTGTTAATTTTTATAATGTTTAATGACATCATAATGATGTAACAAGTAATATAAAATTTTTGAGGATGAATATTATATTAAAATAATTTAATAGGTCTCCCATGTGGACAATTCCATGTGAAAATATCATGGTCAAAAACATTTTTTTCTAAATACCATGGATTAGCCCCTGGTTTTGCAAATACCTCTATAACGGTTTCCAAGGACATTATTAAGAAACTCTTTCCCTTTTTATATAAATACCCACCAATTTATTAATTTCTTTTAATTAAAATTTTTTATTCTATAAATCCATTATAATATTACCAAACAAGGTTTCCTCCTATGGTTTACTCAATCACCAAATGTCCTAACATTGAGTTTTAGGAGTTACTCTTCAAGGTAAGGGAATATAAACTTCTTTTTTTCATTTCATGTTCTCTTTTTTATGAGATATTTCCATGAAATTTAATTAAAATGTTTGTATTTAAATATTAATATATCAATGTATTTTATTTAGAGTCTTTTATTATTGGGATACTTTTATCCCCTTGATCATTCATATTTTATAAAACCATGTTTTATACCCCTCATTCTGCTGAATTTTCTTCTCAAAATTTCTCCATTTTTCTCTAGAAATTATTATTTTTTAAAGACAAAATATTATTTATCATCCATGTTTATCACATTGATTTCAAAAAAAAATTATTATGGGGTTTACATACATTAATCCCACCACCCTTTTTCAACGGCTTAAAATAAAAAGGACCATGTTTTTTAGAACATTATGAAACACTATTTATTTTAATATAAAACCAATTTTTTAATTCATATTGGGTTATTTATGAAATGTTTTATATTGATCTATTTGTCATGAATTAATTAATATGAATTTTTTTTCCATGAATGTGATGCAATTTGGTTGGTAAATAATCTAATTTCTAGACATGACATGTTTTACGATACATTGGTGAATAACCTTAGTCATTATTATGACACGTTAGTGATTTACATTTGTGATATTCTTATGACACAATTAAATATTGTATCCAAATTTATATTTTATAAATATCTTTATTTTCATTATTATATTCACATTTTACCATTACTCATTCATTTATTATTTTCCTTAAATTCTTATTGATAAATATCAAAATGGCATGTAAACTGTTTCCCATGCATTCTAATTCTAGGACTTACGCTCACACTTTCCATTGATTTATGTCCCTATGATATGAGATGTAGTAATTAAACTTATCAAGAACCTATTACGAAGAATTTCAATAGGATTAGAATATATTTTTTTTCATATATCATGTACTATATTTCTATGAATCTAAACATTAAAATATATTCTATTCCCACCATGTAAATGAAATCTCATGTAATAAAAAGGTATGATTCCATGGTTGGTAACAAAGAATTGTTCAGTAATTTGTGAAAATTAAGATTTGAAAACATTAGGAATAACGTTATAGAAATTTTCTAAATATAGTAAAACATCCTTGTATTTTGGGGAAATACATAATAAGTGGTTTCAGAGAAAAGAAACCCTCTTTTGGATACAGACAAGTGTATAAGGATCTAGAAAACATGTATCTAGGGGTAAAACCTAAAAATAACATCTTTGATGTAGACTCGAATGCGAATTGGTATATGTAAACAGGCCTTAATAAACTCTTGGTTTGATGTTCTTGGGGAATAGGTTTAGTTAATTACAAGATTTTTATGAACCATAATGAATGATTTATACAAAATTTAATTACATTTAAAGTATAACATATTTATGAGTGATTTTTTAAGACATGATATTCCTTTGTAAATAAAATATTATTAGATGAAACATATCTCTCACAAAGGTTTTATTATTTTAGAATAGTGATAGAAATACGAGAAACTGCATAAATGGTGAGAACAACAGATTAGGATTTGATTGCATTATAATAAAATATTGAATGGAAAAATTAATTAAAATAATGAATCAACTGAATAATGTTATAAGTAATAACATGAATCAAGCTGAGAGACCAGATTCACCTCGAAGGGAATAACACTTTTTTGAGTCATTTATGCATCATCTGGCACCTATATTTATTGGATCTACTGACCCATTGATTGTTGAGTATAGATAAGCTCTATAGAAAAGATATTTTTTGTACTTAATTGTTCAGAACAAGGGAATGTCATCCTAGCTATTTATCATGTAGAGGGATAATTTTAAGAAAGGTGGGAATAAATAAAAAATATGAAACAAATAGGGGAGATTGAATCTATTGAGTGGGATGGGTTTAGGGGAACCGTTTTTCTAAATATTTCCCCTATTATATGAAAATAATAATATAGAAAGAGTTCCTACAGCTAAAGAAGAAGAGGAATGACTTTTTGGGAATATATAAGATCAACATAAAACAACCCTTTCTACACCATTACCATTATAAAGGATCGTAATTCAAATGATGATAGATTCTTCAGAGGACTATGACCCCATATGCGGAATAATCAAGACAATCAAGACTATGACATCTATGAGGAGATAGTACGATGTGCAATGAAAATCTAACAAGTGTTTGGTGAGACACAATAGTCTCAAAAACAAATTAAATGAAGATATATTTGGAAGAAAAGCCAGATAAGTCCTTTGATCAATTAATGTGTGGATGTAAAGTTAACTTTTACATGTTCAATAATTATGGGATGAAGAAATCACGAAACTATTTTCATGGGATCCGGAAATGTTACTTGTGTGGAAGAGAAGACCATATTTCTATTAACTTTCATTGTAAAGTGAAGTCTTAGCATATAAACACTAATGATTAATGGAATATGGTACAGGCCCTACCTAAATTTCAATGATTCAATTGGGGATTACTTGATCACTTTTCAAATCAATGTCTTATTTGAAATATAATAGGGGTGAATCACCATCAACCCCACCATAGGAAATGGGAGAATGATCTTTATATTTCAATCATGATTGCTGAATTTGAAGCCCCAAATTATTTGTTGGAATATACTATCTTTATTATCTTAAAGCTAGAAAGTACATTTTTTATTCTAGTTTTATGGATTCATTTATTTCTACTATGTTTTCAAGAATATAGGATCATTCCCTATTCATCTATAAGAAGAGTTATTAGTCAAGACTCATAGAGGGATTATCAAAGCATTAATAGTGTATAGAAACTCTCGTATTCACATAAGAAAGCATAATTTCATCACAAATATAGTAATCATTCTGATGTTGGAATTTAAAATTATACAATGGATGGTATAGATCTCAATGTATAATTATAAGTCCAACTGTAGAATCAAGGAAATATTAGTATTCTCAAATTGAAAACCTAATGGTTCATTCGTTGGATACATCTCTTGATCAGAAATTTTTCTTTATGCACCACCCATAGATTTTTTTTAATAGAGATGAGCGGTGAATATGAAGAAGTATATAAAATTATACAAATAGATAATTTCCCCACCATTCAACTATTCATTGATATATTTCTTGAGTACATACCTGGACATACCTTACAAATAAGGGTTCAGTTTCCCATTGACTATAATCCAAGATCCAAGCCAATTTCAAAGACAACATATATAATGGATAATGTGGAGTGTGAGAAATTAAATAAAAAAATCCAAGATCCTTTCGAGAAGGATTTTATCCATCCATGTGTATCTCATTTAGGAGTAACTATTTTCTTTTTGAAGATGAAGAGTGAATCAACAAATTTATTAAATCATTATAGAGAATTTAATGGTATCACCTTGAAGAATGAGTATCCTCCTTCAAGAATTTTTTATTTATTTGACCAGGTTTGTGGGGATAATTGTATCTCAAAGATTGATCTTTGATCTAGTTATCATCAATTGAGGCTGAAAAAAAATATTCCAAATACTTCCTTTTAATCAATATGTGAGAATTACGACTTTTTTTGTTCCCTTTTTCTTGATTAATTCTCCAGATTTTTTATGGATTTTGATTAATATTGTATTTAAGGACTATGTTCATAACATTGTGGTAATATTGATTTAATTTATTATGATATATTTCAAAATTAATGAAGAGAATGAATAACATCTAAGGTTTATATTGAAAACTATAAATAATGAGCGGATATTTATAAATTTTATAGAATAAATATGTTTGGATAAAAATGGATTCATTCTTGGGGAACATTATAACCAATGAAGGAATCTATTTTGACCATATAAAGGCAAAGGTTGGAGAAGAGTGGCCTTATCCAACATCTATATCTTCTATTTTTTGTTGTCATGGGTTTTTAGGATATTATAGGTTGTTTGTTAAAAAAATCCCAACATTATAATCCATTAACCATCTTAACAATAAAATGTGTCATGTTCATATAGAAAAAAGAGTTTAAAGAACATTTCCTCAAACGGATGTAGACATTGTTACTACACCCGTGTCAGTTGTACCTTCTATCGGAGAAGTATTTTTTATTATTAGAGATGAAAAATTGAAATGGATTGGGTACATCCTCATGAATAATGACAAGGTGATTGTCTATGCATCTCAATAGTAAAATCCTCATGAGAATAACTATCATATGCATGACCCCGAGCTGGTTGTAGATGTTTTCTCTGAAGATATGGAGGAACTGTCTTTAATGGGAGTAATGTGATAGATTCATATACCATCAACGTTGGAATTATAATTTCATGAGAAATTAATTGAATATGAGAAAAATGAGTTGTTTTTAAATTTGTAAATTCTATTATTTTTCAATACTTTATTACCCAAAAATTTAAAAAAAGGCACAAATGCTTTAAGCAATAATAACCCTATTGTTTTGGGAATGTTGAGGATTCACAAATACTATTTTATCAATGACATAGTAATACTACACAAGGTTATTTTAGGGGAAGTAACATCATCAACCATATCATTAATGATTTCACAACATTCATTACAGGATAAGATTGTGAAATCTCAAAGGTTATATCCTTTATTATAGAAGAATATTGACGCTGCAAAGAATGAGATGTTTCAAGAGTTCAATATTGATCATGAAGGTGAATTGAAATTTTGTACAAGGCTATGTCTTCCATATATTAAAAATATAAAGAAAGAGATAATTAATGGTGCACATAAGTCTACATTATATATACATCATGAAATGACAAAAAAATGAATAGGTACATTCCTGATCATTATTGGTGGGATAAAATGAAAAGGTAGATATCTTGCTACATTATAAGGTTTGTGGGTTGTCAACAAGTTAAGGAAATGTGACAAAATACTAAAGGGGTATTTGATCCAATACCCGTACCAGCATGGAAATGGGACAATATTACTATAGACATTGTCATTGGTCTACTAAAAATAACCAAATAAAATAATGTGATCTGGGTTATAGTGGACCATCTCACCAAGACTAACCATTTCATCTCTATTGGATATGATTTCTCAATTGACCCACATCCTAGAATTTATGTAAAGGATTTATTGAGTTTTTATGGAGGTCCAATTAAATTAATTTTTTATCCTGATCTAAGTTACATGTCAAAATTTTTAAGAGCTCCTCATCATTATTTTAATACTCAATTGAATTTCAGAATACCAAATCACCCTCACAATTATGGACTATAAAAAAGAATTATTAATACACATTATGAAATGGTAAAAACATTTTCAATAAAATTTAATGTTGGATGGGATCAACATCTCACAATAGTTAAGATATTATACAATGGAATCATTCATTCATGTATTCAAATAGAACCCATTGAATATTTATATGGAAAGAAATATAAAACTCCAAATTGTTGGGATGAAGTTTGTGGATGAAATATTCCATGGGATGATCTTATGCAAGAGATGACAAAAATGTTTTATGTCATCCAATAACACACTAAGGCTGGTCAGAGTTATAAAATGATATATTCTGATAGCTGATAAAGAGAAATAGACTTTGATGTTGGTGAAATGGTATTCCTATGAATTTATCCATGGATGAGATTCATACATATTGGGTAGAAATTGATGCTTATCCCCCAGTACATTGTCCCCTACAAAATACTTGATCACATAGGCGTAGTGGCACATCAACTTTAACATTCCAAAAATATAGCTCATGTTCATGATTTATTCCATGTTTCTATCTTGAGAAAGTACATACCTGATCCTTTACATGTTCTAAATCGTAAAGTAGTACAACTTTAACATTACCTTTTTTATGATGAACATCCAGTTGAGATAATGTACTATAGAAAAAAGGTTCTACTTAACAAGGCTACCCACCTCATTAAATTTTTGTGTAGGAATGATAAATATGAATAAGAAATGTTGGAACTAGACGTCATAATAAGGAAAAAGTAGCCACACCTTTTCTAAAATGATTTAAATGAGATGAAATTTTATGGATAAAATTTCTAATGGAGGGAATATAATGGCCCAAAATTTTTGAATGATAATTTTTTCCTGGATATGTGTGTTATATACTTTTGAAAGAAATATATATCCATTTTCTAATGAATGGATTATAATTCAAATGTCACCATTGGGTTTATTGTATTATATAATCGTGGTCAACATGAAAATTGTAAAAAATATTCTAAATAATAATTTTAATGTCACATTTAGTGTTATATATAAAAATTTTAAAGGTTAACAAATAAGGAAAAAATAGTTGATAGCTTCATTTAAAAGAGTCATGTCTTATAAATCCCCATTTTTAGAAATTGGGTGTGAGGTAGCATATTTGGTATTCTCTATTAAAAAATCCCAAGTTGGGATTTCATATGTTAATAATGAATGAAATTGCCTATGGGATATGTTCATGTTATTAGGGAATCCCAATAGGGAGATGTTAGTCGAGTTGCCTCATGAGTCTATCACCATCGAACACCCACCCTTAGGTAGTATGCGAGTGTTATAAGGGGTTATGTAACATGGACTTAGTTACTTATTCTATAATAAATTTTTATATATAAAATTTATGTTCTATCATTTACATTTTGAGTATATTTTTTCTCAAAATAATGAAAAATTTGATAAATTGATTTTTCAGATAGAAATTATAATTTTAATAAAATTAATAACTAGTTAAATAGACTAATATATGTTTTTTAATATTTATTTTAATTATAATGTATAATTGAAAAAAAAAAATTTAATGTTAAATGAAAAAATAATTTTATAATTTTCAAGTGCCAAAAATTTACTAGGCATTTTATTATGCACTTGTTGTGTGATTTTATTTTTATTAAATAAAGAATATATATTCAAAAGATAAATTTATAATAAAATGGGAATTATTATGATAAAATAAACATTTTATTGCAAATTAGCACTTCAAAATTTTTTTAGAGTGATTTTATGATAATTTTTTAAATTTTTGATTATTCGTTGAATAGTAAAAATATTGATATGAGTTTTCTGTATGTTTAATGACATGATATTGATATATCAAGTAATATAAAATGATGTTTTAATTATTTTGAATAAAATAATTTAATAGGTTTTCTAATTTTCTAAAAAAAATGGGCTACAATATGGGAATGTTCATGGTTTGGAAAATAACCCTACTAAGGTTTCCAAGATAATTAATAAAAACGTCCCTCTATTTTGTACAAAATATACACAAATTTCTTCTATAAAATACAATAAAAATTCATCTTCCTTGATGATATTATATTGTTACGTCCGAAGGAGTCCTAAAATGTTGTCATCAAGACACCAAGGTCCCCATCTTCGATTTGTAGTTGTCACTCTTCAAGGTAAAGAAAATCTCAACTTCACATTTTATAACAAGTTTTCTTTTTTATATGTTATGTATTTCAAATATTTATACAATTATTTCACACCTTTTTTTATATTAATATTATACATTAGGAGTATTTTATTAATGGTTTGCCCTTTTCCCATCACTTTTTAATATATTTAATACCATTTTTCATACCAATTATGTTGTAGAATGTTTCTCTCAATATTACTCTCTTTTTCTCTAAAAATTCATTTATATTATGTTTTGAATAAATAAAATAATTCGTTATCTTGGACTGTTCAAATGGATTTTAATATGCTCTATTTAATTCTCATATCAATATACATGAATCCCGCCTTCTTTTTTCTAGTCTTAAAATGAAAAAAAATCATCTTGTTTTTAATCACTTATTAAAACCCCATGATATTGATATTAAAACAATTTTTTCTCCATGGTATTTTATGAAATTATTTAATATGATTTTTGTATATCATATTAATTAATAAATATAAATGATTTACCATAATAATGATCTAATGGATTGGGTAATGAATTTTATCTCTATAGATTACATGTTTTACGATACCCTTGTGAATAACAATGGTAATTTGTATGACACCTCATCATTAAACCATAGTGATATGATTTATAATGACTCAAATAAATGATTTAGCAACATTTATATGTTATGAATTATGATATTTTGATTATTATAATAATATGTTAACATTTCTAGTTCTTTTATGATACTTATTATGTTTTTATTGATAATTTTCGTAATCACATGTAAATTATTTCACATACTTTCCCTTATTGGCCATTTTTCTCACCCATTTCTTTTTTGCATTTACCCAGGTTATGATATATATTAATTTAACTGAGGAATAACCTATTATTAATAATTCAAGGTGGACTAGAATAATATTTTTATCTTTTCATATATTTTAAATCTTATTTCCATGAATCTATACATTTAATGATCAAATGATTGTACTGTATAAATGAAAAGTTATTTAATAAAAAATTGGTTTTCATAGTTCATTTATTTGGGGAACATAAAATACGATAATAAGTCATTTTCATTATTCATTATTTTGTTATTACTATCCATGATAATTTTAAATGACATTATCATTCGATGTATTTCATTACTAGTTATTGATTAAACAGAATTTGTTTTTAGTTACGAAACATTCCAAATTGATTATTCCTTATCTACTAATGGATTCATGTTTCTTGTACGGAATTTGTATTTAGATATTTAAATTTCTATATTTATTATTCTTATTGACTTGTTAGTTCTTGCGAAGTAATTAAACCTTATTGATCATTTGTACTCACCCATATTATGTTTTCCCTCTCTACGATATGAAGAAAATATATTTGAATGAGTTTTCAAGGATATAGTGTATTTATTGTTGTTATGTATGATGTTTTATATTCTTTTCCCAATTTAAAATGGGTAAAATATATATATCTTGTTCTAAAAACCCAATAACTGATCGATCCGTTAGGATTTGATTCCTTATTTTTATACTAATAAAATAAAGTATGGAATTTACTCTAGGATACTAGGGTTGAGATCATTACAATAACCTAGATATTAAATTTTTCGTTTTAATTGGAATTAAAAAAATTAATAAAAATATATGTAATGTACATACATAATATAAATGTACTGGTAATTTATTTTTAAATTATCACATGATTTCTCAGTATAGTCATTTTGTTCTTTAAAAAATAGTTTTTTCAAAAAAATAATTATTTGTTTTTAAGAGAAAATATTATAATTAATTTATAGAACATTTGAAAATATTATTTGATAAAAGGTTATCATTTTGAAATCATCTCAACCAAATTATCATTCGATCAACTTTGTATAATTTTATGAAAGGCATGTTTTTTTAATGAATATTGAGAAATACATATTTTTATTGAAAAGTATATTTTATTATCCATTATTAAAAATCAAAATTTATCTTTGGATTATTATTAAGATTTAATTTGTCTTTTTTTGTATTAATAATTATCCTATAAATATTATTTAAATAAATTTTGTACATTTATTTGGTATAATATTATTTGTGTACTAAAAATGAATTTTTCTAGAAATATTTTTTCCAATGAATTTCAAGTGTTTAATAATAAAGTATTTTTTATGACTATTCAAAATTGAATTTGATAAAATAGACACCATATTTCTAATCATTGAGATAAATTTTTATATGTATATCCCTTTTCTTATTGTTCATTAGGTATATAAACTTTTGTGAATATTTTTCACCTTGGTAAGGGTAAAATCAGTAAAACAAGGATAAAACATTATGATAAGGAATTAAAATTACTATAAATATTTCTTTTATCATATTTTCAGAGTTTAATTCGACCATTAGAATCCTTCACAGAAATATATCTATTTAAAACCATTTATTTTTTATATTTACTTTTATATTGTTTTAATAAATGAATAAATACAAAATGTCACTCTCCTAATGTAAATATCACTAATAATATTTAAAAAGAATAAAAAGACGTTATTTATTGTCGTAAATGATTATTTGAAATATAAAATCATTTTTTAGTCATGTTAAATTTTTAAAAAATTATTTTATTGGATAGTTTACATATATGTTTACACAACACTCACACGTAATTTATTCAATTAATAAAAAATAAAATAAATGACTTAAAATTTTTTTAATTAATTTTTTTTTGGTTTTTTGATTTCCAAAAGTTTTTATGATACATTTAAAATAATATTAAATTTTTATAATTTATATTCAAATACCATATTTATTTTTATGACATTAATATCAAATTAAATTAATGGTGTCAAAAAATGACATTCATTATATTTTATGAAAAATAATACTCTATTTAATTATTTAAAATTTATAAAAATAAATTATTCAAACAATTAAATTTTTTTATAATTAAACATATCCAATATGGTAATATTATATTAACTTTTCATCTTATCATAATTTTCTCAACCCTTGAGAAGAAAAAATATTGGAATTATGGTAATTGAAAATAGGGTTTAAGTAGGGATAAAAATAAGTAGTAAGGATTAAAACATAACAAAAAAATGTCCAAATATAATTTTATGATAGTGTTTACATTTTTCTCTTCCTACATTATAAATATATGAATTTGGGGCCTCATTATTATGAAATTCAATTTATAATAATTTACAAATTTATTTATGTTGGGAAAAAATCCCTTAAGACATCATTGGAGCATTTTTGAGGTGATTGTGTTTGTTGACAAAGTGAAAATCTTTGTTGTGATTGTTGACAATGAAAACCATGATATACAAATCTATTTACAAAGTAGATTTCATGGTGTAATGTTTAGTTCAAGAGCTATGGTCAACAATCCATATTTGATTCAATAACATAAACAAAGGAATGGATGATCTATAGGTGGCATAAAAAGAACAGATACAAGGTGGATAGGAAACAGGCGCGCCATATGTTTTTGAAGATCATGTCATCAAAATATGGCATAGGAAAAAGTGTCGTGCATGTATTGGTGTGGTTGTGCAAGTAACTAGCACGCCGTGAAAAAGACTTGCGCGCTGATTCCTTGGAATCTTGGGAACTTGCGTGCCAATTGTTTTTTCAGGATCATAAGACCAAAATATGGCAAAGGAAAGAGGGTTTCGCAGGTGTTTGGTTTGGTTGCGCAAGTGTCTAGGAGGACATAAGACTTGCGCACCGAAACTTGCGTGCCGAGGGGATACATTCGCGGCATCGTGCAGGGTGTCCAAAATGACTATAAATACTTGACCACCCCTCTTCATTTCTCACCAGAGTTCAACACTTTAATGATTCAGAGCTCCCATCGTGCAGGTGTGGTGGTTGTTCACGTGGTGGTGTGTCGCATAAGAGGGACTTGCACGCCCGTGTTGGAAGTTGCGCACCAAGTGTTAGTTGCGCGCCTGAGGTGGTTTAGTTGATAATGTATGTGAGTCACACAGGTTTGGAGTTGAAGAATATTGTGTCGCACAAGAGGTTGAGGTAGACTTGCGTGCCAGTTTTGACTTATGCACCGATACTTGCGCGCCAGATTTGACTTGCGCACCAAGTAAGGTTGTTTTTCTGTTAGTGATTTACGGGCTGCGTAGAAGCTGGAAGTTTGTCTGATACCTTCGGTGCAAAGAGATATTCATCTATGGGTGAAAGTTTTATTTCAATAAAGAATCAACATACAGAGGAAGAAGCATTCCTTCATGAAAATGAAGAGACCTACATGTCTATAAACTTTGAGTGGATCCTTTCTAGATTAGTGAGTGAAGGAAGAGGAAGAAGGTGATCCTCTCCACCGACAGTGAGCCAGAGAGAGAGAAACATGGAGTGACCCTTGGGAAAGCAGTGAGCTGACCCTAAACTTTGTAAAGGCAGTGTTCCTGGGTATAGAAGTGATCTATCCCAAACCATTGTATCCACGTCTAGTTAAGAATATTAGAATTTGGTATGACCAGAAACTTCTCGGCGTATGCTCCTTGGACGTAGCCCAGTGAGGATGAACCAAGTAAAATTTTTTGTGTATGCCTGCTTACTTCTCTACATTGAATTTAAAGCATCATCATCAGATTAAGAAGAAAACAAGTGATCATAATAAACACACAAGTGAAAAAAATTGACCCTTGTAACAAAGGAGTCAAGATCCAGTGGGGCACGAAAAACAATGAAAAACAGTATCCATACCCTGATTCACCCCCCTCTCATGTTATATAGGCCCCTATTGGTCCTAAAAATTTATTTACAGAAGCTCACCCCACCTCACCTATAAAAATGACGTCATATCTCTCATTTCATTACACCACATTGAGAGATATATCTAAAAACCAATTTCATAATCTCTTTTAAAATATTTTAAACAAAAATTATATTATCTATTTTTATTAAAATACTACTTATAAGGTCCTAAAGAATGAAACTAGAGTAAGTCTACTGAAGAGGATTTAATCATCCTACCTGAACTAATCTAATTGATTTTTTCAAATAGATCATTTAAATTTATTTTCATCATCATAATATAAAATAAGTATCATAAATATATTAAATTTTTATTAAGATTATTTAAACTCAACTATTATCCCTTTCTTCCTTAAAAATTGAATTGAAAGTATTGTTCGTGCATACTTGTGTACTGCATCTTCTACAATGTGATATAATTCATTTTCCACAACTATATTTCATGGATAGTTGTTGTTATGATTTTAATTTTAATTTTTGATATCGAATTTAGAATAATTTTTCTATGTATATAATATCATATCTATCTTCATCCATTATCATCTAGTGGAATACGAAAATGTCTCTCTTTCGTAAGTGTGGAGTACCACCTCTATGATGTGATGTGATGTGATTCATTTTTTTTTCTATATTACTTGGATGGAAATAGTGAAATATTTCAGGAATATATATGTTATATTTTATTTAATAATGATTCCGTAAATTTTAATTTCTATTTAATTTTATTTCATTCCATTGTTCTAATTGTGAATACAGTGTTCATGCATACATATAAGATACCACCTCTATAAATAGTGTAATTCATTTTCCAATAACTAACTTTTATAGATAACTGTATATATATATAATTAATTTATGTTATATTTATATAGTAATTAAATAATTAATGTGTATGTAACTATGATCAAGATACAAGGACAATATCTATTGAATCACTGTTCTGATGAAAAAAAGGTTAATACCTGAAAATGATGATCTTAAAAGTAAATGTTAATAAAAGTGTGAATAAAATTTTATAAATGGATAATATATATTATTACCAAAATATAAATAAATTTATTATATATTTATAACAATTTTTAATTTATGTTAGGTTATTCGAACTTTAGGTAAGGGATTTATTTTTTAATCACATTTAATTTTGGGGTTGTTTATGATTGAAATTCCATTAATGAAAATATTATTATATTTATACAATAAAATAATTTTATTTATTGATATTTATTAATTATTGTACTTTTCATGTAATAGTACAATTTTTATCCATTAGGAACTTAAAATGATCAAGAAAATGATTTTTTGATAATAGGAATTATTTCATATTTTGTCCAAATTATTTTCCTTCCATGTCCATGTTTTCAAAAAATAGTTTCAAAAATATATCTAGTATACCTCTTTTATTGGTTAATATAATTATTAACCATGGTGTAATTTATTAAATTCTTTTCAATATCTTATTTTCATATTCCAATTGAGATACATTTGACATTTTACTGAATATGTAAAATGAAGCATTGTTTTATTATACATAAAATAAATACAATTTTTTTACATCTATGTCTTCAAATTTTTTTGGATTTCCATTCACATGTTTTCAAATTTATTTTCCAATAAAATTTTAATCTTTAATATTCAGGAATTTTTATGATTATATTACCTGATTTCAATGTGAAAAGTGTGTTTTCCTCAATATATTTTCTAGTGAACTTTTAGAAGTATTTATAACTATGAAAACGCCCAATGATGCCAATAGGGATATGATAAAATGATTCCATATTTATTCTTTTATATGATGTTTTATGATGATTGAGAATTAATGATATGTTGTTTTGATTCTATAAAGATTATAATTGAAATATAATTTATCATGTGAATGATTTTATTTGATATTTCACAATATAAAGAATGTACATGATTTGAAATTGATGGATAGATCTTTGATGAAGATATTCCCTTGAAGAATCAATAAGGATTTTGAGACAAAATATCTAGCATGTAATATTCTATGAATATTTGGAAAAAACATAACCATTTATTAATAATTATGTCTTAGTTGAGAGGCAATGATTGTATGATTTATGATATCATTGTGAAGTGCCCAGATCAGTGTGAATCACTGAGAGGGGGAGGGGTGAATCAATGATCCCTTAAAACATTTTACTAATTGATTCCTTATCAATTAAACCTCTATGGCTGGTTAAAGCCTCGATCCACTCTTCTTGTATCTCTCACCTTTCCATGAATGATGCAGTAAATGTAAAGGCACTGGACACAAGGATTTACAAGGTTTGGCACCAAAGGCCTACGTCCTTGCCATGTTGGTTATACACCCCAACATGGTTTCTCCATTATAATCTGTTAGTATTACAATGGTCGATACAGAGTCCCACTGTATCTCTCCTGAGTCCCATAGGAGGGTCTTTATACTGCATCCCACAGTGTTACCAGAGTCCCACTGGCCTGCTCCAGAATCCCACTGAAGACTTCTTCTCCCTGAGTCCCACAGGGTCTTCTCCTGGCTCCTCGAGTCACACGAGTAGCTCTTCTTCTCTTTAAGCTTCTTCAAGTATCTTCATCAGTCTGGGATAAAGACTGCTGGCCTTTCTCTGTACCTCTGATCACTTGTGATGATCAGGTCTTCTCGTCTTGCTAGGGATTTATCACCTTCTTCTAAGGATAACCTGGCTTCTCTCTTCAACTACTGAATACTCAGACAACTGATATCTTTAACTTCAGTCTGGTCCAGTCTCACAGTTCAGTTCAACTTCATGCACTTAGTGCATGGAATCTCTGGTTCCTCATGCACTGATTCCATGGCTTCTCAAATTCTTCAAGATCCTCTGGTCTTGGACTCCTCAAATGCACACAAGCATATTCAGACTTGTTCACGTGTGCACGTGCATGAATGCAAGCATGCACTCCCCTTCTCTTGGTGCAATAAACCCACTAAGGGTGTATTCTTATTAAGCACACACACCTTCTCAATCTTCACACACTTTCACACACACTGCCACGGCCCTTTTCTTCTTTTGTTAAGCACACACGGCCTCGGGACTTCACTTCCTCTTAAAGGCGCGCAAGGTGTGAGTTCACCTCGGGTGTAGCTGGCCGTGCAAGTGCACAAGGCCTCTAGGCCGCACAAGCCACGGGTGCAAGGCACCGCGGGCGTGCAAGTGCTACCGCGCAGGGGCACGGTGCATAAAGGGGGTGCGCAAGGTTCTACCGCATAGCCCAACCTCTTCTTCTTGTCATGCAAAGGAGTTGCGCGCAAGGGACTCTTTCGGGCCAAGGATGGCACCGAGGACTTCAGCCGCGCAAGTAATTTGCGCGAGGCTTCTTTCTTTGTGAGGCAGAGAGCACTCACAGGACTTCGAATTTTCAACAAAGGATCAGCAAGCATCCAGAGGTCTCGGCCTCACTTTATATAGGCAGAGGCGTCTCGGATCATCCACGTGCGATAAATCGTTGATCTCCCGAAGATTTCAGATCTTCAAGATTCTTTGAAATATCTTTATTCTCCTCTGTTCACGCGGGTTCTTTTCCTTCATTATTTTCCTCTTCATGAATGTGCATGGAAACGTACGCATGGCCTTTTTTAAACCCAATCCATGCAAAGAATCAACACCGAATGGCCTCGCACCTTCGGTTGCTTCGGCCGAACTTCAAATTCTTCTCTCGTTTCATGCAAGCCCACTTTTATGCATGAATGGATTCATCATGGACAGACGAGCGCAATGGAACCTTCAGCACCTTCAAAGGTGGACGAGAGCTCGAAATCCGGTGGTCGGATGGCCTCTGGTTCAGCGGGGACGTCGCGGGTGCCTCGGTCGAGCTCAAGGTAGGAGACAAACTGGAGGCCGTTGGATCGGGCGAATGAAAGACGTCGGACAGCCTGGATCTGAACGGGAGCAGCGCGATGCGATGAGCGGCGGAGATCGAGCGTGCGATGAGACGGACGGCTCAGATCTGATCTGCGGAGAAATTTTTCGTCCCACATCGAATCGCCACGCGGAATCTCCACAGTTTATCAACCAGGCGTTGCCACAACCCCTAGATTGAACTTCCAACCTCCACGGTGCCACCCCGCACCGTGTTCTCCCTACGGGCGCGCTCTTGCGCCCACTCCTGCCACTCGGGCGCGCCACTGGCGCCCACTCTGCCTCTCGCGGGCGCGCGTTATGCGCTCCTGCCGCGCGGATTTGATCACCGCGTGGCCTCCTCCCGCCTTGGGCTTTCCCCATGGGTTCCCCCTTGGGCGTGGCGCCTTAGGCCCACATGTGCCTTGGGGTTGAACCCTCAAGGTGTCCTTGGCTGGCCAATTTTTTGGCAAAGGCATGAATGAGGACATTGTTAAAAACAAAGTGCCCATGTATAATATGCCACATGCCACTTCTCTAAGACATCCTTCTTCTACATTTCTTCTTCACTTGAATTCTTCAATCCTCCTCAACATGTATTCATTACTTAGGAAGGTTCCTTCTTCAACCGAGCTCCTGAATCAATTAAATCGTCAATATACATCATTGATCTAATCAGAGATCAATTGGATCAACTTCAAATTCACATGCACTAAGTTATAGTGCATGGACTTCATTAAACCACTTCATCTAATAAGAACTTATAGATGGATCACTTCATCTCCTCATGCATTGTCAATACAATGCATGGTCTTCAATTATTGTTGTGACTTTGTATCATCAGGATACAAGTTCTCTGAACATAAAGAGCAGCTCAACAATCGTCAGATGTTATGATGATGGTCCATCATCATCCATTCTTCAAGTGGTGTAACTTAGTATCATCTTGATACAAGTATTGAAACATTAAGATCAGTTCTGAAATCGTCTGATATCCATAGAGAATGTTTCAACCACAACATCCTATGTCACTTAGTGAATCTCCTAAGTGACATGCATCTTAGTACCATGGCCATTCTCCTTTCCTCACCAACACCATCACATCCTTTGTCATTCACATATTGAAACTCCTTGACATCCATCCATTCATTCCTTGACAACAACATACCTCATTGACAACAAATGCAACACAGTGCACTTCAATCTCCCCCTTTGTATTTGTTGTCAATACACTTCTTCAGCACATATGAATGGGTCAATATGTGTGCCAATATTTTCTCCCCCTTATTGGGAATCAAATGAAAAGGTGTAGTGTGGTTATTTTTCAAAATATCACTTCCTCCCTTTGAAAAGTATTTTCTTGAAAAACACTAGAGAGGGATGATGTCACATGTTCACTTGAGCAATGAACCTTTAGTAAATCATCTCTAAGTATACTTGGGCTAACCCGGTGTAGAAAACGAGAGTCATGTAACCAGGGAATTCAAAGCTGTACATAATTCTCTACACATGTGAGATCATGCTTAGGGGTTTGAAATTTTTCAGATATAACAATGAATTTGCTAAATCCTGCACATCTTCACAAAACTCATTAGAAAGTTCAGGTGCAAAGATAAAGCTCCCCCTTTCATCCATTTGTCTTCAATCCATACTCCCCCTTAATTGACAAGATAAAATCAATTATGAAACAAGGGATGAATGTATGATTGGAATACCTTCACTTTTCTCAAGATGGTATTAAATCTCAGAATCCCATCTTCTATAGATTATCTCCCCCTCAAGGGGTGCTCTCCATTATACCCAAACCACTCTCTAGTTGAGAATGATCATCATATTCAATTCCTTGAAATGTTAGCACATGTAAATACAAGTGATTAGGGAATAATATGGAACCTCCTTGGTTCATCAATGTGAACAACAAGGTTGAGAAGATTGTCTCAACCGAGATGTCCCATTTTCACCATTCTTCACACTTGCACATTTGATCTTCAATGATGTTTGTGCTGGTGTGGATCTCAACACCTCTTTAACTTCTTTGTGTGTGACTCCTGTATTTCTAGGTGCCTTCTGAGCACTAGATTCTCCTGGTGTAATCTTAATTCTTTTGAAGAATCCCTTCTGAGCTGGAATGAATATCATGCATTTATCACTAGTATGTCCAGCTTGATTGCACCTCACACACAGAACTTGATCTTCATGTGAAATCTTTTTCTTTCCTTTTGCCTTAGCAATTGCCAGAACTTCATCTTCATCTCTTTGCAGATCTATGGCATGTTTCAACTGATTTGGCCATATGACTAGTAAGTCACTTGGAAGTGTGGCCTCAGTTTTGGAAATTCCACATGGTTCCTTTGATGCTTTCAAGCTACCTTTCTTAGGCAACTTGTTTTCAATCAACCCCTTCTGCTTCTTCTGGATTGATTGTCTTTTCGAGTCCAGTCTGCTTCTATTCAATTCCATGGCTTGTCCACAAAGATCCACGGTGTGTCCTTTCTTTCCACAGTAGAAGCATGTTTTCTTGGTGGTCCTTCTGGATGCATCACCCTTCTCGGATTTAGACTCCAAGGACTTCTTTTCTTTTTTCAAAATCATCTTGGGAGCATCTTCCACTTTCTTATACTTGCTTCCCAAGGATTCTTTCTGAGCCAGGTTCTGTGATCTTTTCTTCTTTTGATCTCTGGATACAGTTGGAGATTGACATGTATCTTTTTTACGACTTTTGCAATCATCCCAGATGTTGTCAAGTAATCCAAATCTATTTGCAGTAAACAGATGTCTCTGGACCTGTGGATGCTGATTCTTTTCTTCTGGCTTACTCCTCCTAGGCATGGGCTTCCTATGTGCTTTGGCATTCAGTGGATTGTACCAACAATCCTTTGCACAATGCCCATACTTGTTACAACACCAACATTGACCCACAAATCTTGACTTTTTGATTCCATCTGATTGTAGGGTACTTGTCTTGACTTGTTGTGTTGTTTCAGGAGAGAATTCTTTCTTCACTATCTTCATCCATACTTGTTTGGATTCATTCTTCCATCCTGCACTTTTTGTAGAAACACAATTAGAAGCATGAGTACAAGATGTTATGGATGGTACCTTATTTTTAAAAGTTGTTGCCCTTTTATTAGAGGATGTCTTTCTTTTAGAATCATCCTTCTCAATGCATACTTGAGTAGCAACATTTCTCCTTTCAGCTGACTGGGAGGCTTTGGCTTTGGGTGATTGCTAATTGTTCAATATCACCTCCAGTTCTAAGCATTTCAAATTGAGGTAGTTCTTCTCATCCTCAATAGATCTTAGCCTTCCTTCCCATTTCTCTTCCAGCTTCTTTATCTGGTCTTCATGCACCTTATTTATTTCAAGCAATGAGTTGTCAAGCTCCTTCACCATTTTGACTTTGTCTTCAATTTGAGCATCTCTGATATTCATTGACACTTTGTGCAACTTCTCCAGTGCATGAAACACATATTTGATTATTATCATAAATATTTCTTTCTCAGAAGAGCTTCTTTGAAATTCTTCAGTAGTGTCTTCATATCATTCATTGCAAAGCTATACTGTTTCATCTTTAGCCTTCACCATCTTTCTGAGAGTGTTGGTTATGCCAACCCTTTTAGCCAATTGATCTTCCATTGCATTGGCTTCTTCATCTAACTGTGATTTTTCTTCTTGATGATCAAGGATGCCTGTATCTATACACATTGCCACTTCCTTGGGGACTTCCTTCTGAAGATATTCGATTGCATTTTGAAGATCATTCTTTATTCCAACTTCATCACAGCTAGGACAGGCTTTCTTCATCTTCTTGGCCTGTTTCTTCTTTCTATTTTTCTTGAGTCTTGGAAGATATCTCCATTTGAGGCTGGTTGCTCATTTCCTCAAATCTGCACTTCATAAAGACTCCCTTGGATCGTTTAGAGGTATCCTTCCCTCTGATACCAATTGAAGTGCCCAGATCAGTGTGAATCACTGAGAGGGGGAGGGGGTGAATCAGTGATCCCTTAAAACATTTTACTAATTGATTCCTTATCAATTAAACCTCTATGGCTGGTTAAAGCCTCGATCCACTCTTCTTGTATCTCTCACCTTTCCACGAATGATGCAGTAAATGTAAAGGCACAGGACACAAGGATTTACAAGGTTCGGCACCAAAGGCCTACGTCCTTTCCATGTTGGTTATACGCCCCAACATGGTATCTCCATTATAATCTTTTAGTATTACAATGGTCGATACAGAGTCCCACTGTATCTCTCCTGAGTCCCACAGGAGGGTCTTTATACTGCGTCCCACAGTGTTACCAAAGTCCCACTGGCCTGCTCCAGAATCCCAATGAAGACTTCTTCTCCTTGAGTCCCACATGGTCTTCTCCTGGCTCCTCGAGTCACACGAGTAGCTCTTCTTCTCTTTAAGCTTCTTCAAGTATCTTCAGCAGTCTCGGATAAAGACTGCTGGCCTTGCTCTGTACCTCTGATCACTTGTGATGATAAGGTCTTCTCGTCTTGCTCAGGCTTTATCACCTTCTTCTAAGGATAACCTGGCTTCTCTATTCAACTACTGAATACTCAGACAACTGATATCTTTAACTTCAGTCTGGTCCAGTCTCACAGTTCAGTTCAACTTCATGCACTGAATGCATGGAATCTCTGGTTCCTCATGCACTGATTGCATGGATTCTCAAATTCTTCAATATCCTCTGGTCTTGGACTCCTCAAATGCACACAAGCAGATTCAGACTTGTTCACGTGTGCACGTGCATGCATGCAAGCATGCACTCCCCTTCTCTTGGTGCAATAAACCCACTAAGGGTGTATTCATATTAATCACACACACCTTCTCAAACTTCACACACTTTCACACACACTGCCACGTCCCTTTTCTTCTTTTGTTAAGCACACACGGCCTCGGGACTTCACTTCCTCTTCAAGGCGCGCAAGGTGTGAGTTCACCTCGGGTGTAGCTGGCCGCGCAAGTGCACAAGGCCTCTAGGCCGCACAAGCCACGGGTGCAAGGCACCGCGGGTGCGCAAGTGCTACCGCGCAGGGGGCACGGTGCATAGAGGGGGTGCGCAAGGTTCTACCGCACAGTTTTCTTCTTGTCATGCAAAGGAGTTGCGCGCAAGGGACTCCTTCGGGCCAAGGATGGCACCGAGGACTTCAGCCGCACAAGTAATTTGCGCGGGGCTTCTTTCTTCATGAGGCAGAGAGCACTCACGGGACTTCGAATTTTCAACAAAGGATCAGCAAGCATCCAGAGGTCTCGGCCTCACTTTATATAGGCAGAGGCGTCTCGAATCATCCGCGTGCGATAAATCTTTGATCTCCCGAAGATTTTAGATCTTCAAGATTCTTTGAAATATTCTTTTTCTCCTCTGTTCACACGGGTTCTTTTCCTTCATTATTTTTCTCTTCATGCATGTGCATGGAAACGTACGCATGGCCTTTTTTAAACCCAATCCATGCAAAGCATCAACACCGAATGGCCTCGCACCTTCGGTTGCTTCGGCCGAACCTCAAATTCTCCTCTCGTTGCATGCAAGCCCACTTTTATGCATGAATGGATTCATCATGGAAAGACGAGCGCAATAGAACCTTCAGGTCCTTCAAAGGTGGTCGGGAGCTCGAAATCCGGTGGTCGGATGGCCTCTGGTTCAGAGGGGACGTCGCGGGTGCCTCGGTCGAGCTCGAGGTAGGAGACACACCGGAGGCCATTGGATTAGGTGAATGAAAGACATCGGACGGCCTGGATCTGAACAGGAGCGGCGCGATTCGATGAGCGGCGGAGATCGAGCGCGCGATGAGACGGACGGCTCAGATCTGATCCGCGGCGAAATTTTTCGTCCCACACCGAATCGCCTCGCGGAATCTCCGCGGTTTATCAACCAGGAGCTGCCACAACCCCTCGATTGAACTTCCAACCTCCACGGTGCCGCCCCGCACCGTGTTCTCTCTGCAGGCGCGCTCTTGCGCCACCTCCTGCCACTCGGGCGCGCCACTGGCGCCCACTCTGCCTCTCGCGGGCGCGCGCTATGCACCCCTGCCGCGCGGATTTGATCACCGCGTGGCCTCCTGCCGCCTTGGGCTTGCCCCACGGGTTGCCCCTTGGGCGTGGCGCCTTAGGCCCACATGTGCCTTGGGGTTGAACCCTCAAGGTGTCCTTGGATGGCCAATTTTTTGGCAAAGGCATGAATGAGGACATTGTTAAAAACAAAGTGCCCATGTATAATATGCCACATGCCACTTCTCTAAGACATCCTTCTTCTACATTTCTTCTTCACTTGAATTCTTCAATCCTCCTCAACATGTATTCATTACGTAGGAAGGTTCCTTCTTCAACCGAGCTCCTGAATCAATTAAATCTTCAATATACTTCATTGATCTAATCAGAGATCAATTGGATCAACTTCAAATTCACATGCACTAAGTTATAGTGCATGGACTTTATTAAACCACTTCATCCACTTAGAACTTATGGATGGTTCACTTCAGCTCCTCATGCATTGTCAATACAATGCATGGTCTTCAATTATTGTTCTGACTTTGTATCATCAGGATACAAGTTCTCTGAACTTAAAGAGCATCACCACAATCGTCAGATGTAATGATGATGTTCCATCATCATCCATTCTTCAAGTGGTGTAACTTAGTATCATCTTGATACAAGTATTGAAACATTAAGATCAGTTCTACAATCGTTTGATATCCATAGAGAATGTTTCAACCACAACATCCTATGTCACTTAGTGAATCTCCTAAGTGACATGCATCTTAGTACCATGGCCATTCTCCTTTCCTCACCAACACCATCACATCCTTTGTCATTCACATATTGAAACTCCTTGACATCCATCCATTCATTCCTTGACAACAACATACCTCATTGACAACAAATGCAACACAGTGCACTTCACTTTGTTTAGTGGAATTGATAACAAAAGACCAAAATTATGAATTTACATTATTAATAATTCAATTTCCAATATATATGTGTTTTATATGTTGATTATATCTATGGATTCTCCTAAAATTTAGGTTTTATTGAATAGAATATTTATTTAGTTTCAAATCATACATTTTTATTATTCTATATTGACTCATTATTACATACACAATAGTAACCATTCATAATAATTTGAGCTGACCAATTATTTGTTTTTGATTTCATAGGGTTTAATGAACTATATTATGAATGATATAAAATATGAAAAAATGATTCCTAAGAGACATATTTTTATATATCTAATATAATATGGGACTCATGTAATTATTGTGTTTTCCATGATGACTATAATGATAGATTCTTCAGGGTGTGATTCCTTCTATCATGTACAAAATTAATAAAGTAAATATAGCCAATGGGATACTAAATTTGGGGGTTCTATAGTCGATATACTTGTATATATTAGTAGTAACCTTGATAAATATACTTTAGTTGAACATAGATAAGATATGAATTATGATAATTCCTTATAGTAATTGATAACTGTTACCATTATTGTTATTTTTATTTTATGGATCAATACTCATGATGATTATGAGCTAACTAATATTTTTTCACTGTTTATAGATTCTTCCTAAAGGAAGATATGGAATAATCACCCAAATACAATATAGGGAATGTCCTACTAATAAATCCTATATAGTTGGTTTTTGGTGGTGAGAAGATCATTGCCATATTATGGAAAATGACTCCAGTTATAAAGAATAACCTTTCTCATATAGAATTACCTATTATTTAAAGTCATGATTCAAAAATGTTGAATAACATCAAGCAACAAAAGCCCCCACATTTTAGTGAAACCACTAATCCATTTGAAGTAAATAAACGAATTTATCTTATAAAAATATTAATAACATTGGGATACAATGAAACTGAAAAGAATGTTTTTTGTTTATTATTATTTTATAGGTGATTTTGATTAATGAAGGTCATTAACTGAAAAACTAAAATTTGTTTATAAAAAATAAATCATGGAATAGAAAAATTTAATGTAAATATTCTATAAGAAATAATTCTACAGAGACTAATGAACTAAAATATATAAGAAGTTACACAAATTATGGTAGGTGGAATATGAAGGTTTGTTAGAGTATGAGTCTACCTTAACAGAATTATCTTGGAATGTTATAGACTACAAAACATAATTTGGACAACAATATTGATCATTTTATTAATGATCATAAACTGGTTCTTTGAAGGAAATTAGTTTATTAATGATTCTTTGTCATAAAATGATATATATTAATGTTGCATCATGATTGAGGTATAATTTTCTAGGTCGTATATATTCATGAAATGTAAAGAAAATTATCATTCAAATGAGCATGAAAGAAAAAAGGGATGTGTCAAATAATAATAAATGGGTATGATATTTCCAACACATGATAATTATGGAAATAAACCCAATATTTCATTTTTAATGAGAATAGTTTCTTATTTTAATTATGGGAATATGGTCCTAAGGATGTTGAATGTATGGTAAATATAGACACTTTTAGTATCCATTACTTCAACTATAATGAGATGGGAAATTATTCGAATCAATATCACGTCAATTAGGATAACAAACCATAGAAAAATGCAAGGGGAAAGGCCTATCATATGAAATTAATTAATCTTAAATTGGAGTCCCTAATTATGTGTTTAGAGGAACATTTATTATCCACCATAAATTTTCAAAATTTTACACCCCATGATTCCATGGTATGCTTGTCTTTAAATAATACAGTAGTGTGTGATGTACGCAACACTGAGTTCAGGTGCACAATGACCAATCTAACTAGCTGTTTATAAATTATTTATGAATATAAATAACGAATATTTATTTTTATATATATTCCATATAATTTTAACATCTATATTTTTTATTTCATAGAAATAATATAAGGAAAATTCCAATTTATCAGATAAAAGAAGAATTAAAAAAAATGCATTTTATCATCCTTTGAATGGTGAACCTTTTCTAAATATTATATTTGAAACATTAATATTTTTATTTGAAAAACTAAAATTCTTTTTTAGATTCGTCACGTCAAAATTTATTTTCAGTATTTTTTTGGTATTTTTTCTCAAAAAATTTATTCTTTATAAATAGTAAAAAATAATTTATTTTAATTCAAAACAGCCTTTTAATATAATGTATTTATATGGATAGATTATATTTTTTATTGGATTTTCTGCTTAATTAGAATATATTTTTACCATTCAATCCAATGTTGGTCATTGGAAGCAATTTTATATTGAAATTGGACATAAACAAGTGTCAATATTTTGGTAATTATTATTTCTTAAAAGAGAAGCAATTGTTTGACAACAGGAAGTAATTCTAAATTAATTGATGAAACATAAATGTATTGAATTTTGTAAATTTAAATCATTTTTGAATTTGGAATAAAAAATATATCTTAGGCTGAATATTTTTATTTTTCTGAAAAACTGCAATTTTAATGAATAGTGAAAACACTAAGTAGTAGTAAAAAAATGATTTTTTATTTTTAATAAAATTCAACAACATCTATGAATTTATTTTCTAAAATTATAAATAAATGGATGATATTATTATGTAGAATGTGGTTTAGTATGATGAAAATAATTTTTGGTGAATTGTATCTTTTGAGATTTATTTACCGCGATTAAATGTAAATTGGGTAAATAAAGGTAAAAATAATAATATAATAATATTAAATTACCCAAACAAGTGTCATAAGATTTTTGGTTGATAAATTTATATCCACGGAAACCCTTGGGTCGATTTTGGGAGCCCATTGACCCAGTTAAGTGTCATAATAACACTTTATATTAATTAATTTAAAGTAATGACTAAAATTACATAAACATATATATTTTAGTAAATCTATTCTTTCACGACGTTATATAAGTTTTATGTCTGTAAATAAATATTAATTTAAAATATAAAAATATTTTCTACATCATGGTATTTGTTTTATTATATTTATATATCATATAAATAAATTATTTATGACACAATTTCGATGTAGTGTTAACTCATTAATGAATGATTTTAATAAATAAGTTAATAATGATTAAAAAAAATAACTCAAAACTATCAAAATATTATTGGATGATTTTATTCTGAACAAAATTCATCTTATATTATAATTTCATATGTTTTAGTCCATTAAAAACCCAATATCATTATATAATAAAAGAATATTTTCCATCTTTCTTAAAGAGCCCCTCCCCCCCTTATAAAAAGCCCTCAACTCTAACCCATTAACCACACCACTCATGACCCTTGGATCATTAAAACTCATTCCTAATAACCTATTAAGATCCCTCTATTCCTCCTATAAGTCTTATTATAGGCATATGAAACTTCATGAATTCATTTTTGGTTCAAACCGAATTGAGTAACCAAATTTAAATGGAACATTTTTCAGAAGTTCTTATTATTTATTTTACTTGTCCATCCCGCTAAAATCATTTATTACTTTATTTTATATGAAAATAAGTATTACAAATATTCTATTATGTTTATATTAGATTTATTAGAACTACACATACAGACACCTCTGTCAAATGTGTAATTAACATATTATTTCTGTTGATAGCGAACTACTCTCTCACGAAATGATGATTGTTCAATATTCTCCTACCACCTCTTATGATGGACATCAAGATGGATATGTATTTACATGTGATTTATATTATATTTATATTGTCACTATAATTTTTTATTTTTCATTTACATCATACCATTATGGATTCCATAGTGGATTTATAATATAATTTCCTTTGAGGAGTGCGGACTACCACCCCCTTAAAGAAGTATGACTCGTTCATGACATACATGGACCATATAAAGTCTGGATTTAATTAAATTAATGAAAATATATATTATAAATCATTTATAATATACCTATGTATTATTATGTTTTCATTCCATTATATAAAAAATAGATATTAATGTAGCGTTTAGGTGTACGTACGACTTACAGTCTCCATGAACAATGTGTTTCACTTCATAACATCAAATTATATGGAATATTATAAATATATATTCACTGAATATATATGAACTATATTATATCAAAATAATTAATATCCTTCTAGAGATAATAGATTTTTGGCCACATTGAAAATTTGTAATTATAAGAAGTTCATTTTTTACTAATGTTCCGAACATCGACAAAATGTTGGATATGAACTCAATCAATTAACAAATTGGTATATCAAGACAATAAGTGATATCAAAGGAATTATAAACATGAAAATTTTCTTAAGGTAGAATAAATTATTTTATGATTATTATTCAAGAATAACATGAAACATATGAGTCAATTCAGGCACGATTTACGAGGTTTCTTATCTCACTTTTAATTCTGTTAGATTTCTATTGATCACCACTTATTTATTGCATGTGGTGTATTGTGTACATCCATTTCATATATATTATCATGAATATCATTATTTTTATGTTATTATGTGATTCATTTGGTGGTTATTAACATTTTTTCATACGACTCGATTTATTACAACATGGTAGGGGGTTTCCATCTCACTTTTTATTCCCATGATATTCATGATATATTGACACTTTTTCTTTTTTATGTGGTGTATGAACTGCCCATTTTTATATTAATTGTGTAATATAATTTTATTTATGGGTATTTAAAACTTCATTTTATGATCCTTCTATCAAGGGGTGTATATTTCGTATGTTAACAAATCGGTATGGGAATTTAAAATTTTGATTTCTGCTCATTGGGATTCACACATACATAATTTATTATTTTACTCAGATATTATGTGTGAAATGACTATTTATTTTTTTATATAGTAATTTATACTCCCCATTTTCTTGATTTACTTTTTATATATCTAATCAATCCATTGATAAATTCTCAATTCATTGATATGAACATGATAAGAGTAGTCGTAACTCAATTTTCATTCATTGTGTTAAACATCTTAGTCATCGGTGTTGTTGATACAAGAAGATGTGTAAATTTCCTATAATTGATTCACATTGAATATATAATCATATTAAGTGTATTTATATTTTTACCACCTAATTATGTAATTTATTTATTTTTAACCTAATGACAAGGTCTTTATAAGGGATTTTATATCAATTTACATTCCATTAAGACTTCGTTGTTGTTATGGGCCAAAAATATGAGTATATGAACTGTTAATTTTCTTTATTATAGTTTAATTGGAAACTATTTTATGATTTTTAAATTGTACAACATAAATTCGATGGTATTAAGATTATTTTTTATACAAAAACATTATTTGAATCTATTTATGAAAAAATTAATTCCAAATTAATAGACTTGGTTACTAAAATCGTTAGTTTCTAACACTATCGAACCCAAATGTATATGGGTAGTAAAAGGAACCTATGTTTGAAATGTTACAGAGATATACCACTCATCTCTATTTATATATTTTATATTGGAGGAATTAAAAATTAATATTTATTCTATTTTTTGATCAACATTAATGTAGTTCATTATCTAAAAAGAATGATCATTAAACATGGAACTAATAAAATACATGAAGTTTTTAATTTAATATTTAAACTCATTAAAATTATTTTTATATGGGAGAAAAAACATTAAATGTTTTATCTTTTTATTCATTATTTGATCGTATGTAGACTTAAAATTATTTAATAACCTTTTATTATTCGGAAATACCTTGTTATTTCATTAAAAAAAATCTAAATACTTGATTTATAAAATAATTTATAATTAATGTGGAATATAAAACAATACATATATAGGAAATTATATAATTAATAATCGGTTAATTAAAATTAATTAAAAACCATATTCTTAATTAATCATTTATTTTATTATAGTTAGCTTATTTAAAAATTAAATTTTTCAGAAGTGTAATTGTATGATTTAATGTAATTTGTACAAAATAATTTCCGTATATAAAACTATCCATTAAACTAAAAATATTAAATGATTGGACTATATTTTAGGTATTAAAAAACATAGACATCACCATAAAATCATCATAAAAACACTTCTTCTTCATATAACCCCTGTTCCTAACTCTTTCCCATCCAATCGAACCATCCTCCATACTTTTGTTCAATTTCAATCACATATACATCTTTTGAATCTTATATATGTTAAAAAATAATTAATAGAACCTTATGATCAGAATGATTTCAAGCTCATATGACAAGTTTTTATGGTCTATAATGATTTAATAGTTCTTCATAATTTGATGATAAATATTTTTTTAATGAATTATGTAAGAAATATTGTACATTTTTCGTTACTTTTCAAACATGTTTGGAGAATAGTTAGTTTAATTCTTTTGGATTCCCTATAAATTATTCTTCTAATGTAATAGAGATCCTTCATATTGTGGAACCAAAAATTTATTCTCATCACATACGTAAAGGTTGAATTTTCATTAAAAAGTCATTACTGTATGCTTATGAGTATTTATATTTAATAATTCTATTTTGGTCTTATATAGTTTGTATCTTGGAATAATCTTCTAAAATTTGATGTAGGAAATAGAAATGAATATTTCATATATGATATAAAATATTATAGAGTGTTCCAAGACTATTTTATTTCAAAATCAATGTTTCCCCATCAATGTAAGTATCAATTTTTGAAAGAAATCTGTATTTAAAAAATGGATTATGAATATTCATTTTATGTGTAAATGGAATGTCAAACAGACTAGAGTAGATGTGAAGATTCTTTTAAATTATATCATAATGAGATAAAAGTGTTTGTAGTAAGTCCCCTTTCTTCATTTTCTAAAAAATTAAAAATATAAATACATATTAAAAGAGGAATATAATTTTTATTAGGAGTTATAGTGGTTATTCTTAAAAATATCAAATATTAGAGTTCTATAATGCACTACTAAACCATCCCAATATACTATTTACTTTTCCTCCATCATGGCCTATTTACAAATGAATACAAAATATATTTATAAATCATTGTTTTTATAATAAAAAAATATTCAATTGATTTATTTTCAATTTTTTATTTGTCTTATTTTAATATAAATCTTCACTAAAAATAAATGATTTTTAATATTTGATTTCATAATTTATTTTTGATATTAAAAAAAATGGGATGACATTAGGTGAAATATAAAAAAAATATTTAATAAAAATAAATATACTTGTAAAAAATTTCCATAGGATAAATAGGGTGGATTAACACAACTTATTTGTAATTTTTTTATAATATTTTAAAAAATATTATATGTTTTATAATTTGAGAGAAATTATCATTAAATTAATTAATTCCCATTTTATATAATTTAATTTTTAATTTGGGAAATTTTTATAAAACTATCATTTATATATCAATGTAATTTATTATTTTACCTATATTTTTGTTTTTATTTATATATTAGTTTTATGGGTTTTACATAATAAAAACGGGGGAGGCTTTACAAAATGTGTTGATCAAAAAATATCATTCATTTCTTTTTTTTTTCTATTTATTCTTAAAAACAATAACATTTGTGTTACAAATAATGTTAAATTATAAGTGGATTTTAGAATATTAATCATTGAAATACTTTTTAAATTTTAATCTAGTTGAATATTCCTTCATTACATAAGTATATATATTTTATATTTTATTTAAAATAAGTTGATAATAAATTTTTATACACTATGTTTTTCAACTAACGTATGGTTCGTGAACCCAATATTTAGTATGGAATTGTACTTTAATATGTTATGTTTCGAGAAAATCTATGGATCAAGAACCCCATGTTGAAAAAAATGTTTGGGTAAGGAAACCAAATTTTATAATCAACAATAAATTTTCAACCATACTTTTTAATTTTATCACTATATAGAGAATCCATTTTTTGACCCAATGAACTATGGAGTTTGAAATTATAAATTATTTCAATTATTTCTACAATGGTTTTATAGTATTTAATATATCATTTAAATATTTTTAAATACTGATTCAAATAATCATTTTCTACGTATTAAATCATTCCTTCATAAAATAAAATCTATGATTTTCATTGAGAGGTAAAATTCAAATTCAAATCATGATGACAGGTTTTATGATCATGATTTATTATCAAATATTTATGGATATGTTTAACCTGATGGAATTTGATCATCTTGTAAATCATTAAGGGATTCTTCTTCTAAAAAATAATTGATTATTTTAAAATAATATTGTGGGGTATTATCTAGTTATCTTATGTGATACAATTTTGATACATAAATATTTTTTAATTTGATTGATCATTAAGCTACTATTGTATCTCATTATTAATCATTTTTTAGTTTAAAAATTATTTTAGAGGGTACACATTAAAGATATACATGATTGAACATATTCTAAGTGTCTTATCTACTAATATTGAAGGAAATATGGTTTTTAGTTGAAGATTATATTTGTTTCTCCCATTATCTATAGAATAATGTTTTATTTTACAGTTGATTCTGTAATTCCATGTTGAACAAGTATTAAACATCCACATCTTCATAAATATATTTTCTGTTTATGTGTGAATTGATCATACTTAGACATGGTGGAGTGTATGATTCTCATATTACGCTATGTAAATTGTTATTCCCTATAAAATAACCAAGAATTACATATAATAACATTATTTTGTGATGACAACAAACTATACTAAGTTTTAGAGGTCCATAAGGAAATTTTATATTATTTAAAATAACAAAACATGATATTATAGAATTGGTGGAGTGAAATATGGTATTTCTTCCGTAATCCATTATTCATCACTTTGTAGTACTCATTCCATTTTTTATTTTTCGGTGATTTATCATCTTCTATAGAGAATGAATAAATTAATTTAAACTCAAGAGGGAGGTTTAGAATCTGCCATGATTTTGAAAGTATAAAAAGTAAAACCATCCCAACACTGTGTCTTCGTCATTTCTATTTCACCCCAAAATGTCAACATTTAGGATATTGTTACCAAACATGAGTTTGTTGTGCTCTTTCAAGAAGTGTTTTCTTATCCTCACATGAATTGTGAATTTGGGGTTTTCGTGGAACCTATACCTAGTGATACACCCATTTCAAATACTCTATATATAATGCCCTCATTGGGTTATAGGAATTGATGAACAAAATATAATAGAATGTAGATAACAGATTCATTTGGCCTTGTTCATCACTGTGAGGTGGATTTATTCTTTCTGTTAATATGAAAGACGGATCAATGTGTCTTTTATTTTATAATCATGAAAATAACAATATCACTATAAAAAAAATGTATCATATACCCCATATTAATGATCTCATTGATATATTCTCAAGAGTTAAATATTATTCCTTGATATAATTTGATATGGATATCATCAGCTATGGTTGAAGAAGAATGATATACCGTAAACAACCTTCTGAAAATGGTATATCCATTATGAATTTAATTTAATTCCATTTGGACGAATAATTATTCAATTATAATCATGGATTAAATGAATTTCATCTAAAAGGATTACCTGGATGTAATTGTGGTAGTCCCAATAGATTATATTCTTATATATTTAAAGATCATGGAATAATAAGATGGATATTTGAGGACACTTATAATTACCATATGGTAAGAGGAGATATATGATAAATTTTAAGAATATGAAAATTTGATTAAAATTATAATTATTTGTTCATATAATTTTTAGTGAGTTTATATTGGTTGATCCATCAAAGATGGTATTTATTAAAAAATGTACAAGACTAGCCATGATAAATAAAATTAATTGTTTTCTTCATTTGACCAGATACTACCTATTAATTGTAATAGATTTATCACAAATACATAATCCACTAACAATTGTTGACTCAAAAGGAGGTCAGGCTCTGATGGATATATAAATGTGAAAATAATTTCAATGAACAAAACAAAAGGTTGGTTAGTGAATTAGTAATTAAACTAAATTTAGTGGTGAAGGTTTTTGATATATAGTTATGCATAAATGAATGGATTTTCATATATCCCCATACATAATGATATAGTGTAAGATTATTATTCTTTTCAATTGATAATTCATGAGAATAATTATGAAACTCTTGAATTGGAGTTGGTAAAGTTAAGTTCTTAATTACTGACATGCATATATTAACTATATGGTGACAAGTGTGATATGAATAACTATAATATTATTTTGATGTATTTATATACACAGATACAATTAAATATTCACTGGAAACAATGGTTGGAGATCACCAAATATTATGAATGCTCAATACATGACCATTTTGGGAAATAAAATAAGGGGATTAATCCTACGAGTTAGAAAGACCATTCTATTTTAACCATTATTTTCATTGAAATTGATACAATATTTATAGATTTGAATAATTAAGATCTCTAAATGTATATGAATAGAGACATATATTATCCTTCTCATATAAATATTCATGCATCCATCCATGATAGAATTAAAATGGAATATTAGAAACATGTGAAATTACAAATGATATTGGGGAATGTTTATAAGCTCCACCATTATGATTATATAGTTATAATTATTAGCATCTTATTTTTTCATTCATTAATACCATAATTCAATGATAGGTCTGATGAATCCCAAAAATAACCATTCCCTAGTAATTTAAGATGCTCAAATATTCATAGATACCTAAAATAATATTTATATGGGATAACATTGAATTTGATATTGCATAGTATGTGTCCATATTCCAAGTGTGTAGCTATGTTAAATCTATGAGATATAGGTATAATTTTATTTAATTATTATTACATATACTAAAATGTAAATGGAAAAATATTACCATGGATTTTATCACCAGACACTCCAAAATGTATAAAAGCCATAATTCATTTTTATTTTTATTCAATTACCTTATAAAATTATGACATTGTACTTATATTATATTGAATTATATTGAACTATATATTTATCCAATTATATTTATAATAGATATTTTTTCACTCTATATCACTTAATGGTTATGAATTAAGGATATTCCAATCAGTCTTAGTGTTTTATCTTGAAGTTCTAGAGAAGTCTTTAGTTGGACCAGATATAAAGTTGAGTTTCAGTACAAATAATCTCACTAAAAAAAGGTTATTTTGAAATTAGAAATCAAACTATATAAGATATGTTGAGATAATCATATTTGTATTACTAATGTTTTTGTGATCAAAAAATTCTTTTGGTTTGATTTTCTTACAATAATCTCTTTAACTCACTCCTTTAGATATATCATTATGAATACCCTTATGTTAGTAAGTTCATAACTCTAATTTTTTGGGTTTTAGTTGTAGAATGATATATATTAAGACATAATATATCTAACTAAATGATAAATTTCATTAGATCCATTGAAAAACTCATTAGGGAAACATAGAGTCGATAAAAAAAGTTATCTTGACAATCATTAGTGAGATCTAGAGTTTGAAGATAGTGACAATGTATTCCTAAAAATATATCTACATAATAAGGTTATGAGATTAGAAAATCAGGAAATATAATCCCATGATATATCATTCCCATCATAATTATTGATTGTATGAGTATGGTAGCTTATCAATTGGATTTTCCTTCGAATACCACTCATGTTCATGATATGTTCCTTATATCACAATTGAGGAAATACAAACATGACCCTTCACATTGGTTGAAATAAAAAGTCACACTGCTATATCATGATATATATTATGATGAGATATTAGTGAATATTTATTTTCCTAGAGATTACATTCATGGTAACAAGAACACTAATATATTAAATTTTTTGTGGAAAAATCATAAAATTAAGAATGTCACATAATAACTCCAGGATATGAAGAGGAAGATGTATCCTCAGGTGTCTGTTATATACACAAACCCTGGGTACAAATGAACTGTTATATAGTATACTATGATAATCATTATTTTGTGATTGCTTGTATGGATAAGAATAACCACATTATTCAAAATGTATTTAAAGGTCCTACACAATTAAAATATATTAAGAAACCTTTAGGAAATAATTAATTGATTTCTTAGTAATGTTAATTTATACAGTATATATTATTCTTCTTCAAAAATTGTTTTTATTTCTTTAGGTAATAATATATTATAATAAGGTTTGTGGAATTTTAGAAAATTTATTTAATAAAATGAGTATATGTTTTTAATTAAAAATTTAAAAATTATAAGAGAATTATTTTTTAATATTTTTGTGAAAATTATTTTTTCCAATGAATAATGAAAAATACAAATTTTTTAAAAAACATTCTTTTCATCTAAATAATTTACAATTTCAAATAATATTTTTAGTTATTTTTAAAATTTAATTAGTTAATTTTTATTAAATATTATATATTTAATTATATTAGAATAAAAATTATTCTATAGATTGTTATAAAAAAATTAACAATTAAAATTCATTTTACTAGAAAATCACTTTTCACTATGTCTCAAAAGATTAATTTTAAATAAAATAATATAAATTATGTGAATTAAATTTTAAAATCAATGACCCATAATTTGAATCCATTGGATATTATTTTAAAAATATTCATATTTTTGGTCATTCTTAATAATATCCATGATAATATTTTCACCTCAGTAATGGTAAAATATGTAAAACATGGTAAAAACAGTGACATAAAGCTCTAAAAATACTTTTAAAATTTCATTTATCCTAATTTATGATTAAAATTCAACAATTTCCTTCCATTTCTAAATGATATGGCCACTTAGTGCCATTTTTCTTTGATATTGAATTTTATATTATTTTAAGAGTAGCATAAATAAAAATTATTTCTCTCTATTATATAATATATGTAATATTTTTTCACAAGGAAAAAAATAGGTTACATTGAGGTTTAAATGTTTATTTGAAATATTACTTAGATTTTTTGTCATTTAAATTTATTTTTATTCCTTATTGAGTGAATAATTACTTTCAATCTTACTCAACACTGACATAATATTTATTCAATTACTCGAAAAATATTAAAAATATTGAAATAAATTAAATTTTGATGAATTATTATATTATATAAATTTTAGGGATAAATATAACCTCATAATAATGTTTAATATTTATAAATATAAATTCATCCTTTTTTGATGCCTTTAGAGTCAAATTAATTGCATAGTGTCAAATATTTCATTAATGATATTTTATGAAAAATAATATTTTATTAAATTATTTGAATTTAATAAAAATCATATCATCAACCAAGTGAATTTTATATGGTTTATCTTATAAACCATTTTCCAAATATGGGTCACTATTCCAATTATTTTCACATTATTTAACCATAAAGAGTAAATAATATTGATGTTGTGGTCATTGTCAAAAGGACTAATGAGGGTTAAAACTAATAAGTAAACATTAAATCATCAGAAAACAATTTCAATGATTTATTAAATGTGATTATATAATATTTTATTAATCCTATATTTTAAATATATAGATTTATGGACACACTATTATGAAAATTAATAAATATTTATTTAATAATTTATGTAATTCAACAAGTTCCCCTCCCCTCACTTTTAAAAGGACACTCATCTCTTTTATTTACCCCACGTTGATCTATATAGATGAAACAATCCCCACCATTAACTCTTAACAATGTACCTACACATGATGTATATGGGATTTTATTCATTAATGACCACTCCAAGGATCATTATGAGGGAATCTAAAGGAGGTCTGTCAATGATGTGGTAATCATCCAATCTAATATACATAATTTTATTTCTATATATAAATCCTCTAAATATATGGTATTGTTATAAATCCTCTAAATATATGGTATTGTTCATAAAATAATAATCATAGTATGATAAATATTTTAAAATGTTATAAAAATTATGGGACAACTATTGTTTAACTTGTCATCCATTAAATGGGTGGTAAAAGTATCACTTGTATATATGTATGGATTATCATCTCAATGTAGTGTTACAATTCATTTTCCATCAGAATAATTCATGGATGGTTATTATGATGGTTTTAATGTCAATATATAATATTTTGTACATAATAATGATACTATAATTACAATATCAATTCTACCTGTTTACATTCTCAACATTTGGATAAAGATAATGTCACTCATCCATATAGGTGTACTACCACCTCTATGAAATAACGGGATTCAATTTAAATTTTTGATTTATATGGATGGTAAAAAAAATTCAATTAATATATCTGAAATATATGATATAAATATCATTTTACAATGTTTAATTACTCTTTATCATTCTTTAATTTAATTTTTCAAACAGTTAAATCAATGTTCATGCATATGTATGTCGTACTGTCTCCCTGAATGGAAGAATTCATATTTTATCTCTACCATATATATATGACTCAAACATACATATATATATATAATGAATATATGTGATATTTATATCATAATTAAAGTTTTGAATATGATCGAAACATGATCAATGTATAATGAAAAGATATTATATGATGCATACTAGATACAAAATGTATTTATCTTGCTATGTAGTTATTAATTTTAATTTAATGTAGTATTGACATTTTACAATCATGGGTGATAAAAATTAATGAGAAATATTTTTACGTAATATATATTACTTTTTCTCTTTAATTTAAATTTTTTATTTATATTGTTTTTTCTAAATTTGATTTCTTGAATGAATTTAATATTCCCATATTATTATTAAAAACCATTTTTACAGATCATTAAATTTTAATAATATTTTTTAAAATGAATATTATTATTTTTAAATGATGTACTTTTTACTTTTTACTAAAATTAAAAATGGAATATTTTTTTTACATTCATGGAATGAATGAAATTTCCCAACATCATGAAAAATAAAAAAATTCAATATTCCATTAAAAGTTTAAAAATCTCATTTCAATTAAAATAATTTTATTATTATTATGGAATTTTATGATTTTAATAACTGATTTCAATGTGAAAACGATATTTTTCTCAAGAAATTTTCCACTGAAATTTTTCAAATATTTTCAACTGTGAAAAGATCTAATGATGTTACAAAGATATAATCCCATGATACCTTCTTCATTATTTCTCTTGATGGTTTATGATGATGAAGTATTGATGTTCCATGTTCTTCATTCAACATAGATAATAACTAACATATATGTAATTTTTAGAATTAAATTTATTTATCATCATTAATATAATGAATTTATATAACATGAATGTGATGGGAAGGTTATAATTATATATATCCCCATGATTCATCGATAAGTTCATGAGACAAAATATATAGAATTCTATTTCATATGGGTCTTTGGGTTACACATAATCATTTATTATGAATAATGACTTGGGGGATAAGCTATGATTGTAAGATTCAAGATATATCATTTGAGAGTCACGAGTCATGAATATCAAGAATTTTGATTCCCATTATTAATAAATATGTTTCCAAAATCCATGTGTTTTTATGTTGACATTTTCTTTGTATTATCATTAATGTATAATGTTGATTGAATTGAAAGTGTTTTGATTATATACTCTACCATGTTGATTATGGCTTATTTACTCATGGTGTCTTCCATTTTACATAAGATTTAATAATATTCTTATCAAAAAATTATTTTTTCCCATTCCATAGTATTTCAAGAATGATATATCCATCATATCAAGGAAGCTGACATGTTTCAAATAATATATTTTTTATAATAAAATGTAATATGGGAATCATGGGTGTATCTAGATTCCCAAAGCATTAAAATTGGTCAATTCTTCTTGGTGAGATTCCTTGTATCTTATGCCAATATAATAAAGAAAACTACACATCTCAGATACTAGAGTTGGGGTTTCTATAGTATAACTCTGTAATATTTTCTACATTATTCCATAGTTTCATGTAATCTTTCCGATCATATTTGATCTTTACATGAATGGTTGGTTAATAATTCATTTTCATAATACCAGGTTTCCTCATTTCCCTCATTAATTAAATACATATCATCTATATTTCCATGATTATTGGTTCCCTTCAACCCTTATTAGGGATATGGTATCATGTTATTTTCTTCTCAGACCACCATCCACCTTATTTACATTCCCTGAGTGGTAATGAATTTATCATTCATAGTCATTTATATGTTTCACCATCTACTTTGGGGCATATTAAACTGCTTTTTGGGGAATATATATTTCATGATCATGAGAAATAGATATATATATATTGTACCGTTATCCGCATAGATAATGTCCAAAATCACTAATGAAAATATCACCTCAACCATCTCTATGGTATATGTTTTCTAATTTTTCTTATGGTCCTTTAATTAACATAATGTATACGCAATTTCATTATCAGTATGCATGGAATTTAATACGAATAATAATAATATAAAATTTTATATTACTAACCCTTCCCCACAACTATTTAATATAGGTATATGTAAATTGTACCACCATCTATATAATTTCATGAAACCCAGCTCACATCCCTCTGTCTAAAGGAACATCACACCCTTATATGATAATTTGGTTTGGTGATTTTATATCCCAGAAAAATATCTCAAAAAGTTTCAACAGTATCTAACTATCATGAAAAATTTATATCTCATTAAATAAGACGTGATCAGTCTATTATTCAATTGCTTTGATCTTTGAATAATCTCAAAATATTCCTTAATTTGTGATTACATGTCCCCTAAATGATACATTATTCCTAAAGAATTCACTAAATTTAAATTGAACATATAGTTTATCCTTTTATAAGATATTCAAAAAATATACAAATGATCTTCATACACTTCCTTACTATTACAATATATGATAGTTTCATTAGTGAAGACAGCCAGAAATTGGCAATGATAGTCTCTATAGAATCTATCCATTAGATCAATGAAGATACTTAGATAATTTTTTTCCTAAATGGATTCACTATAAAATCATAGTGTTCATATTATTTTTATAATTATATATTTATAATATCAATCATTTTTACCCTTAATTGGTTATATTTTTATCAACGTTTATTCTTTGAGAAATAGTAAGCAACACTATGTTAATCAAATATATCACTGATATGGGGTAGCAGATACATGTTATTGGTCATGATTGTATTAATACCATGATAACCGCTACAATGATTCATTTTTTGATCCTTCCTTTTGACAATGATGATTGGTTCACCCCATGGTGAAGTAATTAGGAATATAAAAACCCTATTAAGATTTCCATGTAGTTGCTTATATAATTCATCTTTCTCAATAGGGGCTATTATATAAGGGTGATTTCTTATAGACATGTATCTATGTATGTGTTCAATTGAAAACTAAAACTCATCCTTTGGGGTGATAAATGGGAATTAATCTAAAAAATCAATATATTAATAAATAATAGGCATATCACCAATGTTTACTTATTCACAAAAAATTTGATCTAGATTTCACTCGCTTCATGGCATCATGAGCCATATTAAAAAATTCTTTTCCAAGGAGATTTAATGATCATCCTTATGTTAAAAATTGATAACTACATGGTGAAGGACATGAAATTATATTTATTTATACTAAAAATTTATATGCATTTTATATGGTAAAATCTAATATATAACCAATATTATCTTAAATTTATCCATGGGGAAAAGAATTATATTCCCATGGAGTGTATTCCTAAAATTATCTTCTGGAAAATAGTTATATATATAATATACGATAATTTTTCCTTCATTTTTTATCAATGACGGTCTAGTACAAACGAATTGAGTTTGAGAATAATTTTTCTTAGGAAAAATTCATGATACAAAAGACTGTGATGAGGTAACATAAAAATTTTCATTAATTGATTTAGAATGCATAATAATTATTAATTTTATTAATTCATTATAATCATCCACCTTAGAGTTATTGAGTGTGTACACTCTTCATTTCTCTATCGGTTTAGTATGATGTTAGGGTCTATTCGTTTCATTACTTATGGGGTTATGGAATGGGGTTTTATAATAAAAAACACAACGAATATGATGTATTGAAGTATGAGTGGATAATTGGTTTGGTCTTTATGCTCCTATATTATGTTAATTAGACTATTATCATTACCTCAGTAGCGGTGTCCCATGTTTCCTCCCTTAATATAAATAAAACTCATCCCTGATCCCCTATGTAAATAAGTCATGTTATTTTTTATGAAATTTTTATACATAGGTTATTGAACATTTATTCCCTATGAAAAAAATAATTAATGCTTCTATGGTACTCTAAATTCCATTTTCCAAATTAATAAAATGCGAGTCTCATATTTCCCATTCGATATTGATCGCACAATATAAAATCTATTAATAGATCTCTAATCCTCTTGTGGATAATTATTTTCAGATACATGAATTTTTTACGCAGAATTATTGATCAATATTACACCTATGATCAAATATAATACCAGAGGCATACCTTCTGAGCCTTGTGAATTATTAATCATTTGTGCCAATAGATTCATCCAAATTTTTTAAACTGTAAGAAATATATATCCATCATTGTATGATGTGATTGAGAAAAATAAAAGTTGGATGATAATTTTTTTAATTCATCCTATTCCATGTACATTATTTCATTCTTTTATATCATATTCCAATTAGGATTCCATGATGGGTTAGCCACTCATTTCAAATGATAAATAACCAAAACACATATATTTTTATTAAAGCACTTGAGGAAATAAAATATATTTTTCATCATATTGATCCATTTATCAGTAATAAAGGTATAGGAAGATCCACTAAATTAGTGTTATAAATGATGAGTGAAGGAATTCAACATAGGCTACTCTTTCCATGGATCATTAAGGTGATCAACATGGTTTTACATATTAATCAACGATTTTGAATGCTTAGTAATAATTTTAACATGATTATTTAATCTTACTCCCTTACAAAATTGTTTATCATTAGGATAATCATCTCATTTCCCATATCACTCACTATTAACTCATTTTCTCTTCAATCTATCCATTTATTTAATATATATATAATAAAGATAATAATAAATAACTTAAAACGGAAAACTTCTATCATAAATGTTATAAATCATAAATGAAATTTGTACCCTAACTTATAAATTTCTATGATTCAGTCTATGTTATTCTCGATCTATTTCCTATAATTTTCTGTAACCATACTATGAAAATGTTCTATAATACATCCTCATAGTTCATAAAAACATGTGAATTAACAATGTATATCCCCACAGAGTGTCTATCCAGGTGTATAATCCTATATCTACTCATAATACATTATTTAGATATTGAATTAACTCTCAACTATCCCTTTTTGTGTGATTAATTTTACATACATATATTACATGGCTAAATCCACTTTCAAGTATCTATATTGGGATTAAATTTATAGGAAGACTATATGCTCAAAAAATTACTAAATAAATGGGAGGATATGTTATACTTATACTCATCATAAAGACCTATCCGTAGGGTTTTCATTCATGTTCTATATTTCAAATATCCAAATATAACTAATATATTTCAAAATACCGAGTAAACCTTGTTATGATAGAAACTAAAGAAACCCAAGAAAAACATATCATTTTTAACATAATTATCATATGTAAAATATTACATCACACAAATAAATACACAATAAAAGATTCATATGGTTTAGTGTCTTTAAGGAAGAGATATATAAGAAACATTATTCACAGTAATTGTGGCCATTTATCTATAATTCAGTCACAAGAGACTCCATTCATGGATTATAACATTTTATACACATAATTGAGACCCATGGATTGAGACAATGAAAATGGTACGATAAAATGCTCAGTGTGAGAAAAAAATATCAACATTCCATCAAGTGATTGATCATAATTATATGGAAAAAAATATTTGGGGATAAAAATCTTAATGAAATAACAATTAACAATATGATTTAATAAATATTTTTTATATTGGAACATAAAATATCAATTGAAAAAACATTGACCAAACCAAAAGAGTGTGGAATCATGAAAAAATAAATTTTCCCAGGGATAAAATTTTCACAATATGACATTGAATTGTAAAATTCCCATGAAAACCATAACAATTAAAATTTTCTCACAATCATAATCATACAGTGTCATCACCTTCATGAGTCACTACTCACAATCATTCTTGGTAGAGAAACTTACTTTCATTCATCTATACATGTCTCATGAGATAAAAAAATTCTAACCAATTAATGGAAGGGGATGTAAGAAATGTCCACTTAATTATCCATAAATATGTCATGAACTTTTAATCAATCAATCATGATATTATAATGAACCCACTAAAATAAATTGTGTTTCATTCATCACATTATAATGAACCAATGGAATGAAAAAAAATTGCAATAATTTCAGATGGTATCACCATAATTGATCTCATGAGTGTAAATGATATATACCCAAAATTCCATAACCCAAAAACAATATTTCATCACACATTACCGGGTAATTTAGGAAAAGATACTCTTTATGGAATAAATACATTATAGAAAAACATTAAAATGGTTGTGAAATCAGAAAAGGGTATTTACAAAATGTTTTTAACAACATAATAATATAATAATTCATTGATAATATTAAAAAAGAAATTATGAATAATTTAATTGAAAATTTTTATAAGATATTTAATTTAAAAAAAATATTCAATAAAATACCCTTGAAAAGACACTAATTTAATCTGGATAAGCGTAGAGAAAAATATAAATCATTTGATTATTAAAAGATAAAAATATATTTTTAACATTTTTATATACCCTTATTGAAAACCCAAATCAGAAAAAAAAAGAGTAACAACTAATCAATTTTAATATAAGAGAAAGTGAGTTTTAAAGCCACTATGACAAAAAATAATGTATTTTCTATATAAAAAGGAGGACATTTGAAGAAAATTGAAATATAGACGAGGATGAGAAATTGTCATTAATGATGATGAAAATAAATCTCAACCGTGAAATAATTTTGAGAACTAAATTCACCAAGGTAAATATTTGAATTAAAAAATTTATTTTCCGAACAGAGATAATGAATTATATAATAATTTTAGAAAAAATAAAATGATTTTTTTAATCCTTTAAAAATGGAATCATTATGAATCTAGATAAAATGTTGAGTCTAAAAAACACATTTTCTTAATTCATTAATGCTAATGAAGAACTTTATTTTCATGAATGATGAAATGAAAATCATAATAAACTATTTAATAAAAATATTCACATCATTATTATTTTATAAAAAACATTTATAATTATTCTATTTATGTATATTATTTATTTATTATTAATTTTTAAGGTCTATAAATTGTATTCTTGATGTTCTTTATGTAGTTTTATAATAGTGATGTCGTTCTATGTACTTATCACTAATTTAATCATTAATAAAACATAAAAATTTAAATTTTTTTTTAAATTTTTTTAATCTTATAATTTCATTTTGTGGGAGTTTTTTTATGACCCTTAAATATGAAATTAGAGGGAAGCCTGCTTTTTTGAATTTTTTAGGATAAGAAGATGGATTCTTAATTAATTATTATAATATTAATTTTACAATTATATAAAAAACAATAATATTATTTAATTATTTATGTCATATATTATCACTTATTATGTTTTCATAGTCATCCATTATAATATATTATAAATCAATTTTCACATATGTGGTCATACTAGCAAAAACATGAACATTTCATAATTAATGGATGACCATAAAGTGATTTAGTTGAAATATGATTATTTTTTATGAAGAATGATTTATATTATATTTAATTAAGTTGAGAATTTTTAATTTAATAAAAGTATTTGAATTGGTAATGGATATGAAATTGTTGATATTTTTTTTAATCGTAGTGTTCTCATTTTAGACAGATAATTTTATACTAACAGCCTATTTTTCATATTAATAATATTGTGAAAAAATTTTATGAATGGAATCTTAATAATTATATAAATATTATTTCTACCCATTAGATCTATTATCATGTTAGATCACAAAAGGTGTCGATGAAAAATGGTATACATCATTACCTAGAGATAGTATTCTGCTTGTATACATAGATAGTTGTTGCATTTTCAATAGAATGGTGAATAAATAATATGGATTATTATTTACAAATTTAAAATATGTTATAAATATTTTAATTACTTATTAAATTCATCTTTAGGATCTTCCATACATGTTGTTGAATGAAAATGGAATTTTTAATTTTATAAATGTCATACTTTGAATATCGACAGCAATGGCATTTTTATTTTCATTAAGGGAAATTGTGAAAGAGGGATAACAGTTATTAAAAATATATAACAACATTAATAAAATATAAACACCAGTTTAGTCATATAATATGTGAAATTATTATTTGAATGGTTGTGATAGTAATGAAACATCATTAGGGAATTATTAGTGCTTATGATGATTACATTTAGAATCCCTTGTAGTATTCCTTGTATAGGGAAATCATAGACCAAACAATTGTGCATATAATCTAAAATATGAGAAATTGAAATATATGGGGATAAAAAATGGCACAGTTTAAAGAAGAAAATATTATATTGGTCTTAAATGGGGTTAGATAACATTTTTATAATTTGAGAGACTAGAATTTTTTATAAATAGTTCTTCTTAATATAAAGATCAAAATGGATTAACATGTCAAGAAGATTCCAAAATGCACATTAATAGAGTAAAAACATGATTTTGTTGATAAAACTCTTAAACAGTCAATTAGAAACATTTTTTCAAAATTTAATTCCATTTGACCCTTTGGGTAAACATTTTTACCCTTTTATCATTTACTACTACACCTTGTCATTACCTAAGTAATTATTTTTTACGACTAAAAACAATTTTTCATTATTACATAATGGAAAAAATTAAATTAAAACCATAAAATAATTTATATTAGGATCATTTTGTGGAATGGATAAAAATTAATTTAATGATAATAAACACATTAAAATTGTTTTGATGGAACTAACAACTTATGTTCTAAAATGAAAAATATATTTTTTGTAGATTAATATTAATTTTTTAAAATTTATAATATTATATATATAATACATTTTTTGTCAATAAAAAGTATTCATAAATATTTATTTCATGATTATATTTTGATTATTTATTTCATGATTTACGGTGGAAAAGAAAATATGAGGAAAATTGTAATTCTATAAAAACCAATAATTTTTATCTTCTATATGTTTTAAGTTGATGATATTATCAAATTAATAATCAAGTCAAAGACTAATAATATTTTCAAATTACTAATCAAAACAACATTTTATGCAATGAAAATATCAATTTTAACATGATGATAATAAATTACAATTATTTTACATTATTGATAGATATTTTATTTTAAAAAAATAAATAAAAAAATAGTGGATGGTTAGAAAAACAAATACCCCTATAACTGTATATTAATTAAATCTTCACATTTAAACCAAATTGAACGGTAGATTTGTATACATTATTAATGTATCCACACCATTAAAACTATCATATAGAATCCATAATTTTATAACAATCATAAGATCTATAGTATTATCCCTAAAATCACCCATATATGCATGTCGGGAGTGGATTTCCTTAATACACAAGAAACACATAAGATTCATCCTGCTAACAAGAAAATCCATTGATTAGTTTTTCATATTGTCTACCTTTCATCCTTGAATACCATGACTATTCTAGATCAGTATTAAAATAATTAATATATAAATATTATGATCATTACAAGGTAAACCTCGCACAATGACAACTCTTATGTACTTCACTAAAGAAGAAAAACTATATTGATCAGAATAACTCTAAGAAATAATAAATTTCAATACTCGAAAGAGAAAAATAATTTTATTAATATTCTTTAAGGAATTTTATAATTATGATGCTCAAGGGATGTATTTTTTGATATGAAATGTTGTAAAAACTAAAATAGTATAATTCTACCAAACTAGAGATCAGTTTTAACTGCATCATTACCAACATTCTTATCTATCAATGAACTCAAAATGTCAAATTATATTCTAATGTGTTAAATCATCAAAACTATGATGCATCAGAATACTATATATGCAATCACACATAACTCATTACATTAATATAATTTCACAAAATATTTTTATAGCTCAGGTATTTCAGTTACCAGAAGTCCCTTTTATGTAAGTATAAAAACAAAAAAAAAACTTATTTAATTATTATATAACAAATATACTGATTTTGGAAATAAATAAAGAAGTGATTCATTTCATCCTCAATCTTCACAATATTTTCTCACTTTTTGTAAAACATCGGACATTTGTGAAAATTTAAAATGATGAACCAAATTTAAAAATAATAACCCATGTAGTCTTTAGGATATAGTATTTCAATCAATTATTCCTTAGAAAAATATTTGGAATTGTAAAATAAAAGAATAACTCCATTTTTATACTTATTACGAATATAAGATCGATATATTAAAAAACTAAAAAAAATAAGTTTGTCGTATTTTCTTTAATATATCCCCCAATGTTATTTATAAGAAAAACTACTTATGAATAAAATAAAATCTATAAATATATATTTAATTCTATTGGAAATTTATTTGATAATTTTTTTGGATAATTGTTTGACTTTCGTAACTCTTCAGATATTAAAGAAGAAAATTATTTTACCATGGTTGAATAGATTTTTTCTACTTAAATTCAATTTTAACCATGATTTCTTGTTTGATAAGATATTCTTATAAAGTGAGTTCAGTTTCAAAATCACATTTTCCACAAGTAATAATGATATTTTTATAAATATACACATAAAAATAATAATTAGGCATTATTATTATTTTACATACACATTATTCAATAATATATTGATTTATTTATTTTTCTATATTCAATAATTTTATTATCTTCATAATGAAAATATTATATTTCACTGATGGTCTTTTAATATTATTCTAAAAATCTTTTTGTAATATACCGTTGACGAAAAAATTAAATAATTATAAATAAAATATAGATATAAGACTTGATATAAAAAGGAAATGGGATTGTAATCAATATATTAATTTTTTATTTTTATCATCTAAATATGTATCCTAAAATGTATGAGACCTTGATAATGATTTTCTAGAAAATGAAATAGAGTTACATTTTTCAAACGAATTGTTTTCTTAAATTTTTTTAAAATATAATTCAATGTAAATTAAAAGGTTATGTATTAAAGAGTTGCATAAACTACCCCTATAATATGTAATATTTTTTTTAAATATTAAATATCTCCCCATAAATAAAACAACTTTTTAAATGGAATAATAAAATATATAGATAAATGATTAAACCTTCTTGACGTTATCTTCTAGATATAATCGATGATATGTCATTTTCAAGTATAATTCAAGAAAAATATTAATATTATAATTTAAATCATTTATCGAAAAGTGATAAATTAAAAATATTAAGAGGCAATTTTTTTAACTACTCTTAATGTTAAAAATTATAGAATTTTTAAAATCTGATAACTTTTAAAATCATATATGTTTGAAAAAATATATTATTATAAAAAAACTGATATGTTTTAAAATATATTCTGTTTGAAAATTAGATATGTTTGGAAATAAGATAAGATTGAAAAATAGATAGGTTTAAATATTAGATAAGATTGAAAATACCATAAGATGAAAAATCAGATAATTTTGAAAAAATTTGTATGTCTGAAAATTTGATATGTTTGAAAATAAGTTCAGTTTAAAAATTAGAAAATTTTGACAATTTTTGCATCATTTATAATAAATAATTTTCTAATGTATAAATTTCAATAAAAAAATACGTGGATTGAATGTTATATAAGGTTTTTCCATCCAAACATATATTTAAATTATTATTATCTATTTAAAGTAAGCTGTTTTCTGAAAATATTAGTAACCGTATTTAAAATTTTGATAAAATTAATGATAATAACTCATAAAAATTTATATAAATTTAAAAAGATTTAATTTTCTCCATTTATCTGTTAAGAACAACCACTTCCCAGGTTTTCTTTTTTCTCTTTTTGGTACTCAACATTATTTCTTGAATAATATAAAATTATTTTATTTACAGCCACACATTTATTCAAACAATTACATTTGAAAATAAAATATTATCAACCCTCATCCATCCATATTTTTCCTGTTGCAAGATAGATAGTTATATTTTAATAAAAATTATGTGAATACGAAATGATTGAAATTTATTTATAGAAAAAAATTAACTCAAGTGACATCAACATTGAAATTAATTAAAATAATTAAAATTTTAGGAACATAATAGTTTCATTGATAATAAGGATTATAAAAAGTGAATCCTTTTTAACTTGTATCTCTAATCGGTATTATATATTTATAAATTTTATAAAAAATTTATTTACCATAACTAAGGTAGAATAAATTGTTCCTTGGACAAAAATCATTGATTTTTGTTGAACAATAATATTCTAATTATCATTGTCATATTTCAGATTAGGTAAATTCAGATAATCTGAATTCCCATTAACTAAATAAAGATTAACACAATTAATCAAAAAAATTGATTTTGACTATAATTCTGCTAAATTTATTAAAATTAATGAGGTCAATTTCATAATTATTTTATTATATTAAATATTTCTTAATCAATAAAATAAATGGAACATGTAATTTTATTACATACTTATTTTATAAGAATAACATATCTGGCAGTTTTAGCTATAATAGTTATTGTTTCTTCATATCTTAGTGAATTAAATTTTTTAACTTTTAATGTGTAATGTTTTTTATTTTTTTATGGACATTAATAATAAAAATTAGTATTATAAGTAAATTTAGAATCAAGACATAAATTTAAGAGGGGTTATATAATTATGTTTGTCAATAAAAACTTTTTATTCCTTTAGATATTTGAATAAAACACAACTACTTTTTCATTCTATCCCACTTTTTTCAATGAACTATCAAAAGACATGTCACTTTCCCTAGTACTCCAAACATCTAATGATTTAAATATTTTATTTCATTTGATTTTAGAATACCATCATGACTTTCTATTTCTCATTTTCAATTGTGGAAAACCATGTCTAATAGGGCCTTCCTTGTAACACTCATACCATATAACTTATAAAGGATTATTTTTTCTATCATGTCATTCATATGTTTTTTATGATTATTTTATAATTTTAAATTACTTGGAAGGTTATTGAGTCTTCTTTTAGTATGAAAAACTAACTATTTTTATTTAAATATAATTTATTTAAAGGATTAAATTTTCTTGGTTCAATAATAAATTTATCATTTTTTCATAATAAATAAATTTATTGGGATTAAGGTATCCAGAAGTATAAGGGAACTCTAACCTATTCATACTTTTTTTCTTTTGAAGAATCTCATTTTAGTCTTCTATTATATTTCATTAATTTTATGAATAAGTTATCTAGATGTAAATTTTTTAGTTTATAACTATTATTTATATATATAACATTATATTACATTTTTTTAGGTATTCCATTACATTTTTATTTATTTAGTGGATTTATTATTTTAAGGGTGATTTGGGTGAAATTTGGGAAAATTTGGATGATTTCTCGGATATGCATGATTAGTGCATATTTTTCCCAATTCGTACCCCTTCTCTAGTGAATACTATATAACCTTGGACAATGATGTTTTTTACAATTGGATAATATATTGACAAACCATGCACCCACATAAGAAATACCATGCAACTTGGACTGTGATTCTAGTGGCGGAACATGGTTATAGCAGATAGTTTGTCTAATCGTGTGAGCCTTGCCAATAAACAATTCATAGAGTTTATTAATATTATTAAAATTATTTTATGAAAATCATGATACTCTATTTAAGGTGTATAACCTAGCCATAAAGTTTATTTTAGTTTTAATAGTTTGAGAAGGAACTAAAGAAAAAATATTGTCACCTCTAAACCCCACATTTAATGAATGAAACATATTATTGAAGATCTGATCCGTATTTATTAAGAGGATGAAATCTTGTTTAATCTCTGTTGATATCTATATCGTTCACCCTTGGTTTTTGATAAATCATCTTGTCTTAGTTGGATCTAAACACAACATAATTAGGTCTAATTTGATGTTATATTCATTGATCACTAATTCCTTCATGGTTCATTGTAGAATCATGTTGTCAGTGTTGATCCATAATTGTTGATTAATGGTAAGAAGATGCATTTGTGATTCTCTCTATAATTAAATTATTGATTTGTACAGTTTTTTTGAAATATATTTTAATTGATTTATAAAAATATTATTTTATATGAGGTAAAATTGGAATTTAAAATGGATTTGATTTTGGAAAATACCCCAATTCAAATGGAATTTAAATTTGAGGTGTATTTTAAAAATGATGTAATTGATAAAATTATTTGAGAATTATTTAGATAGAATGGATTAAATTCAAATAATGAAAACCTTCAGGTGGTTTTGTATTTAAAATGAATGAAATGATGAAGAACCCTTGATTTAGTTTTTTAATTTAATTGGTATACTTAAACTAAAAATTGGAAAATTTAATTATAAATGATAATTGATTTTAAATTTAATGATTTCTCATTTTTCTATTAATTGATTGAGAACATGTGGGACTATGTAGCTAGTGGGTTATTAGGGATATTCATCCCAGGATCGTGCTCCCCTAGAATTTTATTGATGATGAAAACCCTAAAAAAATACCACATTTGAAATTTCCTATGCTCGATGTGATATTTATAGGTCATATTTTTCAAAGTTCTAAGGGAAAAGTTTACACAATATTATAATGATTAGTGATATGATATCTGTGAGGATCCAATATACTGAAACATGTATACTATAGAAATGATGACTGAAATTCTTGTTTTGGTTTTTTTATATTGATTATATTACTATTTTAATCTTCCTAAAGAATTTTTATAAATTCATTTTTAAAAATAAATTATTTTATACATATTTGAAATGTTTTCCAACCTTTGAAAAAAAATCATATTTTTTTAATATAAAGTTTATATTATATGTCATTCTCTTTTTTTTATTTTAATTGAAAGAATTATATGGTTTAATGTTATAAAATATGTAATAGAATAATTGGTGTGACCCTACTAGAATTTATATCTCACACTCTACCTTTTTCCAGTGGAATTGGATGATTTTCATAGGTTAGGATTGAGAAAATAGAATGTTCTTCATATAGGCGGTGGATGTTCTTTATCCTCTATGACTGGTATGATGTGTCCTTTGGGATGTTTGATATATGTGTTTCCAATTTTTGAATTTGTTTTATTTTTTAATTATTTTGGTTTATATAACTAATTTTTTTGGTACATTCTTTCTTTTGAGTGTTGGTCATACCATCTTGTAATCTTTTATCATTTTTTAGAAAATGCATTCCACATTTTATCTTGTATAATTCCTAGTGATAGACTCCAAGTCATGGGGATTAATAATTATCTTTGGGATGTGTCATATATGGACAAGTTTTCAAGGTAACATGGTATCTAGGTAGGTTATCGACAAAGTGGTATTATAGTATTAGGTTAAGCATATTTCCTTGATGTCAATATGTTGTTTTGAATATATCATCTGGTCTTAGTAAGTAGTTATGAGAAAGTTCTTAATGATATCTCATCATAACAATACATAAGACATCATGGGTGTTTTGAGAATGGTTTCCTTATGGATAATTTTACCAGATTCAACACACTTCCTTTCTTTTGATTTGGATTACTTGAAATAAAAATTGTCATTTCTTATATTATGAAATTAATTTTCCCTATTTCTCATGTTTTAGTTACTCATCTAAGTAATATTATGGTTTCTTCAAATATTTTTGTTGATGAATTGTAACACTATTCCACCAGGAAGATGTTTGAATAGGATCCAGGAAAAATTTATTTGTGAAACACAATGATATAATCATCTCATGGACTAGAATTATATTGAGATTATTGTTCGGGTTGTTCATGCTTCCAAATAATAACATATACTCATTCCCTTTTAGGCTCTAGTTTTGGAACCTCCAAGGGTTGAATCTCATAATCATTCCTTTTATTTCCAGTTTTAGGATCCACTAGTGTTCAATTACACTAATTATCCTCAAGTGGCTGATGATTTTTTGGGGAATATTGAACTTGTGTTTGGTTTCATGTAAATAACTAATTAGATTACGATGAAATATTACTCCTTCAAGCTTCAGGTTCCTTGAAGGAAATAGTGTGATACAAATGTTATTGAATAGAACCAGTGGAGTTTAGAGTGGATGGAATTTTGAGGTATTTCCACCATCTAATTATATCCAAATACTATGTTGTTGGCTAAGGCTATGGTGCTTTTCAAATTTGAACACGCCAGAAGGACTGTGACGGAGTATGAAAACCGTTGTACGAAGATTTTGTAATTTTCACCTAAAACCATGTAAACGGACAAGTTAACGATTCAATGGTTCATGATGTGTATTTTATATGGTATTAGTTCATATTTAATCTCACTGAATATATATTTGTATGCTGACATTCCATATATGGCAATGACATTTGAGCTTAATCTAGCTATAAGTCATGGTTAACGTGAGTTCCTTTTTCTCCTACTAGATGTTTTCTGTGGTCATTTAATGTAAATAAGAATCATGATAATTCTCAACGTGTATATTTAAAATACGATTCTTCTTGTCCTCCAATAGTTCCTAGAATATTTCATTGGACTCACCACTATGTGGAAATCATGGGCATTCGAAATGAGTTTTCACTGATGAAATCAATATCTGTAGTTTCTACGGATTCTCAGGGAACTTGTAAAAAAAATTATTTATTTTCTACCCAAAATTGTGGCACGTGATCATAATCAACTAAAGGAAATATGGTAAAATTTTATTCTTCCATAAACAAAGAGTTTCTATCAACTAGTATCTAAAATAAATCTTTTCACATAGTGGTTAAGTCTCTAGAGAAAGAATATATAGGTCTAGCCACAGTGAGTGCACTACTTCAAATATGGCCATTATCAATGCTACAAAAGTGTAGAAACAACACTAAATAATGAAATTTTATTCTAGGAAAAGATAAAGGGGGTCCCTTTTTATCACCGCTCAGAAATGCGTTGATAAAGGTACCATTTATCAGTTCTTTTAAAAAGATTTGATAAAAGAAAAAAAAAGAATAAAAGATTTATATAATAAATGGGGTTCATTTAACAACATTGGACACCTCCCCCCCCCATCAGCGCTAGGAGGACTCCCAACATAACACTCAATCACAATGCCCTTCCCACGAATCCCCCACATGCGAGGAACCTCTTTGCTTCCATCGGAACTCAAACCCACAACCTCCCCCCTTGCGCGTCTGCACCTTTACCACTAAGCCATTTCATTTTATTCTCTATTTAATGATATATATATATATATATATATATTTCTATATATATTTCTATTTATTCATATATTAATATAGATTCATATTAATATAAATATATTTAGTTATATTAAAACATATATATTTATTCATATATTAGTTTATATTTATTTTCATTCATATATTAATATATATTGATATTTATTTATATATATATATATATTTAGTTATAATTTTTTATCTGTATATTTATTTGTATATTAATATATATTTATAAGACAAGTTTTAAATACATTTATAAAAAAAATTATGTGGGTTTATAAATAAATAAATAATTACATACATAGATATATACAACACATACACACACAAACACCCACACACACTCACAGATATATATATTTACGAATAAATACATATACATGTGTATTTGAAAAGCCATAGAATGTTAAAACGACCATAAATTCTATTCCAGATTCCATTTTGTACTCCCCAACCAGTCAAATTTATGAAAATGAAACAATATTTGATATGATATGTGGTACAGGCCTAACATACATTCAGATTAGAAGTTATATTTATTTGAATGTTAATAAATCAGGGTATCTCGACTGAAAACACAATTGTGGAGGCCTTTTGGGCATTTTATAGCATTGTGAATTGCGAGAGAAGGCTCCCTTTGGTCACTAGAGCGTAGATCTCATCGCAGGATTCAATTTTATATGATGTAGAGCTCAAATGGACATCCAGATCAAAAGTTATGGCAGTTTGAAATTTAGGTTACATTTTCCACTTATTTTACATATTTTATTAATTTTTTCTGATTTTTTGTTTCCTCTAATTGTTATTAACTGAGTATTAATTGACGATAATTAGAAAATTATTAATTGATAATATTGTTTTAAATATTTTAATTCTATTTTCTCTAACTTTATTATATATTAATTTAATTGACTATTTTTACTTATCTAAAAAATATTTAAAAAATATATATTATATTTATATCAATATAAATAAACTCAAATAACAATATATATTTTTTCATGAATTTTTTTTAAACATAAAATTTATTAGTTCTAGGAAAAATCGCTGATAAAGCCTTCCTTTATCAGTGCTAAAAAATGCGCAGGTACAGAGGGGCCTTTATCATCACTAGAACAAGTGCTGAAAAAGGGTCACTATTAACAACTCTTTTTTTCACTGTTAAAAGATCCCCTTTATTAGTGCTTTTGTTATAGCGCTCATAAAGTCCCCCCTTTATCAGTTCTTCTTTTTAGCACTGATAAAGGGTTGCGCTGTAGAAACCTGTTTTTGTGGTAGTGGTGGTATCATCACAATAAATTCATTGTTATAATTTAATTTATTTGATATAATTTCATCTAAGTAATTTATATAAACTCTTATTGTGAACCTTCTAAATTTTCCTACGAATCAATATTCTTCTGTAATAGATATTATTACACCAATCGAAAAAATTGAGCAGGGTTTCTGTTTTCCTCCTTGTGTCCTCATATTACCTAAAATCGAGCATACCTAGGATTTTCTAGTTCAATACATGGAACACCATGATTTCTATTTTGGGAGGTACATGATAATTCTAATAAATCCAATATTGATTTCTATTATCAATGGGTCTCCATTAACATGCCGGATGGGGTGTTCAAATCTTTTATAGAGAATCCGACTCAAGGTTTAGTAGATACGAATCTGCATATGCAGAGTTGTGGAATGTAATATCTTTATTTATTCATGATTTATTATGGTATTATTGGAGAAATGGTCTCCCTCCTGATGTCTTTGAGTTCATTATAGCTTTCCTTATGTTTTGTCCAGTTTTCCACCGGTAAGGGAGGTAGATTTCCTTATTGGTATGATAACTACTACTCATCCAATGATTATTTCTTCATACTGCATGGAACCAACTAACATAAATAGTTGAAAATATAATTTCATGATATATTATTTATTTTATTTATTTGATTGAATGTTTCTCCTAGGGCTTTGACTCTTCAATTTTAAAATAAATTTTATGGAATGATTCTCATTTATGATGATTCACGAAAGGCCAACTGAGTTCTAGTAATGAAAATATATATATTTTAATGGATTTATGATATGTTTGACCAGATGAATGGGTTAAAGTAGTTACTAAATATTTATAATTGATATATTTATCATAATTTGTGAATAAAACACTCTAACATTTAGAAAACTCCCATCTAATGTATTTATGACCATTATGAGTATCTTGTCATTCTATTTTTTCAAGATAATTCTTCTATATAATGTGTTTCCTTGATGCGTTTGTTATTCCAAGAGTATCTTCATACATTATTTTTGATATTTTTGGTTAAAATATCTATTTAATCTTAGTCCAAGAAGGGTCTTGTGGGTCATATGAAAAAAATTCCATTATTACTGACAAATCACAAATCTATTATATTATATCCAAATGTCATATCTTGATTTGAGAATTGATGTTAATGAGAGACATGTCCTCAGAACATTGTATCTAAGATGACAATATAACAATGAAATATGTTTTAACATGGGAGAAACCAGAAAATATTTTTTATATTCAGTTCATCTTGTGTCTAGTTGTGTATTATCGCTAGTTTTAAAGAATTTCAAATGGTTGGATACTTCGAAGACCACTCACACACCAATTGGGTAATTTGGGTCTGTTATTAAAAATTTTACATCTCTTAAAGTGAAATAAAATTAATTTTTACTTTTTCACCCATTTTGACTATTCGAGAGTTCGGGCAGGAATATGTAGAATTTTTTGATTCATTCGGTATGGGTTTGAGATGTGTTCTTATGCAGGGTGATCATGTTGTAAAATATGGTTCAAGATATACTAGGAATATTTATAATAATTATTTATCCTATGACATATAACACACATTTTTGATTATCTCACTTAGTATTTTGTAGAACTTCCATTCCAGTGAAAGCATTATCGTGTATTCTAATCACAAGATCTTTTGTAATATCTTCTCTCAAAAATATTTAATTTTATTCTCTATTAAATGGTGTAATTACATAGAATATTTTGATTTTGAACTATTTTATATCTCTTATATTGTTATTTTCATTGTTCGTTCTTTGAGTTGGAAAATATCATCCCAATTCATGAATGAATAATCAAATTACTGGAACTTGATATATCTTTCTTCACAATTCTATTTTAGAGTATGAGGTGGCGAAAAAGGATATCTTGGACTGTGTTCATTTGACCTCCACTCTTCATGAGATGATTCATCAAGAATATATTCATTATAATGAATTCTATCGCATTATGTACACCCTTCATAGTGGGGAGACCATTTTATAGTTTTGGTTCTCCCAATAGGGTATACTATATATTCATAATTGATATGTTGTACCTTTGTGAGTATGAAATGTTTTCATTAGTGATTTACATAATTCCTAATGGTTTGGGCACCAGGGAAACAAATTTTTTTATGATATGCAGTGATGATTCTGGTGGCATTGTATGAGATGGGTCATTGTTAATTGTTTCTCATTGTCATACATTCTAAAAATTCAAGGCCATGAACCAGATAACTTTGAGTTTACATCATCCAATTCCAATGCTAACTTAGAACTTGGATGAGATCTCTATGGTTTTTGTGGAAGATTTCCTATATACCCCTAGAAAGAAGAATTCAATATGGTTTGTGATTAATATTTTGAAAAAAACATCTCACATTAAACACATTTATGAAATAACGGAATTTTTTTATTCGGTAAGTCTCTATGTAAAAGTGTCAATCCATTTTAATATAGTTTCATCAGAAATTATCTCAGATAGATAACCTAATATTACTTCTAATATTTGGAGGGCACATCAGGATGTAAGGGGATCTTTGGTTCAGTTGATTATGACAAACCAAACCTATATGAATTTCTAGAATAGTATAAATATATATACATCAGATGAATTATTCATTCCAAAATCCATGACATTGGTGTACCTTGGTATGGCCATTTGGGATTGGTTGAGTTTTCAGAGAATAATAGTTTCCAATACAAAATTATAATGTATAAATTTTAGGATTTGTATATATGGACATTTAAATATACATTTTTTATTATATATTGGAGATACATAATTGGTTATGTTGAATTCGGTACAAGAGATAATAGAAAAGATTTAGTTGATTTGTCGGATAATATTGACTGCATGAGCTGGTAAAAATCATATTTTGATCTTCATTGTAGTCCATTGGAATTTTTTATTAGGGAAAAGGCTATCATAACATTTTCACCATGTAACGGTCATAGACGTCTTGGGTGGAAAGAGAATATTCCTCCCCATTTTGTGGGACATTTCGAGTGTGTTGAGTAGCTAGAGAAAGTGTCTTACCATTTAGCACTTCCACCACAGTTGATGTTGATTCATAATGTGTTTTGGGTATATTAGTTATTAAAGTATATTTTTGACCCATCTCATGCCCTTATCTAGGAGGATATTGATGACGAGCCAAATTTATCCTTGACTCGGTATACAATTATGATAGTTTATTTTAAGACAATGGTACATCATGGGGGTGATACCTTTAGTTTGTGTGCTATAGTAGCATGGTTATGATTATTATGGGACTTTTCAGTGTGAGGCACTGATGAGAGAGATGTGTCATCATATATTTGATATAGAAAAATATTTATACGCTTTATAGGGATAAAATGTTTTCCTGGTGTGGAGGGGATAATATATTGTTTCATTTTTCATATATTCTGGGACCATTGTTTGTCTCTATTTTTTAATCATGTTTCAGGATGATTTGGATTTAATTTAGAAAATATTTGATGTGTTTAGGGATTTTCATGGTTGGATAACACTTTTCCAAAACCTTGTCCCCCAATGTATACCATTTAACCCAATACAATTATGGTATTCACAATTAGTCCATGGTATGAAAAATTTTGTTCCCACATAAGAGAAATTTTTTTCCACGAAAAAATATACAAGAGGGGGAATAGGTTAGGGAACATTATTTGACTAATTGTGTAGACTTATCTTGTGCATGTGGGTTTTTAATATAAAAAAAATGTTTTAAAAATATAGGAACTCCTTTTAAAATTCCTAACCTAACCACTCAACCATACTCAATTTCAAGGGTTAAGAAGGATCTCTAAAAGAAATTTTGGCTCCATTAACTCCCTCCATTGAATAATCAATGTTCCAATATAATATATGATCCATCGCCAACATGTGGATACATAATAATTTAATCTCTCTTAATATATAATTTTTTCATTCCATGTTTTTTATGTATTATGATGTATTCAATGGATCTAAAATATGTTTAATGGGATACTGAATCAAGGTTTTATTTCATGATATCAAAAACTTCCATTCATCATTAGAAAATCATGTTGCGGGTTTCAATCCTAGATCCATGATTAATGGTCGGTGGTTCCATTTGAGATTTTCTATTAAATGAAACCTTTATTTTCTTGAATTTTTTGAAATATAATTTAATAAATATATTAAAACCTGATTATATATGATTCAAAATTTTTATTTAAAATGATATTGAGATTTGGAAGAAAACTCAGATTTTCAATCTAAATAAAATTTTGTGTGTATTTTTAAAATAATGGAATTAATGAAATTATTTGAAAATTTATTTGAGAAAAATGATTAAATTGAAATAATGAAAACATATTATTTGTTTTTATAGAAAATTCATGAAATAGTAAAAGACTTTTGTTTTTCTTTTGAAATTGAATTTCCATATTGAAATTAAAATTTTGGAAATTTAATTGTAAATGATGATTAATTTGAAATGATATGATTTTCCCTTTTTATATTGATTTATATAAAACATGTTAGCCTGGTAGTTAGTGGGTTATTTTTGGATTATCATGATTGGACATTTATAACCTTTAATTGTATTGATGATTGTAAATGTAACATAAACCTTGTTCATAATATCATATCCCTAATAGGATGGTGGAGAGTCCTATTCAGCAAGAACCTCAGGGATGTGTGTACACATAATTTCTATACTCACTGATTTGGAAAGCGTGAGGATCCTATAATCAAAAACTAATATAGTATAGAGAAGATAAAAAATGTTCTAGTTCTGATTTTTTTGATATCTGTGTTGTTAATTATAGAACTATTTAACTCATTCCAAATGATTTATTTAATTTATTTTTTCTTAAATTATTATTTAATCCATGTTTGAAATTTTCTCCATTCTTGGAAAAGAAGCATGTTTTTTTTCATGAACAGACCTAAGTTGGGGAATGACCCAATAATATTCCAATCCTCCCTCCATAGTACAGGGGGTGGAAACCATCGCCAAAGGAAGAACTAACACAAGATTCCTTTTCCTAATGAACATGGATAAACACACTCAACGATCATAATGCAGATTTTAAGAGAAATAATAATAAAAATATGAATTAACATGATTATAAATGAATAATGAAAAACTAATATGGTGTACAAGTGTACGCCAGTGAAAATTTAAAGTTAGAGGGAAAAAATAAACGTCTAACAAAAAATATGTCCCAACCTGACAAAACTAATAATTCAATCTATGGATAGATCCCAACATTCGATCTCCAAGCTACGGCCATCATACATGGTAAATAGTACCCAACATCCTTAGTATTCTCTGATGTCACCGTAGACCAATCCTTTATCATTAAAAGACATGAAACATGTTGGAAAAGACCACATAGGGTCCATTATATACAGACATAGTAGGATTCCCTGAATAATTTAGTGGAAGAGGCATGAGATACTATAACAAAAGAAGGGAAGATGAATAGTAAATAGGATGCATCCCATTCCAAATAAATAGATAGATAATGTAACCTCTTCCAATGAGAGGGGGATTAGCATGGTGTGTAGATGAACCAGATGTAAATTCTTTTCCACCCATAAGAGTAAATTAAAATCATCCAACCACGATAAAATAAACACATAAAGTATATATCATACCCCCCATGTCTTCACAGCCCATGGCTGGAGAGTAACAAAACCCAAAATTATAGATATTAATTTACATATATATATATACATATAATCTCAGTCAAAATATTCCAAAATAAGAGAGAATAGGGATATCCATCTCACAACATAGCCTATGAAAAGTGTCTCCAATAGTTTCAAAGTCCCATAAGCAATGTCCAACATCTCATGTTTCTACTCAGATGAAACCATATGAAGTACCACACCTCACCACTGTACAACATAGCTGAGGGGAATAATATCCAAGTAGAGGAATCATACCATAGGGTATCAGGGGGTCCCACTCTATAAGTCTCCATAGAGGACCATCTCACATGATAATGGGGGGTTCCACTATAGTTTCATGAGAACCCATGCCATATATGAAAATGAGTTCAACTCAGAAAGGTAGAGGAGTTATGCCCAAGCTATTGGGGTTCCCATACTATAAGTCAAGGACCCATTCCCTTGTGTGATTGGTGTTTCACTCTGGTCATTTAGGACCCTCACACTATCTTATTGGGGGTTTCACTTGGTATTTATAGGAAATGTACCCTAGATGATGGGGGGTTCAACTTTATAGGTTAAGGACCCATTCTATAAGGTGAAATGGGGGTTCATATTTTTTCATAAATGAATCAAACCCAATAAAATATAGGGTTCTACTATATAAGAATTTTTAGGGGACTCATGCATAAACTGATGGAGGGTCCACTCTATAGACTAAGTAGTCTACCCTGGTGGGATAGGGTGTTTCAATCTCGTCATTGAGTACGTGCACTCTATCAAAAATGGGGGTTCAACTTGGTAAGTATTTGTACAAGACCTATGCCCATTCTGATGGGGGGGGGGGCTCAACACTATAGGTTGAGGACCCCCGTCCTGGTGTGATAGGTGAGTTCCACTTTGATCATCAAGGAATCACTCCTTATCTAATTGTGAGGTTTGAGTAATTAATTATTTATAGATGACATATTTCGAAGATGATGGGTGTTCCACTCTATAGAATGAATAGGCTCATCCCTCATGATCATAACTATCATTGACCATCTCATCTAAAAGAACCACACTCGGAATATTTCTCAGCATATACCTAAATCCATAAAGTTGTCATAATAATATTCTACATATAATAACAATCATTATAGGATACTCATATCCAAAAATCCAACATCAAATGAAGAAAATACAGAAGATCGTATTTTCCTCACAAGGTATGAAGGGGTATAGAGAATTTGTCAGGTCCCACATGGTGTGTTCTCATGCTCCATCATCTTGTTATATCATGGTAAGTACATGGCACATAAATAATATAGGTATACATGGAATGTGTAAGATATAAATGGTGTGTACATGCCACATGGGGTCCATCCCATGTGTTAGTATTATGTATGGGTATGCACCTCCTGTCTAGGTACTTTAACTCATGTCTATGTACTTTGGCACATCGCCATGTGCTAGCCCATGTATTCTGAAAAAACCCTAAGCTTAACTTACATGGACGTTACATTACTTTTGTGAAATACATAGTACATAACAAAAACACACATAAGGACCGTAATAGTTTAGTATCTTTGAAAACTCGGAATATAATCTTCTAATCATGGTGAATGATCATCAATATCTCCCATAAAGATCTTCCTTTTTTTACCTAAAACCATTCGTTATATCCTGGTGAAAAGAAAACATAAAAGTGTGAGCTCAAATGCTCAGTTAGGGTAAACAAAATATATATCTACCACATCATATTCATAAGAACATAACATTATGGAAATCTTAACCTGCAAAAGAGATCATAATATCATTACATGGAATAAATCATAGTAGTGAAATGTAATCCCAATAATCATAACTTAAAACATGATACTTTTTTGGCATACACACATAATCATAGAGAATCATTTCTTATTAGTCAAGACTCATTGCCCAGACTATCTTAAAGGACAGAGTCCATTTCTGAACCTAGTTCACTCCTCGTTTCATTCCTGTTTCACTGAACCGGTTTAACATGTCATTCCATCCATGTCTATCTCATGAGATATAAAATATTTAACCAATGCATTGGAGGGAGATATAGGTCCCACCCATATCATAATGATACCATTCTTATGTGTGTCACAAAATCATAAACCATACATCATAGCATAACCCATGTAATAAAAATGGGAATCTTAAACATCGTGGCATCATAAAACAACTCATATAAGTAAAGGAATTCATAAAAATAACTCCATCACAACATAATCAAATCAATTTAATAATAAGGATAGAAACAGAACACTTTATTATCTTATATGGAAAATAATTTTTGATAAAACACTTGAACTCCATTCTTGAGGAAAATATCGTTTCTACTTCAAAAACACCTTTCCTTTCTTAACAAGTCATACATTTCTAAACTAAAATAATTTGATTAAAAATAGACTTGAAAACTTGTAAAGGAAGATTCTTGGAAATAATGTTTTAAAAATCCATTCATGCCATGTGATTTAACAAAAAACATTCTTCTTGTCCTTTTGTTAGAAAATTCAAAAAGTACCTCGTACGAAAAATGAAAAAAGACTCCATTCATATATTTTACTAAAAACTCACCGAAGGGTAAAATTGGATTTAATAAATTGTAGGTGGATGGAAATAACATTACATATTGAGGAAATATGGATGTGGATGATAAAATACACCCTAGTAAATACCAATGTATAAACAATCTCGGATGAAAATGAGATTGTGATATTTTCCGTTACCTTAGGTCTGATTTGCTTCGTAAATGTCCGAACCTCCTGTATAATGATTTAAATAATGCCATTGACTTATTCCAGAATCATACTCACTGTTATGATATCATATATGGTTCACCTATGACTTTATATTACCCGTTCTTTTGTAAATTCCATGTTAAAGTGCGTTTTGGGTAAAATCGTTTCATTTGTCATCCGTGTTTTGACTTGTAATTATTCATATGATTACTTAGATCATGATTACTTAATTACGAAATATAAAACATGAATTATATATAATATATATTCATAATATACATATATGTAATAGATCAGTAAATGGAATTAAATACACCATTCATGGAGACGGTAGGTCGTACGTACGCATGAACGTTGTTTTCTTTTCCTTATTGAGTTGAATGGAATTAAGTAGATGACATACATATATATACACATAAATCCAGTATCATTATTATGTCATATATTTCATGATTACTTATTATATATACATTATAATCATTCATGAATAGTTAACGTGGATAATGAATCTCATCACGTCATGGAGACGGTAGTCCGTACGTACGCACGAGCGATGATATCGTTCTCATGATTGTGGAATTGTATTGGAGTGTATGTATACTATTTCAGAATCAATATCACTTTACAATAATCATATATAGTTATTATGTACACCATTATACCCATCCAAGTAAGGTGGTGGTGGAAAATAGATTACACCACGACGTGGAGACGGTATTCCGTACGTATGCACACGTGGTGATTTCGTTTTCCATAGGATGGATAGATGGTGAAATAGGATTTTTTCATACTTATAATGAAATATAAGTATATGAGTGATACTGATCTTATTAACTCATAATGAAACAACTAAAGATGAAGAAGTGGAAGAAGAAATAAAGTTGAAAGAATTGGTAATCGGTCATTACCTCTTCTTTGAGGCACCTCTTTGAGATCTCCTTTTAGGGCACTAAAATTGGCCTTTTAAGAAGACCGGGACCTCTAGAATGTCTCTACGGAAGTGTAGAGGAGAAATTGGCAGGGTTTGGCCGAGTTTGAATGCTCAATGTGGTGTGAGGAAGAGAGGTAGGAGGTGCCATTTTATAAGGGAGGACAGGGGCACCTTTGGAAGAACTAAAAATATTATTTTATTATAAATCCAAATTCGGTTTTAAATAGATCCAAATTGATTTATTTAGAATATAAGGTGGGGATGGGTCTAAATCCTCTTATCCAATAGAATTTGGACAAGTTTAGTTTACTATTTTAACCTTATCATTTAGATTTAACTTTAAGTTAGATAATTTTACTTTTACCGTGTCTTTTTGTGTTCTTACAATATAAGGTTGATAAACATACAATAAGAAGCCAAAAAAACCCCAAGTTTTTTATTATTAACATATATAACCTTATATAAGTCATTTGTCCGATCCTTAGTTTTGAAGGAATAAAATATCAATTAATAATATAATATTTGTTTTAAAAACTAATTTGTATCAATTTTGACACTAATTAGTAATTGATTTTTGTGAAAATCATAACAGAATAATTAGTTCGAAAAAAGTTAATTAAATCAATAAAACATGTCATATTAACCTATAAAATTATTGGAATTCATAAAACGTCTCAAATTACATTTATTTGGGTATTTATAATATCAATTATGTCAATATTTTAGTAATAAGATAATTACTTCATCATCTTTGTGTCATAAATTAATTAACTTATATAAAGTCTAAAAATTACAAATAAAATATCATTATGTAGTAAATCTTTTTATATTTCTAATGAATATTTATAGTCGAATTTATCTTATGTATAACCCTATATTAAAAATGATATACTTATTAAACTTTGATTTTAACTATTTTAACCCTTCTTTAAATAAATTAATAATAAATGTCCTAATCTAATCCAAGTGGGCCTAAATGGATATATTTTATTCGTAATGTTGTTTTTGGTCGAATTAAACTTAATAAATAAAATTTGGACATGTTTTAGGGTAATAATAATATCATTTTTACCCTTAATTACCCTATTTACTTTTTAACGTGGTAAAAAAAGTAAAAAGTTATTATTCACTAAAAATTATTTTCATCTCATTGAACCACATTTTACTTACTGAAATCAATTTTGTCTCTCGGATTTTTGAAATTCCACTCACCGAAGTGGTAAAATTATGTTTTATGAAAAATTCATTTTTTATAACTACCACTAAGTAGTTTCACTATTCATCAAAAAATGAAAGTTTCCAGAAAAATACCAAAAATTTGGCATAAGCTATATTTGAAATTATGAACTCAAAATTGATGTCTATTTTTTCAAATTCAAAACATATCAGTTGCATTAATTAATTTAAATATTAATTCCATTCGTCAAAACATATAGCGTGTTCTTCAGAGATAATAACTATCAAAAGATTGATCGTTGTTTATGTATGGTTTAAATGTGAAATTACATCCAATGACCAACATTGTAAAAATATATTCTAAATATACTTTAAAACCACTCAAATTAATAATTCTTCACAATTAATTATTTCGATTAAAAAGGTTATTTTTAATTAAAATTTAGTAATTTTCACTATTCATCAGAAAATGAAAGTTAGCCAAAAAGTACCAAAATTTCTCCCTAAGATAATTTCGATATTCCGAATCAAAAAATGAAGTCCATTTTGAAAAATAAAATTTACATAAGTTCCATAAGTGGTTATTACTATTCATTACAGCTAGTTTTAATATTTTTTTAATAGCATATCGTTGTTTAGTGAAACTCGGTATTGCGTACTACACTCGCTATCAAGGAAGGTCGCGATTGCAAGGCATGTCAAGGATACGGGTTGTGCAAGATCCTTTTGGTGTAGCATACAACACAACACAATAATAAAATTAAAAATAATATTTTTCATAAAATCTTGTGGTGTTACATTCTACCCCCCTTAAAATTAATTTCTCCCTCGAAATTCATCTTGGTTATAAATGGTTTAATACTCGAAAGTTTCTTTAATAGAAACCCACATCGTAAAAAGGAATACCAAAACCAATCTTTAAAAACAAATGTATGAAACATAACGGTTTTCCATATAAACTAATCACTGGGTTTCCACATAGGTGAAAATATGGATATCGAAGAGAAATCTAACCATCATGTTCTGATGGAGAGTGGTAGAGAACATGGCTATAGAAAAGCCAGCAATCACAAAGCCAGAAATTTTTTACAATCTAAGGTGCCATCTGATTCAACAAATATAAGAGCAATAGGACAACATTTTTGGTTTTCAAAATCATTTCCCTAAAGTTGATGAAATAGGAATTAGAAGAAATACTTTCGTGATTTTGGTATAGTCTCACCGTTGGTCGTTCTTTGGACAATTTCCACTTCATCTATTAAAGAAATGATGTTGAATTTGTCATTCGTGATGTGTTAGCATATCATGTGATAGAATGATGGGTCATTCCATCTATCTCAAACAAAAGGTTAGAAAAGTTATAAAAAAATACATAAGTCCATATATAGAGAGATTAATCATATATGGTTCCTAAAATGGACTTATACTTCATATATCATGATGTTTAATATAATAAAACTAGTTTCTACTAAACAGGAACTTCTTGTAGGCCAGTGGTAGGTGATAAAGGCCAGTCGCACTTCAGTTGTGGGTTTGATTCCCACAGCCTTGTCCGACGCGATTGGCTATCGCCCGTCCTGCAAGTTTTCCTTTTTCTAATAATACATTACTATAACATCCCATAAATAATATCAAAAAATGTTCTATCCTGAAACAATAATAACTTATGTCCAACATAATCCATTCCAATCTTTAGGCATATCTAAAATACTTCAGTCCAAGCTCATAGTATAATGAAAATGATTACTTGAAATGTCACATAACAATCATATGAATGCCATCATTTATCCCACATATATCATAAGATATATCTTGTTGGTCAAATTACAAACATGTGAATACCTTAATAATGTATTCTCTTGAAGAATGAATAACCATTGAAACATAGTGAAATCATGAATGCAGTCAAAAGTTAACTCTTTCCACATACCGAAATCTAAAAATTCTATATAATTAAACCATGATATAATCGTCTCCATATATCAGTCATGAGGTCATTAATACGGACAAACATTTCATTTTCTCATTTTCCCTTCATTATGTGCATAACAACTTTTTTTCCAAAAATATCTCAATCACATTCCATGGTTTCTGGTATAATTGAAAACCAAAATAGACCAATACATAAATATTTCAATATTCCAGGATACAAAAATATTTTGGAATCCCATTACATAAACACTTAATCATTCCACCACATTTTTGTCATATTCGACATCGCCAATAGTGATCGCATGTTACTTCCCTTTGTCCTTTGCCTTAAGTGGTTGCTCATTTCCATCATCACTAACCCTTGGATTATGGAATTTATTAGCATAATGCCCTATTTCCTTTCACTTGAATCATTGAAGTGTTGGTGGTGCGTTCTATGCAGTCTTTTCTTTATTCACATCATCAGAAACCCTTTAACCATTACTCTGACACTCAGCTGCTCGATGACCTTATTTTCCACACTTAAAACATTTTCTAGTTCCTCTAAGACAATCTCCACCATGCTTCTTTCCACACTTTGATCATAAGGAAACATTAATATTCTTTTCACCATTATTCTAAGATATCTCCTGGAACTCCATCTTTCGTTTCTTGTCAAAACTATGAGATGGATAAGTAACACCATCATCCATATCTACCTTGATAGAACAACGCACAATTTCTTCATAACTACTGATGTCTCTTATATCTAATGCCCTTCGAAGATTTGGTTTTAAGACACTGAAGAATCGATCAACATTAAGTTTAGTTTGGATGATAAATCCAGATGCATACCTTGCAAACCTTGTAAAATTCGCTTCGTATATAACAACAGATTCATCATCCTTTTGCTTTAGTTCAAAAAACTTCTTCTCCATATTTTCTCGAAGAATACGAGGGAAGTACTAATTGAAAAATAAGTTCTTGAACTCGTCCCATTCAATGGAATCAATTTCATCTCTTGGCCTCATATTCTTGATAAGATTCCACCATTGATCAGCTTCACCTTCCAGAAGATAAACTGCTAAGATGCCTTTATCATGTTCAGAACATTGAAGAACTGAAAATATCTTTTCAGTAGTATTGATCCGTTGTTCTGCAACAATTTGATCAGAAGACCCACTGAAAGAAGGTGGATGTTTCCTTATGAAGGACTCAACAGAATATTGTTCCCTTCTCTGCTCATTTGGAAGTCCAGAATTATTCACAGCTTTTGTAAGTATAACAATAAGATTTTTCACTCCATCTCCCATAACATTTGTTTGTTCCGGAGGAAAATAATTTCATTGTCCATTACATTGATCAACATGGTTCCTTAGGGTTCCATCCATCGTCTAAAACTCAAAAAGAATAGCGTCAGAGGAAAAAATCATGCTACGGAAAACAACATAATAAAGGGAGAGTACCTTCAATATATAACATCTTAGGTTACCGTAATTCTAGTACTATAAAATATACTTATACTTAACCTTAGGGACATCCCTAGACATACCTTAGAAATATCTCTAGGGATCTCACTAAAGTTCTCGCATCCTAGTTTCCAAAGGTTGACTAAACCTTTCCTCTTATACCAACTGTAGAGACACTAATATTAACGTACATAGACATTACATTACTTTTTCGGAAAACATAGTACATAAAAAAACACACACATGGACCGTAATAGTTTAGTATCTTTGAAAACTCAGAATATAATCTTCTAATCATGGTGAAAGATCTTTAATATCTCCTATAAAGATCTTCCTTTTTTTACCTAAAACCAATCTTTATATCCTATAGAAAAGAAAACATAAAAGGGTTAGCTCAAATGCTCAGTAAGGGTAAAATAAATAAATATCTATCACATCATATTCATAAGAACCTAACATTTTGGAAATCTTAACCTGCAAAAGAGATCATAATATCATAACATGGGATAAATAATAGTAGTGAAATGTAATCCCAATAATCATAACTTAAAACATGAAACTTTGTGGCATACACACATAATCATAGAGAATCATTTCTTATTAGTCAAGACTCATTTCCAAGACTATCTTAGTGGACAAAGTCCATTTCTGAACCGAGTTCACTCCTCGTTTCAGTCCTATTTCACTGAACCGGTTTAACCTACCATTCCAGAAATGACAATCTCATGAGATATAAAATCTTTACCCAATGCATTGGAGGGAGATATAGGTCACACCCATATCTTAATGATACTATTCTTATGTGTGTCACAAAATCATAAACCATACATCATAGCATAACCCATGTAATAAAAATGGGAATCGTAAACATCGTGGCATCATAAAACAATTCATATAAGATAAAGGAATTCATAAAAATAATTCTATCACAACATAATCAAATCAATGTAATAATAGTAATATAAACAGAACCCTTTATTATCTTAGATGGAAAATAATTTTGATAAAACACTAGAGCTCCATTCATGACCAAAATATCCTTTCTACTTCAAAAACACTTTTCCATTCTTAACAAGTCATAGAATTCTAAACTAAAAGAGGTTGATTAAAAACAAACATGAAAACTTTTAATGGAAGCTTCTTGGAAATAATGTTTCAAAAATCCATTATTGCCTTATGAGTTAACAAAAAACATTCTTCTCGTCCTTTTGTCGAAAAAGTCAAAAAGTATCTCGTACGAAAAATGACAAAATATTCATTTCATATCAATTACTAAAAACTCAATGAAGGGTAAAATTGGATTTAAACAATTTTAGGTGGATGTAAATAATATTAAATATTTAGTAAAAAAGGATTTGGATGATAAAATACACCCCAGTAAATATCAATGTATAAACAATCTCGGATAAAAATGAGATTGTGATATTTTCCCTTACCTTAGGCCTGATTTGCTTCGTAAGTGTCTGAACCTCCTGTATAATGATTTAAATAATGTCATTGACTTATTCCAGAATCATACACATTGTTATGATATCATATATGGTTCACTTATGACTTTATATTACCGTTTTTTTTGTAAATTCCATGTTAATGAGCGTTTTGGGTAAAATCGTTTCATTTGTCGTCCGTGATTTGACTTGTAATAATTAATATGATTACATAGACAATGATTAATTAATTCCATAATATAAAAAATGATTTATATATAATATATATTCAGAATATACATATACATAATAAATTAGTAAATGGAAAGAGATACACCGTTCATGAAGATGGTAGGCCATACGTACGCATGAACGCTGTTTTCGTTTCCTTATTGAGTTGAATGGAATTAAGTAGATGACATACATATATATAAACATAAATCAAGTATAATTAATATGTCATATATTTCATGATTACTTATTATATATACTTTATAATCATTCAGGAATGGTTAATGTGAAGAATGAATCTCATCACGTCGTGGAGACAATAGTCCATACGTACGCACGAGCGATGATATCGTTCTCATAATCATGGAATTGTATTGGAGTGTATGTATACTATTTCAGAATCAATATCACTTTACAATAACCAAATATAGTTATTATGTACACCATTATACCCATCCAAGTAAAGTGGTGGTGGAAAATAGATTACACCACGGCGTGGAGACAGTATTCTGTACGTACGCACGCGCGGTGATTTCGTTTTCCGTAGGATGGATAGATGGTCAAATAGGGTTGTTTCATAACTATAATAACATATCAGTATATTATTGATACTTATGTTATTAATTCATAATTAAACAACTAATGAAGAAGAAGTGGAAGAAGAAATAAAGTTGAAAGAATTGGTAATCGGACATTACCTCTTCTTTGAAGTGCCTCTTTGAGATATCCTTTTAGGGAACTAAAATTGGTCTTTGAAGAAGGCCAGGACCTATAGGATATCTATAGGTAAGTGGAGAGGAGAAATTGTCAGGGGTTGGCCGAGCCTGAAGGCTCAAAGTGGTGTGAGGAATAGAGGTAGGTGGTTCCCTTTTATAAGGGAGGAGAGGGGCACCTTTGGAATAACTAAAAATATTATTTTATTATAAAGACAAATTCGGTTTTAAATAGCTCCAAATTGATTTATTTCTAAGCTAAGGTTGGGATGGTTCAAAATCCTTTAATCGAATAGAATTTGGACAAATTTAATTTACTATTTTAATCATATAATTTAGATATAACTTTAAGTTAGATAATTTTACTTTTACCATGTCTTTTTGTGTCCTTACACTATAAGGTTAATAAACATACTATAAGAAGCCAAACGAACCCCAAGTTGTTTATTATTAATATATATAAACTTATCTAAGTCATTTGGACGAACCTTATATTTTTTAGAATAAAATAACAATTAATAATATAATATTTGTTTTAAAAACTATTTAATGTCAATTTTGACACTATTTAGTAATTGATTTTTTTTTAAAATCCTAACGAAATTATTAGTTCGCAAAAATATAATTAAATCAATAATAACATGTCCTATTAACCAAAAAAATTATTTTAATTCATAAAAAGCCTCATATTACATTTATTTGGGTATTTATAATATCAATTATGTCAATATTTTAGTATTAAGATAATTACTGCATCATCTTTGTGTCATAAATAAATTAACTTATTTAAAGTATAAAAATTACAAATAAAATATCATCATGTAGGAAATATTTTTATCTTTCTAATGAATATTTATAGTCGAATTTATCTTATGTATAACCCTATATTAAAAATGATATACTTATTAAACATTGATTTTAACTATTTTAACCCTTCATTAAATAAATTAATAATAAATGTCCTAATCTAATCCAAGTGGGACTAAATGATTATTTTTTATTCCAAAGGTTGTTTTTGGTCGAATTACACTTAATAAATAGAATTAGGACATGTTTTAGGGTAATAATAATATCATTTTCACCCTTAATTACCCTATTTACTTTTAACCGTGGAAAAAAAGTAAAAAAGTTACTATTCACCAAAAATTATTTTCAACTCATTGAACCACATTTTACTTACTAACATCAACATAGTCTCTTGGATTTTGTGAAATTCTACTCACAGAAGAGGTAAAATTATGTTTTCTGATAAATTCATTTTTAACTACCACTTAGTGGTTTCCCTATTCATCAAAAAATGAAAGTTTCCAGAAAAATAACAAAAATTAGGCCTAATCTATATTTGATATTATGAACTAAAAAATGATGTCTATTTTACCAAATTAAAAACATATCAGTTGCATTAATTAATTTAAAAATTAATTCTCGTCATCATAACATATAGCGTATTTTTAAGAGATAATATCTATCAAAAGATTGACACTTGTTTATATCTGGTTTAAATTTGAAATTACATACAATGACCAACATTGTAAAAATATATTATAAATATACTTTAAAACCACTCAAATTAATAATTTATCACTATTAATTATTTCGATTAAAAAGTTTTTTTTAATTAAAATTTAGTAATTTTCACTATTCATCAGAAAAAGAAAGTTAGCCGAAAAGTTCCTAAATTTCACCCTAAGCTAATTTCGATATTCTGAATCCAAAAATGAAGACCATTTTGAAAACTAAAATTTACAATAGTTCAAAAAGTGGTTATTACTATTCATAATGGCTAGTTTTAATAATATTTTAATAGCATATCTTTGTTTAGTGAAACTCGGTATTGCGTACTACACTCGCTATCGAGGAAGGTCGCGATTGCAAGGCAAGTCCAGGATGCATGTTGTGCAAGCTCCTTTTGGTGTAGCGTACATCACAAGACATTAATTAAATTAAAAATAATATTTTTCATAAAATCTCAGGGTGTTATATAATCTCACATAGGTTCATTCCCATGTGCTTCATCAGACTTCTCATTTATCCAGGGATAAGGTAAAGGTCATGTATGAGGCCTATATGATGTGGCACCCTTCTATATTTCCAAAACCCTAGCTGCCACAACAAGAGCCTGACAAGATATGTTTTGATATAATTACTTTCTGTGTGGTCGGTGTTTTTCCATAATCATGTATCTTCCCTATATGAAACAAATATTTCCATCCATTCATATATATTACCTCCATACAATCCTAAATAATTTTATCTCTTAGTTGATATTCATTTCCATCTATCGTTTTCCATAAATCAGATTTCGTCATTCCTTGGAGGGTCCTCTATATGCACTGCATGTCCCAATATATTTCATCAATGATGATTTCATATTAGATTGTCAATAAATCAAATATTTCAGGAAAACATACCATTTTTTTCTTTATTTATTCATTTTTTACCTTGTATGTTATTTCCTAATGAATTTGGGAGTTTAGTCGGGCTTGGTAGTTCATGGAAATATCGAACCCAGATTGTGGGGTCCAATTAGTAATGAATTTGAAGTAATTGAGGGTGGGAGGAACATGAACAAAGGTTTAAAGATTATTTCTATGAATTATAGGCAAAATATCATGAATGGGGATAATAATTGTGAGAAACTCATAATATACAGAAATTAAATCGATACACAGGTGCATATTTGTGCCACAATTAGAACAGATCAATAGATGGGAATAATATTCACAATATATTTAATAAAAAATGCATTATATACATTTTAACATGTCCAACATAGATACTGTATTGTTTTTGATGAATAATGAAACCTTTAATTATCAAAGGATAAATTTGCATTCACTAGTTCCTGATTTACTCTGATCTAGTGTATCATATTCATTCATGTTGATTCACTAGTGAAAGGAGTGGAATAAGCTCTTGAATCCTATAAGGGTTTATGTGGATAACCATAGATAATTGCCCATTGATTTTATCATATTATAATTTTTTTTAGGTCAAACAAATTAATCAACAAATTTATCCACTAAACATACCACCAACATGTGAGATATTGGAACACATCATGATGAAATTTTTTTGGTCATGCATATGTTATGAAATTCATTCCAAACTCAATTATTGTAATGAATTTATAAACATATATTCTGTATAATATTTATCTCATTTTATTTTATAAAATACTCCGAAAAATATAAAATATATTTAATATTTTTATAAAATAAATTTCAGGAACACCAGGCCTTGAAATCACATGCCATCATTGCACATAGATCTAAATATATATGTAATAATTTTCAAATCCATACAATCAAAAAAATATGTTACTATATCATTTCCTCCTTTATGTTTTTTATCTACAAAAGAAAACTAAACAAATAACTCAGGATACAGAGCTCACAACTGGATCTCTCGATCCTACGATCACTCTTGCACATTATTTTGCAGACACACCTAATGAACCAGTGGAATTATCTATCCATAAAAGGTCCCCTCCTGTAGATCCTCAATCACTACTATTTGGTTAGAAAGGGGGGGTCTATCTATGATGTCTAACATGTCCCAGTAAATGAAATATGTAGTTTCAGACATGTATTACCTCATCTAAAATACATATAGGGCATAGTATACCTACTCCATAAGTAGGGGTTTGGAGAATAAGTATGAAACCTCACCAACCCTCTAAACAATCTCAAATGGCCCGATGAACCCCTGGGATAGATTCCCCCTGTTAGAACCTCTACAATCATCATCACGGGGAGAATCTAATTTAAAAAGTTGTATACATACTTTATCTCCATGATAGTATGACAATGTTTTCTATAATATATATATCTAGTATTGGCCAACCACATTATCTCATGGATAACATGGTCCTTTTGTATCATTGCCTACATCAACAATGGACCCACAAGTGATATCTTTCCAATCTCTATCCAACAAATGGTTTAACATTAGTGTATCACATACAAGGCCTCAACATATGAAATTATAATATTAAAATGGTAGTTGTTGTTGTACATAAACTCTACAATGGGAATGTATTCTTTCTAGCTCTGGTCGATGTCCAACATGTAATATTTCTGATATCCTTCAACTCCTAGATTGTGTACTCAATATACCCAACCATATGGCAGTGAATGGATATACTTATCCTCATTTATATCCCAAATAAATCCTATAATACACTCTTAAATCATGACATAAACTATGAATCACAAACAGAGAATATTTTCAAGATAACCCCATGAAGTTGAACAATATCCCATACATACAACTTCACCAAGCACTCCTCTCAAACCCACTACCTAGAAATAATCAAGTGTAAAAACATCCTGATTAGGTAAAATATTACCCCGTTTGTTTCATTGACCTTTTCTAACTATGGATGACCATTACCAATGTTCATTGATATTTCATCCAATATCCACTCTGGAATATTATGTGGATACAACAATCCTACCAAATCCTGGTTCTCAGGCTTCACATTCAGATTAGTGAGGCAGCAATAGATGAACTCGAACACACTCCATCTCATTCTGGACCACCAAAACTATGATGGAAGGTCTCTTTACATCATCCACGCACCGGTGAATATAGGTAGATAATAACTATGTAAATCATGCATCACCTCCTCCAACATTGTGACTGGATCCTCTATACATCCCTAGAAAATGATGACATGATTCCCTCATTCAGAATATACACCTTGTGAATTACCCATATATATATATATGGTCATGAATTAACTTGAATTCAATTACCCTTAGATTGGACTCTCTCAAATTCTTGGGAGGTAGAGGATTCAACAGGATTGACAAATGAAATGTTATACCCTAATTATCTACTCTGGTCAGCTACAAGGAAGCCAACAGCTCAAGAGCCTCCTACCCCAAGAGATCCTACAACCTTCTATTAACAAAATATTCTACTATATTCTCCATTTTGAGAGTATATACTATCTCAAATTTATAGTCTTATAGTAAATATAACTATAAACATTGTCTTATTTTCAATTTTCTTTATGTGAAGACAAACGTGAGACTCTAATGGTCTGAATGAACCACAAAGTTCTCCCCTAGAAAGCAGTGCCTCCATATCATTATGAAAAATACTACAACTACCATCTATAGGTAATGATTCATCTTGTTCTTCTCATGGAGTCTCAACCGCCTCAACCTGTATGCGATAACTTCTTGTCATAGTATCAACACGTAGTCGATCACATCTCTTGAAGAAACGCAATACCCTACAATCTCTATGTTCTCCTATAGTAGTCTTATCATAGGGGAACTCATTAAACTTAACCAAAGCTACTAAAAAGCACTCTAGAATTTCTCATTATTGGTAAATAGATTTTCCTTTAATATTATAGTGCTCAGTGTGGCTGTAATTCTAGGGATGTCTACCATGAACCTCCTATATTAACACACTAAAATAAGAAATATCAACACCTCTAACACACAATTGGGTGGATTCTAAGAAGTAAATATATCAATCATTACTAGGTCAATGCTTATACCATGCTCAAAAAATATATTCCCTATAAATTGAACCTCTTGTATCTAGAACATGAACTTCGAGAGATCCTAATATAGCTGGTTGTCTTGATAAAAATATAGAACCAAAACCAAGTGTTATGCTTTTTCCTCATTTTATTTAGAATAGATGAGTATGTCATTGATGAATAAAACCACAAACTGGTTTAACTACGGCAGGAATAACAGTTTCATCAAATCCATAAACATGGTGAGTGAATTATTCCCACAAAAGTAAATAATTAGGAACTCATAATGTTAACCAAAATAATGGAATTCCATCATAGGATTATCAACCTTTAAAATGATAAACTGGTGGTATCCAAACTAGATATCAATAATTAAGAACCATCTTGCGCCTCACAACTGGTCAAATAGTTCATTATTCATCAACATGATGTAATTTTTTTTATCATGGACTTCTTTAGGTGATGATAATCCATGTAAAGTTTCAATATCCAATCCATCGTTTTCACAAACACTAGAGCTGCCCATAGGGGCACACTGGGAAAAATGAAATGCATCTCTTGAAGGTTCTCCAACTACAATTTATGTTCTAACACCTTGGTAGGTGACATAAATTATTCCATTGAATTTATCTGAATAGTTCCGAGATGCAATTTGTTGCGAAAAACATTGTACCACCATAGAGGTAGTCCTAGAACATCATCATTAATGATGTAATAAGGTTCCATAATGGTGTCTATAATGTCCAATATGAACCTTTATCCACTAATAAATGTATCAAACTACCATCTTGTTAGAAATACATAAAAAGGGTTCCTTATATGAACCTCAAGTTGATGTTGTTATGCTAGTGCCTCAATTGGGAGCTCCAACCCTTGCACTGTGATTATATAGATGAATGAAATAATTAAAACTATTTATAATAATACATAATAATGAGAAGAATATAAATAGATCATACCTATGATCATATCAAGTAATAAATGGTTATAATCCACTAAAGCATGCAACTATCGTTGAGTTACTGCCAATTATCTATGAAAAACATTGGGTTCTCATTTGTGGGGGAAGGAGGACTTCATAGAATATTTAACTAAAAATAGATATTAAATACCCTCTACCTACTCTTCCTCCCTGGGGGACTCCCTACCCTTTTCTGTGAGATCATTGATCATAGTGTTTCCTCTAACATGGAAAACAACTAGCGATCTATTTGCACTCATTAGCATGTCTCGTTGGTTAGTCTCATGATATGTGACCTCAATCATCTTATGAAATGAATATAACCTCTCTAGGATGACCATAAAATATACACTACCCTGACCATTGGCCTATGAACGATCATGGGGAGGTATCCTACATCTACAACCATTCATCTGTCACATTCTAGCCACTGCATACCTTTCATCCCTATGACGCCTACTTCCAGATCCAATTTCCAGGAAACCTTATATAACAAATCTTTATAAAACTGGGGTCTGCTTATACACCCCATCATAGGTGATAATGTACAAGGTAACCACACTAGATCAACACTCTCTACGGAGTCTCTACTAAAACATCGATTCATGAATGTAGCCATCCTATATCATGTCAAGGGAGTACCATGTATGATCTAGGACCCTTACTACACACTCACCCATTATAATCCACCTTCTATAACTCCAAATGGGCATGAATACAAAAAAACCACAAATAGGAGGGGTTTTAATCCTCATGGAATAACATGAAGAATTCAGGCCCTGAGAGTGTCGACTCGTCTTGAATCTGGGCCATAGGACTCTACCAGTACTATGCTACTCTGTGGAAAAGGTTAGCTTTTAGTGAAGACACCTCATCTGTCAGTGTCTAAATAAGACCAAATATATAGATCAATGATTCTAACCAATCTTATTCTTCCAATGGATCTGGGTCACCATGGATCCTAAGTGGCCTATGGGACTAAAACTCAAATAGTGTGTTAGGACTGCATGCTTCTTTAACATACTCTGATTGGATGATCTGCTACTTGGAATGTAGATGTTATGTGTCCTGACCACATGGAGGAGAAAGCTCATGGGATAGACCCTTTATAGAGGCCCCATCACTCATATGATCATCATCATTATCCAAAACTGCAATTGGGGATGAAAATTGTCTCAGAGGCATTCTTGAATGTTATCATGGCTTACCATGGTTAGATGATCATGTATATATATATAACAATAATGTGGTGATGACTCAAGAAGCATATTCAAAAATAAATCCAATATTATTCTTTTACTATTGATTCCATCATCCAATGTCTTCGTTTTCTAATTCAACAAGTATGTAGTAATATTCTTGGTGAATAGTTATTTAGTTGATCCGTACAATCATCATGTCTCCTATCCTAAGAGTTGCACTTAAGAAACATTGTCATTTTTTCTCAAATACCAACCAAATTAATTATAAGGGAACTGATCTGGAAAACATACCATAGAATTACTTTTTATGATACCATCAATCACAACTGGATCCAAGATAGGGCTAGAGCTGCAAATACCCCAATGATGCCCCCATAGGCCAGGGGTTGTGACCATCACCGAAGTCATAACTAACACATGATTCAATTTCAAAATGAATTTTTATTAACACAAATAAAAATATAAATACACATTATCATTTAAATCATAATACAAAAATGAAACAGTTAGAAAGTAATCAAACCATGTGTAACCTCTAATGTGTACAAAATTATGACAATGAAAATTTGAAAGTAATGATAAAACAACATGACCTACCAGAAATATGTCCCATCCAAAAAAACTGGAAGAGTAATGTGTTCATAGTCCCCATCTCTTGATCTCCATGCAGTGACCATTTTTTTACTACACATTAATCCTTTTCAACCCGTAGTAGGAGAGTAAACACATCCAACCATTAGAAGATAAACATGTAAATCATGTGGCATACCTCTCAAATATTTTAAACCTATTTATGTAGGGTAACAATATACAAATGTATGGAAATATATATATATATATATATATATATATATATATGTATATATATATTATTAACCAAAATAATCCCAAATGAGAGAGAATTGGGTTTTCTATATCATAGCTCGGTCAAGAAAAAGAGTCATTAATTGTTAAAAAATTACATCAATGTTTCCCAATATCACATTCATATACTAATATGTAAGTTGGTGAAATCACATGTAATTCCACTTTTCCACACAACCATGGCAAAAAATCTCCATGTAGAGGACTCAAACCCTAGTTCATCATGTGGTTCCACTCTATAAGTATCCATGAAGACTCACTCACACATTGAGGGTGGTTCTACTCTATTTTCATGAGGATTAATGCACAATCCTATATGGGGTTTCACTTATTATGTTTGAGGACTCACGCCCAAGCTGATAGAGGCTTCCACTCTATTTGTCAAGGTCCCACGCTCTGTTGTGACAAGGGGGTTCCACTTTGGTCATCATGAACCCATTCCCTATTCGATAAAAGGTGTTAAACATGGTAAGTATGTGACCCACACCCAAGATGATGGGGGTTCTAATCTATCAATTGAGGATCTATAACCTAGTATGAATGGGTGGTTTCATTTTGTCCATTGAGGACCCATGTCCTATCGGATAGGGTGTTCCACTTTATATGTAACTATAGAGGCCACAAGCCCAATATGATGGTGATTTCACTCTATAGGTAAAGGAATCAAGACCTAGTTGAAAATGGGGTACCACCCTGGTCTTCAAGGACTAAATCACTCTTTGATAGGGGTTACAGTCGATATGTGTATATATATAGAGGCCACGTGCCCTAGTTAATGGGTGCTCCACTATATAGATCAAGGGCCCACACCCTAGCCTATTAGGGGGTTCCAATATGGCCAGTGATGACCTTTTCTCTCTCTAATATGTGCTTATACATGGTATTTATTTTATAGGACAACACCTAGGCTGATAGGAGGTTCCAATATATAGGAAGCCTATGGTTATCTGGCCTAAACAATGTCATCATCGGGCATCAGCTCAAAAATAATCATCCCCTGAACATTTATCATTCTATCCCAAAATCCACAACAGAGGGAACCACAATGTTCAAGATGTAATATCAATCTGTATAGGATACTAGTTGGCCAAAATCCATGTTTAAAAAAAGGATATATGGATGATTGAAGATTCCTCAAAATGATCCAAGGGGTACACAACCTGTTTGGGGACCCAGGAATGTAGTCATGCTCCCTCTCGTAGTTCTGTCCCAATAGGTACATATCATAACATTTTTTAGTTATACATTTTGTGTATAGAATATACACAAGATGACCATGCCACTCGGGGTCCGCTCATATGCTTGGTTGTGTCTGTGTATCCACCATGTGTCTATGTACTTTACAATGTGTCCATGTATATTCATACACGGTCATGTGTCGGGCCATGTACTCTTACATAGTATCCTTCCCTGGTGCTCCACCACACGACATTTCCACCTGGAGAAGAGGTGCATTGTGTGTAGGAGGGATATATATCATGTATTAATTATCTATTTCTAAGACCCATGCTATCATATACAAGTTCCAACACACTGTGTATTCTTCAAAGTAATCTGTGTGTCGTCAGGTTTTTCTAGAATCTCATATCCACTATTCATGCTTCGAATACAACCATTAAACCAAACATATCACCTCAAAAATGTCCTAAATTAGTGGATCTTTCCATGGAACATCATTATTTGTAAATTTGATTCTATAAGTTTTTAGAGGTTCCATCTTATGCACTACACATCCAAATCCATTCCGTTGAAGATGATTTGATCTCCAATCATGAAAAGATAATCTAAATCCAATAAAAATCTCATGTATATCTTTTTTTCAACAATACATATGTAATATTCCATTTCATCGCAATTCTAGGATTGTGAATGGGGCCAATAACCCACCAACAAAATCAAACATGTACCGTAGGCTCCGACTAGTGAAAAATGAGATGAAATTGATGGAGGAAGGCAAAAAACATAGGTTTAATTTTTTTCAATAATAATTTGAAAAAGATCATAAACATGGATATTAAGAGTTATAAAAACGAAATATTAAGTAATTAAATCAAAATACGGGCAGATTATCATCACACAATTGGCATTGATCAAAATAGGGGACTGATCTTGTTAATTAATTTAATCAATATGGACATAATCCATAAATTGAAGTGTCTTAGATGGATATTCAATCATTATGCTTTTATGAACTCACTCCACAATGATCTAATCAATTCATTGAATTCATTTTGTTCTAATCTTCTCTGATCCCAATTTTCATCACCATTTGAGGTGATTCTCGAATGGAATGAGGGGATGAATATCTAGAGTCCTCCCATGGTTTATGTTGATAACAGTGGAGGATTGTACATTGTAGTATTCTTTGTTAAATATAATTTATGTAAAAAAATTAATTAACTTAATTATAAAAATTATCTACTAAACGTACCACCAAAGTGTGAGATATCTAAATGCATGCGTCAACCTATTTTATGTCACACATCTAGTAAACAACACATTCGCAACTCCATCATGGTCTCAAATTTCTGATATGAGCTTGATTTTAATAGTAGTCAATTTTTCTAAGAAAATATACATATGTCATATAAAATATATAAAATATATTTATAAAATTAATTATTTGAACATCTGTCCTCAAAATCAAATGTCATCTCAACACCTTGCTATGTAAATGTTAGTATAAATATTTTGAAGACTTAAAAATAAAAAAAATATGTTCTCTATAGTTTTTAATATGGAAATTATATATTATGAAATTATATATTTATTTAAATTGAAATAATGATTTTTTTATTATTATATTATCTATTATAGAAAATATAGTGAGACTATATGAGATCTATTTGAGTTTTCTAAATGGTTCTCCATCCATAACAAAATATCATTCCTTATTAACATAGATATTATAATGAATCTGAGTGGATGCCTCTACTAAACTAATAGAAATATAATTTAATTTATATAATATTAGAATATAGTTAAGTAATTCCTTTGATAGGAATTATTTTAATGAGGTATAATAGATTATAAAATATAAACAGTGGAGAGAATCATGTATTAAAAAATTACAAATTTTATCATGTTGTATTATTATGTTGGTTGGATATTTAAAGTATCGATAATGTCAAATATTGATCCATTTCTCAAATTACTGATAATATAATATATTGGAGAAATGAATATAAAAAATTTCAGAAATATAGTTATAACATTAGAAATAAATTTATCAATATATTAAATTATCGATGATAGATTAAACACATTTGAAATTATAAAATAGAACATAGAGTATTTGTTAAAAAATGAAATACTCTGTTAAAATAATATTCTTGATGACCAAACATGTAAAATAAAGTGAAAAGTATATATTTAGACATAATATAAGGTATCCATGACATTAAAAATATCATAAGTTTTCCCTAATTTAATTCATATCCAAAGTTCTATCTTTTTATCCCTAGAAACCATTGACTATACATATCGATGATAGTTGAATTCCACACACTAAATTTACATGAGATTTATCAACCAAGTGAGGAAATCCGTTAATTAGAAAATAAAATTCATTATACCCTATTCCAAAAATCTATTTTTCATACATGTTTTATAAAATATAATTATAATGGAAATACTACAATCATTATAATGAAAAAAACACACAATAGTTTCTCATAGGTAAAATTTGCAAAAATAAAATTTTCAATAATAAAAAAAATCTAATAATCAAATAATTGGAAGGAAAATTAATAAAAATTCCTGATAATTTTACATTATCGTTTTTAAATTTTTATGATCAATGTAAATAATTATTTTTAGGCAACAATGTAACAAAATCAAATGGTCAAATATTTCAAAATTCGGGATCATCTGAAATAATATCGGTGGGAAATTCATCATCAACTAATGAACTCAGCAGTTTTCTTCATCTATTGATGTGTTATGTCATTATTTCTACATTATTTATAAATATGATAATTGTAATCATGAATTAACATTCAGATAACTAAATTCTAAAACAACTGTTTTAATGACCTAGTATTTCAATTACCAAATGTTCACTCTTCAAAATAATAACAACTCAAAAAAAACATCAAGTTAAAACATTTTCATGAAATGTGTATTATTATATATAAAATAAAAAAATAATTGAGTCATTAAATTAATAATATCCCCAACTATTATTTCATAACATTCATATTTTTTATAAAAATAAACTTTTTAACTATTCACTAGAAATATATATATTTTTAGAAAAATCCAAAAAATAATTCTTAGGATAATTTTGATATTTGGAAATACAATTTAATAATTTTTTATCAAATTAAAATCATAATGTGATATATAAAATAATTTAAATATAAAATCATTTTTGTGGGAAAATAAATTAAAAAAATAAATGCCTCATATAAAAATATAAAATTTACAATGTTCTTATAAGGTGGTTACATCTGTTGATACCTTATAATTTAATGTTCATAATATTTTAGAGATATATATTAATATTGTGTCATTATTCTGTTACGATTTACAATTAATTTTAATTGAATGTAAGATAAGACACTCGGTGTGATGTTTATTTGTGTAAATATATTAACTAAAATCATGGGATGTTACACATATATTGCTCATGTATACAACATTAGTTTTCAATATATTTCTCCTATGATTATTTAATACTAGAGACTTATTCTATTTATAGTGGGAAGTTTTCCCACAACCCATTAAATTTTCTAGGATGTTATTATTGTGGACACTCAATCCTTTTTTCAGATTATGTTTTGAAGAACAAGAAAGAATGGGAAGTTGTTCATCATTCTGAATTTACACATTCTGTAGAATATCTAGGGCTTTTACTAGGTTAGCATAAATATTTTTAACAATTGGTTTACCCACATCAGTATCCATGACCATTATCTTGGGACATTTCCCATATATTCTAAATTATTAGATTTAACCTAATTAGAACTACCATATCTAAACACACCTATAAAAGTTGTGGCATATTATCCTTTTCCACAATAAACCTTTCGATTAGTTCCACCATCAAAATTAATTAGAATCAAATCCACTAATTCTTTATAACATTTTATAGGCTCAACATATAAAATATATATGTTAGCCTCCCTCAACTTTGAAGATCGCTTCTTTATCTAATATGTTATCTGCTTGAGTATTTTTAGAACATTAGTATTCAAACCTAACTAATTGAGAGTTTACCTAACATCCCACATTTTATTCCAAAATACTACATCCCATTGAGTTAAATCATAACCTAAGTAAAAGACGAAACACCACTATATTTTTTTAGAATGTTCCAGTCATTCAAGAAAAAATAACCATTTCTTTATAAAAAGTTACATCTCAAGACATAAGTCTAAATTGGAATCCCTGCAGATAGGTTGTGTAATAAGAATAAAAGTGTTTTCTCCATTATAAGAATTATTGTAATTAATAAAATTAATAGTAATTAATCATTTATGTAATAATTATAAATATACTACATTTTATTATTATTATTATTTAATAATTAAAAACTAATTATATATTTAATAATGAAATGAAAAGTTATAATATATTTAATAATTGATAATAAAATTCACAAAAATTATTATAATAAATAAAATTATTAATTGGTAATTATATTTTTAATCAATATTTATAATTCTAAGGGGTGCACATTCTAGTGTAATACAATTTTTCTGCTTGGTATCTCATTAGGGGTTTAACACCCAACTACCTCCATGATTTCTCCAATTATTTTTTTGGAAGTATATTTCAATTCCACATTTTATTTGGGTTGTTATTGGATAGAGATAGATAGGGTCCCTTAGGTGGATGGTGGTATCGACGTTGGGATGTAGTGTTTTTCTAATATGATTTTTGGAAAAAATATTATTTTTAAATTTGTAGGTTATTTTTTTTTGAAAATGTGAGTGAAAGGCATTAAGATAACAGTTTCCTTTCTATTTTAGTCCAAAATTGGCAGTGGCGCATACCACAATTCTCCCAAAAATCGCATTATTTTACTATTTTAAATATTCTTTTATTCTTATATATTAATAATTGAAAAAAAATTCAACTGGGTTTATCATCTATTTAATACACAATAGTTCTACTATTACGTCAATCTGATTTCTAATAGAAACCATCACCCAAGGATTTCTTTTCTATGAGAGCTTGCCCTAGAAATTATTCTTCATTTCTAGTGTTGGATTCATGTTTTCACTTTCCTATGGAAAACATTCTACATTTCCGATGTGGGAATTTTTTTCAGGTACATGAATTTTAAAGACAATAAAATATTTACTATAAGTCCAGTATAAATGAAATTTAAAAATTTTATTAAACATATATGAAAAATTTCAAATCAAAAAGAATTTCGTAAAAAATATTGATTAAAAATAATTTATATGCTTTCAAAACCACAGACATTAAATATAATAACATTTTAAGTATTTGGCATTGAATGTCTATAAAATATAAACTATAATAAAAATATAAGTTAAACATAAAACATGAATTAAACCTATAATAAATAGTTGAAAATAAAATTTATTTTATAAAAAATGTTTCCAAAAAATAATTTATATGCTTCTAAACCCACAATGATGAAACATAAAAATTATTCTTGTATGTGACTAGAAAAGCCTGAAATATATATACTATAAGTACAATATAAATGAAAATTAATACATTGATTAAACATATAAGAAATTGCTGAAAATAAAAACATTCATAATAAATGTGATTAAAAATAATTTATAAGCTTTCAAAACAACCTACATGAAACATAAAAATGATTAAAGTGCATGGCTTCAAAATACTATAAAATGTAAATTAAAAGACCAATATAATAGACCATTAAAACAAAGATTAAAAATATAATAAATTATTTACTTAGTCAATTAGAAATATAATTATTAATTATATATTAATTAATTTATCAATTATAAATTATTAATAATTATTTATATAATAATTAATTAGTTAATTAGTAATACAATTATTAATTTAAAAATAGTTTATTAGTCAATTAGTAATATAATTATAAATTATAAATATTCATTATAATTATTAATTAGTAATCATTAAAATATATATATAATAATTATTTATTTGATTAGTAATATAATTATTCGTTATACTTAATCATTATAATTATTAATTATTAATTATTAATGAGTTAATAAGATTTATTATTATTAAATATATAATTATTAATTATATAATAATTATTAGTTTAATTAGTAATTAGAAATAATTAATTATATAATACTTAATTAATTTATTGGTAACTTAATAATTATTTATATAATAATTAATCATTAATAAAATTATATATTATGTAATAAATAAATATTTAATTAGTAATATAATAATTAATTATATAATTAGTAATTTGATAATTACTAATTATTACTAATTAAATAGTTAATAATTAATTAGTTTATTATTAATAAAATCATTAATTATATAATAGTTAAGTTGTTAAATTTTTTAGAAAGATAGAGCTGAGGACATTTTTATAATTACTTAATTAGTAATATAATTATAAATTATAATTACTAATTAAAAATATAAATTAGAATTTATTAAAAATTATTATATAATAATATAATAGTTAATTTGTAATATTGATATTTATTATATAATAGTTAATTAGATAATTATTAATTTAAATATAAATTATCATTCTTCATTATAATTATTAAATAGTAATTATAAAAATTTTATATAATACACTCAGTGGACTAGTAATATACTTATTCTTTATAATTATTCATGACAATTATTAATTATTGATTATTAATTATTAATTATTTTATTTTTAATATAATTATTAATTACATAATTATTGATTATATAATAATTAGTTAATATTTTAGTAATTATTAATAATTAATTATATAATAAATAATTATTTAATAATTAATAAAATTTTTATTACTATAATAAAATATAGATATGTATGAATATAATAATTAATTATATAATTATTAATTAGGTAATTAGTAATATAATAATTAATAATTAAAAAATAAATTAGTTAACTAGTAATATAATTAAAAATTTTAATGAATATTTATATTACAAATTACCTTATTATTAATTATATAATAAATAATTAATACATTTAATTAATAATTATATTAATAAATAAGTAAATAATTATTATATATTTAATAATTACTAATTTTGACTAATATCTATAGTACTAATTATGTAATTAGTTATTATATAATTAATAATTATAAAACATTTAAACTATTTAATAATTAATAAATAATAAATAATAATTAATAACTAATAACTAATAATTAATCATTGACCATTAATAAATTTGTTGAATAATTATAATTACTAATTATATTACTAATTAACTAACCAATAATTAATAATAATTAAATACTTATTAATAATTCAAAATTATAATGAATAATTGTAATTAAAAAATTATATTAATAGTTTACTAATTAATTATTATATAATCAATAATAACATTACTAATTATATAATTAATAATTATATAATTATTTATTAATAATTAGTTGTTAACAATAAAAATTAATAATTAAATTTCGAACTAACTAAATAACAATTATATACTTAACAATTATATTGTTAATTAACTAATTAATTAATATATAATTAATAATAATATTACCAATTAACTATATAATTATTATATATTTAATAATTATATAATTAATTATTAATTATTATATAATTAAAAATGATATTATTAATTAACTAATTAATTAAATAATAAATAATAAATAATTAATCGTTATAATATAAAATAACGGATTTATTATTATATAATTAAAAATTATACTACTAATAATCTAATTAATTATTAATTATTTCTTATACATTTAGACCTTGTTTTAGGTTTCCATTATATTCATCTTACTGTTTATGTTTTATAGTCTATCAATGCTATAAATATTTTCTAGTTTCATGTATGTGGTTTTGAAAGCATATAAAATAATTTTTCAAAATATTTCTTATTAAATTATTGTTGTTTTAAAAAATTTATTATATTTTTAAACCATCTTTTAATTTTCATTTATTTTTCTTCTTATAGATTATATTTTATAGAAATATAATTCACATACATGAAACATTTTTAAGTTTCATGTTGGTGGTTTTTAAAGGTTTTAAAATATTTTTCATAAAATATTTTGGTAAAAAAAGTATTTTCGACTAATTCATTTTTTAATCCATGTTTTATGTTTCATTTATTTTCATCTTATAATTTATTTTTTATAGTATTTCAAAGCCTTATAATTGTAACATTTTTAAGTTTCATGAATGTAGTTTTGAAAGAATATTAGTGATTTATTATCAAAAAAATTGTGAAATTATTTTTGTTTTCAACTATTTAGAATATATTTAATCCATGTATTAACATTCATTTATATTACTCTAATACGTTTTATTTTATACCCTTTAAAACCCATATTTTTTTAAAAGAATCATAGATTAGAAAAGTAGAATTTTCTTCACTGGAAACGGAAAAACTGAATCAAACATCGGAAATACAGAAGGATATCAAGGGCCATCTTTCTTATAAAAGGGAGACCAGTGTGAGGGTTTCTCTCATTGAATTCAAACTAACCTAATGATAGTACTGCATAATATTAAATTGCAGAAAAATTTGTGGAAAAATTTTGTTTTATAATATATATATATATATTTATATATATATACTCAAACCAAAAAAATTTAAATTAGTATTTTAAATATATAAACAATAATTTTAAAATAGTAAAAGAAAATTTGTTTTTGGTTGAATGTTGATATCACGCCTACAATCTTTGGACATAAATTGAAAGGAGGAAGCGTTCCACCCACCTTTCAGACCCATTTTAAAAAACAATTAACCTAGAGAGTTTTTTTAACAATATTTATCTTTCAAAAAACATATTTTAAAACAATTCTTGGGATGTGTGATGAAGGCATTCTTGTCTTTGAAGGTTTTTGACCACCATGTGGGTAATGATCGTAGTTGTTGTGTCATATCACATCATCAACATGAGAACATGTGGAATATGTATGGGTTTTGACAATGAGATATTGATCGAATTGAGGGTGGATGGTTCCTGAGTAAACATTGAAGGAGGCCTCACAGGGGCAATGATGGGGTGACTATGGGATTCAGAAGTAATGGCCCCCAATAGATAGCATGGGTTGTAAATAGATACAGGTCATAAGAGCAGACCAACTAGTAGGGATTGAGAACCTTCCACAAGGAATACATTGTGAAAAAATAGGGGCTACTAAGTCATAGTTCTTATAGAATCTAAAAAATAGTGTATCTCATTTTCACCTTAATTCCAATTTCATTGGGGTCTTCAAATAAACACATGTATTCTGTGCTATTTCAAACTATATTATCATCTCAGTGTAGTTGTTAAAAAATACCATTTCAGATAGATGGGGTAATACCCAGTATAAAACTAATGGTGTGTGAGTGTTTTGTCTTGTATTCAATTTTTTTTAAATGTGTTAAAAAATTAAAATAATGGGTATGTTATTATAAAAATTAAAAATGGTAATTAAATCACCAACAGCATAGCCGCATTACCTCTACCACCCCCCCATTTGGCACAAATTGTAGACCTGGAAAAGGCAGTATGGGGGTGCCTCCTTTTTCCTTTTCATGAGGGTAAATGCAACATCGTTTGAGTTGCCTTTCGCATAACAAATGGAAAAAGGTGGCACCTCCGAGGCGGCCTTTCCCCCAACACCCAATAAAATGGCACCCACCTTCTTCTCACATCCACTACCTCACATCTCTATTCATTCCACTGCATATTTCTCTAAAAAACATCTTTTCACGTGTTGTGGAGTTGATATTACCATTAAAGGATCAGTTTTTTTTGCATATCATCATTTAAAGGCAATTTTTTATTTAATTTAATGATTTTTATTTAAATAATTGAATTATTTTTTTCTTCAAAATATTTTATTTTTTATGTAGTTTAATTAGTTTTAAGTATTTTTTTATTAATTAGTTTCATTACTTATACATATTTTTGAATAATAATAATTATTAATAACGATTAAGTATAGATTAAGTATAGACTATTTATAAATTACCTATTGGATAAATTAGAAATAATTTTCATAAAAGTTTTGTAGAAATAAGTTTATGTGGTTATCTATGAAATCAAATCCATGTATGAATACTAATAAGAGAATTTGGCTCTAGCATAGATGTACCTAGGGGTAAAACCTAAAAACACTACTTTGATCTTGTCTCGAATATGAACTGGGGAATGATAATGGGCTTTTTTGCACTCCTTGTAGGACACTCTTAGGGGATATGCTTTAGATAAATAAGTTTTTCTTTATAAACTATTAAAACACCTAAAAAAATAAAAATCAAATTTATATATTTATCAATGATAAAACTTTGATTACAATTTTATAAAATGAAATTGATAGGGAAATGTATTATACAATGAAAGTTATTATTAGTAATTGAATTATTTTTAGTAAGATTTAAATATGTTTTTTATTAAGTAGTTTAATTAGTAATATGTAGTTTAAAAATAATAGTTATTATTAGTAATTAATATGTATAAAATAATTAATTAATAACATTACATTAAAAATTAATATATATGATTAATTTGGTATAGTTGACTAATGAATATCTTATTATTAATGATTAAATAATGAATAATTAAAGAATATATTAATAATGATTAACTAGTGATTAAAAATGATTGATAATTTGACAACTATACTAAGAAATATTAGTATCATTATATAGGATATAACAAGATTTTCTAAAAATTTTGTATCATAAAGAATATAGTTCAAAAATATTAGTTTTTAATAATGATAATTATTTATATATTAATTAATGATTAATATAGGATTAAAATATGATTACATGTAATGATTATCTAATATTACTTATCGTTAATAAAATAGAACTTATGATTATATAAAATTAAATCGATAAGAACAAACACATAAAATAATGCTTGAATGTTTTACAAAATACTAGAAATACCTTGATATTTTTTAATTAAATATGGTTTGGATGAGATGAGCGTGACTTCAGAATATAGGTAATATCCAGTTTATTTTTATTTGGTGGAATAATAACACTATCTAAAGATATGTATATAAAATGTTATTTATAAACTTTTATAAGATGATATTATGCTTGAAAATAAAAATCACATTGGTTTTACCTCAAATCCAAAGTTAATCTCATATCATCCGAACCATGATTTTTTTTAAAAAATGTTGGTATTTCATGTATGTTGTAAAAAATTCATGTCTTATTTTATGTTTTTCTTCATCACTATATTAATTTATATGATCATAATTATCCCTTTATAAATGAAAAATAAACCGATTTGAGGTGTTCTCTTCTTTTTTACCTTAGTTTCCAAAACATTTTGGGACTTATATTCTAAAAAACATTAGTATCTTATTTAATGGTTTAAAAAGTTGTTCTATAATTAAATTAAAATAAATATCATATAGTCCACCATCATTTTCACTATCATAATATTGATTAAAAAACAGTTTTGACATAGAGACTCTTATTTTCCATTGAGTATTATAGAAGGAAGGTTATTCAAATTGCTCAAGGAGCTTCGTATAGTTTAGAATCAATAACTGTGGATAGTAAAAATGATTGTGTAATACTAAGGGAAATTATATATAAAATTCATGGTTACATAACTCAATGACCCTATCTAGAGATAAAGTCTATGAGATATAGTCATTTTAAATTCCCATAAAAACTATGGAATATAGATTTTCCATTGTTTGATTATGTAGAGTGGGTCTAGGAAATATATTTATTTTCTCAGCGGTTAGATGGTACCATGCTAGAGTTATATGTTGATGTTTGTACTATAAAATAACAACATCTAGGGGTTCAAATAAATAAACTTGAATGACTGGTTAAAGATGGTATGCCCCATGGAATTGATAATATTCCAATTGATGATGATGTGGACAACCTAGATGATCTCCCTGATAAAAATGTCAATCCAAAATTTGATGAGGTTATTTGTAATAATGGAATAGATGGTGAAAACAATGCTGATGAGGAGGGTAAATTAGAAGTTGGGGAGGATGTTTCTCGTCATGCATTAGTCTTATAGTAGCCTCAACCCATAATAAATCATCAACCACTGTTTTCTTATTGGTCAGAAGTGATGACACTGGTTCCAAAATTCGATAGCAATGTTCTCACACATGTAACTATTTTTTCTAGATTTCTACTTGATAGGATTATTGAGATGGACAAATCCTTATATGATAGAAGAATTTTTCAAAGTAATTATTCATTAAAAATCATGTTAATAGATTTCACATTTAATGGAACTATAGAAATATTGTTCAATAATCATGTCATAGTAAATATCTCGTACAATGTGGGATGTATGGGGATGGCTGTAGATTCCTCTTGAGTGAGATTCCATAAATTTAATTTTGTGGTGGTTTATCATGAGGATTGTGGTAGCTCAAACTTGCGTTCAGAAAATCCTGACCTAAGATCATTGTTTATTGAATGCATAATTTTTTCCATCTATTGTTGTTGAGATTATTATGACTTTCCAAGATGTTATGATAGCCCTAGTTCGAGAGAGGATATAACAAACAATAGATAATAAGATTTACTATAATAAGTCAATGATGGAAAAAAAAAGAAGGCAATTGTGAAGGTTTATCATGATTGTGATGACTCATATCAGGGGTTTTCATGATTGTTAGATATACTGATGCAACATATCCATGTTGTATTCCATCTTGATACTAATGTACATGCGTCTCATGTTAATTGCCTTGATTCATCATGTGCTTAATTTCATAAATTGTTCTAGGTATTCCTACAATGCATCTCTACATTTTATTTCATAAAACACTTCATTCATATTGAAGGAATGTTTCTATAGCAAAAATAAAAGGGAATAATATTGATTATGGAAACCCAATATGGAAACTATTCACTTCTTCTACTCACTTTTTCCGTTATGGAGAATGAAAACTATGAATCCTCGAGATGATTTTAAATGTATCATCAACCATTTAATAGACAATCAGAGTGACTTTTTGATATATGACCGGCTTCGAGAAATTAATGAGGAAATCAAAGAGGAGCATAATACAATTATATTACCAAATTTACATCATCATTACTATATTAGACACATTTCTAGCAACGTGCCGAATACATTACATAATGAATTGATGACGAAAGAAATCAAAAATCTTGGTATGCATTGTCATCATTCTTTTTTACTATTTCAATGTAAAAAAATCAATTTATATGAAATATCATCTCTTCTTTGTATCATATGAGCTGGATCAACGACAGTTTGAAGAATGTTTCAAAAAAATCCTCAATGAGGATAAAAAAGCTTATTATTATATGATGTGAATTCCAAAAGAAAAATGGACATTAGCATGTGATAGGGAAATTAAGTGTAGACACAAGACTACAAATATTGTGGAGTTCATTAATGATTTATTTTTGGGACTTCTCAAGTTACCTATAACTACCCTTGTGAAGGAAAAATTATATCATTATGTTGTATACTTTGCTGACAGACAAAAACTAGCCTTAGACGGAATTCAATAGGGGAAATAGTACTTAAGAAACATTCAATGTGTGATTGAATTGAATATTTAAAAAGTGTCTTATTTTCATGTATTTGAATTTCAATGAAAATACTATTGATTTTATGTTCATGATAATTCATATCCCCTCAAAAAAAGAATCGGTGAAACAATAGTGGTATTATTAGAAATGAGTCGATGTCAATGTGGAAACATTAAAGCCATACTACTTGCATGTTCACACACAATTGCAGCATGTGCCTCTATGAACATATCTTGTGAACAATATATAGATATAGTGTTCTAGATGGGCACCATTGTTTACTTTTATGATGCACCATGGACGCCTATTATAGATTTTGGTTGTTTCCCAATTCTCGAAGGCCAGTCGATCGTGCTACTTAACATAAACCAGTTGTGTCCCTATGGGAGACTGAAGGACACTATGATGTGTAATGAGATGGAATGACCTCATGAATAATGGAAGAGTTTGAGATGCACTATATGCCATTAAGAATGTCATAACCAGAAACTATTCCGTAACATTGTTGTTTGGAGTTCACACTCTCATCCACATTGATGTACTATCTTTATTGTGATATTTAAATGTAGTAAATTATATGACGTTATCTCTTCTTTTTACATCAGTTTTCAAAAAAATTATGTGAATTATATCCTAATAAACTTTTATATAATGAAATGATAATTACTTTTATTATAGTTTATGATGATATTATAAAATATCATTATAGTTAGGATTATATGATCATCCATATTTGTGAATATTAATTAAACTATATGAATAATGATTAGAATACAATATCGACATATAAAGTCACGTTTTATTTGTGTTTACTACTATGGATTTGTTCTAAAAAAATAATATGTAAGCATTTTATAGTACAAAACCAACAACAGAGGTTAGTACAATTGATTTTTTAACAAAAATTGATCTGCACAAAAGAATTTGTAGGAAATGAAACATGGCGTAGGAGGAATAGTGACATCTACAATAGTGATGTAATTAGTTTTCATCATCTTCATCATCATTTTAACTGTTTCTATTATGTAGTGGTTCATTTTTAACAAATTCATTCTTGATTTTCAGTTAGTGTTACATCATTACTTGTACATGTGAGATAATAATCAAGAAATGAATCATCATGTGTGTAGTCATAAATAAATTCAAAATCACACCATTTTATAATAAACCATTACCTAATGAAGACAATATGTGTATATATAAAAATATATAAAACCATATATATGAAAACACTCTTTTTAAGTAAAATCATATATTAACAACCTGTAACTAATATACTTAGAAAACATGAAAACATTCCTCTTTCATATGTTAAAATGAACATTATAAATAATGTAAATAAACATGTTATGTCTTGAATGATACAAGTCAAAAAAAATTTCTAATCATAACATTATATATACATTTTACACTTAAAACTCATTTCTTTTTATTATATATAGATGGATGATACCATACTACTCACTCATCAGGATTGACATGTTTTTTTGTACCTGTTACACGACATAGAGGATCAATCGATCAAGTTGTGTGGAGCACACTATTTTCATCATAGGGATCCTCCATATGCTTTGTGATCACACATGCATTGTGCTGACTTCTATAAAATTGTCTTTTGGTATTTCACTATTGTCGAATATTACCTGTATATTGTCCTCTTAGAGAGGTAGAGACTAGAGACACAGACACTCAACCTTCTTAAGGGGTAGATGATCACTACCCTCTATGATATGGAAATGCTTCTCAGTATTCTTATCTATGAAAAATCTGTTAATTGAACCTCCCGTTCATATTATACCAATATTTCTATGTGATTATTATGATTTGAAATTTTTTCTGGATGCAGGGCTATATGTGGAGTGTCAATATCAATTACATGGTTGGAGGAGAAGATTCAATATTTACCTGATTATGCTGATATACAGAATCTCAGGAATTATGCCCATGCATATATATTATTTCTGATTAGAGGGACCTTGTGTGTGGATCACTCGGGGATACATGTGCTTAGAATGTATCTACTCTTACTAGAAGACTTTTATCGGGTTGGGACTTATAGTTGGCTAACAACATTCTTGGCATAAATGTACATAGCATTTTGCAGACTATCCCATCTTGACTACACCAATATTAGGGGATGGATATTTATTCTTTAGATGTGGGCATCAGAGCACATCTCCTCTTTCAGTCCTCATCTTGATGGTCTACTGATCTCTTTGGATGTGCATCATGATGCTCTATATGGACCTTTATAGGATCACTCATATCTATAGGTTCTTGATGCTACTAAAAGATATTGGATTTAATTTCTCATTATTTGTCACTATCTATGTTGTATTTTACTGGTGGTGTTGGAGACATAGTTTCCACATGGTTCTGAAACACCATTTGGGTGCATATCGGCACTAGTTGGACTGTCTCTTACCCGAATAGGAATATATAGTAAATCTATTTTTGTCTAAAAAATTTAATAATAGCATAAATTTTGGTTTTTAGTAAGTATATTTTTTGAAAAATGTCACATGTCATTTCAGATTTCATTGCTTTCAAGCTGAACTATAATTGACCAGTTTCCACCATATTACACTTTTGGGATTGAGGATGTTATGGTTTTAGTTCCCGTCAATCATATCCATATAATTGAGTGGCATTAGCCTTAATGAGTCATGATCGAATTTTGATGTGTTATAAAAATTACATTATTGCTGATACAAACAAAGAAGCTTCATGACTGAAGCTGATAAAGAGGCAGGATGAGAACAGACACGAAGTACATAATAACATTATCCGATGGTGGCACATATGTGCAGAGTTTCATGTCCAGGATGTAACTACAATTCAGTTCTTTATTTTAGAGAATGTCAAGTTTGAGACATGGTATATACTGAGGTCTATATTGTATCTTTCTCGACATGAAATATAGATTCGTAAGATTTTAAATATATAAATTTATATTATATTGTTTATTATTCTATTTTATAATTAATTTTGAATCACTTTACAGAGAACTCACTCGGATAATCTGGTTTGCATGAGTGGTAAAAAGGGTAAGAAAGACGTTAGATAGGTATCCATCCACGATGAAGCACAACAGCTGATTTCATCTTATCGTGTGCTCTCTGATAGATTTTTTGAGATTCTATCCAACAGAGAGGAGGTTCCTTCCCTGGAGAATCATCCTATAGTAGCTGATGTTGCTGAGGACTGATGACGACGATGACATAAACTGTGACTTTCATTATGTGATGCCTCAAATATTCCATAGGTAGAGTCTGACCCTCTAGTAGCCCAACCTCAAATGATTGAGGATGTGCTTTAGGTGGAACGAGATCCATCATTCATGACAAGATATCTTCAATTCTGTCATGATTGGGGTCTAGATTCATTACATTCTTGGGTTCCATGTCTATCATATCCATGGGGTCTAGATCAATGGAAGACATGGAATATAACTGCATCGTAGGTTTGGTTCCCCACAGCGATGGTGTAAGGTCCTTCTAGAACCCTTTGAGGAAGAAAAATTGTGAGTGAAGTATGACATTCAATTGAAAACTCATTCCACCGACACATTAGTGGAGGTTGCAATAGTGGATGTTCTAGTGCTTTAGGATCATCCATTTCTAGGTCATCAGACTCCACAACGAACTCAAAGTGGGAGTCCTATTTGCATACCACTATGAGGGGTAGAATCTCCTCACAATTTACATAAGAATTGATTGTACTTGTTTACTTATTTGTTTTATGTCCATTTAAATGAAGATAGTTTTATTCAAATAATTACTTCTTATACATTTATCTATTGTTTCAGTTTTAATTAATTTTTTAAGCACATTGTATATTTGAATGTTTTCAATGTTGGCGACATAGAATATAGGAATAATAATTAAATTTCATCTACATGTATTTAATTTTTTATAAAAATATTCATTATAAAAACAATGTAAATAAAATATACATTATATAAAATGGAAGGGATTATTTTTATTTCTTTTATACTAATATGGAATTAATCCTGTACAATGATATGTGATTTTAAAAAAAATATTACAAGGCTAGACATAGAGAAAAATGGCAATTAAAATAAATTCATGGGACCATCCATCTAAAAATATTTTACAACACTGGAGCACAGTGGCCAATGGGAGAACATAGATATATTTTATTAAGCATCATAATGTTCTGATTCAAATAATATAGAACATGATATATATCTGATCAAATAATGCGGTCTTGATTAGATAATTTTATTGTGAATGTACATTTTGATTTCCTCATGTGATTTCATTTTGAGAATTAATGATTTCATTAAAAAATTAATAGTTCCTACTATTTGTGATCATTACATAATTGAATGACGTTTCATAATTGTTTTCTATCATTTCATTTCATTTTCTATTCTATTATATGACTTCCACATATCAAATTAGATAGTGATTTTCATCTCATGTGGATTTTTAGGTCAATCTAATCATGAGTTTATTTTCATCAGTCCTCAGTGTTAGAGATTCTAAAATCTTGAGTTTATTCATTCATTGTATTTGATAATGGTCAAGTTTTTGAATATCTCTTAATGAAATAAATTTGATTACTGATATCTTTGTCGTTGGCTTCAACTTATCAAACATGATGAGAGACTCAGATTAGAGATATCATGCTATGAATTGATATATTTATATAGTTAAATCAGTTCAATGTAAATATGTATGGATAATCCTTTAAAATCACATGGGATAGCCAATGATTTTTTACTTATCTCTACTTTTATTTATGTGTGGCATGTTTGCTTATATTTTCATGAATTTTAGTTTAGAAATTAGTATTGTTAAATATCTGTCATAAAATTCCCCTAGAAGTAGAATAATATGTAAATAATAATAAATAATAAAAAATAGGTTAGATAATCTCTTTAAATTCAAACACATTGGGATAAAACCCTTCTCATTTTTATATTATCATAACTAGAAGATAAAATATTTGAAATGGTATTAAATGATGAAAAAATCCATCTAATAAATTGGTGAATTATTCATGGATGATTCCAAAAAATTTCATAGAAAAATTAGTATTTGGAATCATTGAAAACATTTCAATTCCACTAAGAATTATAAGAACAATTGGATTTTATCCCAACCAAATAATATTCGATGTGATATTTTTTCTACAGTAATATGATTATCATTAAGATATTAAAAACGTAAATTAAAAACAATTTTATAAGAAAATAATAAATCTTTAAATCCAAACTACATAGTGGCATTATTCATATACATTCACGAAATTTCACTCCTTTCTTCTAGGTTCCATTAAGAAGGACTTAACAATCCAACATGAATCAATGATATCATAGAGGTTGAGGAAAAACTCTCTGAACCATATCATCCTGAAATGGTTGAATATTAAAAGTCCATTGATGAAGAAAATGTGATACAAACTTATATTCTAAAAAGTGATTCGAAAGTTTTTATTAATTTAGTTCTTACCACTATAAAAATGAATTGATAAATAAATCCCTTTGTATATAAAATTTGGAAACAACAACCACTTCATAAGATGACAATGAATATATGTCCTTGTAAAAGAAAACACTTTTTATGAAAAATGTTGTGAGGAAATTTTGTTAGAGAAGGATTTTGAGAAAGTTTTTATGGATGAATATTTCAATGTAGAAATCATTGTATAATATATCCAGTTAAGATAAAATATGTAAAATTTCGTTCTAATGATGATTTCCCAAAATGACATTGATAGTCTTTGTGACACATTATGAGATGAATAATTTTTAGAGGGGGCGCTTAAATAATTTGTCCAACCATAAATATAAATATAAATGGAGAAATGTGGAGACTAAAAACACTATTTTCTTTTATAGGGGACCCACAATGAAGTAATGATGAATGGGTGTTGTAAATAGAAGATATGGATGTTCATACCACATAAAACTCATCCACCTAGATTGGGGTTGGAAAGAACATAGTCTTCATATAGAATAAAAATATTAAGCTCCTCTTAGGAGGTTTAATCAAATATATTTTTTCTTTTTTCCATTATATTATTTTATTTCTCTTTATTTACTTATATTCTTATATTTTAAAATTTCTATAAAATTGTAAATCAATTAGTATATCTTGTTGGAAATAAAATATATGTAAGCTAATTATACACCATTCAAAGGAATTTGATATGGTTCAATGTTTTTTTATTCTCCTTGATAAATCTGTTAAGGACCACACACTATAAATTTGATTATATACATTATAACTTAATGTGAATTAGAAAATCTACAAGTTGAATAATTTGATTCATCCCCTTTATTTCTAAATTATAGTTTTATTTTATTGATTATAATTTCTTCTATAATTAAATGTGTTTTTTATTCATTGTTTTGAGCATGATTTTAGTTAACTAGAGGATATTGATCAATGTGACTGAATGTGGAATTTTAATGATTTTGAAAAATATGAATAAATTTTTTAATTAATGGGTAATTTGTTTTAAATTTATGTTCTCTTTATCATGATTTCTTAAATCGTTTTTAAACTAATTTGAACATTGATTTCATAGAGTAGTTGACATATGGAAGGTAATTTTCATGATGAAAAATATTGATTAATGTGTTGGTTGCTACAATTTAATAAATTCTTTATTTTAGGACTGTTGGGTAATGTTAGGATTCAATATTCTAAAATTTGATGGAAATCATTTTGAACTCCTCATCAAATATATAGCAACGTACAAACTCTATTCATAATATAATGTTCAGATGTGGTTAAGAATACAAATTCACTGGTCATAATTTTTGTTCATGTATTTTTATGTAATATGACACAAAAATCATTGATCATTCTTATAACCATCGGAACATGTTTGTAATAAATTAAATTGAAAAATCATATTAAACATTTATGTTAAATTTATAAGTATTCTACACCATGGACTCAAAATTGGTGAAAATATTGATATTTATTTTTCGAGAGATGGTATTTCATTGTACTCAACAGTACCACAATTTAAGCCCATCGAAAACACATAAAATTTTAAAAGTTGGATTATATATCTTGTTTCAATGAATCAATTATAGTGGTTTTAAATATTCTTGATGTTTGATTTTTTTAGAAACATTAATGATGAAATTTGTATATTAACACTTAGATATAGTTCAGAAAATCATTTTTTATTTTCCTCTTGAACATTAGTTGGATTTGGATGAAAACCAAATTAAATGTTATAAAGTTATAAATGTATTAGAATTTTTGAAATTGTATTTAGACTCAATATATATTCCTTCATATGAATTATGAAATTAATTTCAAAATTCAAGTTGAATTATTTATTCTATTCTTTTTGTTTTTTGAAGAGTAATTTATTATGATTTTAATTTATAATGTTCTCTCCTCATAAAAAAGTGTTTTATTTATTTACTTGGTAAAAATGAGATTATTTTCTCGTGAAAGTACACATTTGTTTGGACCTAGATTTGAATAAAAATTAATTGAGTTTAATATGAATTCATATTTTTTAGTTCAATAATATTTTTCAAAGATAATTATATCCAGACTAGAAAATACCACTTTCATGAGGGAAAATTGGTTTCATTTCTTGATAAAATCTGAGGGGAATTCATGTGTAAAACCAATTTAATGGTTCCATAGAATATTTTTAGTTTGAAATTTATTTAATTATAATAAATTTGAATTATAGTTCTCTTAAGGACATGAAAAATATTAGTGTGGAAGAATTTTGTGGTTGTATTTTGGAATAATTTTGTGACATAATAAATTTATTTTATTTAAATGTTATTTTTAAATTAATATTATAATTAGTTAATTTACATAATTTTTATTTTGTTTTTAAAATAATAAAACTGATCAAATAATTTTATATGATTAATTAATTATTATTTTATATTTTAATTATTAATCTTTTTATTTGAATTTATTATTTAATTATGATTTTTAATTCTAAATATTATTTTAATGCCTTTGATTTGTTTGAGTTTAAATTATAAATCAAATTATTGTTTGTAATTAACTTATTAATTAATTTCAATTTAGCTTTTGATTTCATTTCATTAAATAAAATAGTAAATGGTTATTGGATAAATTATAATTTATTTTGTTACAAAATTTTTTTTATTTCTGTATTTTATTATTTAGGATTCACTTATATATATTCTGTTTTCCATTTAATATTTTTAATCTTTTTATTAGAAAATATAATAATTTTTATAATAATTTTTATATATTTATTATGTTAGAAATTTTTTAATAATTTTTTTTATTATATTTAAATTTTTGGTGGATTTTTATGTCATATTTTTAATTATATATATTTTGTATAGAATATAAAAATTATTATTCTACTAAGTTGCTAAAATGTTGAAGGACCTAAATAGACATTTTCCAACATGACGTATCCTCGGAGTTGAATAAAATGCAAAATACATAGGTGGTTTTCCATTTTTTATCTTTTATCCAATTTCAGCATGTTCAGTGTGTCCAAATATTCAGGTACATAAAAATTAACAAACCCGATTCTCCTGCAACAAATGAAACCTAGTCTATAGAACACCCAAAGTCAGGTTCCTCTCCACCATCAATGAAATAAACTATTAAGATATGAATAATCTGAATTCAACATATTCAATCATCATCTGATTGAACCCATGACATTTATTGAATAATCCTGATAAATTCATGATCACATATCTGACCACCACCAGTTTTCCTGCACCAAAATGAATCGAAGCTTGAAATTTAGATCCATTGAAGTCAAGGACTATGAACATAAATGTTGGGGACCTGATAACCATGTTATGGAAACATTGATTCTAATATTTTTTATCCATTAAAATGTTATGACCATGTAGAATATGTTAAGTTATTGTTTTAATAAGACAAATGAATATGATCCACCATCGATTAATGATGATGTTTTGATCCAAAAAAATTTTAGGATTGATGTTTTATTTTCCAACATTTTCTTAAATATCTAATCAATTTTATTGTTTTCAAGATGAGATTTTAATAGGATTATGAATGGATTATGTTGTTAATAATTCATGATTATTTCTATTACTGATGAAAAATTGATGAACAAGGTTCATGGATTATGTTTCAGGTTCCAAAATTCTGTGTTGAGTATTGTTATAACTGCTTTAGAAATATGAACATTTTCTGAAGATGAGGGCTGGAAGCTAGAATAACTAGTTGGAGTTTATTAAGGACTGATTGATTAATATGATAATAATTGATATCCATACATTTATCCATGATAATGGAGTTCTACACAAATTAGATAACAATTTTTTAGAGAATAATGTGAAATTAAATAGCCAATGGAATGTGGAAGAGTAGTTAGAGTATCATTTTTAAGTCACAAAAACAAGGAAAGAAGTTTACATAGTATTGTTTTATTTGGTATTTGATGAAATTAAATTGGTTCAAGGGATTGTGAGTTTTAAAAATAGATATTAAATGTCTTGACATTTGAAAAAAGATAAGGAGTAGAAATTGTAGATAGGTGATAGAGGAAGGCATTTTACAACACCATAGTTGAGCGAATGAGTGTTGAACTGAGAGATCATCTGGTTATACAGATAAAATTATGTTACCAATCATGTAACTGGATATTGTAGGATTATTTATTTCTATAGATATTATATGATAATTATCATATGGTTGTACAAATATATCCACTCCTGGAATTCCATTGTGATATTTTATTTTTTCTTCCAAAATATTGATTTTTCCCATAATTTCTATTTTTTTATAATCTATTAAAGAATGATAAATTTTTTACATCATGTCATATAATTTTCCCTCCCAATAATTTAAAAGTACATAGTTTAATGATGTGTGTTTCATATTGTGTATAGACAATTATGTTAGTCTGATTAAGTGTTTCTAGTTTGGATCTAATTTTCAAAGCTTCTAAATTCTAGATCGAGAAAAATGAGCATTGAAAAAATTCAATTTTGTCAAGGTGATCAATTATTATATATTGATTTTAACTACTCATAATGATAATAGGTTGATTAATAATATCATAATCGTTGGATTTGATTTGAAACATTGATTACTCATATTTTTTTAGAGATTTAGGACTGTGTTTTGAGATTATAAAAAGAGAAATCCTTTTATGGTAATGAATAATTGATATTCTAGTAGAATCACATAGGAAGACCACTTTATATTTTTGAATTCTCCCCTGTATTCATTTTCTACTATATTTTTTCCTTAATCATTCAGGTATTTTAGATTATAAATTCTATTATTCTTATTCTCATATAAAATCCCATATATTTTTTACTTCTCCCCTGTGAGGGAATCATGAATGTTCAGAACACATCGATTCAAGGGGCTCAAGGATATCTGCCTTGATGCCTTGATCCAAAAAAACAATGGATCATATCACTCCAACTATGGAAAACTTATTTGAGGTATGAGACATAAAAATTTCATCACTAATTTGTAAAATCATCACCTCACTAACATCATATCAGACCAATCACCCCACACAAACTAAAAATTATGAAAAAATGCAATCTTAGAACACCTTGTCTCTAGGAAATATGATATTGTGACCTTACCTATTACCAATATACCCTTCATTAGAAAATACCATCATTAGATTAGAAACCAATACAACAAACAATTACAATTGGCAGTAATAAGAGAGAAAATAATATCTTATACATTGCAAGAATCGTTTCACCCTTAATATGAAAATATTTGATAATATATTTGGAATTGATTTTATAATCCTATTCAAATATATTTTAAAGGATAATCATTCGGTGGAATGAAATAATTTTATTTTTAATTTTATAGGCTAATCATTGTAAACCTATGATTCTATCTAGATAGCGGTGCTCAAAATCAATTTGACTTTTTTTAGAAAAAAGTTGGTTGATTTGATTTGTTGGAATTGAAAAAAATATAATGAAACAATTTGATTAAAATATTCAATGTGAATATGATGGGATCAAGTTTGGTTATCAAATTTTAATTCAATAATAGTCCACAAATAATTTAATTCACTTCATATTAATTGAGTTATGAGTGTTTTTATAATCGCTTCACCTCTCAACATTGGATGAATTTTTACACTGATGATTAAATTATAAAGTAAATTATATTTGGTCTAACCTACATCCAATATGTGGAATGTGGCATAGTGAGAATCACCTATCATTCTATGTCAATTCCAAATTGGGTTTTATATTTATTATGCCACAAAAGACTGTTCTAAATCCTTCACACGAATTTTAGCAATCATTAAGAAAAACTCTACCTATCTATTTCTAATCCAATTTATATATATCAAACTGAGTGATGGAATATAAGTGATCATAAAGTAATATATCACACTATGAACATGTATAATATCTTATGTAAAATCATATTTAAAATGGAAACCTCTTAATAATTTTTGAAACCAATTAATAAAAGGGAGTGTGTATTCATTAAAATACAATGAAAAATTTCTTTAAAAGTTGTTTTAATATCTTTATATAATCTCACATGCGTTTACACAACCACTGGAATGATAATAAATCTGAATGGAGAATTATAAATAATTACATATAACTAAATAATGGAAAATAAAATTTAACCCTCCTCATCATTAACAAAACACTGATAGATAGAGTGTATTGGAGAGAGCCCACAAACTTTTTGGACTCTTTAATAATTATCCACATTTTTATTCAATTATTTTCTTCCATGTATCCCATATAAATTGAATTTCACACATGATGAGGTTAATACTAAACTATGGGATGTAATATTGATGAACCTATATAAATATCCCTTGAATCATTCTTCAAATATAAACACAATGAAATACTGAATCTTACATAGATTAATGACTCATAAATAGTTTTCAAAATGACTTATATACTAAGGAACAACTCATATGAAACATTAAAAATGACTTGTATATATTGTAATTACTTAAACACAATATTTTAAATTACTGATACATATAGTAAAGACTCCAACACAATATTATAGATGAGACATACTCTATTGAATGACTCATAAGAAGATAAATAAATCATATATTTCATTGAAAATGAATAATATATATCCTTGAAAATAATTCACACTCTAGAAACATAGAATCTAGAAACCCAAATCCGTATTTTACATTATTACATTTCTAATATTTCCAAGATATCATATCACACAGTATTGGTCAGATTATGTATCATTGAAACAAAATGATTCCAATATTAAATTTTAAATATGTAACTTATAATAAGAAATATTATTACATCCCTGAAATAAGTCAACGAAAACAAGATCATATCCTATAGAAGTGAAAAAAATATGATGTGATGTTAGATTCCCAGTACGGGTTATGTAAAATAGACCTCCATATTTAACAGGGAATAGTCAATAAGGGAGATTGAATAATCGAAACACATGCTACTAAATCAATAACAAGTGTCCAATGTATACCTACCATTAAAATCAAAATAATAATCCCATGGATAATGAGAACTTATTCAAAAAACATAAAAACATAAATCTATATATTTATATTCTCTCCATCAAGGTCCTAGCATGATATTAAAAATCAAACCATTAATGTATTACCAATGATATTATTATTAAATGCGTAGGTGTAAGGAAAATACCCTTATAATATGGAATACCTAATTTGTTGTTTCATAAGACCTATTTGTGAATCAAGGGACTATCAACAATTGGACCCCAACTCCCACATTCACATCATATTCGTTCTTCATATACAGAATTGCAGATATAATTCATTCATATAATTCCTTATTAATCAATAATTACTTATAATATATCAAGAATATATAACAATTTATTTCCCTAATCAATGAAATAATTTTTTTAATAAGAATCCTTTAACTGGTATTGTGTATAGAAATTGTACACCATTTATAAAATATCAATTTAGTGTTAGTGGTATCATATAAAAACAAGATACTTAAAATATAGACATGGAGAATTTTATATTGTCTAAGTGAATGTGAACATGAGAAAGATAATCTCCAAAAATAATAATTCATTAAAGGGTTAAGATAAACCATAAATTAATTATAATTCTATTTATTGTTTTTAAACCAATAATTTTTTAAATAGAAACAAAGGATAAAAATATTAAAAATAACTTCCTTGTAACATTGTTTATTAATGAATTAAAAAATAACTTTAATAAATCTTTTCATTATATTTAAAATATAAAAACATTATATTTTCAATTTAAAAATTATATAAATTATTTTTATTTGAAATCCAATATATAATTTTAAAGTATAATTTCTAATAAATAACACATTTGATAGTATGAAATTCATGTCATTGTTTAATTTTAAAATGAGTAATTTTTTTACTTTTTTGAAAATTTAAAATAAACTTTACGAGAAAAATGGGGAATTTTTTTTAAATCATATTAAAAAAGTAAATATTATTTATAAATTGAAGACAAATTAATTTTATATATAAATAAGAAAATTATTTTTCCAATTTATGAACATAAACATTATTTAAATAAACAACTAAAACATTCTGAACAAAATTTAAAGAAAAGTAAATTTCATGTAACTGACTTGTTTGTTGTTAAGACAGTAAGATAAAAAATTGGAAAATAAAACATAAACCCCAAATATAATAATATTATTTGAAAATATATTTTGTTTATTAAAATAATTTCATATAATTTTTCTATTTGAAAAACGAACTTAAACAATCCCAAAATAAGATGGGATTGAAATTGAAATCCCTCACCATCGGTCACCGATTAGTAATACATGTTTAATCCTATTTTATAATTATTTTATAATTGGTAATCAGTAATAAAATATCCATTTTAATACATATAATACCCTATTTGATTCAATTATAGTATTATATGGCCTATTTACTAAAAATTCATTATTTATATCAACATTTCGTGTGTCAACTATTATATTTTTTAATGTAATTTATAGTTTAGGTATTTTTTATCTTATATCATGGCTATGTTTTAATAATTTAAATAAAATTAATCATGATATAAATATCATATTTACACATATATACTTTTTTTAATATTACATGAATGGTGGTAATATAGAAAATAAATACATCATCAATCAAGACATTAGTCTGTACATACACATGAATGATGTTTTCATTTTCTAATATAAATAATAAATGAACGATAAATTATATTTTATCATTAAAATTATTATTTGAATAATAATTGTCATATATATTTATTATATACATCACTATATATATTCATGAGAGATGATGATGGAAAATGAACCATGTCACTATTTGGAGATGACAGTCTTTAGGTATAGACGATCGACACTCACATTTTCCATTTATTGGAAGAGTAAGAAGGTATATTATACCATATCATTGGGAAATTATAATCCCAATACAAATAGAATTTTTAATCATTGTATCCATCATAATAAAAACTATTAAATTTTGTGATGAAAAATGAAATAAATTTCTTGATGGTGGTAGTTTGCACGTACGCACAAGTTATTCTTTCATTTCAAATTTGATAGTAATGATGTGGACAAAGGTTGTTAAATAATAAAAATAAAATTAAAGTATATTTATTATTATTAAATATTTTTTAGGATGTATAAATTATATTTTAATGATTTATAAGTAGTAGTAATCTGGGAATGAGTTTGGTAAATTGGTTACCTCTTTTTCGAGAGACCTCCACTGGCTTACAGATTTAGAATTATTCAGATTGTATTAAAGGGAAAATATATTTGATAGGATGTGGGGAAGGAATATATTAAAGTATAATTTTAGGTAATTTTTGAGAAATTTTTCTCAATATTTTTAATATGGGAAGAGAGTATGTGGCTTTTTATATGTTAGGTGAGTGTAAAACATTTAAAAAATTGAAATATTAATATATAATATTTATCTAACTCTAATAAAAATTATATTTACTAAAATATAATTGTAAATAATAAGTATATTTTCAAACTATAATCATTCATTATATTTTATGTAGTTTTAGGTGTCATTTTAAAAATTACATTTCAGTTTTACACCTCTCATTAACCCAATAAAACCTTAAGAGTTATAATAAATATTTCACTACTTAAGGGTCATGAAAGTTATTTTGAAAACATCATGATGAACATAAATAAAATTTAAATGATTGTCCCAAATATTTACCATGCACAATATTAAATATCAAATTTTTATTATTTAATAATTATTTAAAAATAATTTTTAAGTATTAAATAACATTTAATATGATTTTTTGACTATTCACATTTCTTGACTTTTATTGCATCAAGATAATAATGGAATTAAGATATAAATTATTTATCAATTAATTATATATTATTATTATCAAATATATTATTTATAAACCATAAATAATCAAAAATATATTACTTTCATTATTTTAAAAAATAGTAATTTGATTTCTCTACTACATCACCATGTGTTTCTTTGGCCTCGTGTAAGTGTCAAGGAATTTATATAATTTATAAAAATTATAAATAAATAAATATAAAAAATTTAGTTCTTTATTAATATATATTTTCTCTTATATTCATTGAAATAAAATTTTTATCACTACCCATATCATGAAAACATAATAAGTGGGACAGTGACACTCTGTAATTATTCATCATATAAAATAATATGAAGGTTGTAATCAATGTCGAGTGGCACCAAAATTAAATATGTTTCATGGTAATATAGTTTTGGTCAATTTATTCTCACCCAATGATATATATTCATGTTTTGGGTTGATTTTTAGACTATATCTATTACTTTTTAAATTAATTAGCTCGTCTTGTCCAATATTGTGGAAATAAACTATAACATGGTTACTTTTAATTATGTACAAAAATAAAATTATGATATTTAAAAAAATTGGATATACTAATTTAAAATATTTAAACCATTTTATCATATTCAATTACTATAATTGTTGGAAAATTATTAACTAATAAACCCATAAAAAGTGGTGGAAACAACCTCTGAAATATGAATTTTCCAACCATGATTATTTTTTTATATTTTCATAAAGACAATTATATGAATGTAAAATTATTTTCGTGAATATAAAATTAAATTATTTCCTAAATATAACACATAAATATATGTTTTATTTATTTATTAAAATATAAATTCATTTTTCACTAAATAGTGTTTTCTAAAAAAATTAATAACTATTGTTTACAACCAAAAGATTTTATTCATAATTTTAAGTTAATAGATATGAAATGTATAATTAATTATATATTTTATAACACATTATAAGTAAATTATTTATATACTAAAATTTAAATTACTAATCAATATTCATTTATATATCTAAATTTTGAAGAAACATTCTCTGAAATTTTTTATTAAGTAATTTTAAAAGAGATATAAATCCAATAAAATTAAAAAATTTGTACTATGAAATTATAAAATGTGAATTCTAGTATGTTTCATTTATAAATAATTTTTCAATCACTATAATTAGTTATTTATTATTACATTCATCCCTTTTTCCCAAATTTCATTCACAACATTTTTATCGATATCACTTCCAAAACAAATATGGGAAGTTCATTATCTTTTCTTCATCAACACCCCACATAAACTATTCTATTTTATTTTTTCACAAATTTACTAAACCAATGAATTTATTTTATTTTTAAACACTTTCCCATTGTAATAAATAATCTATATATTACTATTACAAGAATATAAATAATTTTCTATTATACTTCATCATAGGTGTCCACTTGTGTGGGTTCTAGAATGTACTTCCTAAATAATGGCATTTGGAACACATCATAATAATTTGAAAGTATAGTAAAAAATTCAAAATGGTAGGCCATTAATATAATTATTTCATATATTTAAAATGTCTCGTCGTACCTGAAACTAAATTTCTCATTCCTACCAGACCACGTGACACCTTTCTTTGGTGACGCCTTCAAGAATACATGATCTCATAATTGAAATTATAAATCATTCCTTGGATTATTGGAATATCTATTTTGTATAAATTTATCCTCCTTAATATAATTTTTAAATATCTTCAAATTATAAATTTTATATAATATAGGTCATTGAAATTAAATTTACATTGAATTTAGATGTATAGACATTTCAATCTTTTTCATGTTAAATATTTTGAAATATATTTTTCTCATTATGACAATGAGATTAATATTTAATTATTTACAAGAAATTTATTTGTTTTGGATTTTTAAAAATAGATCCCATATTTTGAAATAGTGTGTCAAAATTATTTAAATATTTGTATTTATTTTTTGGAGTAATGAATAGTATGTTCAATATTTTTTTATTAATACGTTAAAATGATAAATCGGGTACTTATATGTAAATATAATATTAAAAAATACAATATCATTTTTCATAACATTATTGGATTAGTGTGCTTGAAACTAAACCATCCTTTTTCAAAATTGTATCTTTTGGATTCCATTCAGATGAGATTATGACATTTAATATATTTTATTTAATGAAAAGATAATGATGACCTACTCAATTTTTAATAACTACATTATTATTAATATAAATTTGTACAAAAAGATAAAATAAAATATAAATACAAATTTGAAATCTAAAATGTTTTTGTTTTCAAACTAATTTTTTTTTGGAAATAATTAATTACCTCAAAATCTTATATAATGGCGATACATAAATTATTTAATTGATGGAATATAAATAAAATAATTTCAATTATAATGATAATAACCATTAAAAACAAAAACAAAATTGTAAAATATTATTTTTCAAGTATATACTGACCATAATAATCCATGTGTCAAATTATTTACCATTTCGAGCCACATAGAAAATATTATGACACATACAATATTTTAATTTAAATGATGGTAATGTTTTCAAATTTATATTTATAAAAATATTTCATTTTTATTGTAGGATTTTGCAGAATATATTTTTGAATATAAGAATTATTATAAATTCATGCCTATTTATATTCATCATAGTATTTTATATGTAATTTTGATTCAAAATATAGGTTTGTTAATGAATAACAAATAACTGATGTTGTAACTATTTTATTAATGAAAATATCATATAAATGTTATTTAAAATATTAAAAAATATATAAATATTTACAATTAATATAGTCTATGAATTTTATAGATTAATTTGATCCCATATGAATACAATAAATTTTTTTAAGGTTATCGTCTTATCATTATTTTTAAAAAAACTATGAAATGAATAGTATCAAAATTGGCACTATTGATATTTTTCCAATGTAACTATTTATTAATTTATTTGAAAATCAAATAATATTTTTTAAAAAAAAATTAAACAATATATGTTCTGAAATATTTTAAAGTTCTCATTTATTGTATTATTGATATAAAATAAGTTAAAAGTATTCTGTATTAATTTTGAAACCTTTGTTACCTTCGTTAAAATTAAAATAGAATAACCAAGGGTTAATTTAATTTATAAGGTTTAAATTTATTGAATTTTTTTCTAAAATATATAGTATTATGATATTATAAACATATCTTATATAATATTATAAATATGATTCCCTGTAGGTTTTTCAATATGGTTTCATTTTATTATAAATTAATGTTTTGGGATATTTTAAAAGTGTCGTTCAACTCAATTAAAAAAGGGTACATTTTCCATCAAATATTAACATTATATTGAGCTTTCAATCTCATATATACCCCATATAAATACCTTATCAACATCTAAAGATAAATTATATAGTTTATGGACTTCTCAAATGTCTAGCTATAGTGTCCCAATAGGGATATCTAGATGGAGCTCGCTGAAGAGTATGTAATCTCCTTTGCTAACTCTCTCAAGGTCATTTCTTATTTTACATCCTCTTTATATATTTTTTCAAATAAAATGTAATTAATATAGTATTAAATATATACTGGGATGTTATTATTATTAACAAATAACCATATTCCCCCTTCTACCCATCATATAAGAAATAAAATCACCACACGTGCGTTTGTATGGCTTACAGTCTCAGTGCCGCGGTGTAATCTATTTTTTCATCACCACATAACATGGATGGTTATAATTGTGGATATAAATGGTGGAAATAATAATTATGTATGATTATTATAAAATGATATTGATTATTTAACTATATATATAAATATATATATCATCCACTTACATATAATTTCATAATTAAATGATTAGTATCATCACCCGTGTGTACGTACGATCTACCATCTCTATGAAGAAATGTGATTCATTATCCATAATATCTTTTAAATCATGATAATATAATTCTATAGAATGAAAAAATATGATATATATTATATTATAGAAATGATATAAAGGAAACCCATGTGTAATAAGAGGGATTTATATAAAGAAACATGTATCAAATAGTGCCTGAAAGAAGATTAGTAATGAAATATTATTAAAAATGTGTTAATATGATAAAAAATGACATAAATATGGATATAGATCAAGATCCTAACCCTATTTAATATATTGTATAATATTTTATGATACATATTAAGGAACCCCGACTTTAGGTAATATATAGTTGTTTAATATAATATTTATCTGAAATTGGTTATATGTATATATATGTACTAGTTTATATTTATCATCCAACTACATTTTTTCTAAATATTAATTATAAATTATTCTTTATATTCGTATACTATGGTTAAAGTCAAATTTTCCTAGTTTTTAGTTTTTACGAAATGGTGTGGATGGAATATTTTTTATCAATTTTTTTGAGGTACTTTTAACATATCCTACAAATGTGTGAGGAAAATGTTTTCTTTTAAATTATACTACATAAATTGATTTTCTTCTTTCTTAATAGATTATTTCTATAAATATTACCTTACACGATAAAAAGGTTACTTTCAATTAAAGAAAAATTTTTCAGAACACAAAGGATATATTCATCAGGAATATTTTTAAGATATATCTCAAAAATATTTTCCATCTATGATAATTTTTTTGATGTCGCTTATGTTTTACTTGGGTTTTTCTTGAATGATTCCATTATTATTTTTTCTATGAATGTTCTGTTTTTATGATGAAATTTTATATATGAATAAAATTTATTTAATGCGTTATATTATGATTAATTGAGTGTTATAAAATTATTTTCATTACTTGGGTTCCAAGGTGATGAATGGTCTATGTTATTATGGTATAAATATGTGTGGTTTTCATTATACGATGTGTGGGATCTATATCTCTTTTCAATTCATTGGGTAAATATTTATATATCAGGATATTAATAATACTGTAATTGTAAATGATCTCTGTTTAGTATTACAATTCCAAAATGGTATATGATATCGGTAAAATAATGTAGTGCTGGAATTGTTAGTAAAACCTGTTCAGTAACAAGGGTATATAATGGGGAGTGAATTCTGTTCTGTTAAGGACTTCGTACACTATGGGGATCATGGAAATGATCCACTTATAATATGAAAATCATTTACTATGATTATTGGTTTTACATAATCCCATTTTTATACCTATGTTATGTTATCATGGCTTGTGTTCCATTATGATTTATTCCTTATTAACTACAATGATTTATTTCATAAGTCAAGATTTTGATATATAGTATACATTGTATGATATGAAAATTATTATTCATGTTTTTACATTATTCTCGTAATTTAATGTTCTAAATTTTCCTTATTTTCCCTTACTGAGAATACCATATCTGCATTTTCATTTGTTTTATTTTTTCCAAAGATATAAGAAAGGCTTCATGGAGGACAACTAAAGGTGAAGATCATTATGGTTGATTTTAAATATTTTTTTCCAAATTATGTTAATGTGTTCCATGTTTTTAAATTCACTAAACTAATAAAATGTTTGGGTAAATACTTGTTTAATGTGTTTTTTACTCCATAAAATATATGTAATGTCTATGTACATTAAGTAGGGTTCGTCAGATATGGTATTAGAGGGGAGGTTTAATAACCCCTTTGAGACAGGGATAAAAATCATTAGTGAGATCCGTAGAGATATTTCTATTTATATGTCTAGTGATGTCTTGAGGATAAATCTAATGATACGTTTCAATAATATTAATTTGGTAACAATCATGAATAACATTCTATTAACCCTAATATATCATTGATAGAAATATTATATGTAATTTCTCATAATTATGTCTTTTTCATATATGATAATTATATTTCACACATTGTTTTATAGTCTTAGTCAATATCTAAAAATAGATAGAAAATAATTAGCATTCAATGATTCTTATATAGAATGCATGGTCATTATGTGTCCTAAATGGAAATCTCATGAAGTGAATCAAGAAGGTGGTATGATTATTTTTTATACAACTGAGGTTAATGATACTGAAAACATCATGTAGAACTTATGGGATGATATACCTATATTTTTTTACCTTAACCACAACAATATTGGCTATATTAATGTTGAGTAACCTTATTACATGATTCAAATTTCATATTTTTGGAATGAATGAAATAATGAAGCCTGAGTAAAGGATTATGAATAATGGTGGATGATTGAAATTTATATGTTTCAGAATTCAGGTATTTTGTAAGATTATTTTCAGTATATGTTTTTCAATGAGTCTTAAAAAAGATATGTTGAATAGTTATAAAAATGAAGAAAAGTAATTTAAGGAATCACTAGTACAAATACAATTTTTAATGTCATCATTTTTTACATTGGTTTTTTAGAATTGAAGTGAAAATATAATTTTTTTAGTTTTTCACATTAGTGATTATATAACTGACCTAATAAATCCATTATCTCTAATTTATCACATTGATTATTTAATAACCTTTGTGAAAATTATATTATATATATTTTTTTCTTGTCAGTTTTAAATAACTGACGTGAATAATTTAATTTCATGAAATTTTCAGGTTGTTCATTTAATATCCAATGTTAAAAGGTATTTTTGTCAATGGTTATTTATTAACCAATGTGAATTTTTTTTGAAATAATTTAGTTCATTTCCTTGGCTTTGATTTTACAGGTCACTGAGCTCAAACAAAGTTACAGATCAAAATTTATTTTCATTAGATGTTGGTAATATCTAAACAAATTCTTAGGGAAGGCCAATTTTAGAAGGCCCTAACATTTAACCCATAACTCTATTTTAGCTCTGTGAACATTCAATTCTATGTGTTAGAAAATAAATAAATTTTTTTAAACAATTTCACATCTATTATTAAATAAGTGATGTCAAAAATACATTATAATGTAGGTTATTAAATAACTGACGTGAAAAAGTGATGAAAATTGATTTTTCCCATAAGGTATTATATAACCGACAAGAAAAGTATTTTTAAAATATTAATAACAATTCAGGATTGTTATCATAAAACAAACATGAAATATAGTTACTATATATCACCATTGTGAAATTTTATTTTTTTATAGCATGGGATCAAAATTTCATATTTTGACCTTAAATTTATAATATCACATTTTCTTTTATCATCTCAATTGTATGTTTACAATATAAACATATCCTAATTTAATGATCATTTCATTCAAACATCATCTTTCCCCATTTCTACTCATTTTATCTTCATTGTGATTTAATTATTTCTTCATTCCACAATCTTATCAAGGTATTTTTAATCATGTATCTAGGATTTATGGTTTTTTTTTTCTTATTTGATATACCATTTAAAGATAATTTCATTCATCTATCACCAATCTTCTTAATAATAATTTTTTATCTTCCACGTGAATCTATTTATTCTTCTCGTGATCTAATCAATGTATTTAGAATTATTTTCTCATGTTTTATATATTTTATGAGAAGTATTCTTAATGGGTATACCATTTTATGATGATTATTTTATTATAATGATTGATAATGCATTATACCATGGTAAAATGAAAAATTCTTTTTCATATTCTATACTTTCTTCAAATATGATGCAATGGTTGGATTATTCAATCATTCCTCGAAAAAAAAGATATTAAACTCTTGATGGTCTTAAATTTTTCATATGTACCTCAATTTGAGCTCTACAATCATTCAAATCAATGATTAGAAAAAATTCTACAAGAAAAAGTAAAATGTTAACTTCGGTTATTTAAAACCCAATGATAAAAATGACTTTTATTGTAGGTTTTTAAAAAACTGACCTGAAAAATGACTTTTAATGTTTTTTTAAAAAAACTGACATCAAACTAAATTATTATGATCATTTCTAGAAGGTTTTTCACAACAATTTTTTAAAAACTGATGTTAAAAATCATAAAATCACATTTTTTACGTCGGTTATTAAATAACCGACATAAAAAATTATGTTTGTAATGTCACTCGCAATAACATCGCCTGAAACCCGATGTTAAATAGATATAAAAACCGAAATAAAAATGGTTTCTGTACTATTGGAAATGTAAAATTTGGATTAAGGTAAGGTATCCATTAATGTGATCAGGTTTTTGAGAAACTTGTGGTTATCATAGAAAAATATGTGCTGGATATGAATAATTAGATGATATTAATAAAGGATTTGTAGACATGTGGCTAATACTAGCCTATATAATGCTTATATCTTCTTGTACATATCGAATATATCCAAATAAATATGTAATAATAAAACATGAATGTATTCCATGAGGATTTATGGTAATTAAAATTATTACCATGTTTCAAGAGAATACAAGATTAAGTAATTCAAATGTTTGGAATGCTACCAATAAAAGATAACTTATGATATATGGGGGTTAAAGGTCAAGCTGATTTAGTGACCCTATTAATAATGTTCTAAATTTTTTAATATTTGAAGGATTTTTTGGTTATTTATTTATTGAATTTTTATGTTAAAATTCATTTGAATTTTAGGATATTAATGTATTATCTAACTATTTGAGGATTTTCTTTCATTATTGATAACTTATATCATTTTTTACATAATTACTAATGGAATGACTTATCAATATATTTATATATCTCATGATATGTTAGTATTTTATAAATTCCAAACTCAACAACATTTTTTGGAATAAGAGAAGAAGTGGAAATCGGTCAAGGCATTAAAATTTTAGTGATTTTATTGAAATCAGGTAAGTATGTAATCTCAGAAAATGTAATTAACATTAGAAAATAGATTATTATGTAATAAGGTTTTCTTATTATAGTCATTTTTAGGATTTCAAGGACCCTTTCACACTTTTTTTGAATATGGTTTTCTGATTGTTAAATTTATGTTCATCACCCACTTTAATGTGACAAGAAAACTTTATCAATCATAAGGACTATTTTTATCTAATTTGATGCCCAAGTTTTCACCTATGTTCACTTATTTAGAAACCTAGTTATGATTTACATTGGATAAATTTTATGTTTATAATTTTTTTTAGAGGTATTTTTGTTGTGTGTTTTTATGAATGAATATTTCTTGTATTAATCCTTTTATATCCCAGATGAATATAAAGGATCAAATTCATTTTCAGTGGGGTAGAATGTCTCATCCCAGGATTTTTATAAGATAGATTTCATTTAAATTTAATTGATGTCTTGTGTCGTACACTTCACCAATTTAATATTTCACTACACGTAACAGTGTCTTAGTTTTCTATATGTACATCACTACGCTTATCTTCTATTACACAAAATGTTGAGTTCCTTTGATAGATTTTATTTCACAAAAGATCATGTATATGTGAACAATTAAATATTATTATTATAAATTATAACCTAGTAACTATAAGAAGTCGTATGAACTGTATTAACTAAATTATGTAAATATTCTTTACACAAGAATATATAATTAATTATTTGGATGTCAATAAATTATAAATGAAAATAAAACCATTTTAAAAAAGGACATGCTTTAAAAACACATTAATTGAAAATTAGTGTGTTTATAAAATAATGAAACCACTATTTATGGATTTAATTAATTAAAAATATATGTAATATACTAATTATAATGTCTAAACTTCAACATATATGTTTTCAAGATATTATATAAGGAAAAATTCAATTTTTCTTATAAAAAAATTATTTTTAAAAAAAACATATTTTACAACATTTAGATGAAACACCCATTTTAAATATATTAGTATCAAAAATTACTTTATTATTGTTTTTTTATTTTTCTGATAAGTTTCACAGTTTGATGAGTAGTAAAATAAATAATGCATTTTAATTCAACACTAATTGTTCATCAAATTTATTTATATTGTTAAAGTATACATTTGAATTTTTTTAAAGTTTAAATTGATTATATTTTTATCATTGAATATAATTTATGTCATTTAAATAAATTTAAATCTTAATTAAATGTAAAAAAATTCATTCCTTATCGTGTTTTATCTTTTAACACTTGTTTTTCTATTGTGATAATGAGATTAATTTTAAATTAATTAATACGACATATGTGTATTGAATTTCTAAAAATTGATTCCATATTTTTAATTAGTGGGTACAAAAATCTAAATATATATTTTTTATTTTTGGTTATTATGAATTATAACATCATTAATTAATTATTAATATGATTAAATGGTAAATTGTGTAATTAAGGGTGAAAATAATATTATAAAATTAACCTAATACATGTCTTAATATAATTTTATGAGTGTGATTAAAACTAAATATTACATGGGTCTAAATGGAATTTTCAGAATCCACTTGAATGAGAGTTGGAAAATTAATATATTTTATTTAAAGAAAATATAATAATTTCCTACTAAATTTTTAGTAACTACATTATTTTTAATATAATGTCACATTGAAGCTAAATTACCAAATAAATACACATATGAAAGATATTTTATTATCATGGTAATTTATATGAAATTTTTAAGAAATAATTTGTTACAATAAGGGATTATAAAATAATAATGGAAAAAATATTCAATAGATTAAAAATCATTAAAATAAATTTAATTAAAATGATGATAACCATTAAACGACTAAACAACTTGGGAAAATATTATTGGTCTACTATATCATGAACATATTCATACATGAGACTAATTATTGGACATTCTAAGCCACATAGAGAATATTATGCCACTTATAATATTTTTTTAATGTGATGTTAAAGTTTTCACATTTAGGTTTAAATAAATAGAAAAATTTTAATTTATAATTTTACAATAGATATGTTAGACTATAATAATTTATCTGAAATATATATTATTTATATTCACCATAGTATTTTATTTTTATTTTTTATTCACAAACTATATATATTAAATAGTTACACAAAATGGATGTTGTTATTATTATTTTAATAGAAATATCAAATAAATGTTATTAAATATTTTTAAATAAATATAATTTTATAAATTAATATATCAAAATAATATTAATGATGAACTATACACATTAGGGATATAATAAAATATTTTTTCTAAGGATAACATCTTATAATGATATTTTTTAAAATCCAATAAATTCCTTTTGTAAAAATTGATACTATTGATATTTTGTAAAAAAATGCTTTATTAAATTATGTAAAAATAATAAAATATTTTTAAAATAATAAAATAATAATTATATGGTCTAAAATTATCTTTTCTATTCAATTTCGGACTAATTTATATAATATAAGTAAAAAAAATATACTCTTTTAATATTGAAATATTGGTTACATTAGTAAAAATTAAAATTGAATAACAAAGTGTTAATTAAAATTATTAGTTCTAAATTGATAGTAAAACATGTCTAAAATTAATTTTTTAATGATACAAAAGATTTATGTTATATAATATTTGAATATATAACATATTTAATGTTTTTTAATGTGGTTGGATTTTATTTTTAAATAATATAGTTGGAGATTCAAAAAGTACCCCCACTGCAATTATAAATGTTAACATCTGACCCCAATTATTCTCTTCAAAATGAGCCTGTAAGCTCATATATCCCCTACTAGATGACATTATCAACATACATAGGCATGTTTTACTTGTTTTGGTCTTTTGGAAATACAAACTCTTATGTCCCTAAGTGGAGATCTAGTGGGATCTTGATTCAGAAAAGGTAATCTCTTTTATAGACTCTATAAATATCATTTCATAATTTAATTACGCATCCTAAGTTGTTTCAAATTTAATTTAATAACTCTTTCATATCTTTTATAATTATATGTTATTATGATTATGGAACAAAGATATTATAACTTCTATCCATTATATGAAAAATGAAAACATTAATGTGCATACGTACACCATATCATCTCCTTGAAGTGGTGTAATCTGTTTTTCAAAAACACTTTACAGTGTTGGGTATAATGATGGAAATAATAAATATAAATGATTATTATAAAAACATATTTATTATATAATAATATATATACCACCCACTTCATTAATATTTCTTAATTAGATGTATTATATTACCGCTCAATCCTACGTACAACATACCATGTCCACGACGTGATGTGTTTCACTTCACAAGATCTCATTTAAAACATGATTATATAAATGTATAGAATGAATAAATATGATATATATTATATTATGTAAATTATATAAAAACCAACAAATAATAAATAGTATTTATATGAAAAAACCTTTAGAAAATAATACCCCTAGGTAGAGTAATAATGAAACAATATTAAAGTGGTGATAATATGATCACATATGATAAAATTATGGCTATGGATCAGATTTATAACACTATTTAATCTACCATACAATGGTTCCTGATACATACTAAGAGATCATACTTAAGGTAAGGGATAATTTTGAATCTCATTTTTACTTGAGATAGTTTATACGTATGTATTAACTAGAGTATATTTATCATAAATGCCTCTGTTTTCAAAATATGTATTATATAATATTATTTATAGTCATATACTATGTCTAAAATTCAATTTTATCCTTTGGGGTATTTAAAATAAATAGTACGAGAGGAATATTTTCTTGAATTTTTATGAGGTACTTTTTACTTATACAAAAAAAGTATGAATAGAATGATATATTTTTATCTTATACATAATCAATGGACATTTATGCTTTAATATTGCATTATTTACATGAATATTAACATAAATGATTATAAGGTTATTTTCAAGAATTAAAATGTTTTCAAAGAAGAAAAGTCAATTTATTTAAGATTTTTTTTAGGATACCACAACATTATTTACATTTATGCTTTAATATTGCATTATTTACATGAATATGGGTTATTGGATTAAGGGTCATTATAAATAAAATTCATTCTAATAATTCCTTATTAATTAACACTTGTCTATATTGAATTAAGAATACAAATCCTAAATAGTTCCCCTGTCAAAAAAATAATAATTAATTTTTATGAATCCATCAACTGATACAATAAATTTAAATGGTAAATCTTAAACACAATATCAAATTAGTTTATATGATACTGTACAAATGCATGACACATAATATATAATTATAGAGGAGTAAATAATATCTAAGAGAATGAGATCATGAGGAAGTTAACGAACAAAAAAACAGAAATCTATAAAGGATAAAAGAATACCAACAATTTATCAAAAAATTATTCCAGATAAAGAAAATCCGAAGCAATGCATTTGACCATTTATTAAAAATAAAGTAAAAGTACATCAGAGAGGCGGACATGGTCAAACAAACAGAAATTCCCTCAACCACCAAGAACAGTTCTAAAGATCATAATACGACAAATCATTTCTATATTCATAGTCACCATCATACCCCCATTCAGATTGAGACTTATCACGATTTAAGACATTCATGATATTTATAACCACAATCTTAGGAGAAAACCTGGTCGACACAGTTTTGGGAACATTAGAATAATCCTTAAGTGGTCTCCTCTTTCATGGGACGTAGGCGAACTCTCCATCAGTAATATTCCTCGCGCCACATAACATTGCATCTTTGTAAGAGGTGTGCCCACCTCTTCCTGAGAATCTGATAGGGGTACCCACCTTCTCCTGTTCAACCATAGAAATGTTTCACCATTCCCCTAGGTAATTCAGATACTTGACAAAGCTTTTTTATTTCTTGTTGTCAATTAATATGTTGTTGCGCATCATTCTGATTAGAGGCATCAACCTGGGAGGTATCAGGGGTCATCAATCATGGAGTCTGTATGTGGGTGTCCTCAACTAGAGTAACCTATTTAACCTTGTGAGTCCGATAATTAGAGGGACCACTATAAGCCTTTTTCGGAGATACATCAACTATCTACCCTTTGAAAATATTAGATTTCCCAGCAATTGGCACATCAGCAACAATGGGAACAGTCCAGTTTAATGAACCATCATCATGAGTAGTTGACAACATCGAGTTCTTCACCTTGACATCATACGATATAGAACTATTGAATGAACTCTCACCCCACATTCTTCATAAGAAATAATCTTCCAACATAAAACTAAAGATTTTCCAACCACCATACATTCATAGACGAAAAGAGGTTTTTATCTGTCTAGATATCAATTTAAATGTTTTCAGAAGGGGTGGAAATAGATACCTTGTCTATCAAAGTGGAGCTAAGATCATACTCCACCAACATCCTAGAAATGTGACAAATGATAACATATTAATTTTCTTTTTTAATATGAATCAATGTCCAAATTACCATTCCAATATCATGAAAAAAATTTGTATGCCAAGACACCCAATTGAGTCCATGAGGATGAATCCAGATATGAGAAAAGGAATTTCATGCACATGAGACAATGAAATCCAAAGTCCATTCATGATAATGAAACCAACCATGTTTCAGAAATAGGGTTCCCATGCTCTATGCTGGAAGCTTCAAAACATCATTTGGAAAAAGGAAATGAAAATAATCCTCGGCCAAGAGAAAAACATTTTCCTTTAGAGAATCCCCAAAAAGGGGAGATTTTGTGAATCAAATCATCATGTTTCCATGGTTGTGAACCTTTAGGAAGAATAATACGTACAATCAAACAGTTTTTACCAATTTTTATTCTATCAGTAAGCGTTTTATGGTTGGCTTCAATGTGAGAGGATGAACCATTACGAAGAATTATACTACGACATGAATCCTTGACCAGTGCCAACATGACAGCTTCAATCATCTTCAACTCTAGAGTAGATTTCCCCGCCACACTAGAGTGAGAACTTGGATGATCAACACCATAGGGAGGATCCCTCAACAACACATCAGTCGTATCCGCAACAACACCCAAACCACTTGAGATTCACGAATCACCGCATTATGTGGATGTCTTCAAAGCCACAATGGATTTTTTTGAGTCCTCTACCGATCTGATGCAAAGACCTGACGCTATTTTAAGAAAGACGAGGAAGTCGACTTCACTGAAAAAATTGGGTTGCAAACATCGATAGAAGACCGAGGGTTTCAAACATCAACCGAAACCCAAGGGCCCGGAGAAGAAGTCAAGGAGGGGATCATCGATGCCATGCCTCCAGGATATGTGAGTCGATCGAAGCCGAGGAAAAACGGAAGCCCCATGGAAAACCCTAAAGTCCATTGCGGTGGAAGGGTACTCCCACGGCTCATTGTTTCATCTCAAAAATTAATATTTTATATTAAAATGAAGACATTTAAATAAAATGGAATTTGGAATAATTTTTTTTAATAAGACCCTAGAAAATTTATGAGAAAAAAAAAATATTTATACCTTTCAATATTATTTTCATTTCTTAAAGAAAATAATAATATTTTATTTCAATTAAACTATTATAAAAATTGATATTCATTGATAAACCATAAATTACTTTTGGAGAACCTAATAATGAATAATGGAAATTATAGTGGGAAATAGATGACATGGTGTAAATGATAAAAAACATATTTCACTTTTGAGAAATGTAAATATTACCCATATGTGAAATTTTGAAAATATTACACATTCAATCCATGTAAAATAAATTGAATTATAATTTAAAATGAAATTTAAATATATTTAAATATTAATAATTATATTATTGAAGCATTTGGTGACATGGGTATGGAGAAAAATGAGTTTAATGGAATTAAAATAATGTTTTAATGAAAAATACATTCCACAGAACCTGATTGTTAATTATTTATCTTATAAGAAAATAAATATAAATTAATAATATAAACCCAAAACATAATAATCAAATAATAGAATTGATTTTTATGTTATTATTATCATATAAATTTTCCAATATAAATATGAACAAAAAAAATATTCAAATAAAAATAAACATTAAAAAAAATCCCTTACCTTAGGTCTCCACATAGTCATACCTATTTGATCGTTGTTAAATATGACATTAATATTTTTACCTTCTAAAAATAGTAATATATTCATACCTATAATACCATAATTGAATAACTTAGGGAATAATATGAACAGTTCTTTAACAATTACATATTAAAATGAACATCTCCAATGTAAACTATTCTATTTTTTCTTGTCAGTTTAGTTCAGTAGTTTTGGTTCTTGTCTCATCGTCACAATTTCATCATATCAATAATATTTATAATGATATTAATATAATATTTATTCATTATATAATTTTTTATAATGATCCATAAATGTTTGTAAAAAAAGGAAATATATCATTTATTTGGATAATAGTCTGTATATACGAATGATTTTTTTTCATTTTCTAATAAAAATAAAAAAATAATGGTTAATAATATTTTATCATTATATAATCATATGTATATATATATATCACAATTATCATATATAATCATTATATTCTTTATTATATAAATCCATGAGAGGTTTTTATTGAAATTAAACCACACCACTATGTGGATATGGTAATCCATAGTTACGCTTTAGGGTTTCATGTTCTATTGGTTGGAAGATTAAGAATGTATAAATTATAGCATCATTAATGAAGTTGAATTATATCATATATAACATAAATAAAAATACAATTTATAATTATAACAAACAATCAATGTTGGTGATGAAAATGTAGTATATCATTATGTTGTGAAGGTAGTTCACAAATACTCATGGGTGGAGATCTCGTTTTCCATTTGATAGAATTTAGGTGGATAATTGTTGTTAATATAGAAAATTAAATGTTCAGAATAGTTATCATAAATAAATAATTATTTTTATTTTTGTCCCAACTTATTTTAAATATTAATGAGAGGAAATATACATGTAATGATTAGGTTAGTATGATTACCGCCTCTTTTTGGGACCATATATGGATTAAACTTTAATCTTTCTTAGGACAGTCATACAAGAATAAAATCTGATCTCAAAATATGGGTATTGAACCTCCCAATATATAAACATTATCTTATCATACATGGATTTTAATAATTTTTAGATTAATATTCATTAAATTACAATAACACACACACCCGAGGAATATAATAGATTTGTGACTTTTTCCACATAGAACACAATCTTATTAATTCATAAAATATCTTCAATGTATCCAATAAATATGTTCCCATTAAGAACACTTCCTAACACACGTTACCTAAAATTATTTTTCATAACCTAGGTAAATGAGACATAAGAAAAGGTGAGATAGATATTTAGTAAGGTTAATCAACAGAGATATATACAAATAACATGATCATAATGGTATGAGAACATGAGAATAACATTTGAAAACCATGACCTGCATATTAATGATCAAAATATTGATTCATGTAATAAATATTGGAAATTATTGAGATATGAATCATATGTAAATCAATTTAAATAAACCATGAGATCATAACATTGGTATAAGATATAGAATTATGGATTATACATTATCCTAAAAAATATTATGTCATGAATTCCCACGAAAATTTCATAACATGTTTGGGGTGGGTGACAAAATATGTACCCTTTTTGGCTTCCGCTAAGAAGCAATGTACCACTATTTTCAGTCTTGGGATAACCACCCATTTATCTTATGATATTGTATAACATTTATCATTTCTTAGTATATTGGAGGGAGATATACGTACCAAACATAACATAATTAAAATCATTCAGTTTTGGTCCACAAGAACATAAAATTCATAATATCATAACCCATGATATTAAATGGGTTTCATCGACACTTAATAATATCATAAATTTTTAAAAGAGGGAATCCTTATAATGATTTATCCAATTCCTCATATCATAAACCTTATAAAATATATGATTATAATTATAATTTTATAATAGTATATCCTTTGGAAGATAAGATGTTGTCATAAAAATATTTTTTTAATAAATATATATGATAAAGAATAATAATAATATATTTTATTTATATCTCTATTAATTCATAATTTACTTCAAAGAATTTTTTTAGGTCTGCTAGGATAGATAACCTGGGAGGGGGGGGGGATCAGGGTATGACTGATTATAATGGAAGCCCCTTTATATCTTGTTTTGTTGTTAGAAAAAACCCTCTTTTTTCTCTTTCTCGATGAAGAGTATGAACAATCCTTGAAGCATTTACAAATCACATCAACTTTTTACTTTGTTCACCCTCACTGGGCTATGTCCAAAGAGCAATCAACAGTTGTGTTATGATGTACCAATTCCACTATAATCACACTTCTGTTTACATGTTCAGAGAAGACTCACTGTCCCTCTTGGTTTACAACCACTCACAATATGAAAGATCACTCTTTTATCAACTGATGTGTGATCACTTCTTCTTTAGAATATCCACTCACAGTTTATAGACATGTAGGTCTATTCATTATCTCAAATGAAATATGAATCCTTAACTGTTGATATATTTTCATTTGACGTCCATCTTTTACCCGTAGATTAATCTCACTTTGCACCAGGTGTACAAGGAAATTGAATTTTCTACACACAACCATTACTACACCTTGCGCGTAATTCCATTCCCTTGAGTGAAATGCGATTTCAACATCTCTTCTATTCTCAAAAACCGAATTTTACGCGCTACCTTTATAATACCTTGTTCTCAATTTCGTTCTTTTGTATGAAATCCACTTTTCACACAACACCAACTTTCACAGACCCAATTTTTTCGCGGAAGAAATTTTACACGCAAGCTTCCTGTTTTTGTGAAACTCCTTTTTGAACTCCAATTTTGCGTGTTAGAGCTCAGATACTCTCTATGTCTTGATCTGCATCGAATTGAGGGGGATCACTTCATATTTATATGAAAAATCTACCCTGTGAGAAAAAACTATTCTTGAGCATGTAATTATTTTCGAGTGAGAAAAACACATCCGCCGCACAACACCATTATTCGAGAATGGATCCAACATTTCGTGCCCCTAATGACTTCTCTTATTTTCATGCTTCGGACCTCAAAACACTTATTTCAGGAAAACATCCTCACTATATTTTGTGCATCCCACAAATATTTCGCGCACCACTCTCCTTTTTCATGCATCGTCCAAGTATTTCCTGCCACACATGATATTTCCTCACATTGTGTTGATATTTCCTCCACCACGCTAATTTATCGTGTGAAACTATATTACTCTTGCACCACACTGATTTTTTCTCACCTCTCCTTTCCAAAAACACAACTCACCATTTTCATTATTTCAGGCCCAAAAATTTGGCAATCACTTGAAAATGGTGCAACCTTTTATTTTCTCTTTTTGTACCTCCTCTAAATCTTATTTTCCTTTTTCTAGGTTCTTTAATAAATAATGTATTGTTTAAAGAATCCCATGAACCTTAAAAATCTCCATCTAAACCCACTTTTTCAACAAACTCATACATCATGGTCTACTTTGTCAATAAACACAACAAGGATGGCCACTTATTCGACAAAAACAATCACCTCAAAAATGATTCAATGATGTCTTGAGGGATTTTTTCTCAACATATTTCAATATATATGGAAATGATTTTTATGGATATTTCACTTGGAAATTTTTTTGAGGAAGATAAATTTTAACAAAAAATCATTTTCATAAAAAATTCAAAAATAAGTTTTTTGAAAACTTATAAACTATTAATTAAAATCACTTAACTAATTTTTAGTGGAAAATATCCTTTAATCTTAAGAAAAAAATTAAATAATGCGTATAACTCAATTTTATTTTAAAATAATTTATTTAAAATAATAATGTGAAATTATATTAAGCGAAACATTTTCTATGAATAGAACTTTGAAATAATGTAACTAATGATTGAAATATATGATTAGTCATAACAGTGAGAAATGTTGAACACGTCATGCATTTTAAAAACAATGATTTGTTTCCCCTTTATTATTTAATAAAAATGTTATTTTTTTGGAAAACTATATGTAGATTTTGTTAATTTATATTACAAAAAATAAATTCATAGTAAAAAAATATCACCAATAAACAATTTTAAAAATGTTACAAACATTTTTGAAATCATTTTTTAAAACAGGGTTTCAGATGAAAATGAGTTTTCAATAGAAAATATAAAAAAAGATATTTATTATTAAAAATATTATTTTGATGTCTTGTTTATAAAAAGAAAGAAAAATTAATGGAAAACATGTATTATATACAAATAACTTGAGTAGAATAATATTAATTGGTATCTTAAGATATATATCAAATATTTAATTATCCAAAACATAGTTATAAAAAAACCCTATAAAAATGAGATTATAACATATAATCCTTACCATAGTGCTAACATTTAATCATAATCCCCATAAAATAATAAACCAAATTTCAAACATTAAAATATATATAGTAAAAAAATCCATGATATTACCTGTCTAATAGGATTTATATAGACCATATAATAGAATATATATGTATATCGTGACATAAGTCTCAATAATGGAAAATTGAGACAGATATCCCTTACTAATTTTTTAATCATTTGAATAATAATATGAAATAAAGAATAAAAAATGGAACATTAAATATCATTAAATGAATGGGATTATTTATATAAAAATTAAAATGGAAAATATATACACCACACAAAAAAGGAGTGGTGAATTTCTATATTCCATCTAGTAATAAAAGAGAAACTTCAAATCCCCTTACAGTAACTCCAAACTTCATTCATACTAATTTGGGTCTACAATATAATTATTGTCATTTTAGTACATATATTTTTAAATATTAATGAATAATAATTTTATATCTCCTACTGTATATGATTTACTCATGGATTTTATCACTGTTTTATTATCAATTACCTGGTCAAATCATGTTTCGGGTTATAATTGGATTTTTTATATATGTTTTGATATTTTATCTATCATGATAAATTAATAATGGAACCATAATAGAAATATTAGTAATTTTCAAATAATATTCATATTTATATAATCATTCATTTGATACTTATTAGGAAACATTTTATATATATATATGAAGAACAATACAATCATAGAGATGGTAGGTTGTGTGTACGCTTGAGTAACATTTAAATTATTAAAAGATAATTATGGAAAAGAGATATGTAAAATAACATATTAACACAAATATAATTATATAATAAATTCCCAATTAGTTATTTCAATATACTCTTACATATCTTGTATTTGGTATGGTGATGATAATAGGGTTACATCTCTTCATGAAGCCAACAATCCATACATCCAAAAAAGTTGTTGCATCTATCAACGAGTTAAAAGGTATGAAACCAAATGATAAATTATATTATAATAAAGGTAAATAATTCATTATTATCATAATTATTTCATTATATCACATATATGTATCCTTATTATCTTCCATGTAATGTGTTACTGAAAATGAATCACATCTCTTCTTGGGGAATTAGTCTGATGTACACACAAGTGACGTTATCATATCTAATGTGGAATGATAATTAAAAAACAATAAACATGAAATAATGAATAAAATGGAATTATAATTTAAAAAATATAATATTTAATCGTTATATTAATCATCATACTAAATAGTGATAGGAGGTAATGGAAAAATTAATGACACTGGTTCATGATGTGGTGTTCCTTTTTATACATGATTGATGGATTCATAACCCATTTGATATAAGTTGAGATGGTTGTAATTAATAATCATAAAATAAAAATATACACATATGTTTATGATACTTTTATTACTATGTATTAATGCTTTTATAAAAATTTATGATGTAGATGGAGAGATGATATAAACATCCTCGATGAAGAACATTAAATCTTCATCATGAAAACTCTTATGGTTTTCACCAATAATGAAATGTTTTTACTTTTTCCCAATATAAGGATTCTAAGATGAGATTAGGAATGTTTTGAATTTAGATTTTTTATTTGATCTATATGGATTAATATATTCAATTATGTGAGGGGAGCTAGTTCCCATTTATAATTGACAAGAAGTGTCATTTTGATAAAAAAATAAGTATATAATAATTGAATGTCACACTCACCTAATGTGGCTCCAAATTTGATAAATAATTTAGATTAGGGATTATGTGGCCTATAAAAAATTCAATAACATAAATAAAACATGTCTTAATTATTTCATTCCAAAACATATAAATTTTGGTAACTTTTAACATTTAATTTTTACCAAGGTATATAACTTTTTAACATTAATTATTTATCCTTAAAAAATAAATTAAACTATATTTATATTAGATAATTTGGAAAAAAAATTACAAAATTTAATTTCAGTTTATTATATATTAAATCCTATGTGTTGAAAAATTAATTTTCACACAAGGGATTCTAATGTAAAAAACCAAATTTTAACATAAATCACTATAATTAATTTTTAACTGTAGTCAATAATAATTTAAAAATTAAAAATTAAGTTGACAATAATATATAATATTAATAATTAAAATTATTGATATTTATCACATTTTTCTTAATTTTAATCATATGTGTGGAGAATTTTAATTCAAAATTAATAAAGATGATATGTTAAGAAATCAGAATTTTGAGAAATGAATTTTTCAAGAACCAGAAGATTTTATATTTACACTATTCAATAATAATAATTTTATGAATATATAATAAATTCTTTAAAATATATTATATATTATTAATTCATTTCATTCATAAATTTTTATTATATTAATTAATTAAATTGGATATACATTATACAGATTAAAACAATTATCAAAAAATGAATTTCCTCTTATAATCCAAAAAACAAAAAGATACTAAAATTAAAAAAATAATCTAAAGAAATTTATTTTATTTGATATACAAAATAATAATTATGATTCATTAAAAAATAATGGGTTATTTATATTACTTAATTTATTTAAATGAAATGATAGTTTCACAAAAATCAGTATTTTTCACTTTTCACTACGAGGACAATATTTTATTAAAAATCCCAAATATTCCCTATAATTTAATTTTGATATATTTATTTTAAAAACTAATTTAGTTTTATCCCATATAATAGTAATCCCCTAATTATTATAAAGGTCTCTAAATTACCCAAACCTAACATATAATTAATCCCAAAATTATTATAAAGTAACTCATTTTTTTCATGTACCAAATATGTGAATAATTTAGTCATATATTTTATTGAATCATGTAAATAACTTTAATTGCAATAAAGAAATATTGAAAAAATACATACTTTATAATTCATGGGAATGAATCACAAATTTTTATATATATTCCAAAAATCTAATAATTTTTTAAACTCCATCAATGATAACATAAAACACATTTTCGGCAAATAATCAATTAATTCTAAATTAATGAAATATTATCCAATTAACATTTTTATTATAAATTATGTCTTTATACAATATAAAAACCATTTTATCATAATTTATAAATTTTTATAGTTTATCTTACATTAATAAAAAATTTTCAATTCTATTAATTCAAGTTTCATTTTCATTAACATCTTTTAAAAACCTCATTTAATTCCTTAATGAAAAATTAAACTAAAAAATTATAGTTTATTTCATAATTATTTAATTATAATACATAAATACATTAATCATACCACTTCCTTATCAATCCATTAAATAATATTCATCATGTTTTCCATTAATAATTAATTACTTTTATCTATTATTTGTCGTCTCATCATCATCAATAGTAAAACCACTTCATATAAAACCTTGCTGATTCTTTTCATGGGATTTACCCTTAGGACATTTATTTTCATATTGGAAAATCATTCCTCATTAGAAAAATTCAACCATCGATGATATTCTTAGGAGATCATTATTCACATCCATTTAAATATCCATGATTTTCATTTTCCTTTACAATTACATGTTTTTGTCCATATTTTCTACAATCAAAACAACTTCTCGTACCACTAATAAATTCCCTTGACTGATTCTTCTTACATTATCAATATATATGAAGATTAATATTATTTTCCCTTGGGACAAAATTAACCAGACCCCCAGTGAACAATATACATCAATTCATTGGTGAGTCCACGAAATGATTATGTTTCACATTGTGAGTCATATATCATTTAAACTGATAAATAATTATTCCAACATCTGTTACTTGAGTAATAAACCCATTTAGCTTCTCATTCAATTATTTTGTCACAATCAATTTTAAGACAATTCCTTCTGGTTCTAGTAGTTGAATAACACAAAAAATAATAATCTTACCAACATTAATTATATTGGGAATCCAATTAATAATGATAATCTCATATAGGATGTCGAAATCATGAAACTGTATTTTTAATAAAGGAAACCATATATTTTCTAACTTAATTCATATAAATCATGTATATAAATCCATCATGATAGTTCATAACAAATTTTGGGAATTTTCAAATCATTTCTCCTCCAGAGTTTCAAACTAGGTGTTTGGTAAGGACCGTTGTTATGTACTATGTGAAAATAGAGTTTATCTCAATGTACCCTTTCTAGATTTATTACCCTTAGGTACCTATGGTCAAGAGAGATATCCACTTTTAGTATCTATACTGAGATGTGAATTCTTAGAAACCACTCACTATATCTTTTTAGAAAAATTCCTTGCTATTTTTTATATATTTTCTACTCATTATACATATCCAAATAGATAGACTAATAATAAATTTATATTTCCAAATAACATTTGATGGATAAGTGGGAAACCACGCAATTTAAAAGAAACAGGTAGTAAATATAGAGGGATGTCAAAAAATCATTAAATATGAGACTATTAGCAAAGGAACAAATCATCCAATATAAGCCCCATTGATGTGATGCTACATTTGTACCTGGATATTCCTTGATAAAATTTTCAAAATGATTATTCATCATATCCCTTGATTGGTTATATTACTCACATATTATATTTTTTTATTGACTAATAATTCTAAAATGAGCTCATATTTTCAATCCACTCTATTTGGCTCCTATTTTGTTCAACTCAAATGAATATCTCATAAATTATCCTCACCTTATCCTATCTAGAATTCATCTAGAATGTTTGTTCTTGTTGTTCGTATTTTTAGTAGAGAATGTACTCCATATATTTTTTTCATCCACTCTTCCTACTATTATATTTTCAATATTACCTAATTATTAAAGTTAAATATATATATTTTTACCAAAATAATAATGATATTTAATATATCCAAACTTTTATATTTTCTTTTCACCTTGAAGATCTAATATTTTATATTGAAATTCATCATGCACTGTGAATTTTAATTAAATAACTCTCTTTCCCCACCATTTTTGGGAAAACATTTTTCTATAGTTTAAGGAATGTAATAATAGTCCTTTATCCCATTTGATTTATTACCGTTAATGACAGTGGAAGCCCATGATCCTCATGTTCCACTCTACCAATTCTTCCCCACTAGTCTATTAATTCAACTACAATATATTCCCTCTAAAAATTATTCTAAGGGGTTAATGATGCTGTTATCACTAGATTATTCTTCATAATGGTCGTAACCCTTTATATCCCCCCCTGTATAAGGGTATTGGATGATCAGCTTTTTCTGAGACGAATCTCTTGATTCCTACATATTCCATTCCCATTGATCATGAATGAGGTCTAAACATTCAGACCATCAAAATGATTCCCTATATTTAGATTTGATATAGTAATATAAAGAATTGGCTTGTTCGATTCATTAACATAACCCTAAAATATACTTGGGATTCCATAGATTGTGATTCTGTGGGAAATTTATATATAAATACCTTCATTACATGATTCTTTCTTTAGGACCTCTTGTTTAGTATCAAATTCATCTCACACTACCTACGAATAAGATGCGGACTTTGGGATAATAGTTTTTAGTTATGAATATCTAGATTAACACACCCCCATAAACCCCATTTCCCTGAATTAAATTAACTAATTTGAATATGATTCTTCAATCATATTCTTGGAATAGAAATCAGACTCATGTCATTCAGATTAGATATATTACTCAAGCTATTATCAATCACCTGAATGTGATTCTCAAGCCCATACTGGAACAAAGAAACTAGTTACCCCCATCTCTTGAAAGAATAATATAAATCAACCAATAAATCAAAGACAAATTGTTTATTGTAAAAAAACTTGTCCCAAACCACAATCCATACATATTTTTTTCGTGGTGTCAAAACATCAATGTCAATATAGATTTTTTAGAGATGGGATGAAATTAGATCTTATTATAATATCGTAATATAAATACTAACCAACCATATTCTCAAAAAATATCATCATATAAGGATGATAAAAAGTAATATCGTGTTCTAAAAAATTAACCCATAGTGTTTTGATCATAATATCCCAATTCATATTGAACTCATAAGACCATCGTAATAACTAATAGAGGGATTCATTATTGATATAGGAAACTTCATACAAGGAAAGGATGAAATCATACTCTAATTTAAGAAAAATATTTATATATTTTTATACAAGTACTCCCATGTTTTTAATTCATGAAAGTCATCGGAACCAACTAAAAACATATCAAATCGGTCAATAGAAGTGAGATGTTGTTTTAATAAATCAACCAATGTCAGGTTTGAATGGGAGGAGGCATCATTGAGCTCCATGGACGGAATCAAGGGTTGTGGGAAACCATAAAAAATACTAGAAATTTATGGCTGATGATAATACCTTTAAAGGGAGTAATGAAATGGGGTTTATAAAAGGGGGAAACGTCATAGATGATTCCCCATGCAAGACGATGCTAGTCTCCCCACCTATAGTGGGGGGGGTGTCTCAGTGCACATAAGAACCAAAGATAGATAATTAGAGGTCTTTATCGAGATAAAATAAAATTATCCTTTGAAATAAAAATATAAATATATTTATAAATATCCCTAGAGAAATCAATAAAATTTTATCTTCCTAGTTTTTAATAGTTGAGTAAACCATCCCCTTATAAGCGACATTAGTGACTGATGATTCTCAAAAATGGATATTGCATCTCTTTATATGTATATTATTTACATTACAAGAACAAGAACTCTAGGAATGAAATAATTTTTTCCCTTTTGAAACATAAAAAAAAATTTCTTAAATCATTAAGGCTCTCCAATGTTTCTCATAATTATATTACCCATTAGTACTCTTCAACGTTTACCATACTAAAACCCTTTATTGATGACCTGGGGAAATGAAACAAAATAATGTTTGAGCTTATAATCATTGTAAATTTAATCGAGTGAGATACATAATAATAACACGAATAGAAGTGTTTGAGAACATGATCATGAAATTTGAAAACCACAACATACATATAAAATATGATAATCTTGAGTCATGGATTAAAGATTTGATGTTCATAGGAAATGAATTTAATTGAATCATATAACATTATCTATGAGATAATAAAATTTTAATAAGTAATTAAATTGTTTCATATACATTATCATATAAAATTTAATGTCAATGCTACCGAGAAAAAAAATCATATCATATTAAACATGGGTTAACCACCAATATACCTAAATCGGGCTCAGTATAACCACACGATTACCCTATTTTTAGGAATTGTATAACAACCTATGTTCATTAATTTTTGGTATTTGGATAACCACTTGTGGAATCTATATTCTCATATACCATTTATTATTATCCAATGCATTATAAAGAAATATAGGATTCACATATTATATAAGGAAATTCATACACATGTATTCCACAAGATCCTATAAAATTCATCATGCCATAACCCATGAAATGAAATGGTTTCAATAAAAATGTTATCTTATGATTAAATTTGGAAAAGGAAAAAATTATTTTAATTATATCATCATTTCAACGTAGCATAACTTGTAAAAAAGGATAATGTTTTATAATAATTGTTTCATACTGTAACATGTGGATGAGAAATTGGTTTTGTAATCATATTTTAATCACAAAAGTTTTATATAAATAATAAAAATGGTATCCTTGGTTTATATACCGCGTAAATCATAAGTTATATCATAGTATTTCATCTTAGATGAAGAATTATTTTCAAAGAAACATCACATAGACCATATAATGAAGAGTATAACTTTTATTTTATGATCATTTTTATAAAACATTTTTAAAATAATTCTTCATAAAATTTATAATATTATTATTGAAATGATTTAAAACATTTCTATATAATGATATCCTTAATAATTTATTTTTTTTAAACATTTTGAAAATAAATTTTTATATTGAAATACAAAATTATAAATATATAAAAAAACAAAAAAATTATTCAAATGAACATTTAAAACAATCCTGGAAATCGTAAAAAATTTGAGCGGTCTTGACATTGAATAATATTGTTTGTGCCTTGCATGTAAGAAAAATTTATTTTCCAATTTTTGGTAAATGAGAAACATTAATTATTTGGAAAACAACATGAAACATCATTTGAAAAAATAATTTTAAAAATATAATGGATATAAAATATTTAATAATCCATTTGAAAAATGATAAAACTTTTTTTAAAATTTTATTTAGAAAACAAATTTTTTGGTGAAAAAGTTATTTTGAAGAAGAGAGAAATGAAAAAAAAATTCTTAAAATATTATTCTTAATTCTTGTGTGCATAATGAGATGAAAATGAACGAAAAAAATTATTATATAGAAATAGAAATATGATTATAAAATTAAATATTTTCGTGATAGATATATCATAATATTTTATCATTGGAAATAGAATAAACTGTCCTCATAAATGATGAGATTGTTACATAAACTCATACCACTTTGGTAAATTTTATTAATAATATATATGAAATAATAAAATAAAATATAATGTAGAATATCATGATTATAAATATATTAATTATATTACATTTAAACTGGTTTTTATATAAGCCTCATAAAATTTGAAATGTACATAAAATTTGATATGTACATAAAATGAAAAAATAAATATCATGAAAATATTTTATTGATTATATAATATTCCAATAAATAAATTTATACACCACACAAGACAAATAATTTCTGAATTTATATATGCCTCCTAGAAGCAAAAAAGAATTTTCAAATCCCCTTACAATTAGTCTTGAAATAATTATTACTTGTTTTAAACTCATTTATAATAAATATAGTTTTATATTTGATATACTAATATATACATATATATATATATATATTAAAATATATGTTTTAATGATGTCCTTTTATTACCAATTTATTAATAATTCCTTGTTAAAATCTTGTTTTGGGTAATAACTCCTTTGTTTTTTGTGTATGTTTCGATTGGTTATTTTGGTCCTATTACAATGATCATGGTACCATAATATCTAGAATATTAATTATTACATAATAATAATATTCATACATCAAAAATAATTTTAAATCAAATCCTTAATAATTGTTTAGAAAAATGATGTCTGCTGCATTGTTGAAGACGGTAGGCCATACGTACGGATGGACGACAATTCCATTGTTCAAATATCATTATAGAAAAGAGGAAAGAAGTATTTATCATTAATTTTTTATAATAGAATTGTAAATACCATATTATTTTTAAGTTGATTTATACATATCATCAATGTGGTGTGGCGATGAAAAGGGAGTTACCTCACTTCGTGAAGGTGGTAGTACACACGTACACAAATGACGTTATCGTCTTTTAGTGAGTAAAAAGTTAATAAATGAAATGACATATTAATACATAATTATGATTAATAGTTTCTTGATATAATAATTACTTAATTTATATCACAATTATTTATCCATTATATCTTCCATTTAAATTGTTAGTGAAAATGAAACACATCACATTCCAAGGTTTTTGTTTGTCGTACAAACGAGCAACAACATCATATCTCATATAAAATTAAAAGTAAAAAAATTATATATAATATAATGGCTCAAGATGTATAATTATTTCATGAATATAATATATATACTTTATATCCATATTCAATCAAACTGTGAGTTGTGGTGTTTGAAAAAAAAGGGAATTTGTTTGTGAGGCGGTCGTCTACTATACGTGCAAAAATTTAATTCACAACCAATTTGATGAAAGTGGAGATATTTTTAGGTTGTTATCATAGAATAAAAAATATTTGAATATTTATGATAATCATTTAATTATATCATCTTGTTTTAATAATAATTTTTGTATGAGGAGGATGAAATAAAAAATGGTTGATGAATATTGTTTACTCTTACTATGATAAATTCCTTATGTTTTTACCATTAACCATATAAGGTTATATTTTAACAAAAAAGTCTTATATTATTATATTAGGGAAGTATTTAAGTGATTTTTGTAGTGCCAAATTACTAGGGATGGGTTAATAGGTGATGGGAGTCAGTGCCCTTTTTTAATTGATGTGGAATGAAATTTTTGTAAATATTTAAAAGTATTAAATAGTGGAAGGTCACCCTCGCATAATGTGGATATATAATTCATAAATAATGGAGGGGAGGTATTATAGAGATTATCCACACATCTTCCAAAAAAAACAAATGTTTTAAATTTTTCATTCTATAGCCTTTATTTATTACTCACATTATTAATTTTAATTTTTACCACGGTAACTAGTTTTTTATGCTATGTAATTTATCCATAAATTTTAAAATAACATAATTAATATTGTATAATTTAGACTTCATTTTTATAAATATTAATTCGAATTTTATAATTAAAATTAATCATTGTCCAAAATAAATTTTAACCCAAGAACATGGAAGGTGTAAAACCCGATTTATTATTTATGTGGAGTAATCAGTATGGAAGAAAATTAATTATACCTTATTAGATAAAATTATATATTATGATTTCAAATACTTAATCAATATTTGAAATTATTTTCAATCATGTAATACATATTTAATTAAATATTAATCTTGCCAACGTAACGAGAAAGCTGGATTTTGGAATGTGAGTTTTAGTGCATGAGATGATTATATATTAACTATATATATAATAATAATAATAATATCACTATACAATAAAATTTATTTAAATTATATCTATACATTAAATTTAAAACATTCTTCATAAATTATTATTTTAATTAATTAATATGGAGAATCATTATGCACATTTAATAAAGATTGTGAAAATACCATTTTCCACCCAAAAATATACATATACTAAAATACAATATAAAGTTGATTCAAAAGTAATTAAATATATTAAATATAAATAATGTTTATTTTTGTTAATTTTATAAATTAATGGGAATTTAAATATCTTATTTTATTTAAAATAATTTATAATTTTAAAAAAATTAGTATTCATTACAATTTACGGACAAATAAATAACTCTTAAAATATCCCAAAAAATCACCATAATTTAATTACTAAATTATGAATTAAAAAATAATTTCAATTTAATAAAATAACATTTCCAAAATATCAATAAATTAATTATAATATTTTATTATTAAATCAAATAAATATTATTTTTAAAAATACATAATTTTTTGAACAATATATTTACATTTCTAATAATTACATGATAATTTATAAAGAAATTATATATAAAATTATATTGAGTTGGACATTTATATATATATTTCATAAACTATTTAATACTATTCATATCCTCCAATATCAATTCTAGGATATAATAGTTTTATTTCCTGGTTTGTAGATACTTGGTGTTATGTGTCATGAATGCTATCGATGAAACTCATTATTGAGTATAATTAAATATAAACATGGATTGGATAATTAGGAATGAATTCATCATTTACTATATGACGTTGATATTTCAAATTGTGATTGGTTGTAAACAAGGAGGAACAATGATTATGCTCTAAACATTGTAAACAACAGTGCACTTTTAGTGGATTTGTTACATTGGAAAATCTCCAGTGTATGCTCCTTAGACAGGGCCCTGTAAGGGTGAACCATGTTAATTTTATTTTTCATGTTCTTGATCTATGATTTTTTTATACACAGCAGTGGAAATGATAGATTAGACATTTTTTTATAACAATAAAATAATATGAACATGGGAATTTGTTTTAATCAATTAGACCATGATTCACTCCCCCCTCTCAGGGTATCTATCTTAGTAGACCTAACAATAGGTATCTGAGAGAATGAATGATATTATTTTTTCCATTTTAAATAGTGGTTATCCATCATAATGGGATTCTGGTCATTGATGGGAATAATTTTTATCTTTAGAAGAACTTTACTCAACACTACTTCTTATGTTTGGAAAAGTATGTGTTTGCTGAAGCAATTCATGGTATAACAAATGATATTAATAGTGGTGATTTATCAGGAGCCGAGTAAAGATAATTGAATTTTGGAACCAAGGGAATCAAAACTATAGGGGATGGTTCTATCCAATACTATATATACCAAGGATATGTCATTCAAAACATCACATGCTATGTGGGTAAATATTTTGAACAAATATGAGGGAGATACAAATGTTGGAGAGGAAATGATACAAGTGCGGTGAAATAAGTTTGAAGATATGAAAATGAACCCAAATAAGTTTGTTGATGAACTTTTAACAAGGTAAATATTTCTGTAGAAGATATTTTAGGTCTTCGATAAGTCATTAAATACATAAAAATCATGAAGTATATCATGAGAAAACATTCATCTCAGTTCAGTCAAAAATTTATTGTATAAGAAGATAATGATCAAAAACAGCTAACACTAGATAATTTTCACAGTACCGTGGTTGCATATAAAATGGGTAATGATGATAATGAGGCTTTGTAATAGGTAGGATCTATAGAGTTGGAATTCAAGACCATGAAGAAGGTAAGAATTCAAGATACTCTGGAAGAAAAAGAGACAGATTAGGTGATGTCATTCCTTTCTTCAAATATACAAATAGTTAAATGAATTTTTATAGGGAAACATACAATAGAATTATTTATATGTGGAATGGTTTGTCATATTGTGAAAAAGTACCCCCAAAATATTCAATATGGTGATAATGATGATGATGAAGTTGAAATTACCAATTAAAATTCACTAGCCTATGTGAAAGGGAAGAAATAGTTGAAGAGAAAATATTCAAGAAGAGGAATCAACTTTCACGTGATTTTGACAGTTAAGATGATTCTAATGTGGAAGAGGATGAGGCGATTAAAAATATAAATGATCATGGTGAAATTTTATTGTGTCATTGTCGGTAGTGCTTAGGAAAGTAATACGCTGACAAGGATGAGGAATAAGAAGTTTAAGGAAGAATATATATGCATGATTAGTTAGAAGCCTTTTTTAATATATATATATATATATATATATATGTTTATATAGCCATAAAAAAGATAGATATCAATGTTTTATATGATTCCAAATAGTACATGCAGTAGTAATAAGAAGAAATGTCTCATCTAATGGAAGAAATTTAAAAACTCACTTTATCTGCACCAAATAAATCAGAATTGGTAAGTGAGTATACAATCAAGATTGAAGAGAAGAAGATAGAGATTGATGGATTGAATAACATAGTGATAGTTGACATCTAGAATATCAATGATTTTGAGGAGGATGTTGTTGTTTTGCGGAAAAAAGATAATTACCAAGAAAAACTTTTGATTACCAGCATATTATTGAGAAATATAATAATTCAGAAGACTAGAAATATGAAATAAGATTCTAGTAGTTTAGTAGGAAAGAAGAAGAAATATTTCTCAGTTGTTTAGGATGTTTTGGGAACCAGTCAACAACAAAAATCACTCATGGTTGAAGTCATACCACAAACACTCGTTCCAAAGATGAAAATTGATGTGGGTGAAAAGCATAATCATGTAAATCAATGAACCCAAGGGAAAATTGGCAGTATATAAGTGATATGAAAACATTCACCTTTCATCTGGTGTTATTGCGGGTGAAAGATGGAACATTCATATAATTTGTGTTTGATATCTAGGAGATATTGAAGGGAACAATAAATGAGGTGGAACCAATCAAAGAACATTTCTATAGAAAATAATTTTAAGGACACTATTTTTGGTGTGGTGGATTTGGAAACATTTTTAGATAACGCACATTGACCTTACATATGAATGTGCCAATGTATAATCAAAACATTCACAAGAAGCAGAAAAATGAACCAACAGGGGAGTTGAAAATGAAAACAAGATTTTCATCTTATCATGATGATGTCGAACCATCAAACACTGATAGAGATTAAAAATTTCAATCTATTATGAGTTTGAAAACAAAAATATATACCATGAATAAGATAGTAGAGAAGACAGTGGTTGTGGAAATTTCCCTTAAAGTATCAGATCGTTCTAGTTTATGGATCCTTGATAGTGGTTGCACGTATCACATGACATGAAATAATGATATAGTTATTGATATAAAATATGACAAAAATTAGTTGACAGTTTTAGAAATGTTGACGGCTTGAATACAATTTGATCAGGAATGGATAGGTTTGGGGCGAATAAATAAGATTTGCTAATTTCTTGGTTGTCTAAGATCTTATCCACAATTTTCCTAGCATTAGAAAATTGTGTGAATCAAGGAATTCTATATAGGTCACCAAGACGAAATGTGTAACCAAGGGAAGATATGGTACATTGATCCTATAGAGAAAAAGAATAAAGGGGAATCTATAGAATCCATGTGGAAAAGAAAATATTTTTTTTATCTAGAGAAAATGATTACATGTTATGGCCTAAATGACAAGGTTATCTATGCCATCCATCCATTGAAGAATTGGTAATGTGTGATATAGCTGGAGATGTCCCTATGATATCATAAGATCATAATCATATGTGTGATGGATGAAAACAAAGTATGCTCATCAGAAAATCATATAAGGAAACGGAAAAGAAGTCTACAACAGTTCTTGAATTGGTGCATGCTGATGTTTGTGAGGCTATCACATAATGATAAATTGACATAAAGAGTAATTACATTCTTTTTATTGATGAGTATTGCAGAATGGCATGCTTATTTGTTATTGCATATGTGTCTAATGTGTTTAGCTTCTTAAACTAGTGCTGGAGGATGTGCGAAAGGATGCATGGATAGAAAATTCTATTGTTTAGTACTGATAATGGTACAGAATTCACCCACAGTCGGGTGGAAATCTATCTCAAGAAACATTTGATAAGGAATCATTATTCCTATGTGGGAACTCCCCAATAGAACAGAATAGTTGAAATAAGAAATCAAATAATCAACAACATGGCCATAAAGATTCATATAGAAAAATACATACCAAAGAAGTTCGGGAAGGAAGCAGTGTCGACACCAATTTACATTTTTAATATATCATTGTGGTGCATGATGTAATGAATGATGTTGTATTAGATTTGGTATGGAAATAATCCAATAGTGAAAAAGTAGTTGATTTATCCTCCACAAGGAGAAACATACTAAATTTGAGTCACGTAATGATAATAAAATATTTATTGGATAATGTTGAAAAATAAAAGCATGCAAATTCATTAACAAGAGGTTGGGAAATGTAGTTGAGAGAAATGATGTCACTACTGTAGAAAATTAAGACAATAATCAACAACACAGTGAATAGATTCTTGATGAAATTGATGAAGATGAATGTAACACATGAGGATTATAAGTGTATGATACTAGTTCTAAATAAGATATTAATGATGAGCATGAGGTAGTAAAATCTATATAAATTCAGAATCCATGGAGTCGAGCTAAAATCAACAAGAATAATATCGTTGGGGATTAGTATTCCCGATTTTACACAAGAATAATTGAATCCCTATAGCAGACATGTTTCCTCTCTCAGGTATAGCGTAAATGCTTTGCTGATGCAGATGAAGATGAAAATAGGGTTCAGGTTATGAATGAAGTGCTACATCAGATTGAGAATAACCACACATGGGAGATTGTTTCGAATCCAGAAGATATACATGAAATTGGGGATAAATGATTATATCACAACAAGATAAATAGAAATGGAACAATTATTCGAAAAATGCATCAATAGGGTTAATAGGATACTCCCAGATAGATGGAAAAGATGTCAATGAGACATTATCACTGATTACGTGGTTGGAGACAATACAATTATTCCATGATATTGTAGTTAAAATAATGATTAAATTGTTCCATATAGTTGTAAAATCTCCATTATTGAATGGGGTTCCATAGGAAGAAGTGCATATCAAGAAGCCAAAGGATTTTCTTATTCATGAAGATGAGAATAAGGTTTGTTGGCTAAATAAAGTGTTATACGGGCTGAAATAATAACCAAGAACATGGTACTCAAATTGTAATCAGTATTTGAAGAAATGGTTTCTAGTGTGGTGGAGATGATGAAAATATCTATTTCATCAATGACAGTAATCAAAAATGGTGGTGCGTGTTTGGGTCGATGAAATAATATTTGGTGAATCGGATGAATCTTATTGCTGATTGTTTTTTGAATTCATAAAAAATGGTTCCAAAATGTCTATGATTGGAGATAAGGAAATTTTTCCATATATTACATATGTCACAAAAAAGGAATGGCACATTTATCTCTCAATACAAATATTGCAAAGATGTTCTAAGGATATTTTGATTGGAAAATTCTAATGAAATGAATACTCTGGTGGCTACCCAGATGAAACTGTAGAAAGATGACGAAGACTGGGTGATTAATATCTTTAAATACATGAATATTATTGAACGTATACTATACATTACTGCGACAAGGCCTAATCTTGTATTCAAAACATTCCAAGAAAAGATATATCAAAGTAATAACAATGAAATCTACATGATTTCAGAGAAAATAATACTTTTTTATATAAATGGAATGATTGATTTCGGCTTAATATTTAGTGAGAATTCTCAACCATGGATTTTAGGATATTCCAAGGAAGATTGGGGTGGTTCAGCAGATGATTGGAATTCAATATCGGTTGTTTCTTTTTATATTGGTGTATTGTGTATTTTTTTGTAGATAAAGAATCAATATTTAAATTATTTGAGCACCACAGATGTTGAGTATAATGTATCCACACAAAAATGAACATAGTTATTATGGATGAAGCAATAACTTGATGACATTGGAATGATATTGTAGTCTCTAATCGAAATTCAGTACGATAAATCAATTGATATAAATCGTTGAAAAAGTCACGTCAATCAGACAAGGAAAAAGCACATTGAGATAAAATATCATATTATCATAGAGATGGAAGAGAAAGGGATTCTGAATTTGGAGTATGTGGATACATAACTATAAGTTACAAACATTCTTGACAATGGCCTTACCCATGGATGCTTTTGAGGGGCATCGACTGAATCTGGGAGTCCAGCCGACACTCCGAACTTATATAGGAGTGTATGTGGGACCCATCCCTCTCTCTCTGAGGTATGGTGTGTTTTCCTTAATATAATAATATTTGATCTCTAATCTATTGTAGGCCAACAATGAGAAGCCTTTGGGTTCGTTGACCAAGTGGAAAATGAGATACATTTAATGGGGAGAAACTATGGCTATTGAAGGGAGACATTGACTTTTTCAATGAGACGGGGAGTAGCTGACAGGTGGAGCTGCGAGATAGGGAGAGTTTATCAGGACAGATGTAGAAGATAATTGGGGGAGCGCCATGATGAGAGTATGTGGAGTACGAAGTGATCAGATATAGCATATCATTGAAAAAATTGGAACCCCTTAAGTGAAGAATGAGGAGTTTTAAATCTAACAATGCTTGAAGTGAACGATCATAGAATATATATATATCATGACAGGTGAGGTTCATGATGAAAGTGTAAGAGTGGTGTTTTAATGGTATCAAAAATTGGTGTCAGGAAAGAAGTGACTCATTGATAATCGTTTCACTATACTCTTGTTTCTCACACTGATAATTGCTCGTGCAGGCTTAGAGTATTTGGTGAGTGAATCTCTAGTCTCTATCTAAATTGCAAAATGAGAATGATGATGGATGATGGATGTATCTTAAGTGTGGAATAAATGTGTAGATAATAATTTTGAGATGTATTGTCAACAACCCCAAAGTGGTAGATTGTTGGGAAAACATCCCTCAAGGTATCCTTGAATTTTTATTGAGGGGATTGTGTTTGTTTACAAGGAAAGATAGTTTGTGGAAAAATATGGTTTCCATGGTGAGTTTTTGAGGTTCAGATATATTAACGAAAACGTATGTTGAAAAATAACCATGAAAAAGGAATGGTCTATCTGGAGGTGCTATACATGAATAGATATAATGTGGCATCTTTTTCTAGTGTTTGAAAAATTATTGGGCCTCCAAGTCGGGAATATAGAGATATGTGTTTTTTAAAAAGGAATTTGCACGCTTGATTGAATGTGATTTTAAAACATTCATGTAATTAATGTTTCTAGATTAGGATGTTAAAAAATTGATAAGTCATGATGCATGTGAAAAAGTTGAAAATGTGTGTGAAAGATGAGGTTGTGTGATAGTAACTCGCATGCCCAATTTGACCTAAAATAGGGTTTTGTGAACCCAAAGTGGATCTTACGAAACATGGATAATTCTCAATGTATGTTTCAACAATGTCTATAATTAATATGTGACCCCCTCATTAAAAATAACACAACACATGGAGAGAATATTTCACTCATGATCACGTATGAATTTTATGCAGTGGGAGTTGTGTGAATGATTATGAGATGTGTGAAAGATAATAATGTTTTGCGTAATATTTGAGTTGAAAGTAATATTAATTTTGTGTGCATGGTGTAACACCCCGAACATTTTATGGTACATTTCCCTTAAATAAATTCTATTTATTTCCTATATTTCATGAATAACTGAGGCCTTATGGAACAAAACATTGGAAATTATTGGGTATTATCATAACCAACCCATTAAACATAAATTTTCCCGCTCTGCGAATTGAATTTCGAAAATCCGACATACACGGTTTTGTTCGTGATTATATTTAGAGTTTTATATAATTAAAATAATTTTCGATGATTTGTAACCTACCCTCATGGAGAGTACACTAACCTTATGAATAGAAATATACCCTTATGAATAGTAATAATATATTTATGAATTTTATCCCTACGCATAAATGTAAAAATAAATTTTGGCACCTTAAAAAGTAAGGTGAATATATTAATTGTTTATATTTTTTGAATAAATAATGATATTAATTAAATATTTAATTAATCATAATTATAAAATTAATTTTGATATATGAAATTCATTTTTCTATTATACACATTTAAAAATGGATAGGGTGCATTTGGGGTATTTTTCTGAAATACATGAATTTTTGGTGAATAATAAAATACATTAATTTATCATATAAATAAATTATAAATTAAATTTACTATTCCCAGCATCGTGAGTGATGTAAACACCCAAATATCTAAATCACATGCATATATTACTATTCTTGGTCATGTAATACCCACTATTTCATGCCCTGAAAAGAAATAATAAATCAATGATTATAATATTACGAAAACTCTGCTCCCCTCTACTATATAAACAACCCCTCACCCCCTCTTCCTCCCACACCACTCAAACTTAAAGACTTCCCTAAATTAGGCTCATATATCTCCAAAACCTCCTACACTATTTCCAATACCTATTGGTATTACCAAAGTAAAATATCAAATGTCTTAGAAAGTTTCTCAAAGAGAACTACTCAAGAGGCGAACCTCTCTTACTTTTTATTTCATTTCCTTTTACAAGTTCCATTAGTTTGATCTATCTCATCACCTCAAATCAAAAAAATTATAAGTTAATTCCATTACCATATCAGTACTTTATTTTAATTGTGAAAATATAATATTTTATTATAATCTATATCCCCCCTTGTAGTTTAAATGCCATCACCGTTCGAGATGTGTAAACTTATCACACTCAAGGGAGATGGGTTTTCAATTTCCATTACTATCCTCAAGACAAGTCATGAAACATTTTCAATGGTATAATGAGATCATTATATATGTATTTTATCATGATTAATGTTATGGAATCCTTACACACACATAAAATGGAATAATAATATAAAACATGTTCATTGTGCACAAAACTGCCAATCCAAATCCAAAGGTGTATCATTTACTCATCGAAGAAGTCATCCTCATGGAATGTAACCAGAATCATTATATGATATTTTAAATCTCAATTATTTCATTAATAATATATATTAGTTATTTGAAATTTTTTACTAAATTTGAAATTTATTTCCATTCATTAATACAAGTAAACGATCAGGAAAACCATGTAAGACAATGCTTCCAAACAATAAAATTGAATCTGTTAAACCCATCAAAAAGGACATTAATAAACATAATAAGTTTATACCATATCAATTAATTGTTTATGATGTTCTGGAATTGTAAATTTATGAAGCTAAATTTTGTTATTTAGGTCGTTATGAACAATCAAGAACACCTTCGATCTTAAAATAATGGATTGCTTAACTCAATTATCATTATTTGAGATAAACGTCTATTTCATTGGTAACATTTTTTCACGAATATGTGTTAATGAAATCTGATTGTATTATACTATATATACAATTATATATTGTATATTTTTATTTGTCACACATAAATTTTTCATTTATTTATCCTCGTTCTAATGATACAATCTTTGTAAGGGATCCAATCTCTCACTTTTGTTAAAGAATATCCTATATGGTGTGAACTTTTATTTTTAATACCTAATGATGGGGATTGTTTTTTCACCACCCCAATACTTTTCTTATGATATATAAATTATTTTATACCCTTTTAACTCTCAATAATCCCTATAAATAACACTCATTTCCATGATGAACAGTTTGTAATGGGTTTTCTCATCTCATATTCAATTCTGTTTTATTTCAATTAGTCACATCTTATTTATTATATGTGGTATTAGAGTACTTCCATTTTATATATATTATCCAGATTCTCTTTTTATTCATCGTATTTTGTGATTCTTTTGGTGGTTATTATCTTTTGTTCATACGACTCAATTGATTACAACATGGTAACAAGCTTTGTCTCTATTTTCACTTCATTGTGACTTTCTCATTATTTTTCACCTCCTTTTTCATATGTGGTGTAACTAATACCCATTAGAGATCAAATTTAAATTTAAATTATATTTCATTTAACTTTCCATATTCTCATATCATGGGTATAATTATTTTCTAGGCTGTATTTAATTTTACATACCGTATTTCTTTTGAATGTTGTTTTGACTATGGAAATATTAAAGAATATATATCATATATTCTATAAGTAATAAGTAAAGGAATTTTTTTATTGTGTTGAATCAATGTATAAATAATGATTTTGTCATCCAGTGGTTGGTGGGGCCCATAATATCTTTTCGATTCATCAGTAGGTCTCATGAGATAAATCTATTTGTGACAAACCCTTCTAGTCTATTTACAAAAATATGATGGGTTTCTACCCACATAACTAAACTATTTTTATATAATTATGGTATCATGATCTAGATAAATGACATCCAATGAATAAGAATTCCCTTTATTCATCATCAATTATTACTATCCATGAGTTTTTCACTAAGACAAAATCTATAGATGTAATTTCATTCTCAGTTTATTAATGGCGTGAGTTTTTCATTTATTCAACATTCCATATTGATTATGTCAAACTGTTTACAATTCAGTTATTATTGATTCATGCTTCCACTATTTGTATCCCTTACAGTAAGGACCCGACCCTAGTTTCCCACAGTCGGTGACTTATTTGATTACGTTGGCATTCATAGAGGGAATAGAAATCCATAATGACTGAGTAGTTTAGTATTATTGGAAAAAAGATACATACATAAGTTCAACATTACAACTTGATGAGAAATACAACATAGAAACTCCTTATACAACACCCAGAAGTCCTAGGTTATTTCAGAATTACATTCATTATAAACTTTTTCATGTCCTGAGAAAATGAGACATTAGAAAGGTGTGAGCTCGAATGCTCAGTAAGAGTAAGTAATTTAGAAAAAAAGTATATAAACATAAGAAATGCTTCATAATTGAAAACATATACCTTTAATAATAAACATGAACACATTATGGTAGGAATATGAGATGAGTAAATAATTACATAACAAAACATAATCATTGGTATTATAATAGTCGAATAACCACATGAACATTCAATTATAATCTTCATAATGAGGGGATATAGCGGGCCCCACACATCAAATAATAAGTCCAATTCATTCCTCATATAAGATGGGAGAAACATAAACAACATATACATTCATATTTAAACTATCATATGGAATGTAACTATCATTCCCCAATCATTAAACATAATACACTAACCATTCTGAGTAATATGGTGAATGGTTTTAGGATAGATCATCCACAATAGAGTTAGTCATAATCCATTAAATCAAATATGGTATATAAATTCATAAATTATTAAACCCAATAATATCACGGAATCAACAAGAGTGTTCAATTAGATGAAAACACTCATATAAAATCAGTAAGCAATTCTTGAGATAAATACTCTTTTATTTTGAAAAGAAGAGTTCTTTTGGAAAAATCATTGTATAAATCCCGAATTGAAGTAAGATAGTATTTTAATAATAAAATTAGTGATTTTATAAATATAACGGTTTCATTAAATATATTATAGATTGCCCTTGAAAATAAATAAGAATTCGAGAAATTCCCTTGAATCGGGCTTGTATTTTGGAAACAATTTTGAATGTTCCTTTTAAAAATTGTATCTATTCATAAAATAAGGAAGGATTCTAGTTTTTAAATATATATACGATACTCAAACAGAATATATGATGAGTATATAACAATACATAAGAATTTGATTTATGTAATTAGACAATGAAATTATCCTGAATGAAAATGGATGTTCGGGTGAAAAAACACTTACCTTAACTCTGAACGTGTTCCTCTCCGGAACTTATGATTCTGTAATATGAAATTATAATTATTAATAACCTATTTAATAATCTATTAGAAATTTATTTCATTTATAATTATTTTGGTTATTTCATTTCTGTTCTTATAGATTAGTTACTGTATCATATACTGTTGCTTTAAAGTGTTCTTATTATATATTTTCATCTTCGATTCAGTTGTTTTTATGTTTGTGGAATGGATTTAAATCTCCATAATTGAAATTATATATTATTTATGAACATAAATAGGTGTTTTTGGTCATTTATATAACTTGGTTACATGGAAATAGGATTAATTATCTCATAGAACATTAATGATAATTGCTTCGGATAATTTGGGGGTTTTGATTACAACGAACTCATTTTTATTTATAAATTAATACAATTTATTCAAAGGAATTACAGAATCAAAAATAAGATATATTTTATATAAAAATCTGGATCAACAATAAAAATAATGGTTTCCTGACCATAATTGATAATGATCATAGAAATCAAAAGACTGTTGTCCATGAATGTGTATAATTGACACATCTCGTATGGTGTTCTTGCTACTAGTATAAAAGAAGGAAAAAGGAAGAGATGATGATAAAATCTTCCACTATCATGAAAAAATTCAAATACATATAAGTTAATGGATTCATAAAACTATTTGGATAAGGATGGGTAATGGAAAGTAAAAATAGAGGAATTTCAAAGGAAATACAATGTATTGAATATAGGAATTCACCTCTAGAACCAAACTTTCTTGAGACCCTCCTTAAGGGAGAGTTATTGGTCTTTTTATGAGACCAAATCCTGCTGGACATGAGATAAGAGGTTCGGAGGGTATTTTGACAGAATTTGGAGATGTCACAAGGCTTGATAGGAGTGAAGAGAATATAAAGTGAGAGGAGGTTTTTATAGTGGTGGAGAGAGGGGGTTTCTTAATTTAAAATTCATTAATTTATTATTTCTCTACAAGACAAGAAATTTTTAGTTTTCCTAGACCAATAATAGTACTTTTATCATGTGATTCCAGTCCAATTTTTCTTACATCAGTAGAAAATCAGGCATGAATCAATAATTAGCTTATTTAGCTTATTTTGTAAATTATATTATTTTAGTATTCATCAAAAATTCAAGTAAATCAAAAAAATATCAAAAATTTACCCAAACCATTTTTCAATGTGTAGAATCCAAAAATGAATTCTATTTTTCAAAAATATGTTTCTAAATATTTTTAATATAATATTTAAATAAATACATAATTTATTCTAAACAATAGAGTTTTAAAACATTTGTTTACTTATTTTAAAGCATTGATATATCGTACATACAATTTAATATTATTTATATACTATCATATTTACGTTTAATATTCCCTAGGATATATCAATATAAATACGGGTATATTACTAGTCATAAGGGTAGGTTACTATTCACCAAAAATTATGTTTTTTTATTGTACTATAAATAACTTACTGATCACAACTATGTTTGTCGAATTTTTAAAATTCACATAACATAAGTGAGAAACATATTTTTTATGTGTAAAATAGATCTTAGTAGTTATATATGTTGTGATTTCATGTGATTATGACATTTTTATAAGAAAAGTGTTTCCTTATAAAATAATAGTTCTTCACATTCTCCCATCCTTACAAAGATTTTACCCTCAAAATTCCATATTATAGTCTAGGACAAGAACAGGTGGGGGTACTTTTCCTTCATTGATTCCAGTAGTTCATAAGTTTCCCCTCTGTACTTATGGTTTCTACATAGTACCTTGACCAGATGAGTAGTCTTGTTGCAGAGAACATTGTCTCTACGATACATGATTTTCCCCGACTGATCCTCATTGGAAAGATCATCCTCCAACTCTACAACTTCTGAAGAGAGTACATGTGAAGTGTCTGGTATGTACTTCCTTAAGAGGGACACATGAATAACATCATGTACTTTCAACATGTTAGGTGGAAGTGCTAGTTGATAGGCCATAGCTTCGACTTGATCAAGGATCTCGAAGGGGCCAATATACTTGGGACATAGCATTCCTTTCTTCCCAAACCATGTGACCTTTTTCCATGGAGATATACGTAGAAATACAAGGTCTCCAACTTTGAACTCAAGGTCTCTTCGATGGTGATACACATAACTCTTTTGTCGACAATTGGCTACCTTGATATGCTACTGAATGAGTTTCACCTTCTCAACAATTTCTTCAACCAGTTCTGGTCCTTGTAGCTTTCTCTCACCAAATTCATCCTAACATGTTGGTGTTCTACACCATATCCCATAAAGGGCTTCAAATGGAGACATTTGGATGCTTGAGAGAAAAAATATTGTTTTGGGAGAATTCAACCAGTGGAAGATGTTTTTCCCATCCTCCTTCGAATTCCATAGAACATGCTCTGAACATTTCTTCCAGTGTCTAAATATTCCACTCAGATTGGCCATTAGTTTGAGGATGATAGGTCATACTGATGTTCAGTTCAGTACTTAAATTATGTTCGAGACATTTCAATAACATCAAGGTGAATCTAGGATCATGTTCAGGTAGAATACAGAGTGGTACTCCATGAAACATTACCACATATTTTATGTAAATCTGTTCATGTTTATCCAATGAAAATCCCTCTCGAATTGAGATGATGTGAGATATCATAGTATGATGATCCACAACAACCAATATTTCATTTTTTCTTCTATATGTCCTTGGGAGTCCAGTGACAAAGTCCATGGTAATGTTCTCCTACTTCCATGATGGTATGGGTAGGGGTTGCATCATCCCTTTATACTTTTGTCTCTTCGCCTTCACTTGATGACATACTAGGCACTTTGACGCATATTCAGAAATCTTCATTTTCATATTGTCCCACCAAATTTTTTCTCAAAGATCTCAATACATCGTTGTGCTACCAGAATGTATAGAGAAATTAGAGTTATGAGCATCATCCAACAGTTCTCTCTTTATTTTAGGAATTGAGGGAACCCAAAGCCACTTCTTGAATTTCAAAATTCCACCTTCATATGCAATGTCAGACACCTTCCCATCATTTATAGCATTAATTTTATTTTGAAACTACTCATCATCAACCAGATTACTTTTTATCATATCCAGTAAAGATGGTTGGGAACCCATTTGAAAATGTAGTGATGTTCTACCTTCCTTGATAATTCCCATATCCATCTTTACTAAATCCATGAACATTGGATCTCTTTCAACTCTCATTTTTTCAAAATTCCATGGTCCTTTCTACTCAAATCCTCTATTACCTTATTATATTTCCCCAGGTGGTAGTTTATTGTTCAATAATAATCTTTGTATAGCTTAATTTGCCTCCTTTGTCTCATGTTGAGTTTTTCAGAGAGAATATATACTTCAAACTCTTATGATCTTTATATATCACACATTTTTCTCCATAGTGGTAATGTCTCCAAATCATCTGAGCACATATTACCACTTCTAAATCAAGATCATGAGTTTGATAGTTTTTTCGTGAATTTTTATCTTCTTAGATGCATAGGAAATCACTCTGTCATTCTGAATAAGGACCCAACCCATACCTTTCTTTGATGCATCACTATAGATTATAAACACATCATTCATTGATTGTAGGGTTAGGATCAGAGAATTCAATAACCTCATATTAAATAATTCAAATCATTATTCACATTCCATTGTCCATACGAACTTAACCCCTATTCATGTGATCTTGGTCATTGGGTTGGCTAAACGGGCGATGTTCTGAACGAAACGCCGATAATAACCTTGTAAACCAATAAAACTACATACCATAGTTACGTTCATTGGAGTAGGCCATTCTTCCATAGCCTTTTTCTTCACAGGATCTATAGATATTCCATCCTTAGAAAAAATGTGTCCTAGAATGGAAACTGATTGGAGCCATAAATCACACTTTCTAAACTTCCCATAAAAATTATTTCCTTTAAGGGTCTACAGAATAGTGCACAAGTGATTTTCATGATCTTCATGGCTTTTAGAATATACCAGGATATCATCAATAACACCAATAAAAAGTCTTCAACATATTCCTTGAATACACAGTCCATGACATCCGTAGAGACATATGGTGCATTAGTTAGTCCAAAAGGCATTACTGTAAACTCATAATGCCCGTACGTGGTTCGAAATTCAATTTTTGGAATGTATTCTCTCCTGACAAGCAACTGATGATATCCATATCGTAGATCAATCTTCGAAAAATATTGGGATCCATGATGTTGATCAAATAAATCATTAATTCATGGATGAGGATACTTATTCTTTATTGTAATAGCTTTGATTTTTCTAAAATCAATTCACAGCCTCATGGATCCATCTTTATTTTAGACAATGATGACAGGGGCTCCACATAGAGAAATACTAGGTCGAATAAATCCATTATTACTCAATTCCTCTAGTTTATTCTCTAGTTCCACTAACTCCACATTATACATTCTATAAGGAGTCTTTGATATGTGCCTTGAACTATTATTTAAGTCAATGGAAAACTCAATTTCTCACTCTAGAGGATGTCCTGGTAATTCCTTTGGAAAGACATCAATATATTCCTGCACAACAGGTACATCTTCAATTTGAACATTCTTTTCCTCACCCATAGTTATTTCATTCTATTCCACCCCAATAATTGAATTGTTTTGAGCTTCTAGGAGTAGATTTAGATGAGAATCAAATGGAGTATTTTCTCCTCTATTGATAGGGTATTCTACACCATTCTAAAAGATAGTAACTTCCTTCCTCTTGCAATAGATCTTCGCATTATAAATTGATAGCCATTCCATACCGAGAATTATATCATATTCAACCATTAGTATGATGATAAGGTTAGAAACTAAAGCACATTTATGTGTCACGAAGGGGACTAATCGACATGACTTTGTTGCAATGATACATCCATTTTGAGTTTTGACTGATAACTGATTTACTAAATAAAATTTGACATATCTAATTTTCATGGAAAACATGTAAGATATAAATGAATGCGATGATTTAAAATCAAATAAAGTATTGGATAAATTTGAGGAAATAATTCATGTACATACAACCACATCATTACAAACATCTATATCAGCAGTTGTGATCACATATGTGTGTCCATGCTCCCTTTTCCTTTTTTATGGAATGTTTCTTTGACGCTTTGGACAATCAATAGCATAGTGTCCCATCTCCTGAGAGTTACAACATTGAACACAATTAGCCTCCTTCTCCCCCTTACAATCACTAGCAATATGGACTTTCTTACCACATCTATAGCATACTAATTTTCCCTTTAAGCACACACCGGGGTGTTTCCTTCCATAATTATCATAGGGTGGAAGATCAACTCTCCCATTCATCCTTATTTTCATTATTTCCTTTCCCATAGTTTTCAGCAGCCCTCATCTTTTCTTTCATTCCCTAAAAGTTATAAAACATAGAGAATTATTTTTCTATCTTGATAGCACATAAAACTATATCCTCATATGTTGAAAAACTTTGGGATACCAGTTCTTCCTAGAGTAATGGATTTAGGACATCAAATAATAGATCAATTTTACTCCTTGGATTTCGTATGTAGCCCACATCATGTCTTACTATCCTTGTGAAGTTGGATTCATACTTGTTAACATTTTCATCCCCCTTATACCGTAGATTCAAGAATTTTCTCTCTATATCTGCTCACTGCTCATGAGGGAAATATTTTTCTATGAAGATTTTTTAAAAATATCTCGATTCCATCTCTTCTATTTCTTCCTCGTCCTTCGTTTTTTGGATTAATGACCACCACTAATCTACATATCCCGTTAGATGATATACTGCATGAAAAACTTCTCTATTTCATTACATCCTGAAGAAAGAAATATTTTCTTGAGGGAACATATCCACTGCTCAGCTACAAATGGGTTTTTAGTCCCATTGAATGATTGAGGTTGTTGTCGCATAAAGCGATCTAGTATAGCTCCTCCACGTGGTGGATCTGGAGGCTCCAAACGGGTAAGGTTGTTATTCATTACAAGAGTATGTTTTCAAAGTTTAGTTATGCGTTTCTCAGCATTAGTCAGAGCTCCAGAGCAAACATCATTATCATGCATCGGAGGAAAATCCCTATAAGGGACACACGCATTCGTGCGATTGTAATTCCTTCTACTAGGTCCCATTTTTAAATAGTTACATACACTGGATTATGGTATGAATCATAATTTAAAATCTCAATGTAGAAAAATACTAAGCATGAGTAGAAATTCTATGCATATCTATTCTCTTAATCATAAACGTGGAATCTTTTAAAAAAATTTTACATTTAAATCCTTCATAATGGCATGTAAAAAAATGTGAATTATCTTAAACATATCCCCCTGGAGTGCCGTAATAGTTACCGAAGAAATTACTCTTTTCGTATACTAGTATACCCTAGGAAAAAACTGAAACTCATTGTCAGGGCTTTTACTCCTAGGTATATTTGTGCCAGAGCCACCTCTACCTTATCTTATCAAGAAAGGGACGCAGAGCTTGAATGATCCACATAATATATTACATACAAAAATACCAGGACGTTCTTGTATGTTTGTCCTCAAATACTATATTAGTGACTCTTCAATAATATACATTTTCTAAATCTAGTTTCCATGTTTTCTACTAAACTTCCTCTAATACCAACAGTAAGGACCCGACCCTAGTTTCTCGGAGCCGGTGCCTTATTTGATTACGTTGGAATTCATACAAGGAATATGAATCCCAAAGGACCGAGTAGTTTAGTATCATTGGAAACACAATACATACATAAGTTTAATATTTCAACATGAAGATAAATACAACATAAAAAATCCTTAGACATCACCCACAACACCAAGGTTATTTATGGATGACATTCATAATAAACATCTTCATGTCTTGAGAAAATTAATCTAATGAATGGGGTGATCATGAAAACTCAGTAAGAGTAAGAAATACATCGAAATATTATATTAAGATATGAAATATTTCATAATTGAAAACACCTGCCTTTAATAATAAACTTGAACACATTATGGCCGCAATATGAGATGAGTAAATAATTCTGTAAGAAAACATAATCATGGGTATTCAACTAGTCGAATAACCACATGATCATTAAATTAAAATCTTTATAATGATGGAAGTTAATATTCCGGACATTCTGAAACAATTTTTTATTGCCTTGACCAAGACATCTAATGATTAAGGCCTCGGCCAAAATCCATGTCACATTGGGAATAACCTTGGCCAATTCATAGTCTAGTTCTCTCATGAGACCTACCAATGCATCGAGAGGATATAATGGGCCCCATACATCACATAATAATTAGAATTAATTCCTCATATGAGTGGATATAATCATAAATAACATATACATTCATATTCAAACTATCATATGAAATGGAACTATCTTTCCTCAATCATTACACATAAATCAATAACCATTACGAGTAATATGGTGAATGGTTTTAGGATAGATCATCCACAATAGAGTAAGTAATAAACCATTAAATAAAATGTGGTAGATGAATTCATAATTTATTAAACCCAATTATACCATGGGATCAAAAATTGTGTTGAATTAGATGAAGACACTCGTATAAAATTATTAATAAATTCTTTGAGATAAACACACTTTTATTTTGAAAAGAATAGTTATATTAGAAAAATATTTGTACAAAACCATAAGTAAAGTAAGGTAGTATTTTTATAATAAAATGAGTGATTTTATAAAGATAGTGGATTCCAAAAACAAATCATATAGTGCCCTATAAAATAGGTAATAATTTGAGAAATTTCCTTGAATCGGGCTTGTATTTTGGAAACAATTTTGAAAGTTCCTTTTAAAATATGTTACTATCCATAAATAAGGAATGATTAAGGTTTGTAAACATATATATTATTTCTACACATAATATATTAGTAATTCATAATAATACATAATAAATTAATTGATGTAATTAGATAATGAAAGTATCCCGATGGAAAATGGATGTTCTGGTGAAAAACCCCTTACATTAACTCTGAACGTGTTCCTATCTCAACCATAAGCTCCTGGAATATGAAATTATACTTATTAATAACTTATTTATGAATATATTAAACATTTATTTTGTTTTTAATAAATATGGTTAGTTTATTTTTTTCCCGATTTATAAGTTACTTTATCGAATTCCGTTACTTCAGAGTGTTCATTTTCTTTATTTTCATCTTCTGTTCACTTGTTTTTAATTATGTAGAATGGATGTAAATCTAAAGAATTGAAATTAATTATTATTTGTGAACATAAATAGGTTTTATTGGTCATTTATATATCTTTGTTAAATGGAAAGTGGTTGAATTTTCATATATATGTTTAAGGATAATTGTTTCAGTTATTTTGTGGGGTTTGATTACAACGAACTCATTTTTCATTATAACTTAATATCATTTGTACAAAGGGATTAAAGAAACATAATTAGGTTATATTATATATAATAATCTTGTTCAAACATAAAAATAATGGTTTCATGACCATAATTTATAATGATAATAGAAATTAAACGTCCATCGTCCTTGAATGTGTAGAATTGACACATCTCAGATGGTGTTCTTTCTACTAGTATTAATGAACGCAAAGGGAGAGATGATGATAACTTATTACACTATCATGAAATAAATTTAGTACATATAATTTATTGGATTCATCACAAAAATTGGATAATGAGAGGTAATAGAAAAAGAAAACAAATGAACTTGAAATGAAAGACAAAGAATTGAAAAGAGGAATTTACCTCTCGAACCAAACTTTCATGATAGCCTCCTTAAGAGAGGGGATTTGGTCTTTTTATGATACCAAATCATTATTAACGTGGGAGAGGAGGTTGGTAGGGTATTTTGATAGAATTTGGTGAAGGAACAAGGCCTGAGAGGAGTGTAGAGAAGAGGCACTGAGAGGAGGTTTTATAGTGGAGGAGAGAGGGGATTTCTTAATAAAATATTCATTAATTTATTATTTCTCCACAAGACAAGGAAGAGTTAGTATTCCTAGAAAAAGAATATTAATTTTATCATGTCATAATGAACCAATTTGGAATACATTAGCAGAACATCATGCATGACTCTATATTAGCTTATTTATCTTATTTTGAAAATATGTTATTTCACTATTCATAACAAATTCATGTATTTCATAAATATACAAAAACATTACCCCAACCTTTTATCAATGTGTAGAATAAAAAAATTAATTCCATTTCTCCAAGATAATTTTCTAAATAATATTAATTTAATATTTAATTAAAATCATTATTTAGTCAAAACAGGAGTTTTAAACCAATTGTTTACTTAATTGAAATCATAGATATATCATACTTACAATTTAATAATATTTATATAATATCTTAAGTAAGGATACTATTTATTAGTGTATATAACTAATCAGAAGGGTATGTTACTATTCATAAGGGTAGGTTACTATTCATCAAAAATTCAGTTTTTCTTGTTAGACTCTAAATAACTTACTAATCGCAATTTTGTATGTCATATTTTTAAAATTCACATCATAGAAGTTAAAAACTTATGTTATATGGGTCGCATAGCACATAGTAGTTAATTATGTTGTGAATTAATGTGATTATTACATATTTATAAGAAAAATATTTCATTAAAAAATATTAGTTCGTTACACTTACTACTCATTTGAGCTCGCCCCATTCATTGTTTACTTTCAACGGGTGATAGAGATGAGATAATTTTTTGAGTTCTTATGGATTCAGTTTTTAGTTTTGGTTATTTATTGTATATTATAACGTTTTCCAATGTAATATGAGTTTCATCTATGATTCCAGTTTTTCATGACTACTAAACTGACCATTCCATCATTCTTTCATTCCTTCTAACCATGTTAATGTACTTAGTAATGTCGAAGCTCTGATCAAGAGGGGCCAGGGTGTTAAAGATGGTTTCTGAGGAAGTTTACTACTAAACATTTGAACTAGATTAGAAATCATAGATTATGGGACAATGCACCAATGTAGTATTTGAGGTCAAACATACAATAACATACCCGTATTTTGGTAAAGAAAGATTATGTGGATCTTTCAAGAATAAATCAATTTTTGGATATGTCCAGGTTGTGGTGGCTCTGTCAGAGATGTACCTAGGAGTGAATGATTAGAAACGGAGTTTTGGGCATGACGTGGGGTATCCATGTACACGTAAACGGGCCTTGCTACACTCTTGGTTATGACACTCATGGGGGATATTCTTAGGATAAATCATATTTTATTTACAAGACATTATGAAGGATTGAAATGTATATTTTTCCTCATAGAAACCATGTTTATGATATTATATATGCATTGAATTTCAATCTATGTTAGAAACATTTTTATTTTAGATTCATAATCAAATCTATTGTATTACACTATATAGAAATATCACCTAATGGAAGAATGGGGATAAATACTAATAGACAATGTAGAGATTTACCCACTATGAAAGTAAACACATTCAATGTCGGTGCAGATCAGATTATGACCATATTGGGACAAAATACTCAGGTTGTGATGAGTAACCATGATACACATGTGTTGGATCATTTTATGTGAAAAAGTACCCCATATATTAGTGGGACAACTAATCTGATGGTAGCTGAGCAATGGATCATGTCACATGAAAATATATTCATGTCGTTAAGATGCAATGAAAATTTAAAGGTACTACTAGACTTGTATTATCTCAAGGCGGAAACTAATCAATGGTAGTCCTTGATTTAGAATACCACGGAGGAAGAAGAAATATAATATATGGAATGGAGTACTTTTAAGGAAACATTCTTCGAAAAATATTTCCCTCATGAGCAAAAAACTGAAATGAAGAGGAAATTCCATAGCATAACGCAAAGGGAGGAAGATAGTGTTCTAGAGTAGGAGGTTACTTTCACAAGGCTATCCAGGTATGACATAGATTACATGGGTGAATCGGTAGACAAGATTGATCATTTATTTGAAGGTCTTAATCCAATTCTTCTAAAGGCACTGACATCTCAAAAAAATTCATCATATGATGAAATAGAATCAAGTTCCATCAAAACAGAGAAGAAATTTTCTAGAACAAAATTTTTCAATTGAGAACAAGATAAAAAGTAGTACTCTGTTAACAAAGGGAAAGGTTAAGCACCAAAGAAGAACATGTGAATTAGTAAATTATCATTATGTGAGAACTGTGGAATTAATCATCTTGTTAAATGCTTAAATTCCATGAGAGTATACTATAAGGTTGGAGAACAAGGGAATCTATCTAATTAATATAAGGGGAAGAAATAATTTGATGATGTTCAATGATAAAATTGTAGATATGTGGGACAATATGAGAATGAGTGTCCTATGCACTAAGGAAACTTTCCTCATAAAAATACAAGAGGGAAAGTAATAGCTTATGTAATTACAACCACGATGGATTAATTTCCTAATGGTGTGGTTTTAGGTACTTTAATTGTTTCATCAAACGTACCCAACACATTATTTGATTATGGATCATTGCATTCATTTATATCTTAAAAATTTTCCAAGAAAATTAAACATTCCCAATTTGATTTAATATATGAGTTATCTGTAAAAACTCTTAAGTGATGAATCTTTGAAACAATGTCATGTCAACTAGTGCCCCTCATGACACATAAACATGATTTATTTTCTAACCTTATTGTCATAAAAATCTCTAAATTTGATATAATTATTGGTATTAATTGTATTTCAAAAAATGATGTGAACATTTAATGAAATAAAATAGAAGTTACAATTAATAAAAATGGTGTATAATCTCTTATCATTAGAGTTGAAACCCTGCCACCTGATTCATATCTAGATCCACCCCCAGTAGCTCTATTTAAAGTAATACATAGAGAGGATGATAAAAAAATTTCATTGGTCATTATGAGTTTATAATTATTCCTTCTGAACTGACTACTACTCCCTCTTTTTTCATGGATTTAATGAATATAGTTTTCAAGGATTATCTTGATAAAATGAATTTAGTGTTCATCCATGATATAATTTTATACTCAAAAAACTATGAAGACCATATGAGTCACTTGTAGATTATTATGAAAACTCTTAGATGAAAGGAGTTATATGTGACGTTTAGAAAGTGTGAATTATGGATTCATCAGTTTCTTTTCATGTCCATAATGTCTCTATAGATGGAATATTAGTTTATCCTGTGAATAAAATGACAATCTGTGAATGTCCTAGGACACCAATAATAACTGAGGTATATAGTTTTATTGGCATAGTATGTTATTATCAGAATTTTGTTCATAATTTTGCCCGACTCACTAACCTACTAACAAATCTCACACTTAAAGGAGTTAACTTTGTGTGGACAAAAGAATGTACAAAATTATTCATAGAATTGAAATGTTGATTGGACAATGCCTCAATTTTTACACTTTAATCTGGAAGTGATGGATTTGTAATATAAAATGATGCGTCAAAGAATAGACCTGGTTGCACCCATATGCAAAATGATAAAAAAAATTATTATGTATCAAGATAGTTGAAGACTCATGAGAAAAATTATCCAAATCAAGATCTTGAGTTAGCAGCCATAATATTTTCTCTGAAAATATGGAGATATTATCCTTATAGAGAAAGATTTGAGATGTATACAGACCAAAAAATATGGAAATACATTTTCACGCAAAAAGAACCCAACCTGAGAAAAATGGGGTGGCTCGAGTTACTCAAGGATTATAATTGTTCAATACACTATAACCTAGGAATAGAAAATAAGTGGGAAGAAACATTAATCAGGAAAGATCACAGACTCCTGAACCAAATGGGGATTTAATGAAATCCTATATTTATGGATCTATAGAAGACGGATATGGGAATTGGTATTTAAGGGATAAAATCTTTCCTCTTTAAAATGATTGCTAAACAATAATTATTAAAGAAGTAGAAAAGAACTCAATTTGATGATGAGAATTTTCACAAGAAAATTAATGTCGTTAAGAATAAAATATTGGCAGACATCGTGTATGAAGGAGTTATAAAATTTGTGAAAGGGTTGTGTGTTCTATAAGTAATTGAGTTAAAAGGGGATCTATTAGATGATGCCCATATCTCTTATTTCTCTATACCCCGGTGTAGCACAAAAAAGTATAAATATATAAACAAAAAAATTTTGTGGGATAATATTAAGTATGATATTTCTGACTATGTGTCAATGTGTATAATTTTTTAATAAGTGAAGGTAGAGAGACAACATCCTAGAGGAGTGATGAAAACTCTACTTATTCCAATACAGAAGTGGGATAAAAGTATTATGGATTTTGTCACCAGACTACTAATGACTCCTAGAAGGAATGATGCAATATGGGTAATTGTTGATTGTCTTACAAAAGCAGCTCATTTACTTCTTATAAGAGAGGATTAACAACTGGAGTTCTAGGAAATACTTTATATTAAAAAAGTTGTAAGACTTAATGGTGTACCCTTATTGATTGTGCCCGATCGAGATCCCCAGTTTACATAAAAAATCTAGAAATGTCTCTAGAAGGTTCTGAATACTGAGCTTCATATGAGTACTGCATATCACCTTCAAATATAGATATAGTATGAAATGACTATTCAGACTCTGGAAGACATACTGAGATCATTCTCTCTTGACTTACATGGTATGTGGGATCAATACGTTCCATTGGTGGAATTTTATTACAAAAATAGTTTCCATTGTACTATTTAAATGTCTTTATATGAATAATTATATAGAATGATATTTTGAACTCCATCTTACTGGGATGAAGTTGGTGAGAGGAAACTTATAGGCCTAGAACTTACTGAAGAGACCAGGGAAATGGTGAAGAAAATACAATCCCATATTAATGCAGCCAAAAGTAGGCCAAGGATTTATGTTGAAAACCAAAGAAAGGATTTGGAATTACACGTTGGAGATCATCTATTTCTAGAAATATCTCCATGGAAGGGTGTTTTAAGGTTCAGTAAGAAAGGGAAATTGAGCCTCAGGTACATCAGACCATTTGAAATTGTGAAAAAAATCGGAGCTATAGCATACCATTTATCAATGTCTCCATGTCTCTCTAAAGATCATGAGGTGTTCCATGTGTTATTGTTGAATAAATACATGCCAGACCCAATGCATGTACTCAACTATGATGAAATAGAACTGGAACATGATTTGTCATATAATGATGAGCCTATCAGGATTCATGATGCAAGGGAGTAGATATTGACAAATCGAACAACTCACATAGAAAAGGTTATTTGGAGATTCCATAATATAGAGGAATAAATGTGGGAACGTGTGGATGTTATGAAGAAGAACCACCCAGATATTTTTTATTGTCTTTATAATTGAAATAAATTCGAGGAATAAATTTCTGAATGATGGAATAATGTAACACCCAAAACATTTTATGGTACCTTTATTTTAAAAAAATTATATTTATAGCCTATATATCATTAATCATTGATCCAATATGGAAAAAAACATGGGTAATTATTGGGGATAGTCAGAACCAAGCCATTAAATATAAATTTTCCTGCTCTCTGATTTTAATTTTGAAAGTCTGAGATATATGGTTGTGTTCAGGATGATATTTAGAGGCTAATAAAATTAACTTAATTTTCTGTGAATAGTAGCCTATCATTTTGAATCGTAACCTACCCTTATGAATAGTATATACCGTTATGAATATTAATATGTCATTTACGAATGGTATCCAGACCCATGAATGTATAAATAATTTATGAACCTTCAAAATGAAGATGAATATTTTAAGTGTTTATATTTTTTTATTAAATAATGATTTTAATTAAATATTTAATTAATAATAATTATAATATTATTTTAGAAAAATGGATTTTATTTTGGAATTCTAAACCTCAAAAAATAGTTAGGGTGAAATTTTTGTATTTTTCTAAAATACTTGAATTTTTTAAAATATTAAAATACATTAATTTACCGTATAAATAAATTATAATTTAAATAAACTATTTATAGATTCATTAGTGATATGAGAACCCAGATATCTAACTCAAAATCATATATTACTATTCATTGTCATTTAATACTCACGATTTTATTTCATGAGAAAATTAATAAATTAATGATTATGATATTAAGAAAACTCTGCTCCCCTCCACTATATAAACAATCCCTCACCCCTCCTCCTCCCACACAAATAAATATTCAAGAAATTCCTAAATTATGCTCAAATATTTCCTTAACTCTATCCCCACGTAAAATACCTACTTGTATTATCAAAACGCCAAAATTAAAGGCCTTAAAGAGTTTCTCAAAGAGGAGTACTCAAGAGGTGAACCTCTCTTCCTTTTTATTTCAATTCCTTTTACATGTTCCATTATTGTCTTCATTCTTCTCACCTCACCTCATCCGAATTCCATGATAATTAATACACCATACATGACCTATATTTTTTTGTGATAATATAATATTTCATTATAATATCTCCTTTCCCCTCTTTTTATAATATAAATGCAAACACGGTCCACGATGTGTTAGTTTATCACACTAAAGGAAGACGAGTTTTCATTATTCATTACTATCTTCATGATAGAACATGATACCTTTTAAAGGGTTGAACCAAATCATTTTATATGTATTTTATAATTTTTAATGTTCTAGAATCCTTACACATAGATAAAATGGAATATTAATACAAAAAATGTCCATTCTGGACAAAAATGCCAAGCTAAATCCAAGGGTTTATCCTTAACTCGTCGAATGAGTCATCCTCATGGTATATAACCATAATCATTATAATATAATTTATATATATATATATAATTAAATGTATAAGATATATTAATAAATATGGATTTTTATTCACATTATATATGAACTTCCATTCATGAATACAATTAAACGAATCATGATAACCAATTAAGAAAATGTTTCCCAAACAATAAAATTGAATCCATCAAACCCATCGAAAAGGACATTAATTAATATAGTAGGGTTATATCATATCAATTACATGTTAATGGGCTTCTGGATGTATAAATTTATGAATCTAAATTTTATTATTCAGGTCATTAAGAACAATCAAGAACACCTTCATGCATAAGGTAAGAGATTTCTTAACTCAATTTACATTCTTTGAGTTAAACGTCTATTTCATTGGTTACATTTTTTTAAGAATTTTTGTGAATGAACTCTGATTGTTTTATACTATATATTCACATACATTTTTTCATTTTTATTTTTCACAAATAAATATTTCATTTATTTATCCCTAAACTAATGATATACTATTTGTAAGGGATCCTCTCTTCAAATTTGTTCAACAATATCCCCTATATTGTGCTCTTTTTATTTTTAATACATAATTATGGGTTATGATTTCACAGATCCACCATACATCACTTATGATATATAAATAATAGGATACCCAATTATATATCATTAATCCATCACAAGAACTCTCGATACCTTGCTGAAATGTTTGTAAGGGTTTTTCTCATCTCACATTCCATTTTGTGGGATTTTTGTTGTTCGCATCTTATTTCTTATATGTGGTATATCTGTACTACCGTTTGATATATATTTTTATTAATCTCTTTATATTCATGGTATTATGTGATTCATTTCGTGGTTATTAACTTTTGGTCATACGAATCAATTGATTACAACATTGTTACAAGATTATTCTCTATTTTCACATAATTGTGACTTGCTTATTATTGTTCACATACTGTTTCCTTATGGTATTCCAAATGGCCATTTGAGATGCCTTTTCAATCTAAATTATATTATATTTACATTTACATAATATCATATCGTGGATATGATTATTTTCTATGCCATATACCAATTTACATACGATATTTATTTTTAATATTGTTTTGACTCTAGAAATAATGATGAATCTTTATCCACTATTCTATATGGATATAGTAATGGCATATTTCTATTGTGTTGAATATATGTATATAAAATTATTTGGACATTCAGTGGAATGTGGGGTCTTCAACAACCACTTAAGTCATAGATATCTGTCATGAGACAAATCAGTTGGCGAAAAACCCTTCCTGTTTGTTTCCAAAAATCATATGCATTTCTATCCATAGAACTAAACCATTTTTACAGTCTTAATTTATAATTTTCTAGATACATGATGTAAAATTAATTATATTTTTTTTATCAATTATCATTTATTATTATACCTGAGGTTTTCACTATGAAAAAGTCTATTGATGCGATTTCTTTCTCGTGTTATTAATGTCTTGAGTTTTTAATTTATTCACAATCCCATATTGATAATGTAAAATTGTTTACAATTCAGTTATTATTGAATCACGATTCCATATTTTTTAACCGTTAATGAGTGTTTGAGGTCAGCCCTTACATTATTTTCTTTCAATAGTTGATGATGATGAGATAATTTATTGTGTTCTTGTGGATCTAGTTTTTAGTTTTTAATTTTTATTATATTCTGTATCCTTTTCGAATGATATTTTAGTAACATCTAGGTATATATTTTCATTAATACTAATTAATTGATCGTTCCTCTAGGATTTCATTCCTTCTAATGATGCCAATGTTCATAGTAATGCACTGGCGCTGATCTCTAGGGTTCGTGGAATTAAAGAAGGGGGTTTTCTTGATAAAAGTTAAGTCTTATGTGAAAGAAATTAATGTTGTGAGGAAGACGTAGTAAGGGTTGTGCAAAAGATTTGGATCTATAGAATTTTACTATTTCAATGTGGTATTAATCAGGGGAAAATGTGGGACATCAATAGAGCATATGCAAATAGTGAAGTATGTATTCATTTGTGATAATTAAGGGACCTATAAGTCTATAGACAATGAGTGAATATTATGATGAAGCAGGGAGCACACATCAGTTGATAGAGCAGTGAGATTTCAAATTGTGATTGGTTGTAAACCAAGAGGGATTGTGAGTCCACTCTGAACATTGTAAACAGTGGTGCAGTTTTATAAGATTCCGTACAACATCACATCAATGGTGCATTCTCCTTGGATGTACCCTAGTGAGGGTGAAACAAGTAAAATTGATGTGTCATATGCTTTATTTAACAATTATTTATACTTTTAAATGAAAATGATAGAGAGAGTTTTTTTTCTAACAATGTATCAAGCGCAACAAGAGTTGTTGTTTTATTATCCAATACCGTAATTCAACCCCCCACCACCTTCAAGTTATCTAACCTAGTGATCCTCACAACATATATGGAAATAGATATTATAATATGGTTCTATAAAAGTTTTAGAATAAATTTATATATATATATATATACATTTGTTTTGAACGAGTATGATGAGAGTCCAGATACAGGGCATGTTGATTTCATCTCAGTTTTTATTTCTATGACAAACTTGCTTTATTCACCACCCATTCATTTTGTGTGGTGTGTATACTACCCATAGATGTATTCAATGATTATTATTATTTAATTTATGGGTATTGAAATATCCATTTTATGAACATTATTTCATGGAGTTAATGTTTAAAAAGTTACCTAATTAGTTAAATAATTTTGTCTCAATTTTCCATCATTGAGAATCATGGTTAATAATGCACTTAAATTAATTTTTCAAGGTGTATATATATCCATTTTAAATTTTTTTCACTAATGTAAGTCATTTTATGATATTTTAATTTTTATGTAGATTCATTTTCTTACATGTAGTGTCTGATCCCAAGTAACCATGTGGTAAGAATTTATTTGAAACAATTTCATTGAATTTCGTGATTGTTAATGATTATGCTCGTCTAATTTAATATTATGATCTATATAACCCTTTTAACTGTTTTTCCATGTTTAAGGAGAATTCTATTATATTGTATGTGTCTAAGAAGGTTTCTATTCAATATGAACCTAGTAATGGATAATATACCTTACTAATGTAGTAGTGTCTATGTTTCCATGTTTTCAAATGAACTAGATTAGTTTTTTTGGGAGTCTATTGAAATAATTTTTAAGGTAATAAATAAATTTTATGTAATGTTAATGTGTATTAAGGGATGGTTTCGATTGTTGGTTTCTGATTAATGGTTTTTTTTATCCATTGGATGTTGGGATGATAAAACCTTAGTGGGAACCTTAATGACATGTTTGGGATAAGTATAAGGATAAGGATATGTATTTGAAAATGTCCTAGAATTTAGGTAATGCATATAGTGAGAGGTTTAAAATAAATAAATAACAATCTGGTTACTATAAGTGGGTCTAGATCTCTGACATATCTGTATATTGGTAGAAACTCGGCATGATGTTCCAAGCCTGACATTGAATAATCTGGTACACAAAAATAGGCTTTGCACTAGTTTAAATCTCCCTGGGGATATGTGTTGGGTGTTCAAAAAAACATCAAAAATCAATCAAGAATTATTTAAATAGTATTTACTTATTAATAACCAATAAAAACACATGGTTTCATAGATTATTTTTTTCAAAATTTATAATCCCTATATGTGTCTTTTCATGATTATGTGTTTCCTCATTATGATTATTATTTCATTCAATATTCATTTTGTTTTAGTGAATGGTTGGAACCCGAATGCACCACATTAATACTGATATAAATAAATTATTTAATGATCTATCTCTTGAGAGACTTGATGTAAACCGATTTGGAATGAAAAACATCATTGTTATACTCACCCTTTTTTCTCACGCAATGAATCATGCTGGAATTCCAAATCAGAAATGAATGGAACAATATTTTTTGGGTCCTTCATGATTCAATGTTAACCATCATTCAAAGGGGCTTCTGATCCACTTGTTTCTAAACAACATATCAGTACTTATCAAAATATATTCTATGTTATTTAGTGATTGGATCATGAAATATCTATTTTTGAAGACCATCAGTTAGAAGGTAAAGAAAAATAATGGTGGGATCTAATCAATAATATGAGGTAGAAATATGAAATTGAATCCATGGGTTGGGATGAGTCAATGAACTTATTTTTCAATATTTAATTTCCTGATAATTTGTATTCCAATAGTTATAAATAGATTCATGAGTTTATAAAGTGGGATAATGGAACTGTTGGTAGTTATGAGTATAATTTCATGTGCAATGCATGCTACTCTTCAAGAATTATCATCCAAAAAAATGTAAAGTTGATTGGTTCTTATGTGGCAAAATAGAAGTCTCATAATTTCTTTTTCAATAAATTAATTTTGTAGGTATTATGATATTGTTCATTTTTAAATCATGTTTGCAATGGAGGTTGGAGTAATGTATAAACCTCATTTTTTTGACATGAAAAAGAAGATGGAGTACAAAAGAAACACTAAAAACCATTGATAAATGAATATAATTTTTCATTCATTATAAAAATATGTGATGAATCATGATAGAATTTATGTTATGTGTATTATTAAATATTTTATTCCTAGAAGCGAAAGTATCCAAGAAATTAAATATAAAAATGATGGAAAAAGGTTAGCTCAAAATTTCAATGGAGTGAAATCTGCACAATATAAAACTCTCAGAATTCAGTTCTACATGTTAAAAGAAGATGATAATTATTCTATCAACTTCCCAAACTCATATGATGGTGATGATTACCGATTATAGATACCTTATATGTCATGGGATAACGTGAAATCTCAAGAAATCGCAATTTCTGATGAGGGGTGTCATTACGACATGATGGAAGGTACACGTACCACCCACTCTAGAAATTATAATGTCATATTTATCTTTATATATACCCACTCATTAATATCTAATTAATTTTATAAGGGTTATAAGATTCCACAAAAATAATTAAATGTTGTTGTACCAGAGGAATCACGTAATTTTATGATGATTTCACCTAATGTTTATGATTCTTCTCTAGTTGATGATTGCTGAAATGTGATTCCTAAAAATCATAACATTCATTCATTGGTGGAATTTATGTGTCATATTAGTCATTTATTGGTATTGTCTACATAAATCCCACGTCAATTATCAATGAAGGGAATTTATATCTTATATTTCAAACCCTCTGATGATCATCCGTCAATGAGACAATATGAATGAACTTCCTATTCATATTACATTCAGTGTATGGATCTTAATAATCATTCAAAATGGTTGTTTATACAAAATGGTTGAGGGGAAATGATATTGATGATATTATTTCTATTCAGTATTTTATGGATATATTTCTCTGAGAGTTTCCTCGGCCTACACAAAAACATGATGTTGAGTTCTCAATAGAACTCATACCTGGTTCCACAAAAATTTCAAGTACTTTTTATAAAATTGAACTGATTGTGTTTAATTAATTGGTAAATCATCTACTAAAAAATCTTGATAATGGATTAATTCAACCAAATGTGTCTCATTTGGGTGTAACTATTATTTTTATGAAATATTAATATGGATCAAAGTGTCTATACATTGATTATTGGGATTTGAACAAAATGTCAATCAAGAGGAAGCATCCTCTTCCCCATATTGATGACTTGTTTGATCAACTTCATGAAGCTCAATTTTTTCAATGATTTACCTTAATTCTAAATATCATCAATTTAGGGTTAATGAATATGATATTACAAAGGCAACATTATTTATATTGTATCGACACTATGAATATATTGTTATTCCTTTTGGAATTTCTAATGTCCCAACTATCATGATGGATTTAATGACAATAGTATTTAGAGATTCCCATGATTAGTTTTTTGTAGTCTTTATTGGTGATGTTCTTATCTATTAAAATAGTATGTAAGACCATGAATATCACTTTATAATTGTACTAAATACACTATAATATGAGAAAATGTATGAAAAATTTTCAATGTGTGAATTTTTCCTGCAAAAGTTTTCATTTTTGGGTCACCTAATCTCAAGATATAATATAACCAAAAATCCATCAATGATAGGGGCTATTGAATGATGGCCTAGATCAACTCTAGTGACTGAGATTCATAGTTTTCTTGGTTTATTTGGATAATTTCGATGGTTTTGGGAGATTTTATCATGAATATCTAATCCTCTGACCATGTTATCTCAAAAGGGAGTCATGTTACTCTTGAAAGATGCATGTGAGAAAAATTTCATGGAACTGATGAGAAGGATTGTCATTTAACTTATGCATGAATTACGCTATAGTGGATAACCGTTTATAATCATTAGAGATTGTGAAATCCCAACTCATGATCTAGTGCAAGGTTCCTTGAGACGGTTGGCCACATGACCTCAATCGCTCCTCCCTGTATTCAAGAGGGTGTCGACTAGTAGCGAGGGTCTGGTAAGTCAGTAATGGGGAGACTATATCCTTTATTATCAGAATAAAACAAAAGTGAATGAAAATAATGATAACCAATTATGTAAGCGTATAAATGTACATAACAATACCATGACATCTGATTGTCAAAACTAGAAAAGAAAATACTCAGCTGAAAGGTGAAACATCCTATGACAATGCATGTTCCATGTGAACACAATGTATCTCCAAGTAAAGACAAAAAATCTCCATAAAAATTCCTAAACATCCTCTGATTCCAACTCCCATGATTTAATCCCAAACAAAAACATATCCTATGGCGTTTCCCTTATCCTGTCCTCCAATAACAATGTGCACTAAGGAGACGATCAGGTGGACCGTATAGGGTTTGAATACAACTGAGTATGCCTCCACAAACGGTGTCTAAAATGAGTCTAGTCAAAATTTATTGAATACATATTTATGATAAAATATATAAAATTCATAATTTAAATAGTTAACACATTGTCTTTTAAACTATATTCAACACATTAAGCTATGTTCAAATGATGTTTCCCATTTGAATCATCATTTATTATCATTAATCATATAGGGTAGGTCTTCATGCCAGGCACCCCAATTATTTGTTGAAATATCATTCATTATTATGATTAATAATTTTTTGTAGGTCATCATTCCAAGATTTAAAAATATTGTAAGTGTAGGTTGTCATGCCTATCACTCCAATATTCATTCGGTGTAGGTCGTCATGCCTATCACCCCATAATCTCAATCTTGGATAACTATTGGGGTGGATATCCATGTCCAAGTCCCAAAATATAATCGTTCTAGATTGAAATTCATATAACCACAAAATCTATTTCATTTAATCATTCATTAAGTCATAATAATTTTCCACATTAATCATTTACTAATCAAACAATTAGTTAAACATTTTAAATGACATTGTTTATTCAATAATGATCTATGCATTCAACCCATTAATTAATTCATCAATTAAATAATCAATCAACACATATATATTTCCATAAATAATTCATTATAATTAATTATACAAATCAAAACCCAACAAGTTATAATTAATTTCTACAATTAAATATTATTGATCACCACATAGAACAAAATTAGTTCTCAAAATTATTCATGTAACATAGAAAAATACTGCTCCATAATTAATTCCCCCAAATTATTTAACTTATGTTAATAAAATATGATTTTGAATTATAGTATCTCAAATAAAAAACAAATCTCCAAAATATCTCTTTGGGTAACCCCCATCGTTTGTTATATGATTCAATTACAAATTAATCACCATGGAAAACTCTATACAAATTAACATTCCTAATTACAACAATTTAGGAAATCAATCATCATGGAAAACTAGCGAAACATAAACTCACATTCATGTATAATAAATCATGACTTAGGGAGTTAAAATTAGACCACATACCTTAGTTTCGTAACAGATGTTAGATAAACATAATTCCCAGATATTTGAGGGTCACAATGTCATCGATCAAGCTCGAGATCTAAATATCTAAATCCAAATTTATGATGAAAGGCATCATGAATTTTCAAAAAAATATCTACATCTACAATCATATATCTAGATATCAATCCATACATTTATATCCAAGAATATGTTATAGATATTCCATTAAAATCCCATGGAAAATAGAGGAAAGAACTTCAGAAGCAATGAGATGAAATCAACTTATTGAGAGGATAGTGAATCTTAAAACAAAGCTTCCAGTCTCAAAGAAAAGTGTTCTTATCAACATGGAATCCTTTTTTAAGGCTTTGGGAACACCTTGAATTTTTCAAGACTGATCCAAGGTCAAAATATGGGTTTCCCAAGGGGTTGGGGAGGTTCTATAATGGAACATCAGATAATAAAATCTTTGTGAATAGTTTCCTAGGCTATGGCACACAGTAAGGTAAATCGTGTTCCAACTATGCGTACCCCACTATCTTGTTTTTTATCATTGAAATAGTATGGTCAAATGGTTTTCCAGATCATGTGCAACCCATGTGGACCTCTCTATCCAGTTTCACATGCTTGGCTTGGTTTGGTCGCACAGTTTTTCAAACAGTGTGCAAAATGGGAAATGGTAAAATTTTCTTAGTGTTTCATAATAGATCACCCAGATACACCCCAAGCCACTAATAATACTTTAAGGTACATAAATGTTTTAAAAAATACATAAATATTTTCCCAAGATGAATTTTTAAAAGGAAGTGATCTTACAATCTCCCCACCCTATAACAACACATCCACAAGTTTCACTCCCAAATATCTCTGAGATTATGAGCCAAAAAGATTGGGCAATTGAGCCCTCAGGTCTGCTTCTCATTCCCATGTTTCCCCTTGAACACATCCATGCATCCATAAGACATGAAATATCATCAGGTACATTCCCCATAACACTTTATCACTATGATCCAACACACATATTAGATGCTCCTCAAAGGACGCATCAGTCACGTGGTCAAACTCATTCACAGAAATCCTTGATATGGGTTGGGTTGATACTGACGTAGTTTCGAAACATGGAATGAATTATGCATCTCACTGAATTTTTGTGGATGTGTCAATTGGTATACAACCAACCTGATTCCCTCTAGCACCAAAAAATGACCAACATACATAGGCATTAACTTATCGTGCCTCCATATCCTGTGGTGACCCAATCTAGGTGACACCTGAAGGAATTCATGATCACCCTCCGTAAACTCTTGGGGTCATCTCTTTTTATAAGGATATGACTTATGCCTACTCTAAGCCATATCCATACACTTTCGAATAAATTTCACCTACATTGATGAATCTCGAACGAGAATAGTTCCTAACAACTCTGACACACCCTCCTCTAACCAAAATCGTGGTAATCTACAAGGTCTACCATAAAGTTACATATATGGTGTAATCTATATAGCTTCCTAATAAATATTTTTTTATGAAAAATCCAGAAAATCCAAGTACTTTTCCCATGAACCACCAAAATCAAGCACACATGCCCAAAAAAATCTTCTAACACCAGTATGGTATGCTCTTACTACAAATATATATGTGGTTGGTAGGCCATACTTAACAAAACCTAGGAACCATGTTCCTTCTATAATCCATACAAGAAGCATGAAGTAAAGAGAGAATTGTGAGTATGTCACGCCACTTCTATTCTGGGATTGGTAACAGGTACAATTGGCTTCAATGTTATTGATGCTCTCAAATTGGCCTTTGATCTCGTTAGCCACAAGAATTTCCACTAGTGAATTTTTTATCTTCCACTCTTCAAATGACTCATGTATCAACTGAGTCTGTGTTTTTCTTCTCAAGTTATAATCCACACTATTCCCCTTCTTGGGTGTATATTCAAGTTCAAAATCAAAGGACAGCATATACTATGCCTATCTTCACTACTGAATATTCAGGTCATGATATAAAAATATGTACTTCAAGCTTTTTTGATCTATAAAAACTGCAAAAATTTAATCCAAATGGTAGTTTCTCCAACCCATAAGATCATAAACCACAACTACCAACTCGAGTTCAGGGGTAGGGTAATTCAATTCATGTGTCCTAAACTTCTGAGACACATGAAAAATGACTCAATACCCTTGCATCAACACGGATTTCAGCATGGCCCAGAAGAATCCCATAACACCATGTACTCCTCATCTGACTCAAGTAAGATCAATGTTGGTGCTAATGTGAAGCGCTTCTTCAACACCTAGAGACCTTCTCGCATGCTTCAATCCCAAATATTTTTATCCCATTATTTTAAAAACCTGTAAGTGGTGCTAACATTTAGGAATTTTCATCGATAAACCTCTCCTAATAAAAAGATAATCCCAAAAATCATTGAATATCAAAATAATTCTTGGGTTTTCCCCAAGAAATCACTGCCTACACTTTTTCTGGTGCCATTTCCATAGCTTCTTCTTGGATGTGGTGCAAAAAAAGGTGTACCCTGTCAATGAAAAATTGACATTTAGATAGCTTGGCGTATAGAGGATTCTCTATTAGTGTACCCAAGATGTTGTAATGATGTTGATCACGATTATCATGAGTATTAGAGTTCACAAATATGTCATCCAAAAACACCACTAAAAATGTTCTACTATAGTTAAAAGATCATGTTCATCAAGGATGTAAACAATATTCGATCATTTTTCAACCCTAATGGGATCACGAAATACTCATAAAGGCCATAACTGCTTCTGAAAGCAGTTCATGCTGTATCAAAAGTCCTAACTCTTACCGGATGATAAGCTAATTTCATATTGATATTTGAGAACAAATATGTATACTTCAGCTGATCAAATAGATCATCAATACACAGAAGAGTATATCGGATCATCACATTCATTTTATTCAAATTCTGGTAGTCGAAACCCAAGCATAAAATCACATCGCCATTCTTTTCAAAAAAAAGGTGATGCCCATGTTCTTTTACTTGGATGGATAAACCCTTTATCCTCAAACTCTTCCAATTACCTTTGGATCTCTTGAAGCTGAGTCGGTGAAATTTTTCAAGGTAATATAGATAACGTCTCAGCTCCCGAAACATTCTCAATACTTAATTCCATATCACTTTCAGGTAGCATCCCTGGAAATTTCTTAGGAAATAAATAATGAAATAGTTCTTCTACTAGTGGATGTATGTCTTTCCTACCTCTCCCATCATCCAAAAAAAGACTAGTTACGTGTCTGTTGATCTCTCCTAGTCGCATATAATTGGACCATCATTGCCTTCATGGATATTCCATTCTCCACAAATAACATATTGGTCATCCTTAGGGGATAAAAAGGCCACTCTCATGTGGTAACATTCTATGTGGGCTCATTCCAATCCATACCCATAATCAGGCTGATGCCCATTATATCAAGGAAATAGATATCCAAAAGATAACTGTACTCATTTATCTCTTAGAGGACATCCCTTGAATAAATAGATTTCCCTAGTCCTAGCTCCCAATAGTGTATCGATATTCATTATCCCGGTTAGACTCCACCCCCAGGATCAATCCAAAATCATGGTTTTCAGATATACTTGAATGAGAGGCTCCAGTATCAGACATTAATTTAGCTAACATAGAAGAAAATATAATAGAACCTCTAACTGTCAATGGACTAGCCTCACACTCCAAAATTTTATATTGCACTGCTTGTAAGAATCCTTCCCATTTTCTATGTGGTGTTGTCTAACTCCTACGAGTAGCACCACTCTGATAGTACGGGTTCACATACCTTGAATCACCATTCCCATTTCCTCTAAATCATATTCATGTATAACACCAACTGAGAGACCTATATGGTGTAGAAGAGGCCCTTCACACACTATGACTCTGTACAGCTACACCCTCCACACTAGCCTACTGTTTCTTTTTACAAAACATCTACAGATGTCCAATAATGCCAGAAAACCATAACTCCACTAGTGGTCATGGACAATGTGTACAATAGTGTCCCTGACAACCACAATAGTGGAAGAGAACATGAGAAATATCTGGTTTAACTATTACTTCTCACTATACACCATTCTATCCACTGTCCTGCCTAAGATTCTCATAATAGTGCTTCTTGCACTCAGAAGGCACACACTATGGTCATCCAGCTACTTGTCTGATATAGGAATCCCTCTTTTGACCCCCTTTGAATTGAGAGCCTAATTAATCACATTTGTGAATTTCTTCAACCAAATGATATTCTCCTAGTAAATAATTTCCCACTTAATTCCATCATGAAATCATTTTTCCATAGAAGCCTCATCTACTGCAAAATGTAGTTCCAAACTCTATAATTATAGGAAACGTCCAACATTTTCCATTATGGACATGCTTCCTTATATCAGATGTATAAATTCTGAAGCATTTTCTTGTCTCAGTGTGTCTGGGTAGAAGTTCCCTTTAAACATATCTAAAATGGACTTCTATAACATCTCATCAATTGATCCAGATCTTACCTGAATGTCCCATAAGCACTTCACTAAAACTCGCATCATATTAGAAGAGAAATTGACCCTCCTCGAGCATGAGTCTCCTAATGGAAATTTATGATCTCTATGGATCCAATCCAGAATTCATCTTCCTCTGGTCTCACCTCAACAGTAAAAGTTGGAGGGTGCACCAGCTAAAAACATTTTTCAACTCAAACATGATTTTATAAACTATCCCAGGATCTCTCTCCATGAATTTCATGAAACAAGAAAATTTTTCTCAGAACTTTTCTCCATATTCCTCACCTTGCATAAATTGTGCCTCATGCTCCCTTCCTGGATGTTCATTCTGGGCCATACAACTCATTCCCTCCCCCAACAAGTGCCTATAAGGATTATCTCTAAAAATAGAAACTTACATCTTAGGTCTCATAACACTACCCTATAACATTTATGTAAGAGGATAAACTACCTCAACATGTTTCAATATTTCCCTTTCCCCTTTTTCTCGATACACGATGAACACTAAGGCCTTATCACTACTCATAACCATCCTACTCCTACATCGTTCTTAACAAGGGTATAATAAATCTCATTAATTAATCACATTATATAAAATTAATTAATACAACAATAAATTAATTTCTCATACTAATTTCATAAAAAATGATTCTAATTAGAAACCATTTTATTCTCATTTTTCACCATTGTTTCACTATCACATCATGAAAAAATAGTTCAAGTTAGACAACATTCCTATAACCCAATTCACTATGAGGGTCTATAATAATCTATGTCACAACATGCTTGAGTGCTTGGAATGATGCATGAAGACTCAATTATCATGCCACATTAGGTAATGAATCAAAATTCAACAATTTTTAAAACAAATATCATATCACACCATAAGTGTGCCACCCATGGTGAAATAATATCCCACCATAACAACACACATCAATAACAATAATCCCACCCTGAGTACTCATATTTTATACTATACATGTGATTACAACTCCCATGCATGATATCATTCCCAAACCCTGAATATTATTAGTTACCAAACTACATTTCCCTCAAATAGTATGAAAAAATAAGAAGAAATAAAAACCACTTATGATACAACATCGTGATGTCCTGACCCCGGAACAACTGAATTGTGCGCTGATCTGGTTTGCCACATGCCATCAAACGTGCCTTCCCGTATGCAAGATGGTGCCGACTAGCAGCGGGGTATGGTAATTTAGTATTGGGGATATTATACCCACTATTATTGGAATTAAACAGTTGTAGAAGAAAATGAAAAAAAAAACAAGTATAGAAGTGTATAAATAACCATAACAATACCATGAAATATGATAGTAAAAACCATAAAATACAATACTCAAATGAATGGTGAAACATGATATGACAATGAAACTGGCAAGTGACTAAAATGCAACACAAATTATAGACACAAAGACTCTATAATGGGTCCTAAATAGCATCTGGTTTCCTCTCCTATACTCCAATACCAGACACCAACCTATCCCAAGGCCTTGCCATTATCCTATCATGCAACAACAGATTCATCTCAGGGCCCAATCAGGCAGCCGAATAGGGTTTGAGTACAACTCAGTAGGCCACCAGAAAAGGTGTCTAAAATTAATTTAGTCAAAATATAGTGCATCCAGATTTATGAATATATAGATATATTGCATAATTTAAACAGATATCACATTGTTATTTTATCAGTAATCAACACATTAAGCCATGTTCAAATCATGATTCCCATTTGAATCGTCAATTATTATCATTAATCATCCGGTGTAGGTCATCATGCCTTGAACCCAAATTGTTAGTTGAAGCATCATTAATTATTATCATAAATAATTTGATGTAGGAATTAATTCCTAGAACAAAAAATCTCATTGACTGTAGGTCTTCATGCATAACACTTCAATTCTTATTTGATGTAGGTCGTCATACTTATCACCCTATAATCTCATGATTGGAAATCTATTGGGGCGGAAAGCCATATACACGTCCCTACTTCTAATCGGTCTAGGATTATATGCCTATCACCACAAAATCTCATATGTTGAATCATTCATTATGTTGTAAGAGTTTTCTACATTATTCATTTAAAAATCCAACAATAACTTAATCATTTCAAAGGCCATTTTTGAATACAAAAATTAATTAATTATTTAACCTACTAATAAATTCAACTATTAATTAATAAATCAAGACATCTATAGTTCCATAAATAATTATAGAAAATTAATTATCAAAATCATAAACCAACATGACATAAATAATTATCACAATTAATTATCTTATATCAAAACACGGAACATAATTAATTATCTTACATAGTCAAAGATAGTTCTATAATTAATTCCACCAAATAATTTATATTACCAAAATAAAATCAACTTTTTAATTAAAATATCAAAAGTATAAAAATAAATTCTTCATATGATCTATTTCGGAATCCCCCATTTTTTGTTCTATGATTCAATGACTAATTAATCACCAAGGAAAACTCAATTCAAATTATCATTCCTAGTTACTCAAATTTAGAAAATCAATCATCATGGGAAATATAGTTAACATAATACCAAATTAAAATATCATAAACTATGATTATGAGAGTTCGATTTAGACCACCTACATTAGTTTCTTGATAGAAGTTCACCCAATGGAAACCCACAAAATTCGAGTGGCACAAAGCCGTTGATGATGCTTTAGATATAAATCCGTAAAACAAAATTTAAGATCAAAAGAGTCATGATCATGAAAAAATATATCTATATCCAAAATCCTAGATATAGATATCAATACATAGGTATAGATCCAAGAAAACGTTGGACATATTCCACGAAATGATCATGGAACGATAGAGGAAATAACGTGTGAAGAAACTATATGAAATCCACTTACTAAGAGGAGATATGATATTTAATCCTCACATTTGATCTCAAACAACGGTGTTCAGATTGACTTGGAATCCCTCCATAAGGTTTTGGGAACACCTATAATTTTTCCAGCCTAAGGCAATTGAGAATATGGGAGTCTCGGCGGGTTAGGGAGGGTTTAAAAAGGAATTTAAGATATTAAAATCCATGTTCATGGTTTCCTAGTATGTGGTGCATAATTAAGAAAATATTGCTCCAACTATGAGGATCCCTCTATCCAGTTTTTCTTGATTTTAACAATTTGGTTCCTCAATTTTTTAAACCATGCACAAAACCATGTGGACCTCTCTACCTTGTTTCGCACATTGGGCATAGTTTTGTCACAAGATTTATCAAACTATGTGCAAATCATTCACAACCATATGTCCTTTGTTTTTCATTAAAATTTATCCCAAACTCACCCCAATCCACTAATACAAGTTAAAGGAATATAAAAGATAAAAAAAGTAAATGAAAAAGTGTCTTAGGTGACTCTTGAAAAGGTCAAGATCTTACAACAATGCATTGAAGAAGTGATTGGAATGTGTTATTATAAAAAACATCAGGGTTATCTCTAATGACTTGTAGAAACATAATATTCATGAGAAAAATTACCCAACAAAATAATGGGTGATAGTATCAGTAATTTTTTCATTACATATATGGAGGAATTATATTTATGGAGAGAAGTGTGATATATATATTATTCATAAATGTCTAAATTATATATTCACACAGAAGGAGATGAATATGGACTAGAGATTATGGTTATAGTTTACAAATGATTATGAATACTCAATACATTACTATCAAGGGAAGGAGAACACGGTGAATGATCCTTTGAGTCAGAAGGATCATGTTATCTTATCCTTGATAATGATAACAAAATATTCAATATTTTGTATTTTAAAATTTTGGATATAGAAGTCTTGAATTAAGGGGAAAATATTATCTTTATCAAATAAATTTTTAACCTTCTATCCATGTTATGAATAAGGACGAGTATTAGAATGATGGAGAGCTACAAAAGAATGTCAAAAATATTCCTGAGTTTAACCTTGATCGTAATGGGATGATAAGGTTTAGGAACTGTGTATGTATTCCTTCCATACCAGATATGATGACGAAGACATTATATGAATATCTATTTTAACCATTTTATATTCATCTTATATATATGAAGATTTATAGGGACATGAATGAACACATATGGTGTGATGGAATGAAGTGGGATATCTTAGTGATTTTATAATAGTTCTTAGAATAAAAAAATGTTAATGTCAAAAAAAATGTTTATAAGGATATTGAATCTATTACCCATACTAGAATGAAAATGGGGGAGCATCACTATGGATTTTGTAATTGGAATACCCAAAACCCCTATCAAGTTATAATCCTATATGGTATTATGTTGATCTAATTACTATTTTATCACACTTCATCGCAATCATAGAAGATTTCACTATGATCCAATTTCTACGATATACATTAAGGAAGAGGTAAAGATTCATGGAGTCTCACATTGTATTATATATGTTCAGGATATGATGTTTAACTCAATGTTATAATGAAAACATAATAAAGAATTTGATACAGAATTTATTTTCATGACTTTTTATCATCCTTAGATGGATGGTCAGTCTGAAATAACAATTCAAATCATAGAAGATATGTTAATATATTTTTCTTGTTATTTTAAAGGTAATTTGGATCAACATATTCCCTTAGTTGAGTTTTATTACAGTAATAAATTTCACTCATGAAATAAGTTAGCACCATATGAATCCCTATATGATTATAAATGTAGATAACCAATGTGTTGGGATGAGGAGGGAGAAATAATGCTATTGTGTTGTATGTTTGTAGAAAAGATTTTTGAGAATGTTATAACCATTCAACAATATATCCCTCCAACTCAATGATGGTAGAAAAGTTATGATGATAACCACTGATGAGACCTAGAATTTTAATATGGCGAAAACATGTATCTACAAATCACACCCTGAAAGAATGTTATGATATTCAGGAATAAATGGAATCTAATCCCTATAAATATCAGATCCTTTGAGAATATTAAACTAATTAGGGTGGTAGCCCATTTCATAGAACTTCCACGAAATATATAAAATGATGATGATGTTTTCCATGAATCTCTCCTAAGTATATACATAGCTAAAACATCACATGTGTTTATCTTAGAGGTCATACCATTGGAGAATGATCTTTCGTACAAAGAACTACCAGTTGAAATTCTAGACCGATCCAAGAATGTTCTGTGCAAAAATACTACTCATATGGCCAATGTTTTATGAAGAAATAACTAGTTATAATAAACTATAGGGAAATTAAAGGAAATGATGATAAAAAATTATCTGCACTTGTTTTAACTCATGTGATGTATTTCGATGTGAAATTTTATTTTTATGGGGGTAGAATGTAACACCACAAGTTTTTGAGGACCTTTTTACTCAAATAAATTAAATTTCCATTTAATTATTGTAATAAACTATTTTAAAAATTGCATTAACATGATACTTACTTGGCATATGTTACACAATACCAACTCAACATATGATACATAAAACATCGAATCAGGGTACGTCACACACAACACTGATGTTTCTACAAAACACCATTTTATTATTACAATTATTTAAATGAGATAGTTATTACATAAACATTAGACATATTTATATAAATAGTAATAAATACTATAAAAATAAATTTTATAATTGTTTTAAATAAATAAAACATTTCTATAATTGATGTTATGATTTTTAGTAAAGTCATTATATGTTAAAAAATATAAATTTATTGAATGAAGTTATTTTAATGTACTTATCTGAAAATTAATATAATTAATATTATGAACAAATAGAAAAAAAAATTGAAAAAAAATCAATTTTTTTTTATTTCTTAAATATCTTAGGGATAATTTATTGTATTTTTTTTAAAACATCATTTTTAGATGAATAGAGAAAACTACATGATTTTAATTCAAAATAGTACTTCAATATATTTTATTTATATGGTTAAATTATATTTTTATTTTGTTTAAAATTTCAATATGATTATATTTTTTCAACTAATATAATTTATCTAATTGGAAGCAATTTAACATAAAAAATTTTTTTAAAAAAAAAAAAATTATTGATCAATTTTACATTAAATCCCGTATTATCAACCGGACTAGGGATAAATTTTAAATTTATTTATGCCACATATGAGATTAGAATTTATAAAATTTTATTTCATATATATTATCATAATAATTTTTAATTTTTAATATGATTAAATTATTTTTTTTACCAAAATGAATAGAGAATGTTAAAAAAATCAACAAGATCTGTTAAGGTTATATTAAGCTTATCTAAGGACTAAACTATAAATTAAAGTCACAAAATGTCTTAAAAACATGGGAAAACCATTTTTTTCACCATGATTCGCCCATGAACCTTCTATTATTGATTCTAGATGCTTTGGTATGATTTTCAGGAAAAAATGTGGGCATAGCTAAATTGTTTTCAAAAATACCATGTCAGTCTATTCCCTACAGAATAAAAGTTCATTATCACTCTCTCTTCTTCACAACTCTAAAACCACTTATGTTACAATAATATCCAAGAAATACACTTTCAAAATCCCTAAATTCCCCATTGAAACATCCATTTTTTATAAATAGTCCCAAGGAATACTTTTGGAACAAATCGAAAGAAGTAACCCAATTTTATAGGTAATGTCTTCTATCAAGCTCATTTATGTTATTTTCCATATCCACCCATCCACTCTATTTATTAAATTATATAATGAAAAAACTAGTATCCATAATACACATGGATTATTTATTCTAGGGGTTAAACCTAACCATACACACTCCTCCATCAAAAGTGTAATAAACATACTTTTTACTTGAAAAATAAACCAGCACTTCACTTAATGGCGATTTTTTATTTATCCATTACCACCTCTAATGGTCGATATTTTAAAATAACTATATTTATATATGTTATATATTGTAATTTTTTATTTAATATTATTTATTAATTTTACAAGACCTATCGTTTTTACATTCCATTTAGTGTAAATTGGATAATTTTGGTTGTGGAAATATGGACTACCACCCCATCGAATCGATGTGATTAATTCACACACAACATGGAATGTATTAAGGATGGTTTTCGTGAAATTATATGATATAAATAACAATATAATTTTATTTTAATTTTATTATATACATATATTCATATTGGTCATTTTTTCTATTATTTTAATACGTCGTTAATAATGGAAACAACGTTCCTACACATGTATGGATTACAGAATCCATGATCGATGTACTCAATTTAATAATTATATATTATATAGACTATTATGATAAAAATTATAGTTAATATAAATGATATTTATATCTTGGTTTACATTCATGAATCATAACAGATTTATAACATACCTATATATAACATATAATGACACGTGTGAAGAACACAGTGAATATTACCCGAAGTGAAACTCTAACAAAGGATTGTTATAAAGAGGATAATGTAAGGTCATAAACAAAAAAGAATATATTTTTTTATATAATAATATATTTATTTAAATTATTTATAATAAATTTATATTTTTTATATAGGTGTTTTGAATGAGTCTAGCGGGAGTCAAGATACAATGTAAAGTTATTTTATCTCACTTTTTATTTCATGAGATAAATAATTTAATCACCACCCATTCCTTTTTTAGTATGTATACTGAACAGGGATGTATTAAATGATTCAAATAATTGAATTTATGTGTATTAACATAGATATTTTATAATTTTTCTTTCATGGGGTTTAAGATTCAAAATTTAACTAATCTATAAAATTATTTTGTATTAATTTTCCTTATTTGAGACTCATATTTTGTTACAAATATTAAATTTTTGAGGTGTTTATACTTCCATTTTAAATATTATAAAATGAATATAATTAAAATCATTATTATTTAAGCTTCATTTAAATTTTTTTACATTGAGAGTTTGATCCCATTTTACCATTTGGTAAGAATTTTTTGAAACAATCACATCCCTTTTTGATATTTTTGATGATTATACTTCATTGATTGAAATCGTATGATCCATATCACACTAACATTAATAAATTTTATTCTCCTCTTGTAAATAACGATATAATCATGTATTTGTACCATTTATACTATTTGGTACTTACAATAATCTCTTTAGGTAAAATATGACAGTCTCTCTATTGGGTCATAAATCTGTTGTATTCAAAATCCATGTTTTCCAAAATAAATTCAAAATAAACATGAATCTCATTTTCATGGAAAAATGAATTTAAAAATATTTTATGATTTCAATGATATGTTATAATATTTCAAATCTATTTTCAGATAAAAAAAATTTCATGATATTTTGTGTATTAAAAATAATTTTTTATAAAATAAATTATATTTTCATTTATAAATGTTTTTAAAATAACTCTCAAAAATATTTCTCATATATGATAATATCCATTCATGTTACACATGACATTATGGTAAAATTAATTAGTGTTTGCATTCATATTGTAACATTGAATAAATTATGTTTTGATGATAGACTGTTTATGAAACCCATTTCTCTTTCATGGGTTATATGATTTTCAGACTCACTTCTTTTCATATGTTATGTTTAGGATGAAATTATTATGTAACCTATCACTTTACATAGGTTATGATATGAGTAAATGTTTATAATTCAGAATTAATTTCATGGGTTATAATATGGTTATTTATGATCTTGTGGCACATGTATGTCTGATTTCACTATAAGATGGGTGAGACCTATATCTTCTTCCCGTGAAGTGGATAAAGGTTTATATCTCATAACATAGAAATAAATAGTATAACAAATGAACTCAGATTAGTTTTATAAGGGTGTAATGGGGAAAAACATTGTTTAGTATTATCGGGCTCGAAAAAGGAGTGAACTTTGGTCACTAATACAGGACTGGAATTCGATGTGAACCGTGTTTAATAAGGTACTTTTTCCACTATGATTTCCTCTTTATCAATGTCTTTTATACTATGTAAATAATAGTAATTGTTTATGTTTCTACACTATTTAAATGTTTTAATCCTATTATTTTCTTTCAATTATTATGTTCTTTATATACTTACGATTAATGTCTTATGAACTTACATGATTTATGTAATGATTAATGTATATGATATTTTATAAGTAAGAATTGATCATTTATTTTCATAATCCTCTTCTCATACTATACACTCACGATTATTCTTATATATCACCCTCATTTACCCTTACTGAGCATTTGAGCTCACCCAATTTTCTACTTCCTCTCCCAGGTTATGAAGATATGTATTATGTTTAATGTTCCCAATAAGGGTTATTTCTATGAAGAACCTAGTGTGAGATATTTTAACTCACTTATGTATGAGTGTTTATGTTTCCATGTTTCCAAATGAACTATACTAGCATGATCTACATGTGTCTTTTTGTATAATGTTTAATAAATTCTGAAAGTGTTAGGTAATGATGATGGATAAAAATATAGGGTATTTATAATAACAAGGCCAACAATATTACATTTTATATACCAATATTTTATCCCATAACTTGTATATGATATTATCCTTTTTATCTAAGACTGAACTTGGTATTTATATTTAATTATTTTCCATTCCATGATCAGCTTTTTATTTTATATACTCCATGAACCTAACAATGTGTAATTTTTTTCAATGTATGGTAGGTTTACATGTATGTATCGTTGATATTATCAATAATTTTTTTATATGGAAATGTATATTAATATTTAAAATATATAATGGTAACCATTGTTATCAATATTAGAGTTGAAAGTTATATTAAGATCACTAGGGAATAAAAATGTTAATATAAAATATATTACTATGTTTTTTGAATTAATATAATGAATTTCAGTTAAATTTTAGAGTACTAAATGAATTTTTAATATTATATTCAAAAACATTTACATTCAAATTTATTTATATCAAAATATTTGTGGACATAAGAAAAAACATGATGATACTCATCTTTCAAAATCAATAGATATTGAAAGTAAAATATATATTCTAATATATCACTATCAAGAATCTGGTATTATTAATTGTGAATAAATTTCATTGATTCACTAATGATCCATGACTATAGTAAATAGTTTCAAATCCTTTATAGGAATATAGTTCTGTAGTGATCGATATGTTGGAAAGTTTTTATAAATTATACTAAAATAATATGAATGAAAAATAAGAATTGTAGATGATGTAAAACATATTAACAATCAACATAGAATTTAATTAACATGTACACTTATAGAATATGAAATGTCATCAGATGAGATATGAAGAGAAATAGATAAATAATAATATTGTTTCATTTAAAATTGTTGGAACATCAAAAATAGACACTTATGAAATAAGAATCTGTATGAAAGAATATTTTTAAAATGTTCTAACATGGCCAGATGAAATATCAAACAAAATAAATTCTTGAGAAATTACTCAAAGGTAGAAAAGTTGAAGGGTGATTCCTTTGAACCAATTTACTATGAATGTAGAAAGAATGGTCATATTTTACCACATTTTTATTGAATAATGAATAAAGAAATAAGAACATCTAGGGAGTATTATAAGATTTAATGATTGAAAATTAAAAAAGTTATAGACATATGGAATGTTAGTGGAGGTTCTTCTAAATTATATAGATCATTCAAAGAATGTTATAATTATAGAAAAATCACTACATTATATCAAAATTTTCCAATGTAAGAGAAATGTTCTATTGTAATGTTAACTAATGAGTCCTATATAATTATAAATTGAGATATTTTTTTAAGAATAAATAAATGATAATAAATTTAATAATTATTTTAATAAATTTGATAGAGAAAATTAATCTATAACACATAATGAAATGAGAGATTTTGTTACTAAATGAAGAGATATGTAATATAAGATGTAAAATAAAAATATTAACATTCAATACAAAACTATTAAAATAAAATCTAGTTTTATTCAACCTGACAATAATCTTATTGACGTTATAAATGATAATGTGAATCTTGTTAATGAATTATAAAAATAAGAAATAAAACCTTTCAAATCATAATGTTTATATAAAATGGAAAATATATGATAAATAATATGATGATTATATTAAGTGAGACAAATAGAATAATAATAAAGAAAATTAAAAAAGTAAAAGATTCTCTCCATTCATGAAAGAAAATTTTAAAATTATGTCTTAGATTGAAATATTAAAAAATATTCACTAATTTAACATATGAAGGAATGAATTCAAATATATTTAGTTAGATCATATCATATAGAACAATATCTTGATTATGAAGAAAAGACATTAGAAATTATTCTTACAGATAATGTTATATTCATCTATATAAAGTGAATTTCGATTTCTTATGTCGATGAGTAGGGTATTGGAATAAAAAAAATCTCTTATCAAATTCACTTATTATACAATAAAAATACATCATTTTTATCATCCTAACATGTTACCTATGTACATAATTGATATATTAAAATATGGATTATTAATATTTTTTTATAATTACTTAAAGACAAAAAGATGTCTATATTTATAACAAATAAATCTAGATATAAGAGTCATTGTACACCAACAGTTGAATACTAATTTTTATTACCCCTACTAGATCATATTTACATTTTGAAAAATTATTTAAATTTTTTAACATACTATATTATTTTAAATATATTAATTTTAATTATTCGAAATATTTATTCAATTTATTTAGGTGGAGAAATTTTTTTATATATTTCTAAAATTTATTTTTTAAAAATATAATCCTATGTACAACCATCTGTGGAACCATCATAGAGAGGATAAGATCAAGTCATTCATTAATGTTAAATAACATATGATTTCAAAGATATTAATTTTTATTTAAGATATTCTTCGGATTTATCATTTACCTCATCTGAATAAATTTTTGAGGTTTTAAATAATCTACATTGTTGTTAATTGTTAACAATGGTCATAACTGATTAAAAAAAATCCTAACTCTAAGGAAAAAACAAAAATAAATCTTGGAATTTTAATTTCCAAAAATAAAAAATATATAATGATTTGGGGAAGGATGAAAAAAATTTAACCATGATAGGTTCCTCAATCTCTAGTCTAAAGCCCCATGATTCCCCATCCCATTGATTAAGACAAACATCCACATGCCTTTTACAATGTAACCATAACCCGCTGGAAACTAGTATTAGTGATCCAAAAACAAACCATAAAATTTAATTCATTGTTAGTATCATCTCTTCACTATCTTCTTCTTCCTGAGAAACATAGTAATCCAATTAACCATTGATCCATAATCGACATTATAGACATATCATTGGGATGAATGATATCACAAAGGTGTACTTCACGAATAGTCATTCAAACCATGATAACCCACATTCCATTATGATTCCAAAGAAAAAATATAATTATTTAAAATTATATTTCACTTTAAAAATATTAAATTAAATTTATATTTTTATTTACACAAAACATTGAGTTTAAAAAAGTTATGATATAATTTTTACATATTAGTATAAAAATGTTATAATTATAACATAGATGTTAAACTGATGGGGTCAAATATAATAAACCACATTATAATATATATATATGTTATATTTATTTAAATTTATTATTTAGTTCATTATATATTATTAAAAAATATTTATTAAATGTATTTTATGATTTAAAGACATGTTTTCTTCAAAAATGGATTTTATTGAATTTTATGTGAAAATAATATAATTAACTTATTCCACATTTTCTATTTATATTAAATAAAATTTATTTTTAAAATAATATTGTCAAAAATATGTAAGTGTTAATTTTTTGAAACATACTAAGACTATTATTTGTTAATGAATTGTTAAAAATATTGATTTTTGTTTAAATTTTTTTTCTATAACATTTCTAATGATAAAATCTATATTACAAATATTTTTAAAATAAATATTATTTAATTTATATTAATAAAAAATCCTATTAATATCACTAGTAATAATATTTTGTTTTATTTTAGAATAAAAACATTAATAATTCAAGAAATATTCTTGTCTGGATAACTCAATTTCATCAAATTTTATAGGTTAAATTTTATTTTAAATTATGAAAATTATTTGAATTAATATTTAAAAATGGATTTTCAAATTTTGATAATTGTGAAACATATTTGGGAAATTGGAATCATTTATTTAAGTTCATTTTGAATAATTATATTGGTAGATATTTGTCACCTTTATTTGGTAAAATGGGTAAAATAAAATTAAAGCCATTATATAATTATTTAAAATAAACCAAAATAATTCCATTATTACAGTATGTAGAATATATTCAACCATATATATACCAAATTCAAATAAATGGAATTTTAGTTGCACTTTCACTAGGCATCGAAATTTATATTATTTATGTAGAAAAAATTCCAAAATATCAATCTCTTGAATTTAGTATATCTCGAATTTATAGATAACATTAAAAAGTGGATAAATTTTTCTATGATTGATTCTTTGAAAATAAAACTAATTTTTTATAATTTTAATTAAATTTATCTTTTTAGATTGAGTAATTACGATAAATTTTTTTAAAACAATGTCATAGTATTTATTCAATTAATCAAAAACTATAATAAATGACTTTAAACATACACAAATTAAAAAAAATTGATGAATTATGGTGTTACAAAAATATGGAAGATAAAAAAATATCATTACCGTTTTTTTACAGTTTTATGTTATAATTTTATAAGTATTTTAAGGTATTTATAGTCTAATTAAATTTATAGTGTTATAAATGACATTAATGATATTATATATTATCTAATATAATATTAAATTTTCTAAAATTTAAAATAAAATTCTCAAGTGGAATATTATGGTGATAAATGGTATAAAAAATTTCCTTATCAATTTATGAGACAATTGTTTTCTTATATATAAATTTAAAACACTTTATGATTTAAAATTTCATTACTACGATTAATCTTAAAAGAATTTTATTAGTGGTTAATATAAAAAGATAAGGGATAAAATGATTCAAATAATTTTCTAAACCCCATCAGTTTGATTTATTTATACATTAATCTTAATATATGATTCATTTCAGATAAATTTTTCAAAAAATGTTTCTTAATAATATTTTAAAACATTGAAAAATTACAAGTGTACCAATCATGTCAATTATAAAATGGAACCTCCTCCTTTATCTTATTTGAACATTTTGATCTATTTAACATTAAAAAATACAAAAATAAATCCCCAAAATTCTTATATATGATGTTGATTATGTTATTACCCCAAAATTCATTCCCAAGGGGACTTAAGAAAATATCTAAAGGAGTTTTATCAAATAAGTTGTAGTCATCATAACATATGAATTTCTTTTGACATATTCATTTACCTCATATTAATATTTGGTATTTATCATAATATAATGAATTAATTAGTCTAAATATACATAAATTTTATTTTTATTATTGAAGATAAATTATCAACCATATTTTATCATCAAATGGGAAGATAATGTATTGCTCATGTGTGCATGTGGTTTACCACATCCACACAACAATATAATTAATTTCATATCACGGTATAACATGGATGTTTATTAATATTATTCTAATTATTATATTTCTTATACATCAGATAAATATTCTTCTATAATAATAATATAAAATATACCATCTTATATTCCTATAGGTTAAAAAATGATAACATATCTTATGTGTATAATTATAATAGAACCCTCACGAATCGATGTGGTTCATTATCAATTTACACATAAAATTATAAGTAATATGGATGGATTTATTGAATATATATGGAACTATAATGATTATATATATTATAATTATTATTTACTTTTTTTATTCCATCAATAAAAAATTGAAAATATAATTCATGTGCATGCGTGACATGCCCTCTATATGGGTGTTATATATATTTTTTCACTATATTTTACAAATAAAAATAATTTTTTTTACAAATAATATATATTATATTTAAATAAACATAAAATTATTTATCTGATAAATTTCTAAATAGTGTTCAAGGAACATAATTAATGAACCCAAACATATATGAAAAAATGAACAAGTTCTCATTTGAAACATTGATATTAATACAGAATTGTTAATAAATGGTTGATAAATGGTTACAATAAAATGATATGTGGTATGATATAGAGTATTATTTTTATATAATATATTAATAATTAAAATATATATATATATTCTATAGGTGTTTCTTACTTTTATAAATGTAGTCAGATTTGAGGTAAGGGTTCAACGACTCAATATTGCTTCGTTCAGACATGCTTGATGTCAAGAAGCCATTTATAATAATGAATTTTATATAACAATTATTTTCCATGAAATATAATGTATAATTCTTATCTCATGTTACGTAAATTTATAACTAAAATTATTCTGTTCAAGGAGATTTAATTCAGAAGCTAACAAATCGAAGGGTTTATTTTAGTATCTCAGTATTATTCTAGATTGATTATGTATAAGTATATATTGGAAGCCTTATTTCATATTTTAAACTAAAATGGAATATATTTTATTATAAATTTGATATTATTTTTGAAAATATAAATTTTAATTTAATATTTCCCTAATTAAAATTACATGATATTGAAATGTTTTTTTAATGAGGATAGATGCTAATTTTCGACTTGGAAATGAATATTTTTCTTATATGTCCGTATTTTCCAAATCTTTTTTTATTTTTTTAATATTCTATAATAATTTATTATATAAATATACCCTAATATTAATTTCTAAAAGTGTTTTAAAATAAATATTCTTGGCATTTTTTGAATAAGTATCTTTTATCTTTTTACCAGAAATGTTAATAGATTCCTTGCTTTTACATAAACCAAAAGGAAGACATTCTACATCATCAAGATAACCCAATGAATTTAATTTATCATCTCATTTTTAAAGGATCCACTAAATGAATATTTTTTCCATAATATTTTGTGAATTCTTATATTATAACTATGTGGTATGAATGTTAACAGGTTATTATCCTCATGAATATTTTCTGTAATTTGTAAGGTACGTTTATCAATGTCAACATAATTTTTTTATTATTCTACATTACAAAGAATATTAAATAATTATTACATACACTATATTTATTTGGATGGTTTATGATCAATTTTACTGGGATAAGTATTAAAATTATCTATAATATTTTATCCTATAAGTGTAGTTATTGAATTTTAAGCCATATTGATTATGTAGTATTAATTATTCAAAACAAGATTTAGTTATACATATTTAGTGATGGGTGGAACTATTATAAAATAAACTTATAATTCTATGTTAGGTATCATGATAAAAAATAGGTTCGGTATTTGGCCATGGACATACCCATTTATTTTAGATGTCTTTTCATAAGGCCTTGATGGTATGTTATAGATGTATTGGAATTAGTCATTGATGTTATTTTTCAGATGTTCAACATTATTCATGCCATAAATATAAAATAATTTATTTATTTACATATGAATATAGTAATTTTTATGATATCATTGGATATGATTCAAATTCATGTTATCATTTATTTATATTATTTTATAATCAATAATAATTTCCATATGATTCATCGGGATCAACTTATTGATTACATTTTATTTTATTCAGTTATTTTCACTTCCTAATTAATTATTCATTACTAAGTCAATATATAATTCATTTTATAAATACCATACTATGAATATGAGATCAATTTTATTTTATTTCTTTTCATTTTGGTGCATAAATATATGATATGATTGATATAAAAACATAAACTAGTTATAATAATGATTTTATGAAATAAAATAATTTATTTTTTGATGGTTTCAAATTTATTTGAGATTCATGTTAGTATCATTTATACTAAGTCCACTAACCTATTTGATCCTTCTGGGTGTCATCAATTGTATCATTTACAAATATAATAAGTTGACAAGGTGAGCTAGGTTACTATAGTCATGGTCTCTATACTTGTTAAGGATCATAACCCTATGAATGGATTTGATGTTATATTTCATTATTTGATATCATCTTAATGTTTTAGTATAGAATGTGTTATGTGGGTTTCAAAGAAATATATCCTTAACGTGATAATTCATGTGGATATCTTTATAACACAAATTAATCTATGGATTCTAACCCTGAAGAGCTTCACTCAAGTATATATAAGACATTATTCTAGGGAATGGTGAGTATTCTATTATTACACACCCAGTTTGACACTCATGGCTGACATTGATGGGTAAAATCACATTTTAATTCTGAGCATCTATTTATTATTTGAAGAGGCGAGGACCATGAATGATTTAGGTTAAATATAAGGTTTCATATACTGAAATCAATGTGTCATAATTTTAATAAACTATGAATAATTATTAATGATAAATCACAATGATTATTTTCTCCCACACTATGTTGTTTCATTTTAATTAATGGGTAGAACTAGAAAGAAAACTAATAGTAGTCAACATAATCGAAGAAGGAATAATTGTAACACTGTTATATTTCATAAGTTATATTATTTTTTATTTCATTGATGTATTGTGTTTTACGATACATCAAAAGGAGCTTGCACTACACATAACCTTGAATTGGCTTTCATTATACGCACCTGCGACCTTCCACGATAGTGTGTCTTGTACGCAATACCAAGTTTCACTAAACAACGGTATGTGTTTAAAATATTATATAGCCATTATGAATAGTAATACCCACTTTTTGAAATTTTATTTTTTAATATGGGTTTCATTTTTGGTTTCGGAATATCAAAATTTTCCTAGGATGAATTTTTGGTATTTTTCTGAAAACTATCATTTTTTTATGAATAGTGAAAACACTAGGTTACTATTTAAAAACCGACTTTTTATTTAAAAAAAATATTTTATTTAAATTTATTTTCGGTTAAAGTTGATACATAATACTTATATAAGATCAATGTAATTCATTGGAGTCATTTTATAATAATTTATGACATATAAACTTTTTATTGAACTTTTCACTGTCTTTTACCTACCTCCTTGGAGATTTTTGAAATCTTACATAAAACTTAATTTTACCTATTCTGTGAGTGGAATTTCGAAAATCCTAGAGACACAGTTAATATGAAGGAGTAAAATTCGGTTCAATAAGACTAAAATATTTTTTGGTGAATAGTAACATTTTACTTTTATTTACCACGGTTAAAAGTATATAGGGTAATTAAAGGTAAAAATGATATTATTATCACGCTAACACATGTACTAATTCTATTGGATAAGTGTAATTCGACCAAAAACAATCTTATGAGTAAAAAATTTCCCGTTAGGTCCACGTGGATTAGATTAGGACATTTATTATTATTTTATTTAAAGAGGAGTTAAAATAGTTAAAATCAAAGTTTATTAACTAAACATATTTTATATAGGTTTATAAATAAGAAAAATTCTTTTATAAACATTCATTAGTAATATAAAAAGATTTCATAAATAGTAGTTTTTTATTTATTTTTTTTATACATTAAATAAGTTATTTTATTTATGATACAATGATGATGCACTAATTACCTTATCAAAGAAATATTAACATAATTGATGTTATAAATACCCAAATAAATATAATTTGATACTTTTTATGAATTAAACTAATTTTATAGGTTAATATGACATGTTAGTATAGATTTAATTTACATTATTTGCACTAATCATGTTGTTGTTATTTTTACAAAAATCAATTACTAAATTGTGTCAAAATTTATTTAAAATAGTTTTTTAAAAAAATATTATATTATTATTTGTTATTTTATTCCTAAAAATCTATGGTTCGGTCAAATGACATAGATAATGATATATGTATTAAAAATGAACCACTTTGGGTTATTTTTTCTTGTTATTGTAAGTTTATTAACCATATAGTGTAAGAAAACAAGAAGACACGGTAAAAGTTAAATTATTTAACTTAGTGTTAAATCTAAATGATAAGGTTACAATAGTAACCTACACTTTCCTAAAACCCATTTTATAGAGAAGTTCTACCGATCTCCTCTTTATCTTCTAAATAAATCAATTTGGAGCTATTATAAACCGAATATGACTTTATTATAAAATAATATTTGTGGATTTTCCAAAGGTGCCCCTCTCCTCACTTATAAAAAGGGAACCCATTCCCTCTTCTCTTCACACCCTATTGAGCCTTGAAGCTCAGACAACCCCTAACAATTACTCTTATAAAACTCTCTAGTTACATCATATATGTTCTGGTCTTCTCAAAATTCCAACTCTAGTTCCTTAAGAGATGTTTAAAGGAGGTGCGTCGAGGAAGAGGTAATCTCTTCTACCGACTCTTTCAAGTTTATTTCTTCTTCTAATTCCTCATAATTAGTTGTTTCATTATAAAGAAATAAACTCAGTATTTATAATATATGGATATGTTATTATAAATATGAAACAAGCCTATTTCACCTTTTATCTATCCTACAGAAAACAAAATCACCGCACGTGCGTACGTACGGAATATCGTCTCCACTCCGTGGTGTAATCAGTTTTTCCACCACCACCTTACTTGGATGGGTATAATGGTGTAACGAATAACTATATATATCTATAATTACATCATAATTATTATGATATATTATATCATCCACTCCAATTCCATTAAATATTTATGGGAATGATATCATCGGTTATGCGTACGTACGGATTGCCGTCTCCACGACGCGATGAGATTAATTTTCCATATTAACCATTCAAGAATGATTTTAAAGTATATATAATGAATTATAATGATATATATGAAATAATAATTCTACTTTATTTATGTATATATATATATATGTCATCTACTTACTTCCATTAAAGTCAATAAGGAAAGGAACACATCGTTCATCCGTACGTACGGCCTACCGTCTCCATGAATGGTGTATTTTGTTCCCTTTATTGGTCTATTATATATATGTATATTATGAATATATATTATATATAAATCATGATTTAAATCATGGAATTAATTAAATCAGGATATAAGTAATAATATTAATAACAACAAGTCGAAACACGTATGATAAGTGAAACAATTTCACCAAAACGGTGCTTTAACATGGAATTTACAAAAGGAAGGGTAATATAAAGTCATAAGTGAACCATATATGATATCATAATAATTAATATGATTTTGTAATGAGTCAATGACATTATTTAAATCATTATACAACAGGCTCGGATACGTACAAAACATATCAGACCTAAGGTAAGGGATAACTTTTCCAATCTCGTTTTTATCCGAGATTGTTTATTCATAAGTACTTACAGGGGTTATATTTTTTATCCATGTGCCTATTTTCCAAAAATGGGTTCATTTATGTTTAGATTCCTTTATACCCATTTTTTACTTTTAATACATGGTATGTAAGGAATCATTCTTTTAATTACCAATCAAGGTACTTTTTGACTTTTCTGACAAAAGTATGAGAAGAATGTTATTTTTAACTTATACGGTGTGAATGGATTTTTAAGGTTTCATAATTAATTATTTCAATGAATTTAATCTATAAAATTTTATGCATATTTTCAGAAAATTAATTTTCTTATAATATTTCATGGCATTTTCTGAAAGGAAAGTGATTTTGAAGAAGAAATGATATTTTCCTCAAGAATTCATTTCAAGAGTTTTATCAAAACCATTTTCCATCTAAGATGACATTATTTAGCATGTTTATGTTTCATGTATTATGTCTCTGTTATTTAAATGGTGTGATTTTTCATATGATTAAATGATATCCATTTTTTAATATGGATTATGTGATGATGGGATGATGTTTATAGAAGCCATTTTATTCTTTGGGCTATAATGAATGTTTTATGTTTATTTTGTGGAACAAGTAAGAATGATTTAAATATGACATGGGTGGGAACTATATCTCCCTCTAATTCATTGGGTAAATATATATATCTCATGAGTCCATCATGGATGGAACGGTAAGTTAATCTGGTTCAGTGATACAGAACTGGAACGAGGAGTGAACTCGATTCAGAAGGGGACTTTGTCCACTATGATGGTCTTGACAACAATGCCTTGGCTACTATAGAAAACATATCACATGATTACTAGTTTACCATTATTACATGTTTTATTCCCATTCTATTTTATCATGATTTATGTTCCTTTATGATATATTCCATACGTACTTCCAAGATTTATTTCTTTGCTCAATATTATTATGGTTAGATTTTATGTTCACGTTTTTGAATTCCAATGATTATGGATTGTTTTATGTTATCTATGTTTAGCCTTAATGAGAATTTGAGATCTCACTTTTTATGTTTTCTTTTCCCCATGATATAATGAAAGGTTTTAGGTAAGAATATAAAAAGGGGAAGATATTTATGGGAGATGTTGAAGATTATTCACCATGATTAGAAGATTATGTTCTGAGCTTCCAATGAAACTAAACTAATACGGTCTTTGGGCATTTGTTTTTGTCATGTATTAAGTATTCATAAAAAGTAATGAAATGTCCATGTATGTCGAGATTTGGGTCTCTATAGTAGGTATCAGAGCAAATGTTTAGTTAACCTTTGGAAACTAGGATGCAAAAACTTTAGTGAAATCCCTAGAGATATTTACAGGGTATGTCTAGGGATGTACCTATGGATTAGTATATGTATAGGTTATAATAGAAGAATTAATGTAACGATCTTAGAATATAACCTAATATTTTAGATATTGATTGTACTCCCCCTTGATTATGATTTTTTCCTCTCACACTGTTCTTTTTGGGTTTTAGAAAATGGCTATAAATAAGAATATTCACGATAATGGAGGATATGATAGACAATTGAATGATATTCTTCATGAGAAACCAAATGAAACGGGATTTGGAAGTCCAAACTTCGTTATTATTTCTAATCAGAAATCTCATAATATGATCAATAATCTCAACTTTGAAAAGTTTTTCAACTCATATAATAAGAGAAAGATGGAGTTTCATGATGATCATAGAGGAAAGAAATTTTAATTTCTATCATGTAAATCACGTGGGAAGAGGCATCAAGGAAAATGTTTCAAAGGAACTGGATGTTCATATTGGTGCAGAAAAGAAGGATATAAATCCAATAAGGGGAATGGAAAAGGTTCAGTTAACAACATGGAGAAGGATAATGGTATTTCTACGACAAAAACAATTATTAGATGTTTTAAATGTGGAATGTATGGGAATTTGGAAAACCAATTCCCTAAGGGAAAATCTCATGATGAGAATCAGCATGGTCATATGTGTAGTATTTGCGTGGATTATGATGAGGAGACAACAAATGATATATGAGATGAAATAAGTGTTGAAGCTTGGTCAATGGTTTAAGAACACAATGGAATGATTGTATGATTATCTAGAGTTATGTTGTGTAGGTAATTTAATGGTACTATGGAATAAAGAAACATCTAAGGATTGTTACAAAATTGTTTTTTTCTAAACTATTTGAAAGTATATGTTGAATGGTACTGGTAACCATGAAAGTTTATTCAAATATTTTTTGAAAGAAGATGATACGCGCATAATGAAGGGATAAAGAGAAATTGAAATTTTGATAGTATTCATGAGCTCGTGACTGATATAAGGACAGAGTGATATCATGGTTTGAGTATATAGAAATTTTGCGATTTTGGTATGTGGAATGAGTTACCTTTTTGATAGAATTCATATTTTCACTAAGGTTCTATGGTAAAATATGTTTCAAGAGAATACATGATTTTGGTATTCACATGTTTGGAATGAGATCAACAAGATATATCTTATGATATATGGGGGATAAATGATGGTATTCACGTTCATGTTATGTGACCTTTCATGTAACCATTTTATTTATACTATGAGATTGGAAATATATATTTTAGATAAGCCTAATGATTAGAATGGATTATATTGAACATAAGATATTATTATTTAAGGATATATCTTGTTTTTTGATATTATTTATAGACTGTTATAATAGTATAGTTATAGAAAAAGGAGAACCCATATGAAGAGAAACAACCCATCGTGTCGGAAAAGGGTACGAGAATCGAACCCACAACTGAAGTGAGAATGGCCTTTATCACATACAACTGGCCTACATGAAGACTATGGTTAGTAGAAACTTGTTTTATTTTATGAAGCGCTATGATAGATTAAGTATAAGTGTATTTTGGCAACCATATATGATTAATCTCAAGGTAGATGGACTTATGTATGTTTAATAAAAGTGTGCTAAACCATTTATGATAAAAGAAGATGGAATGACCAATCATTCTATCGCATGATATGCTAACACTTCACAAAAGACAAATTAAACTTCATTTATTTAAAAGATGAAGTTGAAATTATTCAAGGCCAAAACAACGGTGAGATTGTAGCAAAATCAAGTATGTTTTTATTTTGATTCAAAAATTATTCAAAATTAATGAAATTCTCACTAGAGCTAAACATATTGTCCTAGTACCCTAATACCAGATGAATTAGTCGGTACATTAAATCAACATAAATATATGTCTTTGTGATTTTTGGATTTTTCATATCCAATTTCTCTACCACTGTCCATTACAACTTAATGGTTAGATTTATCTTCTATATCCATATCTTCACCTATGTTCTCATATGTGGAGACCCAGGGATATTTCAATTTGGGTAACTATTTCTTTTCATACATTAGTATTTAAAATTAATCTTTAGTATTCCTTTTTATGATGTGGGTTTCTATTAATGAAACATTCAAGTAGTAAACAATTTATAACCCCGATAAGTTTTGAGGGCGAAATTCATTTTAAGGGGGGTAGAATGTAACACCCCAAGATTTTATAAGATATATTCTTTTTAATTTCATTGATGTCTTTTGTTTTATACTACACCAAAAGAAGCTTTCACTACACACAACCCTGACATGGATTTCATTACACACAATCGTGACCTTCCACGATAGCGTGTTTTGTACGCAATACTGAGTTTCACTAAACAATGATATGTTATTAAAATATTATATAGCTGTTATGAATAGTAATATCCACGTTTTAAATTTTTTTTCAAAATGCACTTAATTTTTTGGATTCAGAATATCAAAATTAGCCTAGGGTGAATTTTTGGTATTTTTCTGAAAACTTTCATTTTTTAATGAATAGTGAAAACACTGGGTTACTATTTAAAAACCGAATTTTTATTTAAATGTTTATTTAATTTATTTAAATTTATTTACTGTAAAAAATGATACATGATACCTATATAAGTTTAATGTTATTCATTGGAGTCATATTATAATAACTTTCGATATATAAAAATATTATTAAACTATTCACCATATTTTACCTATCTCCTAGGATCTCTTTACAAACGTACAAAAAACATAATTTTACCGCTTTGGTGAGTGGAATTTATAAAATCTTAGAGGCACAGTTAATATCAAGGATTAAAATTTTGTTCAATAAAACAAAAATAATTTTTGGTGAATAGTAAATTTTTTCTTTTATTTTCCACGGTTAAAAGTAAATATCTTAATTAAGGGTAAAATGATATTGTTATTACCTTAACACATGTCTTAATTCTCTTGGATAACTCTAATTCGACCAAAAAAACCGTTGGAATAAAATATTTCCCATTAGGTTCACTTGGATTAGATTACGACATTTATTATTATTTTATTTATAGAAGAGTTAAAATGGTTAAAATCAAAGTTTAATAAATAAAAAAAATTTCATTTAGGGTTATTCATATAATAAATTTGAATATAAATATTTTTTAGAAAGATAAATATATTTCCTGCATAATTTTATTTTATTTATAATTTTTAGAAATTAAATAATTTATTTTATTTATGACTCAAAGATGATGTAGTAATTACTTTATTAATGAATATTAACATAATTGATGTTATAAATACCCAAATAAATTTAATTGGAGACTTTTTATGAATTCCACTAATTTTCTAGGTTACTATTACATGTTAGAATTTATTTATGTAACTTTTATCGAACTAATGATGATGTTATAATTTTTCAAAAATCTATTACCAAATTTTGTCCAAATTAACATAAAATAGTTTTTAAAACAAATATTATATTATTAATTGTTATTTTATTCTTAAAAATATAAGGTTCGTCCAAATGACTTATATAATGACAAATATATTAATAATTAACCACTTGGGGTTCTTTTGGCTTGTTATAGTATGTTTATTAACAATGTAGTGTAAGAAAACTAGAAGACATGGTAAAAGTTAAATTATTTAACTTAGTGTTAAATCTAAATGATAAAGTTAATATAGTAACATAAACTTGTCTAAAACCTATTGGTTGATAAGATTTAGACCCATACCCACTTTAGCTTCAAAAAAAATCTATTTTGAGCTATTATAAACCTATTGTGACTTTATTATAAAACAATATTTTATGTTCTTCCGAAGGTTCCCCTCTCCTCCCTTATAAAAAGGGAACTCTTTCCCTCTTCTCTTCACACCCATTTGATCCTTGAAGCTCGGAAACCCCTGAAAATTACTCTTCTCAACCTATATAGTTACATCATAGAGGTTCTTTTATTCTCAAAAGACCAAAATATAGTTCCCTATGAAGATGTTTAATGGAGATGTGTCGAGGAAGAGGTAATCTCTACTACCGACACTTTTATGTTTCTTTCTTCTTCTACTTACTCTTATTTATTTGTTTCATTATAAAGTAAGAAAATATGTATTACATATATACTTATATGTTATTATAATAATGAAAAATCCCTATTTCACCTTTTATCCATCATACGGAAAACAAAATCGCCGTGAGTGCGTACGTACGGAATACCGTATCCAAGTCGTGGTGTAATCAGTTTTTCCACCACCACCTTACTTGGATAGGTATAGTGGTGTAAAAAATAACTATATATAGTTATTATAACATAATAATGATTCTAAGATATTATATCATCCACTCCAATTCAATTCAATAATAATGGGAATGATATCATTGCTCATGTGTACGTACGGATTACCATCTCCACAACGCGATGAGATTAATTTTCCATATTAACCATTCAAGAATGATAATAAAGTAATAATAATGATATATATGACATAAAAATGATACTTTATTTATATATATATATGTGTGTGTGTGTCATCTACTTACTTCCATTCAAGTAAATAAGGAAAGGAAAACTGCGTTCATCCTTACGTACGACCTACCGTCCCCATGAACGGTGTATTTCTTTCCATTTATCGATCTAGTATATATATGTATATTCTGAATATATATTATATATGAATAATTTTTTACATTCTATAATTATGTTAATCAGGTAATATGTAATTATATCATGAACAACAAGTCGAAACGCGTACGATGAGTGAAACGATTTTACCAAAACACTGATTTAATGTGGAATTTAAAAAAGAACGGGTAATATAAAGTCATAAGTGAACCATATATGATAACATAACAATTAATATGATTCTGTAATGATTCAATGACATTATTTAAATCATTATACAGGAGGTTCGTATACATACAAAGCATATCAGACCTATGGTAAGGGATAACTTTTCCAATCTCGTTTTTATCCGAGATTATTTATTCGTAAGTATTTACTAGGGTTATATTTATTATCCATGTGACTATTTTATAAAAATGGTTTCATGTATGTTTAATTTTATTTTTACCCGTTTTGACTTTTACTACATGGTATGTAAGGAATCTCTCTTTTTATTACCATATGAGGTACTTTTTGACTTTTTTGACAAAAGTACGAGAAGAATGTTATTTTTAACTTATATGGCATGAATGGATTTTTACGGTTTGATAAAGAATTATTTTAATGAAGTTTCCTCAAAAAAATTATCTGACTATTTAAAAAAAATACTTTTCATTTAAAATTGAATGGAATTTTTTGAAAAGAAATTATTTTTAACAAGAAAGGATATTTTCTTCAAGAATTCATTTCAAGTGTTTTATCAAAACTATTTTCCTTCTATGATGACGTTATTTAGAATGTTTATGTTTCAAGTATAATATCTCTATTATTTACATGGTGTGGTTTTTTTATGATGAAATGATATCAATTTGTTTAATATGGATTATGTGATGATTGGATGAAATTTATGAAACCCATTTTATTTATTGGGTTATGATGAATGTTTTATGTTTATTTTGTAGTACAGGTAAGAATGATTTTATTCTGAGAAGGGTGGGACATATATCCCCCTCTAATACATTGAGAAAAGATATATATCTCATGAGATAGACATCGTTGGAATGGTAAGAAAATCTGGTTCAGTGATACAGGACTGGAACGAGGATTGAACTCGATTTAGAAAGGTACTTTGTCCACTAAGATGGTCTTTGAAGCAATTCCACAGCTACTATGGAAATCATATCATGTGGTTAATGGTTTTTCACAATTACATGTTTTATTGCAATGCTATTTTATCATGATTGATGTTCCTTTATGACATATTCCTTACAAACTTCCACAATTTTTGAGTTTGCTCAAGATCTTGATTTTTAGATTTTATGTTGATGTTTTTTCATTCAAATGTTTATGGATTGTTTTATGTTTAATATGTTTTCCCTTACTGAGCATTTGAGATCACCCTTCTTATGTTTTCTTTCCCCCAGGATATAAATAAAGGTTTTAGGTAACAAAATCAAAAGGGGAAGATATTTATGGGAGATGATGAAGATCTTTCACCATGATTATAAGATTACATTTTGAGTTTCCAAAGATGCTAATATAATACGGTCTTTGGGCGTCGGTTTTTTAATGTATTAAGTATTCCGAAAAAGTTATGTAATGTGCATGTTCGTCGAGATTTGGGTCTCTACAATAATTTTCCCCATGAGAAACCAAATGAAATTGAAGATGTAATGAGAAACCTTGTGGTTATTCCTAATTATATGTATATTTATATAATTACAAATATTAACTAAAATGAGGTTCCAGACAGACCTAATAAGAGAAACGTAATGGTCAATTAAGATCGTCAATGGAATAATATCTAGTTTCCAACATATCAAGTATATGGGAGGAAGATACTAGGATAATTTCTCTATAGAAGGGAAATATGTTTCATGGGAACAAATTAAGGACATAGAGAAATCAATATACATAGAGTCTGATGTATTATATGTGTGGAACATGGGTATTATATGATTCAATTCCATAATAGTGGGGTTAGCTCCTTAACCCATAAAGGTCCTATGTTATATTAATCATTGATATAATATTATTGATGTGTTTATGTATAAGGATTAAATAGTTATTTCATAGTCATGTTATATCAATGATATTTTTGTTATAAATACCATGAAATAGTTAAGTATTTTTTAATAGTAGTTTTTCAATATGGATTTAAAAACTTATTGTACTGATAAGCTAAAAGGGATTTAGTGATAAGGTGAAAGTTTTGGAGAATGCCTGATTAAGGGAAAGATAACACATAATATGTTCCTGGTGTAGAGTTAATATTTTTTTGATAAAGATGTGATTGACATTCATAAGTAAATTTGATATACTAGGGACCTTAAAACTTGAAAATTCTTAGATATTAAGGTTATTTAGGTCATATTTGATGAATTTTATTAACTTTTTTGGATTTTTGGAATATAGTAAATTGTTTGTTATCTTGTATGAAGAATAAATATTCTGTCAATTCGTAGATACATATATGCTATCAATGTGTTTTTATGGCGATTTATGTAAACAATATATTTTAAGAGTATATGATCAAGGTGTTCGAATGTTTTTTATGTGACAATATGATTTTTATAATATTATATAAATATTAATATTAATGGTGATCATGAATATAAATCTTAGAATATGATAAAATCATCCTTATTTTTTAGTTTAAAATTGGTCAAACATATTCTAGAATATTATTATGTTTCACTATTTATGGAATGGATTAATTTGAACATTGTTTGTTGGTGTTGATGTTTTTATATTATTATATATTATATATCCATTATTAATAACTTAGGAAAACCATTTTTTAATAAACATTTTGAGTTTAAATTAATGAATTATAGATGATATGATTCTTGGGAATTTAATTGTTTGGTAATAAAAAATACTATTTTAATATTAAATTCATTGACTATGAGTTGATGTGGAATTTATTGAAACACAACAGAAGGATATAATTTTGTTTGTTTATTATTAATAAATAAGGTAAGAATATTTTCTCATTTACTCTATATTGATATTAATGGTACACCGCAACATTAAGAGAAATATATTCTAATAAAAAAATTATCATTTTATCTTTAATTTTTGAGTTTATGGCCTTTTCACCCCTCGTTGATTTATTGTTTTTGACTGTTATCATTATCATGAACATATTCACTATAATGTTATATTATCCCTGTGATATTTCATGACACTTTTCTATCTCCCACGTTCCCTTTTCAAATAATGGTTTATTATCCCTATGAATTTTTTGTTTTCAACAATGGTTTTTTTTTAATACGGAACCATTTATGACCATGATAAAATATAGAAGTGAATTTTATTTCCGGGTGGTATAATATAATAACTTCTGATTTTAGGTTGTATTTTATTTCAATAAATTTTAAATTAGTTTATTTCTTGTGTTACACATAACTATGAGTATAAAAAAAATTGATATACTATTGAAATATGAATATTTAAACAAGACCATTAAAACATAGATGTGTAATTGATTATTATGAATAATATTAACAAAAATATAAAATATTTATAGATGTTTTTTAATTTATTAACATTTAATATTTAAATCATAAATTATGAGAACTCAATTTTCAGTATCGTTATTTTCTATTTCAAAAATATATTTTATTCAAAAATGATTTTTATTTGATTTTACAATATTAAAATTAATTTTTTTCACTTTTAGAAATAATATTTGTAAAAATTTTATTTCATTAAGAAATAATAAACTCAAAATAATCATAGTTATAATTTTAGATAATATTTGGAAAAGATTAATTTTTCAAGGAATAGTTAAAAATACTGAGTTTTGTTGAAATCAATTTTTTTTGTTAAAAACATTAACTAGGTTAATTTTTTAAAAAAATTGTTTTTGAAGTAAAAAAAATTAATTAATATTATGAATAATCTATTTAATATCATTGGAAAAAATATTATATCATATTTTAGTATAAAATGTTTTATACTTCAGAATTCATTTTTTCTCGATAAATTATTTGTAAATGGAATTAGGGGTATAATTTTCAATTAAACTATATCACTTTTATAAAACTTATCTTGAAAAATTTATTCCATATTTGAAATTAAGGTGATAATATTTTATATATAGTTTCATTTTATTCTCTATCAATATGAAGAGTAACTGTCCTAAATATATGACACCTTGATATCGATAAATGCGTAAAACATGGTTGAAACCATGAGATAATGTCTCAAAATGATCCCAAAATGTTAATTTGTATCATTTTTTGAATCCATTATACCATAGATATAAAAAATTCTAATATATATCATTGTGGTACCATTTTCCCTAAAAATGAACATTAAATTATTTTATGTTATGAAAATACCAAAATGTCACTCTCTTAAATTTAGTATGTCTAATTTTTTTTACAAAAGTTTAAAATGATTATATGTTTTGTAATATATTTTTTGTTGAAAAAACACTAAATTTAATAGATCATGGTATGTTATTTATAATTTTTATTGATTAAATAATCACATTAAATGTGTATGCAACACTGACAAAGTATATATTTAAAAAATATAAATATAAAATAAATGATTTTGATAATATAAAATGTAACAGAATTTTAGATAATTACTGTATTTAATCAATTTCATTGATAAATTAAACATTTTAGTTTTGTTATAATGGTTTATATACTAATTCCAAAACTATCATGATGTCATTAATGTCAAAATAAATAAATAGTGTTGAAAATGAAATTAAGGATATTTTATATAAAATAATATTTAATAAAATTATTTTAAACCAAATAATAATCTTTCAAATTGGTAATTAGGGTGGTAAATTGTAAAAAATTTCATCCCATGCACATTGATGATATATTTGTTGACCGATAAGTAAAATTAAAACCATTTAATATTGAAAAATTCCTTACCATGGATAAAGTTAAAACTTTTTTACATGGTGTTTATATAAAAATATAAGTGCTAAAATGACATAACAATTGATTAAATATCATTGGTAGAGACAATTTTTTACATTAGACATATCAAATTCTATATGAGTAATTTTTTATCCACTCTTAAAATTATCTAACTTAATAAAATTTTAAAACACTAAAAAATAACATTTGTGCAACTCACCTGAATTTTATAAGGGCACACCCTCCTTGCATATATTCACTCATTTTGACCCACATTGATGAAAACCAACATTCCAATATCTCTCCCCAACCTCCTTATCAATTTTATGAATGTTTTTTGTTTCTAAATGACTATCCCTTAAGTCTATATAAGGATATCTAAAAGAGTTCCTTCTAAAATATGTTAACAGCCTTAACTGATGAAATTATTTTTATATTTCATTTTAACTCAAAATAGGGTATAGAATATTTCATAAAAATAAATATTTATTCATAATTAGTATAATGAATGGTTATTGTTATTAAACCTATATTATCCACCCTATTATCCATAAAATCAGATGAAAATGTATAACTCATGATTTTCAATGGATTACCACCACCAAGTAGCAGTATAATTGATTTTGCATCACCATATTTTAGGGACTGATTTTATAATGGTTATAAAGTATATAAATGATATTTATGACATAATTATTATTTTATACTAATAATATCATCTCTATATTCTTTGAATTTTTTCTGTTGAAAATGATAATGTCGATTGTGCATAAGTTTGGAATACCACCTCCATAAAGTGAAGTTATTTGGTTTTAAATTATGCATTACATGGAATGATATAAGGATATATTTAATGAATATATATATCTATATTTCATATTTTTTTTAATAATTATTATTTGATGGATAATTATAATTTACCTTTCTTTCTTCCATTCTTCAATAAGTGAAAATAACATTCATTCATATATACGTCATATCATCTCCATGAATGCAATAATTCATTTTTCTATATATATAAATATATATATATATATTTAATGGATGATAATAAATATTATTATAATATATAAATTTTATTAAATGATGGAACCATGATCAATTTTCAAGGACCAAAATTATGAATCAAAAAAATACATGTAAAAGGATGAAGTTATCACTCGAAGTACTGGTTTTAATAAAAAATTGTTAATAAATTGAGGATAAATTTTTTATTAGTTAATAATATATATAATCATATATGTTACTATGTTTCTGTTTGTATTTATAATAAATATTTTTTTATAGTGGAGGTTTTATCACCTATCAATGAAGTCATACGTAAGGTATGGGTTCTTCATCTAAATATTTCTTCTGTGAGACATGTTTGATGTTATGCACCAATTGATGTTTCTAAGGGGTGTATACTACGCCGTATACATGTTATAAAATTGATCCTTCATATTTAATGGTAGTAAATGTTCTTAATCAAATTATTTAATCCAATATTTTTTTATTTCAATGTATCCAAAGTGGTATGGTTTCCAATCACAATATCATCATTATTCTACATTGTTTATGTTTATATATTTAATGGGTTATTTATTTAATTTTTATATCATAAAATAATTATATAGATTATTATAAAATGTTTATATCTAGATATTAAAGAATTTGTCATTTATTTTCCACTCTTTAAAATCATAGGACACTGAAATATTTTTTTTAATGAATATACAATTTGTTTTCTTCTCGATCATAAATAATTTTTTCCATCCCTATATATATGTTTTGGTTTATTAATGAATGTTTTTGATACTCTCCAATTATTATTTGAAGATATTTTAAACTACATTTTGCCTCTAAAAATCATATTAAAATGGACATTCTTGTCATTTTCAAAATTATGTACAATTGAGTTTTTACTTGAAATGTTAATAGAATATTTAATTTAGCCTACATTGCATTAAAAAAATTTCATCACACAATAACCACAAAATGATTTTAATAATCAATTACATGGTTCAAAATATCATTTCATTGAAATTTATTTCTTTAAAATTTATTAATATTTTATTTTAAAAAAAAATTATTTGAAACTGAATTGTTTATTTTTTAAATGAAATTTAATAGAGAAAAGTTTTAAGTCTTTTAAACTATTTCAATCTTACTTGATGAATATAATGGTTTACTAAGGAAATAGTAATTGATACCAACCCTTATATTTTTATGGATGGTTTATAAATAGTTTGGATGGGGAAAGTGTTGGAGTTCTATATGTTGGTTCTTCATATATGACCATTTTTTTAAATTATGTTGAATATTTTTTATTTTTTATTCATATTATAAATGAATATGAATTATTTTGTGATGGGTGGGTCTAGGAGTTACAAAGCTACATGATTCATTAGTAGGAATCAGTAGATAATGATTTTAGGTATTTGGATAATTCCTGACCCATTTATGTAGGATATTATGGATCAAGGATTTGATGGTATGTTCTTAATTTATTAGCATGAGGCCCCACCAGTAGGTTTCATATGTATAAATGTATGAATTCTAACAATTTAAACATAGATATTGAGGTCCATGTAATTATATTTTCAATAATTATATTTTGGAATAAGTTTCAATCTCATTATATTATATATAGTTAATTATTGGATAAAAATTTATTAAAACATATTATTGTTTATTCTCATGTAATTGATTAAATATAATGTATTTTTAGTAACTGACCACACCATATTGATTATACCATATTTACTCAAGATTGATTCTATTGTATATAACCCTTATCATCCATTTTACCTCACCATTATTTCCTTCTTTTCCTCAAGATATTAGGAAGGGTATTTGATTCATATACAACTATATGTTATAGATAATAATGAAGATATAAAATAAAATAAGGTTTTTTATGATATGTTTTAAAAAATATTTGAGCGTTATCTATGTATCCAGTTTATCATCAAAAAAAATAATTCAGTCCAATAGGATGTGGTTCCTTGTACTGAGTAACAATGTAATAATTTAAACATAATCTCTATTATAATATGGTTGGGGTATTTACAACCACCAAGAAAACAAAATACAGTGTAAACCCAATCGATGGAATAGTTTTGACTAATGGGGAACCTTATAGACTGAAAAACACTCAAAAACACATCCTGAAACATATTTTTGATCCACCACATTATGTTGTGTTGTTAGAGGTGTGATAAATCTAGAACTAGGAGAATAGTATGAGGGGATTTATCAATAGATAACCAAAAACATTTTCATGAACATCAAAACCGTCATTTAAATCCACAACCATATAACACCATCACCATTGATATTGTCTAAAACAATCAGAAGCTTATGCACTAAAAATATTTGGTTTCATGAATATAACATGTCACTTTGACACAATTTCATAATCTTTAGCATCAACACTCATCATAAGAAATTTCATTATTGGCATTTATGCCACCATAATCTTATCATTGTATTCATTTCCATCAGAAACCTACTATCAGAGAGTCTTCATTAAATCAATGTATTTCCATTACAACATGCAACCAAATTCATGCCTTGCCTTTTGTAACACCATTGGTCACTCGTATAACAACTCTAAATGATTCCATGGGATACACCCCACTGGACTAAAATACTAAAGAGTTATAGAACACAATATGGGGGTTTAGTTTAAGTGGACTAAGGCACGCACAGAGACTCATGAATTTTACTTGACCATTAGAACCTTCATATAGAGAACCACCTTAAAAATATAATATGACAATGAAAAATCATAAACAAAATTGACACCTACATAAAATTAATGATACTAAAATATATATATTAAATAACTGCATGACCCACCCCCTGGGACACCATAAATGTCTCTTCCAACACTTCCCAATCTAACATAAGAAACTATCACTATTGACTATGTGATTTTATAATAATGAACAGGAGGTGAGATAATTAGAATAAACACCAACATAATAAACTAAAAGATGTAATTATAACTGAAAATAAACAATTGAATGAATTGTAAAATTAAATAACACAAAATTCAAGGATTGATCGGAAAAATTTGAATTAGATTGAGGAATCAATGGAATACACAATTTGGGAAGTCAGATATAACATAAAATAGAATTAAAATCCACAACCATTAGATCACTATAGGGGTGGAACCCTAATATTAGTTTTAAGGGACATATAAATTTCATAAATTTCAAAATACTGATGAGTTACCCAAACAAAAATATGAATATATATTTATAATTTTCATAAATTGTGAGACAATCGAAAAATGAAATTTTCCCTCGTCGCAAATAAAAATTAAATCAAGTATTTTGCGGGACCATATTTAAGAAACAGGATCACAGAAATCAATGGTAACACTTTGTATTCCCATGTTAAATATATAAATTGATAGAACTAATGTTATTTGGATGTATTCCCTATAAATATTCAGTAGAAATATTTTTTTTAGATCACTTTGTTGTTCTACTAATTCTATAATGGTGTCAACTGATGTAGTAGACAACAGAAAGATAGTATGGAGAATGATTATTGACTCTGAGTTGATGGATTATTCTGATTTCATGATGAAACACAAAATAACTTTTCATATATGGATGATTCTAATATATATATTATAATTTTATATATTTTACTAATCTCTCTATCTAAAATATTTTCTGATGAGTCAAGAGATAAGAAAGTAAGCATTATTGTCTTCCTTCTCAATAATTCCCTTATCATAAAAAATTCATAGTGCATCTTGAATTATTGTTTTATGGGTAGTTAGCATTTTTTCACTTTATGTTACAAAAATTCCATGAATAGTTTTTCAAATATGGAATATATAAAAATATTTCTTCTATAAATGATATATTTTATAGGATAGATAATCTAACACTAAAATTTATAATCATGTTATATTGTAACCAATCATTTATACTATCAATAAAAGTGGATTTGGAAATAATTAAAAAGTGGTCTTATACATTATAGACTATATATTATGTTTTATTATGTTTAATATTTATAAGTTTAATTTTTCATATATTATAGCAATTTAGAACGAGGGGTTTAGATGAAGATATTATTATATAGAATAATGATAGAAAATATTAATATAAAGGTTATAAGAGAATCTAACACTGATAAATAAGATCATCTGAAATGATAAAATGATAAAAGAATAAAAATAGAAACATTATCGTTGAATATATTAAATTTTGATTTTAGTGTTAAAATGTTTGTTGAAAAAATCCTCAATTTTTTTATCAGAAGATTTTAAAAAATATATTGACGAGGATATCGAAAATAAGGATATTATATTATAATGAAAATTATATCTATTGAAACTCCCATTCTAGCTAAGGCCCCTAAAAAAATTCAAAATTAGTTGAGGATGTTGGAACACAGAATGTAAAAAAAACTATTGAATGAAAAGGAAACGATAAAACCAAATGTATTATTATTAAAACTAAAATAATTTCCATTAAAGAGAAGCATTAATATTTTAGATGATAATTTTCTGATTTAGGTTAAAACTCATAGAGTATTCTATATAGATAATGTAAATAGTGTAAAAATTTGAAGAAGGATTCTCTTGGAAAAACTTATTTAGTTTTGGCAATGTCTATGTAAAAACTCTATGGTAGGAATATGACGTGATGTTGATGGTATTTTAAAAGATGTTGTATTATCTCTATAAGGGGTAATATCACATTGATAAAGGTATTTTCCCCAAATTTAACATTATAGTACTTATTCATACTAAAGATCTATTATGAAGGAATATTTATTTCTAATGGAAAAAAACAATATTATTTAATATCGATAAAAAAAGAATTCATAATTTATATTTCCTCTTTAGATTGTATGGAGTATAGTAGAGAATTCATAAAATTATAATCCATCATATTTCAACTCATCTAAACTTCAATAAACAGATGTATATCAATTTAATTTTTTTCATCCTCCTTCCATTCATGAAGTTTGTTGTTCATACAATTGATCTTACACCACATGAAGTCTATGTTGAGAAGATATCTAATAAGAAAGAAGAATCCCATTAAAATAAAGAAATTTATATTTATTTATAACCTCTTTATATTTTTATCATACCACTACTATAGTAACATAATCATATGAATTAATGTATACTAAATTTATAATCTTCCTAAAAAATGTCAAGATAAAATTTTAGTTCATGTTTTTATTGATTATATACTTTTGAGAGAAACAATTATTTTGGAAATTTATTTTATAAATATCTATTTGATGATGAGAATTCTAATCTTAAAAAATTTATTGAACACAAATTTTTTTCTATTATTCATAAGATAAAAGATGAGTTCAAATAGTTTTCTGATAGATCATCTGATTATTACACACCTTTTATAAAATTTTCCCCTGATAGATATCTTAGATTGATTATTTTCTATTAAAATGTGATAACCAATGTTATTGAGATAATACTGGAGCTAAGTGATAAGGTAAATCTAATGAAAAATAATTTTTCGCGTTCAAAAAAGGTATGAAAAAATAAATCTTATAGGTTATGTTTGTGTCATTCTGACCTGGATCACTCAATAAGAGTAACATAATTGGTTGGTCACATGGCTTGTACGTTCAATCCTATAAACCATAATCTATTGACTAGTAGTGTAGGATTATGATATTACCATGGAGATATAATTCCATCATTTTCAACGTTAATCATAATGGTATAATAAGAAGATAAATAGTGGTAGAATAAAAATTAACCACCATCGATATAATAATCATCCAGATATCATAAATACACTATTAGTAATCATATCTAACATCCTATAAATAATGATGATGTTTATTTAATGATATAAAAAGGATACAGTATGAGGGGAATATGGTATAATTTATATACAACATACTATAAAAAATAAGAAAAAAACTAAGAATATATCTACTGGAAATTTGAGGATATGCTCAGTCCGCTACTTCTGCACTCACAATTGCTAAAACTTTCAACATTCCATAGATGGACGCTTCCCCTTGTACCTCAATATATCCCTTTAATAATCCTAGGTACCAAATGGAATCCAAAATAAGGTATGAGTTAAACACATTAGGCCTCCAGTAAAATTTTCTATCACAAGTCTATTATATGATTGTTTACCAAAACATTGTGTAGGTATAATAATAACAGACACTAAAAAAGACAATGTGATTTAACTCAGTATACTAAAACTTGAGGTGATAAAATATATCTATAAATAATAATATCTTTATTGAAGTATAAATAATTTTCCACTACATATTCTAGTTTATCAAGAATCCAAGAGCTACATCATATGATAGATAGTCATGTATGAGACCTTTGATGGCTAGGACCCGTGGACTTTGGTTAAGACATGCTCTTCGACTTCGAGGATCTCACACAAAGTAAATAATTATAATTTATAACTATATGTTATATTAACTAGGTATAATGGATGAGGGATTGTTCTTCAATTACATAAATCGAATCTATATAAAAGTCAGTAAAACATTTTCTTGAGTCTAATGAGAATGCCTTAGGATCTATAAGAAAACCATATTAGAGGTGAAAAACTAATAAATCCTATGTAAAGCATGTAGTTATGTCAACCGTTTAATATTTATACACCTCGCATTGGTTCCAGACCACGTTATATATTTTCAACGTAATTTATATAAACACTAACGAGACTATTTTATCATCTATTCCATTTTCAAATTTAATTATTCCACAATCATTTCATTTATAATATCTCTTACATTTTATAAGGAGGGAGGTCAAATTAATGTAATTGAAATAAATTATTTTCATAAAATGAGATATTTAAGTGGTTAAAGGGATATGTTAGTCTCCATTATCTTAAAAAATTGGTTTACCATGTACAGTTATTAAATCAACTTACATTTAAGTGACTATTAGGGGGTCCTTGATAGTTTCCAAGACACATCACAATTTAATTACATAATTATACATAAGCCATGGGATATTACATTTTATTCTAAAATTACCATTTTCCATTTAATTACTATTTTCATTCCTAAATGAAAATGAAAAAAGAGGTATTAAAACATTAGTATGAACATAATTTAATACACAAATCACACTAATAAATTTTGCATCCAATTCACCCAAATTCTGAAATATTCTTAATTGTTTGAATAAACCCACCTAAAGGATGGTTGAAGTTGATGATGGAAACCTCAAAAATTGGATAAGGGTATCATTAAATGTTTAAATCTGTCTTTAAAAAATCTATATTAATTTTTATTAATTTATAGAGAAATGAACAAAGATTTTCGTGTGTGGTAGAACGAAGAGATCTATGTAAGATCCCAAAATTAAGATAAAAGTTATACATCACCTATTATAGATGGGTAGTATGGTTTATGTTTATTATCAAATGTTATCTCTTGTTAGAATTGGTTAAATCAATGAAATTGATGTATACCCTATATATATGGAATATTATCTTGCATGTATTCATCATTACAAAGAGAAAGATAATCAACGAATGGAGGGATGAGGGTTGAGTATATTTCTAGTATTAATCCATTGTGTCCAATGATGAATTATTTCAGTCATGTATAAATAAGTTCCTCTAAATACTAAGGAATGATAAGTTGGGATATCATCACGAGAGAGGCTCTTGTGCATGTAATTTAAGACAACGTGTTGTTATAATTTTATGTGGAAATGAGTTAAATAGTAAATTTACTATTTAAAAATGGGTTTCATGGTTTAGATTCTTGGTTTTTTAAAATTATGCACCAAAAATGGGGGTTCATGACATAATTTCCCCTACACATGCATGCTAGTCACAAGAATTTTTAAAACCATGCACAACCCATGAAGATACCCATGATAGTTTTTCTATTTCTCTATGTATATTCGTGTGTCCTACCTCGTGTAGTCTAAAAATTATGTTACACCAACTATAGGTCCACATGTTTTAACCACATGGTACTACTAACTATGTATAACAATTTATCATAGACTTTTTATCCACAAACATAATCAACAGGATCTAAAAAATCCTCTAATGCTACTTTGTCTTTCCTCAAATCTTTTGGAACATACATTAGAGGATAAAAAATATAACTATACTAAAATTTAAAGGCATCATACCTCATTTAAAAATATGACATCTTCGAATCCCCCCTCTTTAAAAAAATTATTCCTTATGTTTCCCTTAAAAGGATGGTAATTATTTTTTGATAATAACTCCATCCACTGAGCATTGACATCCGCCTCATACTCCCATGTGTCATCATGTGCATGGTTGATCTACCATAGAACCCATATTTGAGGAATTTTTTTCCTAGGAATGCATTCATGATATAATCAATGATACTTATAGGATGTACCTTAAATGATTTATCTACTTTCAACCCAACCACATAATTTTGAAGAATATGTGAGTGTTTGAAATGATAGTGATAAAATTGTGACACATTTATGAAATCATGTAGGGATGAGTTCCTAAAAGGTATACACAACTGTTTGGATACCAACACGACACTCCCTAATATTTCAAAATGCTCAACATAATATGGTGACAATTTATTTTTTCATGAATCCATATATACCCCATTATAGTTGAAACAAATAATAAAACCATAATCCCCATCTCAAAATCTAGTTTCCAATGTTGGTAATCAGTTAAGAATTATTCCTAAACTAATATTTAGTAATATGATTCCTGATAATATGTTACTACTAAAAAGTATCATGAAATAGTTGAGTTTTTAGTATCATTTCCTCTGCTACCTATAATTAGAAATGGGGTGAAAGGCATGAACTACCATATAATTTTCTATAATGGGAAATATGTATATTCTCATTGAATGTTTTATTATAATAAAATTCCGAAAGTAATATATGTTTCTCCAATGATGCTTCAAAATCTAGGATTCACTCCTAGTGAATTTCCTCTAAACCATAGATCATATGCTTATATTGAACATTTGTCTATGTGTAATACATTGTATACTGTAGTTCATTTAAACTCATTTCCCTCTGCAACCCCAGATAAAACCACAACAAAAAATTATGGTCGTTATCTAATATAATAGTATGTAGAACTCCATGAAGTAACATGATCTCTCATACATATAAAAATCCAATATCATACAATAAAAATGTATCTCTGATGTAAAATATGTGTGAATTCATTGAAAACATGACTACTAAAATGCACACTAAGTGACATCTACGAGGTTGCCTAGGTAATCTTATCATGAAATTGAGAGTGGAATTATATCTATTACTCTTTATAAGGGGAAATAGATATGTATTTCCTAGTAATCACTAATGTTTCCGCTTCGCCTACTAATATCGGTGACACTAATTAATGAAGTTATTTATCTCCCTTAACATATAAGAAGACCATCACTGGTGAAATGGATCAGGGTACATCTTTTTAAGGATAAGATTTTGTACACAAGAAGAGGCTTGTGTCACTCACATCAATTCCACTTAGATTTCTATAGGAATATAGATTTAATAATGATTTCTAAAGAAAATATCCTAATAAATTATAAAATATATATTGGGCCCTCTCTGGAAATAAATTACTATTTTACCAATCCCCTAAGATCAGAATTATTTTGCAACTTCACTCTATTTAAAAGTGATGAGTTCATACCTAAGGATTCAAGAATGGACTTATATTGATGGTGTTAGATCTCTAAGAGTATCATATAATAGAGGTCCAATATCATTCCCTCTATAATAGCCTAATAAACTACCTATATCTATGTTCTATAACTTAGAGAAATGGAATCATAATTTCATTTAACAATAATATAAGTAAACTCATGAAAAAACTAAAGATATTAAACTTATCTTCATTGTGTGATATTCTAGTCACATTGTGTCAGTTTATACTTAATACTTTTGTGGTCTATGTACTCCATAAAATGATCTCATAGAGTGTAATACATCCAATAATAAAATGTATAAATCATATCTTCCCTCTTGAGACAATGTGTCTTGTAATTAAACACATGAGGTCATAATTAAAAAGGAATTTAAACTAGGACATGGTCTCCCTACATCAAAATAATTACTATAATGATGCCTAATGTATTATAATAAAAAATGTAGCATCTCCGTGTCTTCAATTTAATTAGGATTTATGTAGATGTCAAAATCCATTTCATATCCTGAAAAACTATATTTTAAACTTAACATAATGAAAATATAATACCATTATTGGTCAAGCCTGCAATTAGTGCTTAAATATGTGATTAATCCTATATAAAGTGCCTATAATATCTTTCCACCCCCAATTCAATCTTTATTTCAAAGATGTCCTGGGTATGACCCTAGGAAAATATGGATCTCACCTTGTTTTGGGCAACTGATAATTCTTTCTTTGAGAAACTCCAACCCATGAAGTGGAATATACCAATACAAAAGTGGAATTTGGTTATCTTAGCATATAACTAGTTTTATCCCAAGATTCCAAAAATAATATCAAGAAGTTGTTCATGTTCATGTTGAGTATATGAGTTCACCAATATGTCATCCACAAATAAAACCATGTGTTAATATTAGTATGCATTGTAAAATTGATTCATAAACTCTAGGAATACTACTAGAATGTTATTAAGGATGAATTAATTGAAAACATATGCATAAAATCCATATTTACAACTTAAATTCGTATGTGGTATATCTGATATTCATAGATTCACCATATGGTAAACGAACCTCATATTTATTTTAGAGAACACCCTTTCTCCATGAAGAAGGTCGAAGTGGTCATATGTGCATGTAATCAAATACCAATTCATAATTGTACCTTAATTTTACCAATAATAGTCCATGAGAATTCTATGGGTTACTTCTACATACAATGAGAAAATTATATGTGACCTCATGTGGATATACAGGGTTATATAATACCATTGTTTTGCATTTCCCCTAGTTGCATCATGAACTCCTGTTGCATGATCATCAATATAAATTATAAAAATATAAGGAATCACTCTTCCCATCCCAAATTTCTAGGGTCAAACTTGAATTTCTTGTACATCACATTATCCTTTTTAAATATAACTATAACCCCATTTTTATGTAAAGGATACCCACTAGTGATATAAATCGACATAAACATGATAAGGAACCATCCATTCCATCCCGAGAATGATTTAAAATTATATCATATCAAGGATAAAATGGTTTTATATAAAATGATACCCAAAAATATAATGGGAACACCATTTAATTGTGCAAAATATCTAATTAAATACCCAATATAGTATTGAGTGTCATCATGCAAAAAAAATATCTTAAGGAAAAATATCACTACAACATAAGTATATATGAAGGAGTTGGAAGTGCATGAATTGAATAAATAATAAGATATAGTAGTGGATACTAAGATAATACATCTAAACATAGATGGATTGACACTCTGATCCATAGGGATCAGATGTAGTTCATATATCTGACCCATACTCTTCCCACAGATACAACCTAACTAACATTTGAAGCCCCACTCTATAGATGTTTTATGTCATGTGTCCATACACCTTGATCAAAAACACCTCTTTATCTGGATTGGCTTGTAGTTCATCAGATCCTTACCTGACATGGGGCTACTAGCCCCAATCATGAACATAGACAAAGTTAATATCCTCCCTCACTAGGCACTAGAATAAATGTATACAAATATCCTAAATATAAAAATATTTTTTTAATCACAACACTCAGTTAGTTCATTGATACACTTGTAAATTGTGTGTATTTCTATATCACCCTAAAGGAATACTAACTAGCTACCTAAATTAAGAGTATAGATGCTACATCAACTATGATAATACTCTAAATGGAGCTTCCTAACTCTAGTGAAAGTAGTTCCAATTGTAGGAGTCGAAACACATTGGCTCACACTATCAACCACTCTTAGATTACACAATGTAATGAGAACATGAATCTCCATCCCATATAATATAGTGACCAAAAATATGTTTTCTTGTGATATTATTTAAAACCTCATCCAATCATTGAATCTTCTACCCCAAAAAATATCATCACCAATAGGTATTGGATTGATGTTTTTGAGTACCATGTATCATGTGGATTATTCCATAACAGATAAATCACATTGATCTATGTGAATAAAAAATTTGTCTCTATCATCCCCCAATGAAATGGGATATGAATAATCATATAAGGTTGTCTTGAATACACTCTTAACAATTTATTATTGTTGATATACCATGTTAATAACATCCCACCATTTCATGGAATATTATCGCAACATATATATAGTAATATACACCCTCCTCTTAGTATGTGTATCAGGTAGCTTGAAAAAAGATAGTATGACCACCAACTATTAATTCAAGTCATGTAGTCCTCCATCCCATAAAAACATGTCTGGATACTATTGTTGAAATTCTTACAGCAAATATTCCATAGTAGGGGTAGGTAACAAGTCTTCCTCAAAATATTTTATGATACATAAAAACCATCTTGAAACAATGTGTTAGTGTCCTAATCAGGTATCATAGGAGCTGTTTCAAGTGGCACTACATTAGTTATTATTGGTTTCTTGTGGGATTCAACCACTATATAAAGGTCATCACCACCATCATCATGAATGAAATAATGATTATATGGTGGAATATGTCAAAAAAATTATAACTAAACTTATGGAATAATGATTTGATAATGATATAGGTCAAATATATAAAAATAGGACTAGAAAAATACATCAAATTAAAATGTCACACCCCTATTCCTTCTCCTAAATATTGGTCTAGGTTATGTATAAGACCATTTTGAATCATAAGTGAAACTACATTCCACCCACTACTAATTCTAGTTTATAGTCATGTTCACTACTTCTTTTTGACGCTTCTAATATAAAATATATAAATTGAATTTTATAGAGGATGAATCCCTTAAAATTTTAATTGGAATCATCATTCAATGGTAGCCACCCTTTTTATTTTTAGAAATAAATATGTTTTACATAGTTATATAAAATTCACTAATTAGAAGTTTTAAAATTCTTATGTTACAAATTATTATTATTTTATACATTTCAATTCGAATGACACAGAACTATATATAAATCTCAGAATATGACAATATCATACATGATAGACTGATTATATGGGTTAGTCTTCCTAAATTATAATGGCCCATAAACGTTTTAATTCATAATCAAAACACATTTTATTAGGAAAAAATTTTCATCCCTTGAAACCAATGTTTCTTTTACCAAACATGCCACAATTGGAAAATTATGTTTCAACCATCATGATATATTGGAAAACAACAATTTTTTTGATGTCGAATCATTACTAACAAATATTAAACCATAACTACATTAATACATGCTATCAAAAGAAAATAATAGCTATAAAATGGAAATGAAAATACAATCATTTTATATAAGAAAGAATATTTAATTTATACCTAAATAATGTATATAGGTGCACATGGAACAAAATTAGATAGAAAGGAAATGAAAACTATATGGTATGGCATATTCATGATACGCTTACCTATATGTTCCTATAATAATTAATGATTAAAATACCTCGTTTCAAATCATAGAAAATGATAAAAGTGAATACATATCAACAATAATAAATACCACCTATCATCTGCATCACCATTAGTGAAATCATTACAACTATAATAGGCCAAATCCAAAACATCAATTCCAGTACCGAGTAATTTTTCTTTTTTAATGTATGTGGTTTAATAACTCCTAAAAATATACTCATTACAAAATTATAGAACATTCCTAGAATACTATCTAATAACCAGAACATGATAAATATGAAAAATAATTATATTATACCAATTTATTACACCCTATAAGGGCTCACTCGACAATCGTAACAAGACAAGTGGGTCACATAGACTCAATCTCAGCTTTCTATATGCTAGAGGCTTCTGACTAGAAGTTAGGGACAACTATAGAATGGTTGGGAGACTATACCCTCATAGTAATTGTTTGTAAATGTGTTATATTATAAATTTAAATATTATAAACATAATAAATAACCAATAATAGAATAAATATCATCTAGATAACATAAATTCACTATTACTATCCACATCCAACTTTATATACAAAAATATTTTTATCATGTCATCCTTTAAAAAATAGAGAGTACAAGAGAAAAAAACCAGATGTTACAAACAAAATTTTATAAAAAAAATAAAACAACTATGTTTTCTCCACTATTATCATGAAAATACTCCTGGTCCTCTTATCCAGATCTCTATTCTAATACATAAATAATGTGTCTATAGTAGTTCACATCCCCTAGTTCCTACCTACATCCATGTAATCTTCCCGATTACCAAACAATGGCCTGAACATGGGGTTAAATATACTTGTTAGTCCACCTCCAATGGTGACTATATATAGTATTGTCTATTATTATATCCTTAACTAATTTCTAGGTATAATAGTGGAAGTGTCTGTAAATTATAATGAAATAGAACTCAGTATGACTAAATCATGATGTTCTCTAAGTAGTCGATGAACATTAATAATTTTATTCATGTTTGAATCTTCTACTATTGCGTATGGAATCATCTCAATAAAATTGTAGTTATGACAATCACCGGGTAGTCATGTATGTGACATTTGATGGATAAGAACCAGGGCCCATGTCTAGGGCATCATCGTAAAATTTCAAGGAGCTCGTAAGATGTAACTCAGTGTAATATATTCTAATAAGATCTAGATGATATGTCATATTTTTGAAGGAATTCATTTCGATTCAATGGAGTTAGTTCATAGAAAAAATGATAATGACTTTGACGGTGCCCAAAAAGCATGTTACCCGATGTGTAATGATGATTGATCTGTGGAGAAAATTGAAGGTATCCAATATAAAACATTTAGGTGGGTTATTAGTTCCATTCTATGATACCTCACATCAGTGGAATACTGTGACATATCTTATTAAAAATGTTAACATAAATGATCAATGGAATATGTTTCTATCCATTCCATTTACCTATATAATTCATCCATAATCATTACATTAATCATTTCTCATACATGTTATGAGGATGGATGCCATGTTCTTGTGCATGAAATAAATAAATTAAATTCAATGTATTATTTAATGGTTCAACAATCCTTGTTAATTTCTATTCCATTTATCAATTTAATTTTCCATATTAAATTATTTAATAAATTTGACTAATACTGATTATAATGATAGTCATTTTAGTGTATATGATAGTCCATAATTTAATTACAAAACTATGAATAATCCAAGGGATTTCTCATTTCATTCTATAATTTAAAAATGTTTAATTTAAATACACTTTTCATTTATAAATTTAAAATTAAATACCATAGGTATTCAATATTTAGTATGAATTTACATTATTGCATAACTCCCATCAATAAATCGTGAGTTCAACTCACTCAAAGGGTGGAATAATCATAAATATTAAAAAGATTCCACCTCTGGGGTGGTATGGGTTTAGGTTGACGGCATCCAACCTTGAATATTTGTGAAATAACATGTTAATATTATGGTGTAAATAATCTATTTAGATATTTTTTAATTTAACGATCATTATTTATAAATTAATATGTGTGGAAATATAGAACATGATATAAAACACCCTGAGGTTAAGGGATAATCAATATACTTCCAACCATTGATGATTATTAATATCCTCATCTGTTTTAAACCATTAACATAGTCTGGAATGAATTAAATTGATGTAATAGATTAATAACCTAAAAATAGGTAATATTAGATCAAATAGAATAAAAATATTACATGGAATGATAAATGAATAAATAAAATATGTGGATAAATTATCATACCAATTAATATCCAATTTAATCTATGTAGAATGATTCGGATCCAAGATGATGGAGTTATTCAAAAATATATGGTGGAAAACTTGGGATCTCTTCCTGTGGGAGGATTCGATTTTTGGAATGAAGGAGAAACAATGGTTTGAATATTAATAATAATAGAGGGAAGAAGGTTAAATTCAACCATTAGAAATGGGGTTCATGGTTTGGAAACATTATTTTCTCAATCATGTTCCAATCGAGTGGGGTGACTGCATAAGTGAAACTACCAAAGTCGGATAGTCACACATACTTCTATGAATTATGCTTCCCATGTGGATTCACTCTACATCTCGTTGCATGATCATGATGCCAACCTTGAATGTCTTACATCCTATCCTCCACCTATTTTAGTCTCACATTGATTACCTACATGATATTACTAATTTTATTCCAACCATTAACCATAGACTACTTCTATGAGAACAAAATCACTAGGATCCAAAAAATCCATTTACACTTTTGAACCCTTCTTCAATCCACTAAGCACAAACATTATAAGAATAAAATATATTTATTATATCATTTCATTTTTTCATGCCTCATTTGAAAACTTGGACACTACATTTTTTTGATGTTAAAAGTGACTTGAAATTATTCAAGGATCCCAATGACTCAAAAAACTAGAAGATGAATTATTTTAAAAGACATATCACATCATAAGAAAAGGAAATAAATTCCATTGTAAAATTATATGATGTTATTCATAATAATATTTCTACTCTATATGAAAAATCACATGATCATTAAGATGTTTTGAAGTACCTAGACCAAAAAATAATAATTCTCATTAATTTATATAGATGAGATGAATATGTAAGTGATATCTCTTAATCAACAAATTGAAGATCGAAATATGAAGAATGAATCTTTAGTATTGAAATTTTCTTTGAAAAATCCATTTTTAATGATTAGTAATATATGATTTTAGTGAATATGGTCATGTTTATGGAAAGGTAAAAATTATAGAATGACAACCTAAATAACCAATAAAAATAGTTTATGATTTTTATGAATAATATTTAATAATAATATAATGAGATTTTTTTCAATTTCTATTACCCATTAAAAATTATATTAAAAACTATTCCTTTATAATATAATGATGATGAATATTTATTTCCATATTTCTCATTTCATTAATGTTTCTTATTTTATGTTTCACTTTACTATTAGTTCAATTTAACTATTTCAGAAAAAATTTCATTTTCGTAATTAGAATCTATATCCATATAGATAAATATTTTTCTAATTTAAAAATTGAATTTGTTTATTGTTTATTGCTTTTAATAAGAAAAATGTGAAATTATTAATTTATTATATTAGAAGAATAAATATTTAAATGATGGGGAAATGTTTTTAATTGGATGAAATTTAAAAATAAGTTATCATTATGATTTTAGTAGTTATAAAACTATCTCATGGAAGAACGGTATCTACAAAGAGTAATTTTGATGATCCAAACTTTTCATTTTTTGTTTTGTTCTTTATAAAGTGGGATATACTTATATAATTTATGCACATCATACTATATTCATGAAAATCAATGCACACATTAATAATTAATTTTTCTAACTAAAAGATGCAGTATTTTTTGTTGAAAAAATTATTTTAAAAATGATAAATGAATTACTCGTATCACAAGTATTAATGAACTATTGTTCATTTATGGACTTGTGAAAATTTGATGACCTTATGAATTATATAATATTATTTTTAATGATTTTTTGTAAAATATATATCTTAAATTATTAAATAAGGATTAATTTCACTAGTTTTAAGAATTACAGTGTTTTTGTTGATTAAACTCATTAATATATGGGGAAATAATTTGAAGTCATCTAAAGATGGTAACATTATTACTTATGTAGTTAAAGCTAGAACTATGTTATGAATAATTTTAGCATTGAACATTGTTACACTGAAACCAATAAATAGAAATGAACCTCCATCTCCATAATAACATGTTACCACAAGTTATACCACCATTCTAAAAATCCATAATAATTATAAATATTTTATATTCTTTTTTATATGAATTATTCTGATAAGTGTATGTTTTTTATTTTTGAGACCTTTAGTTAAGAGTATCTATTGTGTGGTTTTAATTTGTAAATACTTATTATTCTAATTTATTCATTGTAATTCAAATGGTCTTATCAATGTATCTTCGGGGATTTGGAAGCCATAACTAATCTATCAAACTATTTTGGTATGAATACTAAGCTACCAGTCAAATAATGTAGTGAAGAATGATTTTATTTATTGAATCATGAAATAGTAAATTAGTAAATCAAGGATTTAAAGGGTAAAGAATAAATATCTAGGTTTCAAACCTTAATATGAGAATAAATATTCATATACATAATGTTCTTGATGCAACACGTCATTTCTACTAATTTACCTTTCACATAACATTAAATGATTGGTTTTAATTACACAAATTTAATGGATTATTCATTTTAATAACCAATACAGTGCATTTTTCTATAAATCTCTACATTATTTATTTTTTAATTACCATCTATTTAATTCATAAAAAAGTTATTATAATATATATAGTTTAAAAAATTTCTTATATAATAGTTTTTTTGCTAATTTTTATAATATGGATCAATATTTTTTCACTAAGAATATATTCGTTTACTATATTTTGAAATTTTATTGTTATTTTGAAAAACTAATCACTTGGACACTTGAAGAAAAAAAAATTATAAATTTTTTTTCAAAATAAAATTTACCCCTCTTAGTGTGTTTTAAAAATATATTTATAATCTACAATATTCATGCTCGAACAATGCCAATTTCTTCCCCGAGAGGAATCATGGTCACTCAGTCTACTTATATTCATCTTCCATGACAGATCCTATTCACATGGATTACATAGTAATTTATACACCAACATTATAAATAGTGGAATGTTATTTTAATTACATTTATTTTGAAAATATCATTATATCGTGTTAATTTGAATAATTATTAATTTTCAACACTCTTTCTAAAAAACACACATTAGATAAAAGTAATACACACAAGATTCCATCCAAAAAAATTATTAAATACACACATTTATTCCACTTAATTTTGGTGAGATTTTAAATAAATCTCATGTTAGTCTACATATCCTGATTTTCAAACTCAATGGTATAAATTAACATAATCTTTCTATCATGTTTTTGAAACATGGTTGAATATTTCATCTTGTTAATATTTTATTAGCTTTGTATCTTCTTCATCACAAACTCACCTTAAACATCTTTAATGAATTAGGATTTTGTATTTCTTGAAAAAATTGACCTCTATTTTATCATCACCCTCATTATTCTTAAAAATAGTGTATTGTTATTTCTACACATTTATGTATAGAAGAAATCCATCAGTATTTGATCTTATTCTAACATATCATGTATATGATATTCACATTCTCATTATATGGTATTAAAAAATTTTAAGATGCTTACCAAATTTAATAATCCCTATTAAATCATCTTACTATGTTACCTTAGAAGTTATATCTTCTAAACACCACATTTCAATCACTATATTCTCAAAAAAATGATTACAATATCATACAAAAACAGAAAAAATCATAGAAATCATAGAAATAACATATAGAGCTGAAAATATCATACATAGTCATCCTTTTGTGAAAAATATATAAGTAAAATATCATATGGGAGATTCACATGTCTGAGACATATATTAATTCACATGTGTGTTAATAATATCACTTCTATGATAATAAATTTCAACATTATAGAAAAAAATAATGTAGTTTAATTATGTTTTATATTATTTTTATAGTATCATATACATGTCCAATATTGTATTGATGGCCAGAATCTTCTACGTGTGATTGAAATTTTTTTAATTATGGAAAAAATCTATTATATAGTGAAAAATTCTATTATTAATAGGATAAAGGAATTTATAGTATTATCAAACATCATACATGTATGTAAATTTTCATATTTTATATATATCTTTTACATTTATAAAAACACTAATTTATAAATAGTACTTCCAGAATTTCATCAGATAAATTATAGGCAACAATAATCCATATTTGGCCTCATCAATTAACTAATATCAGATAAGTCCATCCAAAAATAATTATTCTAATGATATAAATACTTTAATTCCCAACTTATCTATTTTCAAAGGTCTCTCAACATCTAAAGTACACATGTAATATTGTTTCTACAAAATCAACTATTATCAATAGTTAATATATAATTTTCCATTCACAAAACACTATCCAAAAAAAATTCACTAAATTAAAGACTTTTATTTTTAATCAATCAAATTATTGATTCATGAATATTTGATATATTTTCAATATTATATTATAGATCTTTAATCCTCTAAATATCTGGATTCAATTAATTCTCTTTCCAAACTTTTCTCCATAATATTTGATTTCTTCCTTCAACAATTATATATTTTGGAAGGTGACCTTGGGATTTAGAAATCTCCTTAATCTTATTTACCTATATAGATACTGGAAGATTCTTCTTTTTAATTTGGTGGTCACAAACACTATCACACATGTAATATTCTTTTCATGAATAAATTGACCAGAACCACAAATATAATTTACAAAAAATGAAACATCAACCCAATGTAACATCAATCTCTTACCATTGATTGTTTTTTAATTATAAATTTACATAGAAATTCAATGTCATTCCACTCCTCAAAACTGAAAATAAATCTAAGGGTATAAAATATTTCACTCCACTAATGATGGAAGGAATTAAAAAGGTGGTCATTTTAAAAATAACCGAAAAAATTTTACGTAAAAAATATTCTACACATTTTATTAAATTTAAATTCAATTTCTATATTAGTTTCATTAGAAATTGTAGGTAAAATATTTCCAAGAATAATATTACATCGACTAACCATCTTAATTTATACGTGGTTTGACCTTTTTAATAAAACAACAGATAAAATTTAAAAAAATTGTCAATTTACTCAATACAATGTTGTACCACATGTTATCTTTTCTTATAAAGGGTTTTTCATAATATATTTTTATGAAATACTTAATAAAACACACATCACATTATCTCACATATGAAAACATTTCCAGTGGAAGGTATATCATTCCAATTTGGTTTGATAATCACTCTCCCATGACAAATATATTCAAAAACATTAAAACATTAATGGGAAATTAAAATCATACATCATCCTTCACAATTTCATGATACTATAAAAAATTCAAGATTTAACATAAATAAAAATAATTCAGGTTTCTTTTCCTTCTTATTTGTTCCCTCTCATTGAATTCTACACATGATTCATAAGTGAAGTGCACTGTGTTGCATTTTTTGTCAATAAGGTATGTTTTTTATCAGAAGATGTCAAAGAATGAATGGATTTCAAGGAGAGTCAATATGTGAATGACAAAGGCTATGATGGTGTTGGTGATAAATGGAGGATGGCCATTGTGTTAAGATGAATGTCACTTAGGAGATTCACTAAGTGGCATAAGTGTTTATGGTTGAAACATTCATCCATGTGTATATCAGACAATTGTAGAACTAATCTAAATGTTTCAATACTTGTATCAAAATTATACTAAGTTACACCACATGAAGAATGGATGATGATGGAGCATCGTCATTATATCTGATGATTGTTGAGCTGATCTTTAAGTTCAAATAACTTGTATCCTGATGATACAATGTCACAACAATGTTAGAATTCCATGCATTGTTAAGAAAATGCATGAGGAGATGAAGATGATCCATCCACACCTAATAAGTGGATGATGTGCATTAATGAAGACCATGCACTATCTCTTAGTGCATGATGAATTGAAGATGATCCAACTTGATCTCTGATTGGATCATTGAATAATTATTTGATTTAGGAGCTTCGGTTGAAGATGAACCTTCGGGAATTCCATTCCTAAGTAATGATTATATGTTGAGGACATTTGTGGAATTCTTAAGAAGAAGGGAGAAGTGGCATTTGGCATTTGAACTTGGGTTACTTTGTTTTTATACAAAGTCCCTAATTCTCTACTCTAGCAAAAAAGAAGCCACCAAGGGCCAGCCTTAAGGGTTCATCCCCAAGGCACATGTGGGACTCAAGGTCGCCACGCCCAAGGGGGATCCCATGGGGCTAGCCCGAGAGAGGCTAGGGCCGTGTATAAGCCCCGAGGCCACGCGGTGATGAAGCCCGCGCAGCATGAGCGCGAGGAGCGCGCCCATGACATTCATGGTGGGCACTAGGAGCGCGCCCGCAAGAGGCATGGGTGGGCGCAGAAGCGCGCCCGCAGAGGCACTATGCGGGGCGGCATCGTGGATGGAGAAGAGAGATTATTGAACGAATGGCGGCAGCGCGAGTTTGATAAGGCGCTGAAAATCGGAGGTCGTTTCGATGTGGGAACGAGTTTTTTCGCTGGGATTGAATCTGAGCCGCACATCTCATCGCGCGTCTAATCTCCACTGCACGATCCATCTGTGTGACGATCTTTTAATCGCTGCCGTCGAGCATCATTAAACTCCCCATCCGACGGCTGTAAAGGTTGTCTTCAACCTCGAGCCACCCCGAGGCTCCCCGACGTCTCCCGCTGATCCAGATGCCTCCCCGACGACTGATCTCGAGCTCCCGGCCATTACAAATCATGCTGAAGACATCATTAATATCGTCTGGCCAATACGAACCGATCCATACTTAAAAATACACTTGCATGCAATGTTTGGAGTGTTTTGGTATCCAGCCGAGGCAAGATGAAGTTTCCGAGGTTTGGGTGTTTATGCTTGCATATTTTGGATCGAAGGAAGGTCGTCCATGTGTTCTAAGTCGCATGCACGTAGAGGAAATTAAAAATGAGTTAATCCGCGTGAACTAGAGGAGAAACCAGATTTTTGAAATCTGGAAAACCCGAGATATTCGGGAGTTTGAATTTATATCCACACGGATTGAACAAGACGCCTCTGCCTATATAAAGAGAGGCCTTGCTCTTGAATTTCCTTGCTGAAAATTTTGAGAACCGTGAAGCTCTCTGCCTTGCGAAGAAAGAAGCCCCGCGCAAGGTATTTTCACGGCTGAGTCCCTTTCGCACACCCCTTGCGCGAAAAAAGAAAGGGTGACCCCCCGTGCGCCTTCCCCTTGCGCGACAGTGGGTACCCAAGACCCTGCGCGCTATTCCTTGCGCGTCAGGAGAGCTCGGGCAGTGCTCTTGCACGCCCTCCTTGTGCCCACGGTTGGTCGACGCTTGCACGACCCGTGGCTCAAGATCCTTGCGCGGCAGTGACACCCTTGCGCGCTGCCTTGTGCACCCAAGTGCTTGCGCGACAGAAGATAAGTTGTCCGCACCCCTTGCGTGCCTCCTTTGGAGTTTGGGTGGAATAGCAAAAGAAGGCTGATACCACACCATTTTGTGTGTGCTAAAGTGAAGGAAGTAAGCCGAGGCCAATTGTGTGCAAGCAATAAAGTGAAGGCCGTGGCATTTTGTGCCTTTTGTGCCAAAAGAACAAGAGTAGGCCTTAGCCGTTGGTGGTTGTGCAAAGAAGTGAAGGGCCGTAGCCTTGTGGGTGCACACATTAAAGAACAAATAAAAGAACACCTTTTGTATGTGTGCAAAACAAGAAGAAGAATAGGCCAAGTCTCAAGTGTGTGAAAAAGTGAAAGAAGTGTGTGCAAAGAGATAAGAGGCCGAACCTAGGGTGAGTGCACTAAGTGAAGTGAACACACTTAGAAGAAGGAAGAAAGAGGAGACCCTCGCACTAAAGTACAACACACTTGTGAGTGTGTAAACAAAAAGAACAAAGTGTGAAGAAGGTTGAGAAGGTGTGTGTGCTTAATGAGAATACACCCTTTTTGGGTTTATCACACCAAGACAAGAAAGAGGGGAGTACATGCATGCATGCACGTGCACACGTGAACAGAGCCAAATCAGTGGTGTGCATCTGAGTTGTCCAAGACCAGGAGTTCTTGAAGAGTTTTGAGAACCCATGCTATCAGTGCATGAAGATGAAGAGTTTCCATGCACTCAGTGCATGAAGTTGAAGTGTTGTGAGACTGGACCAGACTGAAGTTAAATATATAAGTTGTCTGAGTATTCAGTAGTTGAAGAGAGAGGCCAGGTCATCCTAAGAGAAAGGAGATAAATCCTGAGCAAGACGAGAAGACCTGTTCATCACAAGTGAGCAAAGATACAGAGCAAGGACATCAGTCTTTATCCCAGACTGCTGAAGATACTTGAAGAAGCTTAAAGTGAAGAAGAGCTACTCGTGTGACTCGAGGAGCCAGGAGAATCCCCTTGTGAGACTCAGGGAGAAGAAGTCTTCAGTGGGATTCTGGAGCAGGCCAGTGGGACTCTGGTAACACTGTGAGACGCAGTATAAAGACCCTCCTGTGGGACTCAGGAGAGATACAGTGGGACTCTGTATCCACCATTGTAATACTAATAGATTATAATGGAAGAAACCATGTTGGGGCGTATAACCAACATGGCAAGGACGTAGGCCTTTGGTGCCGAACCTTGTAAATCCTTGTGTCCTGTGCCTTTACATTTACTGCATCATTCGAGGAAAGGTGAGAGATACAAGAAGAGTGGATCGAGGCATTAACCATCCATAGAGGTTTAATTGATTAAGAATCAATTAGTAAAAAGTTTTAAAGGATCACTGATTCACCCCCTCCCCCTCTCAGTGATTCACACTGATCCAGGCACTTCAATTGGTATGAGAGGCAGGTTACCTCTAAAAGATCCAAGGGAGTCTTTATGAAGTGCAGATTTGAGGAAGTGAGTGAATACCCTCAAATGGAGATATCTGCCAAGACTCAGAAAAACAGTATGAAGAAACAGGCCAAGAAGATGAAGAAGAAGATTGTTGCTGATAGAGAAACACCTGGCAATTCCTTTTATCAGTCTTCTGGTGAAGCCTGTCCTAGCTGTGATGCTGATGGAATAATCAATGATCTTCTAAATGCAATCGAATATCTTCGCAAGACAGTCCCTAGGGAAGTAGCAATGTGTATTACTACAGGCATCCTTTATCTTCAAGAAGAAAAATTACAGCTAGAAGAAGAAGCTAATGCAATGGAAGATCAGTTGGGAAAAAAGGGTTTGCATAACCAACACTCTCAGAAAGCTGATGAAGGCTAAAGATGAAACCGTTTCTCTTTGCAATGAAAGATATGAAGACACTGCTGAAGAATTGCATAGAATCCTTTCTGTGAAAGAGTTCTTTAAGACAATGGTCAAAGAAGTTTTCCATGCACTGGAAAAGAGGCACAGAGTGTCAATGATTGTCAGAGATGCTCAACTTGAAGAAAAAGTAAACAGGGTGAAGGAGCTTGACAATTCATTACAAGAAATGAAGAAGGTGCATGAAGACCAGATGATACAGCTGGAAGAAAAATGGGAAGGTAGGCTAAGATTTGTTGAGGATGAGAAGAACTCTCTCAATGTGAAATGCTTAGAACTGGAGGTGATATTGAAAAATCAGCAATCACCCAAAGCGATAGCCTCCCAGTCAGCTGAAAGGAGAAATGTTGCTACTAAAGTATTCATTGAGAAGGATGATTCTAAAAGAAAGACATCCTCTAATGAAATGGAAACATATTCTAAAAAGAAGGTACCATCCATACCATCTTGTACTCATGCTTCTAAAAGTGTTTCTACTAAAAGTGCAGGATGGAAGAATGAATCCAAACAAGTATGGATGAAGACAGTGAAGAAAGAATGATCTCCTGAAACAACACAACAAGTCAAGAAAAGTACCCAACAATCAGAAGGACTGAAGAGGTCAAGATATGTGGGTCAATGATGTTGTTGTAACATGTATGGGCACTGTGAAAAGGATTGTTGGTACAATCCACTGAATGTCAAAGCACAAAGGAAGCCCATGCCAAGGGGGAGCAAGCCAGAAGAAAAGAAGCTGCATCCACATGTCCAGAGACATCTGTTTACTGCAAATAGATTTGGAATACTTGACAACATCTGGGATGATTGCAAAAGTGGTCAAAAGGATACATGTCAATCTCCAACTGTATCCAGAGCTAAAAAGAAGAAAAGATCACAGAACCTGGCTCAGAAAGAATCCTTGGGAAGCAAGCATAAGAAAGTGGAAGATGCTACCAAGAAGATTACGAAAAAGGAAGAGAAGACCTTGGAGTCTAAATCCAAGAAGGGTGATGTGTCCAGAAGGACCACCAAGAATAAGACATGCTTCTACTGTGGAAAGAAAGGACATATCATGGATCTTTGAAAACAAGCCATGAAATTCAATAGAGGTAGACTAGACTCAAACAGACAATCAATCCAGATGAAGCAGAAGGGATTGGATGAAAACAAGTTGCCTATGAAAGTTAGCTTGAAAGCATCAAAGGAACCATGTGGAATATCCAGAACTGATGCCACACTTCCAAGTGACTAACTAGTCATATGGCCAAATCAGTTGCAACTTTCCAAAGATCTACAAAGAGCTAAAGATGAAGTTCTGGAAATTGCTAAGGCAAAATGGAAGAAGAATATTTCACATGAATAGGTATTGAGATCCACACCAGCACAAACATCATTGAAGATCAAATGTGCAAGTGTGAAGAATGGTGAAAATGGGACATCTCGGTTGAGAGAATCTTCTCAACCTTTTTGTTCACATTGATGAACCAATGAGGTTCCATCTTATTCCCTAATCACTTATATTTACATGTGCTAACATTACAGGGAATTGAAGATGATGATCATTCTCAACTAGAGAATGGATTGGACAGAATGGAGTGCACCCCTTGAGGGAGAGCCAATCTAAAGAAGATGGGATTCTTAGATTAATACCATCTTGAGAAAAGTGAAGGTATTCCAATCATACTTTCATCCCTTGTTTCTTAATTGAGTTTATCTTGTCAATTAAGGGGGAGTATATATTGAAGACAAATGGATTAAAGGGGGATCATTATCTTTGCACCTGAACATTCTAATTAGTTCTGTGAAGTTGTGCAGGATTTAGCAAATTCATTGTTATATCTGAAAAATTTCACCCCCTGAAGCATGATATCACATGTACAGTGAATTGTGGACATCATTGAAAATCTTGGTTACATCACTCTTGTTTTATACAATGGGTTAGCCCAAGTAGACTTAGAGTTGATTTACTAAAGGTTCTTTGCTAAAGAGAACATGTGACATCATCCCTCTCTCAGTGTTTTTCAAGAAAATACTTTTCAAAGGGAGGAAGTGATATTTTGAAAAGGAACCACACCACACTTTTGAATTTGGTTGCCAATAAGGGGGAGAAAAGCTGACATATTGCCCCAGAAATGTGTGGCACACATATTGACCCATTCATATGTGTTCTACTGATTGGATTGACAATATGTGCTCTAGTGGTATTGACAACAAATACAAAGGGGGAGATTGAATTGCACTGTGTTTCATTTGTTGTCAATAAGGTATGTTGTTGATCAGAAGATGTCAAAGAATGAATGGATGTCAAGGAGAGTCAATATGTGAATGACAAAGGCTATGATGGTGTTGGTGATAAATGGAGGATGGCCATTGTGTTAAGATGAATGTCACTTAGGAGATTCACTAAGTGGCATAAGTTTTTATGGTTGAAACATTCATCCATGTGTATATCAGACGATTGAAGAACTGATCTTAATGTTTCAATACTTGTATCAAGATGATACTAAGTTATACCACTTGGATAATGGATGATGATGGAGCATCATCATTATATATGATGATTGTTGAGCTGATCTTTATGTTCAAAGAACTTGTATCCTGATGATACAATGTCACAGTAATGTTAGAAGACCATGCATTGTTAAGACAACGCATGAGGAGATGAAGATGATCCATCCACACCTCCTATGTGGATGATGTGCATTAATGAAGACCATGCACTATCTCTTAGTGCATGATGAATTGAAGATGATCCAACTTGATCTCTGATTGGATCATTGAAGAATTATTTGATTCAGGAGCTTCGGTTGAAGATTAAACTTCAGGAATTCCATTCCTAAGTAATGATTAAATGTTGAGGAGATTTGTGGAATTCTTAAGAAGACGGAAGAAGTGGAATTTGGCATTTGACCTTGGGTTACATTGTTTTTATACAAAGTCCCTAAGTCTATACTCTAGAAAAAAAGAAGCCACCAAGGGCCAGCCTTAAGGGTTCAACCCCAAGGCACATGTGGGACTCAAGGTCGCCACGCCCAAGGGGGATCCCATGGGGCCAGCCCGAGAGAGTCTGGGGCCGTTTATAAGCCCCGAGGCCACGCGGTGATGAAGCCCGCGCAGCATGAGCGCGAGGAGCGCGCCCGTGACATGCATGGTGCGCACTAGGAGCACGCCCGCAGGAGGCGTGGGTGGGCGCAGAAGCGCGCCCGCAGAGGCACGATGCAGGGCGGCACCGTGGAGGGAGAAGAGAGATTATTGAACGAATGACGGCAGCGCGAGTTTGATAAGGCGTTGAAAAATAGGAGGCCGTTTCGATGTGGTAACGAGGTTTTTCACTAGGATTGAATCTGAGTCGCACATCTCATCGCGCGTCTAATCTCCACCGCACGATCCATCTGCGTGATGATATTTTAATCGCGGCCGTCAAGCATCATTAAACTCCCCATCCGACGGCTGTAAAAGTTGTCTTCAACCTCGAGTCACCCCGAGGCTCCCCGACGTCTCCCGCTGATCCAGACGCCTCCCTGACAACTAATCTCGATCTCCCGGCCATTAAAAATCATGCCGTAGACATCATTAAGATCGTCTGGCCAAGATGAACCTATCCATGATTAAAAATACACTTGCATGCAATGTTTGGAGAGTTTTGGTATCCGGCCGAGGCAAGACGAAGTTGCCAAGGTTTGGGTGTTTATGCTTGCATGTTTTGGATCGAAGGAAGGTCATGCATGCGTTCTAAGTCGCATGCACGTAGAGGAAATTAAAAATGAGTTAAGCCGCGTGAAACAGAGGAGAAACAAGATTTTGGAAATCTTGAAAACAGAAGATATTCGGGAGTTTGAATTTATATCCACGCAGATTGAACGAGACGCCTCTGCCTATATAAAGAGAGGCCTTTCTCTTGAATTTTCTTGCTGAAAATTTTGAGAACCGTAAAGCACTCTTCCTTGCGAATAAATAATCCCCATGGAAGGTATTTGCACGGCTGAGTCCCTTTCCTGCACCCCTTGTGCGAAAGAAGAAAGGGTAACCCCCGTGCGCCTTCCCCTTGCGCGACAGTGGTTACCCAAGACCATGCGCGCTATTCCTTGCGCGTCAGGATAGCTCGGGAAGCGCGCTTGCGCGCCCTCCTTGTGCCCGCGGTTGGTCGAGGCTTGCGCGACCCATGGATCAAGATCCTTGCGCGACAGTGACACCCTTGCGCGCTGCCTTGTGCACCCAAGTGCTTGCGCGACAGAAGATAAGTTGGCCGCACCCCTTGCGTGCCTCCTTTATAGTTCGGGTGGAATAGAAAAATAAGGCCGAGACCACACCATTGTGTGTGTGTGTGTGTGCTAAAGTGAAGGAAGTAAGCCGAGGCCAAGTGTGTGCAAGCAAGAAAGTGAAGGCCGTGGCATTTTGTGCCTTTTGTGCAAAAAGAACAAGAGGAGGCCGTAGCCGTTGGTGGTTGTGCAAAGAAGTGAAGGGTCGTAGCCTTGTGGGTGCACACATTAAAGAACAAATAAAATAACACCTTTTGTATGTGTGCAAAACAAGAAGAAGAATAGGCCAAGTCTCAAGTGTGTGCAAAAGTGAAAGAAGTGTGTGCAAAGAGAAAAGAGGCCGAACCTAGTGTGTGTGCACCAAGTGAAGTGAACACACTTAGAAGAAGGAAGAAAGAGGAGACCCTCACACTAAAGTACAACACACTTGTGAGTGTGTAAACAAAAAGAACAAAGTGTGAAGAAGGTTGAGAAGGTGTGTGTGCTTAATGAGAATACACCCTTTGTGGGTTTATCACACCAAGACAAGAAAGAGGGGATTGCATGCATGCATGCACGTGCACACGTGAACAGAGCCAAATCAGTGGTGTGAATCTGAGTTGTCCAAGACCAGGAGTTCTTGAAGAATTTTGAGAACCCATGCTATCAATGCATGAATATGAAGAGTTTCCATGCACTCAGTGCATGAAGTTGAAGTGTTGTGAGACTGGACCAGACTGAAGTTAAATATATCAGTTATCTGAGTATTCAGTAGTTGAAGAGAGAGGCCAGGTCATCCTGAGAGAAAGGAGATAAATCCTGAGCAAGACGAGAAGACCTGTTCATCACAAGTGAGCAGAGATATAGAGCAAGGCCAGCATTCATTATCCCAGACTACTGAAGATACTTGAAGAAGCTTAAAGTGAAGAAGAGCTACTTGTGTGACTCGAGGAGCCAGGAGAAGCCCCCTGTGAGACTCAGGGAGAAGAAGTCTTCAGTGGGATTCTGGAGCAGGCGAGTGGGACTCTGGTAACACAGTGAGACGCAGTATAAAGACCCTCATGTGGGACTCAGGATAGATACAGTGGGACTCTGTATCGACGATTGTAATACTAACAGATTATAATGGAAGAAACCATGATGGGGCGTATAACCAACATGGCAAGGACGTAGGCCTTTGGTGTCGAACCTTGTAAATCCTTGTGTCTTGTGCCTTTACATTTACTGAATCATTCGAGGAAAGGTGAGAGATACAAGAAGAGTGGATCGAGGCTTTAACCAGCCATAGAGGTTTAATTGATTAAGAATCAATTAGTAAAAAGTTTTAAAGGATCACTGATTCACCCCCTCCCCCTCTCAGTGATTCACACTGATCCGGGCACTTCAATAAGTTTCAAATACATTTATTATAACATATTCACAGCAGTTTTGTGAATATGGTGGGTCTATTAAACATATAAGTTAGAGAAGTGATGATGGGACTTGTTCTTCAAACCATGATACATCTTATGGGAAACTATAAAAATTTGAGAAAACATAATTACATCCCCCAAAACATTCCATGTATATTCATTTTCTGAAACATGTTTATCTTTATGAAATCATATTTATTATTAGAGGTATAATGACTCTTTACATGATCTAGAAATGTAAGACCATCCTTTAAAGTTGTCCTTATTTTATAATCCTTATCCAATTGTGTTATGAATATTGTAGAACACTATTTAATAAAATATACAACCATATTTGCGTGATTTGATTCCATTAATATAGATATGTATTTAATTTTTAATGAAAATGGTTATTTTTCATTGTCTATCATTTAAAAAAGAAACAATCATACATTTGAATTCCATATGTGCTACCTAATATCACCTTCAATACACAACACATTTCCATCTTTGAAGATACCATTTTTATGAACCCATTCAACCTCTTAACTAGGAGTGTTTACAACGATACCATTAAATATATGTCTCTCTTTGACTGATTACTATTAATATTGAAAATTGATCATTTATTTCTTGGGAATCAATGGATTTTTTATATGGTCCATGATGAGGATACATTTTATAAATTATAATTATTGTTTTGAAGGTTGTACACCCTGATTATCTTTCTTTAAGGTTATGTTATGTGTACACTACTCCATTAATTTTATACCAATGTTAAAATAAATTATTATTCCACTTAATTATTATTTTATTGTAGTTCTATCTTATCTTTTGTATATTAATGAAATATGGATGGTTTGTACCATCATTCACCAAAGTAATAATCATGAATTTTTCTCATATCATATGTGTTTTCAATCAACTTAGGTCTGCTCTTCATAAATAGATTTTACTCTTTAAATTTGTCTTTATTTACTCTTTTGAGTGTCCCTTTTTAAACATACTCCCTTAATTATATGAGAATATGAACTTTTACCCACTGACATATCATAGTAGCAATAAATATATTTTTTCATTGATTTAGAAATATCTTCCAATTTATTTCCTTCTATGATAAATTAGTTGTTATAGTTCTATATTAATTCCCTGACTAATATATCCCCTAAACCATATATTCATAGGATCTATTTTTTTGTTCCATTATTTAAAAATTCCTTCATTAGATAATTTTGTTGTGGTTAATTGTTTTAAATTTTTCACCATTATCGTTTGTATAGTTTTTATCTTTTTCCATACACCTCTAAAAATAGATTCAATATCAGCTGAACAAATTGAGTTGTGGGATTTCATTTTTAGTAAACATGGGGAGAAACGTTATCTATATGATATTATGTTATATTTACCATTAGATTAATATTCCATTAAAGGAATTTTTTCGAAACTTCTGTGTAAATACATTTCAGTCCATTAGATTAAGATATTTATCATTTTTTAGCTTTTAAAATTTTCATATTCACATATATCTTAAGACACATTATATTGAGTGAATACTTCACATTCACAATGGATATCAACCTATCTTCAAAATAATTATTTATCATATTATTTTTTTCAAAATACATTTTCATTATTTCAAATATATATTTATCTATCTCTTTGACCATTTTTATTGACATCATGCAAGGAAGACATGACATTCGTGGAGGCTTTATGTATGATTTCTAATAAAAGGAAAACATATTTCACATTATAATATACTTAATTGAAATAAAAATAAATATATAATTTTTATTAGAAATAAAATATATTTCATTATAATGTATGGAAATTTTTTCTTTGACATTCACCTTTATTTTTTTGAGAATTGAAGAAAATAAAATTTTTTTCCCACACATCTATATTTTAATTATCAAATTTTCACATCTATATATTTATTTTATGTACTCCCATGATAAATATGGATATTTTATCCACCACTTCAATGCATAAAATATTCAATTAATCATTAATATAATGACTGAGTTCATTAGTGGATTCAATACAACTTATTTCATAGACACAGATTTATTTCATATAGGAATAATCAATGGATATATAAGGATGTTTTACACTATAAAATAATTATATAAATAGTTGATGATGTTTTTTATTTAATAACTTTCATTTACTTTTTACCTTATTCTTCTTCCTATTTTTGGTGTCTTTACAAAAACCTCAAATTCATCATTGGTAGTGATGGAGACACATTCATACATTTGAGAAACATCCCTTTCAAATTTACACATCCTATTTTCCAAGAAAAAATAACTAGAAAAATATTTCATCCATAATCAATGTTATCATTTTATTAGAAACTAGTTTTAATAGAACATATGATTTAATCAGACAAATTGAAGACTCTCATATGACTTGCTACTCCTAGGGGACTTTTCAGACACACCTAAGATGGTAGTAAATCTATTGTTTTTATTTTACAAATATCTACTTCTTTCATTTAACATTAAAAACCCTATGGAATTGAGCCTTTGAAAGTAGTTAGGAATATTAGATCTCAGGGTGTTTAATATTTCATTCACATATATTTAATAAAGATAAAATATAAAATCAAACTTTTTTATTTATATGTTTTTTCTGTATTGGTAATCATACTTTTATTCATTCATAGTATATATCAATAAAAAATTATCTACTAAAATAATATTATCAATTATATTCAGTGTGTAGGATGTCTATATCATAACTAACTCCCACTATATTACACATTTGAGTTATGTTCACACTATTATACATGTGATCATTAACTTTATCACACATATTATATCTTCTAGCATGTATCCAACTAGCTTCTTGGTTATTTCCTTATATTGAATTATATATTTGGATATATACAAGGATGACACCACATCCAATGGAAATGATTTGTTTCCTGAATCAAAAATTGATATTAACTTTTTTAATGTCTTTAATAAACACATGTGTAACTCAACCACTATTCTTATACCCAACATCATAGTTTAATTTAATGTTATTACTTGATATATAAACTCTGTCTTCAGGTAAAAACTGAAGGATTATTTACCCAATGATTATAAATTGAATATCAAAGGTCCTAAAAATATTTATAACATTAATAACTCTCAGAACATGGCTATTATATTTTCCACTCTGTGGATAACCATTATGGTCTTCTTCATATAATCTCATTATTTCTTATCCATTATTACATAATATTAGAACACTAAAAGATATGATCATCAATAGCACTGTTACTTTTTCATAATCGTATTATTTGACACACAAATGGTATTTTTTGGATTATATAGTAACAATTTCTTTCTCGATAGTAATGTCACGAACCGTCCTCGGGGCCAATGTCGTGACTACCCCATACCTGCCTTCTATAGGCCAGGAGCTGGAAACTAGCACCAAAGGCATAAATCCCAAAACTGGAAAGGCATTGCCTTTATAAAAATAAACACACACAAATAGAGTACACAACTAGAAGCAAAACACTATGCGATATTGTATAAAGATGAAGTGTTTTAAATGTAAAAGGGGCCAGAAATACAAGCCCAATAGTAAATTATAGATGAAACTGAAAGTTAGTACAAATGAAAAAGGGAAAATCATCTAGAAGGTAAATAGAAGCTCATGGATCGTCCTCCAGGGTTCCTACCTGAAGGGTCGGAAAAAATGGCAACATAAGCACTCCACATCAGTCAGACTCCTCTGAGTACTGACACGTCATATTGTCCACCTCCAGGTACCATCCAGTCCTGGTTTTCTCAGCCTCTGTCAGCTATGTACATCGTTTGCATCCAACACAATGAGGTACGAGCATAGACAGTCAAGGGGTGAGTATAACGATACTTAGTATGGACCCCAACACCCTCATGGTCTCACAATATCCAACAAGGATAACCAAAATGTAAAGAAAAAATGGATAACCCTTAATTAGTTATATTCTCAAACATATACCTAAGTTATCTAGTAACCCATCTCAATCTTGAGGTAATCTCAAAATTCACTGACTCAGCTCAAAACAAGGACTTTATTCTAGGGCTGGTAACTTGTATCACTCCCAGTCAAACTTTTGAAACCTCGGATGCTAGGGTACTCCTCTTCTATAGAGTATTGTGGGCCTACCATGTCACATAGTAGCACTTACCACTTTCTTGGACTGCTGTGGAACTCCTCCTTTCGAGTACCGTGGGTCTGCTGAGTCACACAGAGGCACTCCCCACTGTGGGACTGTTACGCTCACACAGAGGCGCTCCCCATCATAGCCTGCTGAGGTACTCCACCTGTTGAGTATTATAGGTCTACCGTGTCACACAAAGGCACTCCCCACTATGGGTTTCCTGCGTTAAATAGAGGTGCTCTCCATTGGGATTTTCGAAACACTCTGTGTAGAAAGGTTAGTAATCATTAGGTACCAGCCAGCTACTAGGTCTCTGTACTCTCCTCGCTCATCTCTGGGAGGATCTGCTCCACGAGCTACTGGTCTATACTCCAACTATCACAAAGTACCAAGTAGATGTTACTCAAAGGTCTGCCTCCTTATAGGGATCTCAACGCAATAGATGTCGCGTCAATCTGATGCCCGGTCTGTGAGTTATTAATGATTGTGTTCTAGGTTTCTTGTGGGTTTGTAGGCTCAGACCAACCGAAAGTACCAAAACTATATCCAAATCTCAAGAAGGATATTCAAAATGAACTTCCTCATTCTAATCTTTCTGTAGCCGTAGACGGTTCATCAATCGAACATATGTAGCCCATGATATGGGTGAAGAGGTGTAAATAGTCCAATGTGTGTCCTTGTCTTGTCCGAATCAATCCACGGGTCTGACCCGGTCCGAGGGGTAGGCCTGACCAGAGTGGGTGCTCTATCCCGAAGGGGTGGCCTGTCCTGAGGGCGGCCCAGATCGGATGGTGGCTCGGCCCAGATGGGAAGCACGGCATGAGGGCTGCCCGACCTGATGGCGGCACGACTCGGATGGGCGGCCCGGGCTGAGTGTGGCCTAGCCCGATGACCCGACCAGAGGGTGGCCCGGATCGATGGCCTGATGGTTTGGCAGCTCGCGGGGTCCTTTTAATCTGCGGTCAGGGGAAGTTGTGTGCCCACTGGCTTCCGAACAGCTCTGTTGTTCAGGTGGAGCTCCAACCAATGCCAGGGGCACCATTCTAGCACAGGATGGACACGACGGGGTCCTGCTCTTCTAGGATGTCCGAGAGAACTGCCACTATGCACAACCAGCACGACGCGACGGTTCCACGCTCCTCGACCCCGGCCTTCCATGACCGCAGTTTTGCATCTTCGAAGCGGTGCAACGGTGTCGCGCCCCTCTGCCACGGAGGGCCCTGTTTGCGGCTCCCTGCTGGCCTCTAACATGCACAACGACATGGAGTGCCACTTCTGCGGCCCACCATGTATCAGGCTCGCCTTACACACGGAACGGTGGTGCCGCACCCTCTTGGTGACCGGACGGCCTTATGTCGCTGTTTTATTCGTTGTCGTCCAATCGATGGCCTCGTTGCTTTTGCTGCGGTATGTTCCTTTGCAGCGATCCTCACTTCCGGTGGTGTCGTTTCACCTCCACTATCATCAACAAATGAGAAAAATTAAAGGGGGAGGGTCAGGCCATGTTCATACAGTCCGAACCCTCCACATTATGGTGATATCAATCGGCAATTCTCATACCATAAATCGAACAACGAAGAACAAGAATAAATTCTACTCAAATCCCCTAACTCACTTGTCATTCTTTGATGGTGGAAGTAGAGGAATGTCCAACGTTGATTTTTTGATGTCGGAAAGCAACCAGGGTAGGAGACCGAAGAAGAAGCATGGTTGGAATTCTTTGCGGTCGGCTACATATCCTTTTGATCGGTCGAAGATCGAAGAAAGGTGTTCATCGTTCTTCGTTGCCGGAAGAGGCATTCTTCGTCGGTGAATTCTTTCTCTCCCCAAAGCTCCACCAAGATTCAAACAAAAAATAATTGATGACGTTGTCTATTTTTGTTGGCACAACCATTCAAATTATTGTGTTTATTTAAATGAGACACCTCATTTAATTAATGGGTGGTGTTAGCTCAAATTATTAAAGGGGGAAGGTGAAGAGTTTCATCCTCCATTATAGGGAGTTTAGGGGGGTTTAAAGCTCGTGTGGGCCGCATCAAGGTTATCCTCCCAAAGGATGTTATGTTCATGTGGGCCCCACGACCAAAACCTCTCATTGGAGGTTATGGTGTGGTGAGCTCCATAACTAACCTCTTTTTAGAGCTTTAACGAGAAAAAAATAATTCTAACTCATTACTTTTTTTCAATTTTAATTTAAAACCCCAAAAACTAACATCCATTCTCATTAGAACGCAACTATGGTTAAGGTCCCACTAATCAATCACCGAAACTATGAGTTCAACGGTTCCCTTGGATTTCAGTTACGAGCACCGGTTCAAATGATATAAAATCCCACTCGTATTTTTACTGAACGTACCTGAACAAAACATCATAAATTTATTCCGGGCACACCGGGCCTCATAATCAAGCGCCGTAAATTTTTTCGGACTCGTAAAAATCCCAAGAATTAAAGACAAAAAATATCATGGAATTTCCAGGTCTTTACATTCTCCCCACCTCATGGATTTACGCCCCCATAAGCTACAACTCGAACAAAGGGAAAAAATGGGGGTAATGAGCATGCATCTGATCCTCCCGCTCTCATGTGATCTCCTGGTGGTTCCCATGTTTCTAGAGAACGTGCACCAGAGGTATCTAAAATCCATGTAGGACCCACTCCTTTAGATCCAAAATTTCCACTATAACCTCTGTGAATGTTGCCTCGTCATTGATGCGCATCTCGCCATGGCCGATGATGTGGTAAGGGTCATGCACGTACCTCCTCAGGTGAGATATGTGGAAGACGTCGTGCACCCGATGCAACTATGGAGGAAGATCCAGGTGTTATGACACCTCGCCTACTCTGTTAATTACTTGAAAGGTCTGATGATTCTAAGAGACAACTTTATTCCTTGGCCAAATCTATGTAGAACTGTTCGAGGTAAACCCCTTTGAAAGACGTGGTTGCCATCCTCGAACTCCAGAGGGCCCTTTCTCTTGTCAGCATATGACTTCTTCCTACTTTGTGCAGTCTTCATATGCTTCTGCATTATCTGCACCTTCTTCGTGGTATCACGTACAATCTCTGGTCCCACTTGTGCTTACTCACCGAGGTCAGTCCAGAACAATGGTGATCTGCATGGTCGACCATACAAGGCCTCAAAGAGTTCCATACCCATGGTGGAGTGATAGTTATTATTGTATGCAAACTCTACCAATGGTAAGTGATCCTGCAAGCTGCGACCGAAGTCGAGGAAACATGCGTGTAGCATGTCCTCGATGGTCTGGATGGTCCTCTAGGCCTTACCAACAATCAGATTATGGAAGGTGGTGCTCAAGTGAAGTTGTGTCCCAATATCCTCCTTCAACCCCTTACATATCTGGGAATTAAACCATGCATCACGATCGGAGAAAATCGAGTAAGGTACTCTATGTAAACGCACAGTCTCTTGCATATAGATGAGTCCCAATCTCTCTACTGATCCCTTCTCTTTAATCGGTAGGAAGTGGGCCGTCATGGTGAGTCAGTCAATGGTAACCCATATCGAATTGTGACTCCTGGATGTAAAAGGAATATCCATCATGAAGTTCATGGTTATCCCATCCCAATTCCATTCTCGGGCCCTTAATGGATGTAAAAAGACATCTGGTACTTGGTTCTCCACGTTCAATTTATGAAAAGTGAGGCATCGAGAGACAAACTAAGCTACCACATTCATCATACATGGCCACCATTGCTGTCATCGATGGTCATGGTTCATCTTCACCACTACTAGATGTACCAAAAGATGGGAAGTGTGGAACTCCCTCAAAACATCCACCTGATGTGCTACAGGTACCATGGTATGTCCTGTGAAGAGGATGACATGCTCCCCACCTTTAGAAAATATATCAGGTGTCTGCCCTATGGATATCAGAGCATGTCGTGTATCATTGTCAGCATCTCCACATTGTGCCTCCCTGAATCACTGAAAATGTGGAGGAGTGACCGTGAGAGACTTTAGATAAGATGCTCCATCCCTATCCACACAGGATATATGTAAGGCATTCAGGAGCTCTGTCACATCTCCTAGCAGTTGTATACCAGATCTCCAATAGAGAGCATCTCAACAACGTTCACCTTCCCAGGACTATAGACTATCTTGAAGTCATAGTCATGAAGGAACTCAATCCATCACCATTGTCTTAGTTTCAAGGCTTTCTGAATGTATATATTCATGAGACTCTTGTGGTCAGATTACACGGTAAATTGATCACCCATAAGAGAGTGCTACCACATCTTCAAGGTGAATAACACTACAGCTAACTCCAGGTCATGGGTAGCATAGAGATACTTGTGTTGTCTCATCTGCCGAGAACCATATATGATCACTGATCGCTCCTGCATTAGGTCACACCCATGTTCATGTCTCGGATGTGTCTCAGTATACTAGTCACCCTACGCCTTTTTCAGGAAGCCTCATGATGGGGGACTAGTCAGCCTATGCCTTAGCTCCTGAAATCACTTCTGGCGTCTCTCCAACCACACGACGGGTTTCCCCTTCTTCGTCAAGGCAGATAGTGGTGCTTCCATGACCCTCCGATAGTATCCATCCAAGCCCATGAAACATCATACCTCTATCACACTCATGGGTGGCTCCCATGCAAGTACCACCTTAATCTTCGCTGGATCCCCTGCAACTCCAGCCTCCGAGATGACGTGTCCCATGAAGTGAACCTCTCAAATCCAAAACGAAATGTTCAAGAGCATACCATAAAGATATTTCTCTCTATGTGTGTCCAGTACCACCTGTAAATGGTAGGCATGCTCCTTCTCAGTAGATGAGTAGATCAGAATGTCTTTGATGAAGACTACGACAAAGTGATCTAGGTATGGCTGGATGATCCTCTTCATGAGAAACATGAACACTATTTGAGTGGTGGTTACGCCAAAGGTCATAACCAAGAACTCATAGTGGTCGTATAGACATCTAATGGTCTTCTTCTGCACATCCTCTTCTCAAACTCTAATATGGTGATAGCGTGATCTGTGGTCTCTCATCGAGAACCATCTTGGTCCCTTGAGTTGATCAATGAGGTCATCAATCCTCGTGAGTGGGTACATGTTCTTCATAGTCACCTAGTTTAGGTGACGATAGTCAACACAAATCCTCATGCTCCAAAATTCCTTCTTGGCAGAGAGAATCGGGGCTGCCCAGGGTGAAACACTAGGCCGAATGAATCTCTTCTCCCCCAAGTCCTCTAGTTATACCTGAAACTCATGAAGATCATATGGAGCCATATAATATGGTGTAAAAGATATCCATTTCATCCCAGGGTATAGGTCAGTGAAAATTCCACCTTTCTATGAGGAGGTAGTCCTGGGACATCGTCTGAGAAAACATCGGCATACTGGTCGACCACTACAGGATTAGTCGGACTCTCCACATCTACTGCTCTGAGGGTATGGGAAGCCAACTGGTGAGTGATTGGATACACCCTCAACCGAGTAAGTCCATCCTATGATGCAATGGTTCCCTTAATTCCATGGAAGGTGAACCTGGTCCCATTCATGCGGACACACCGCACTTTTGGTCTAATAAATTCAATCTGAGCATGGACTATAGATAACCTGTCCATACCCAAGATGACGTCGTAAGGCCTCAACGCTGCTAGGAGGAGATCCCAGCCGATGATCTCGCCTCATAGAGTAAACTAACACTGCCGGAACCTGTGTGTAATCGTCGATTCTACTCCCATAAGAGTCTCTAGATGTAAGGATCAACCTAACTGATCCATCAGAATCTATGAGCTCCGAATGAGGGAAGTGGCTATGAAAGAATTATTGGAACCTATGTCTATAAGAACTGAAGCTAAGGTGGAGTAGACAAAAATAGTACCTCAAATAATCTCTGGAGCGCCATGGTCTTAAGCCTCAGCTGCCATAAGCTGATCTATCCTGTGTCCACCTGCTCCCTGCAGTTGCGGTGGACACTCTGGTGGTGGTGGTGGCAACACCTCGAATTGTCATCCACCACCTCCTGCTCGACTAGATACTCTACTGTGTCCACCTGTTCCCTATTCACCTCTTTGATAAAACCTATGCCTCTTCCAGGGATGTACCTCAACTATTTTCTGATCATCAGAACGGTGGGTTGGATAGTCATGATCCATGGGACTCTTCCCACCCCATGAGTAGCACAGTATACTCCAGGAATATAAGTCACAACCCTGGGTTCCCAGAACAACTGATCCTGAGTAATGAGGTCGTCCTCACATATGTCTGGTCCCCTTGAACGTCTGCTTCATCTGTCTACTTCCAGCTGCAGAAGACTCCGCTGCAAGTCGACTAGTGGTGGGTCTCGCTGCCGGTGTATGATCATAAAAGAAACACTCTACTAAAAGGCCTCTCTCTAAAACACCCACCAGTTTCGGGATGCATAGGGTGATCATTGAGGATTTAATCTCTTTTCAGAGCCCATTCTCGAAGGTCCGGGCCCTAATGAATGTGTCCCATACCATATTCATGGAGTAGCGCGAGATGTCGGTGAGCCTCGCTGAGTACTAAGCTACTGTCATGTTTCCCTGCCACAGATGAAGTAGCTCATGTATCCACACTGCACGAAGGGTGGAAGGTATAAACTAGGCCTAGAATAGGATCTCGAAGTATGTACAGAGATGTTTCGCCTTGTTGTGGACCTAGATCATCATGCTCTACAACCTTTCTTCTCATTCATGAAAGTGACTTGCATCAAGGATCACCATAAGGTCTTTCATTGTCCCGACCTGCCTGAAGACTCTCACCATAGCCTGAATCCAATCCTCATCCACCTATGGGTCTATCTCTCCTGGAAACCTGGGTGGCCTCTGGCACTGAAACTCATGCAACACGCTCAAACGGTGTGCATAATCTGCTGCTGGGGATGGTGGCATCGGTGGCCCAACGAGAAGTGGTATTGTTGGTGCCTCCACTATTAAAGAGCCCTACACTGAGGCCTCGTCACTTGCTGGGGGTGTCGAAGTGTATGAATCATGGGGCTCTTCGGGGAGGCATCGTTAAAGAAACAGATGTGACACCGTCAAACTATTATACCTAGTGAGCTGACCTGGTTTAGAAGACTTAGAAAAATCTTTTGAAACACACATGCAATCAGTGTTTTTGTGCACTGAGTCAGAAATTAGTAGTCAGGGTCTTGGTGTTTTGATACATCGGTCGCCCACACCAACACTAAAATCCTGGTACTGAAAACCACACTTAGTACACTTAACACTATTTCGTCACAGAAAACAATGATTAGAGTCCTATGTTGTGTGTTTGAACCGTCTCCTTTGATACCAAATTTTCATAACCCGTCATCAAGACTCATGTTGGGACTACCCCAGGCCCGCCTTCCATAGGCCAGGTGATGGCGACTAGCACCAAAGGCATTAATCCCAATACTAGGAAGGCATATCCTTTATAAAAATTAAACACACACAAACAAAGTACACAACATGATGCAAAACATTAAGGGATACTATATATAGAAGAAGTGTTGGAAATTTAAATGGGCCGAATATACAAGCCCAACAGTAATGTACAGGTGAAACTGAGAGTAATTACAACTGAAAAAGTGAAAGAAAACTGAATGTTAAAGAGAAGATGATGGATCATCCTCTAGGGTTCCTACATGGAGGGTAGGAACAGATGGCCACCTCACCACTCCAGGTCTGTTAGGATCTTCTGTGTACTGACTCATAGTATGGTCCATCTTTGGGTATTGTCTAGTCTTGGTTCTCTCGGCCTCTGTCAGCGTTGTCGGTCATCTGCATCCAACACAATGAGGTGCGGGCATAGCCCGTGTAGTGGTGAGTATAACGTTACTCATTAGGGACCTCGAGACCCTCAAGGTCTCAAAATATCCAACAAGGAAAACCACCAAGAAAAGGACCAATGGATAACCCTTACATGGGTATATGCCCTTACATATACCTATGTTATCTCGTAACCCATCTCAATCATAAGGTAAACTCAAAATCCAATGACTCAACTCAAAACTAGGATTTTATTCTAGGGGTGGTAAAAAGTAACACTCATAGTCAAACTATTGAAACCTCAACTGCTAGTATACTCCTCTTCTTTAGAGTATTGTGGGAATTATGTGTCACACAGAGGTGATTTACACTTTCCTGGACTGATGTGGTACTCCTATTATTGATTATCGTTGGTCTGCTGTATCACACAAAGGCGCTCGCCACTCTGGGAATGCCACACTCACACAGAGGAGCTCCCCCTCATAGCCTACTAAGATACTCCTACTATCGAGTATTGTGGGTCTGCTGTGTCACGTAGAGGTTCTCCCCACTATGGTTCTATTTCGTCACATAGAGGGGCTCCCTGATGGGCTAGTCGAAACACTATGAGTCAAAAGGTCAGCATTCGTTAGGTATCACCCAGCTACTATGTCTCCATAATCCACTCGCTCGACTCCGGAAGGATCCTCCCCATGAGCTACTAGTTGACTGTATAATTGTCACAAAGTCCCATGTAGAAGTATCTCAATGGTCTGCCTCATCATAGAGATCTCAACGCAACAGATGGCCTGTCAATCAGACGCCCGATCTGTGAGTTATTGGCGTTTCAGTTCCCGAGGCCTGGTTGGTTTTTATGTTCAAAACCACCCGACCTTACCCCAATTATATTGAAACCTCCTATGGGGTATTCCAAAATGACCGTCTAATTTTATTATTTCTATCTCCATAGACGGTTCTTCGATCGGACACATGTAGCCCATGATATGGGCGATGAGGTGTAAACTGGCCAAAGCGAGTCCGGGTCTGGCCCTGTCCGAAGGGGCGGCCTGGCCCAAGTGGGCAGCTGGCCCGAAGGGGCGGCCTAGCCTGATGGCGGCCCCACTCGAATGGGCGGCCTAGACTATGGGTGGCCCAGCCCAAAGGAGGCCCTACCAGGAAGGGCAACCTGGCCTGAGGGTGTGTAACAACCCGAAATTTTAAATAAATCTTGTTTCCTAATTTTGTGTGTTATTTTATTTTTTATACTCAACAAAATTGTTTCATTTGAAAACATGAGAATAATTAAAAAGAGACTGTTGTGTTTTGACTGTCATATTACCATTTGTCAATATGACCGCTGGAAACTAAATTTTTCGATTATTGACTCTAAATACAAGTGATCTTGGTTAATTATTATAGAAAGAAGATTTTATGGCCTCACCCAGTAGTCTTGGACCAATCTAATCCCATCTAACAGAACATGGGAAGGAGGTAGCACCATTGGGCTTTGCTCTAGACCAATCCCAAGCTGAACTTCATCGTGTGAAGCTAGAACGAAATCGCCTTTGCGAGAAGGTCAAACTGATAGAAATTACTACTCGTGTGATGTTGGCTAAGCCTCCCTCATATTCGTTCACCTTATCACACCTTACACTTAGGTCCTATGCTAGTGTGACAAGGGTCTATGTAAGGAGACAATAACTGACTTGTGTAATCCTTTGTTTTAAATAAATTTTTTTATTTCTTCTTATGTTGAAGTTTATGAATTTTCAAAGTCCGGATAAATATAGTATGCATATTTTTGATGAATTTAAAAGAAAGAATATTTTAAAAATGTTTATGTAAATCTTAAATAATTAATAATGTGTAATGATTTTCAAAAAATTGACTTCTACAATTATGTTCAGTATGAAATTTAGAGTCTAATAAGATCAACTTAATTTTTGATTAATAGTAAATTATGAATAGTTATTTTATGCTTAGGATTAGTAATGTGACCAAGTAAATTAATAATCTCAAATAAAGTAAATATTAATATAATATGGGCACCTTGATTATGTAATGTGAATCAATAAAATTGTTAAGTAATGGTTTCATAAATTATTAGTCAAGTATTAGTTTTTTTGAGTGAATAGTGTTTTTTAATTAAAAATTCGATTAAAAATATTTAGAAAATTATTTTTATAAAATGGATTTCATTTTTGAACACATAGCATCGATATTATGTTAAGGTATTTTTGGGGATTTTTCTGAAAAAAATGAATTTTCAGTGAATAGTGTTTTTATTTAAAAATTAACTTAAAATTATTTATAAAATTATTTTTATAAAATGGAGTTCATTTTAGAAATTATAGAATCAATATTTGTTTATGGTGAAATTTGGGATTTTTCTAAGAAAGTTGAATTTTCGATGAATAGTGAAAATAGAGTTTTTAAGTTACGGGTGTGTAATGACATCATTAAATGATGTATTAAGTATGGAATCAATATGATAGACTTATTAATAGTAATATAAGGTATGAGGTGTCCCATGTGACCAATACCATGGGCAAATACCGTGGTCAAGCCCATGGTTTTTCCAAAACCAACAATGAGGTGTCCCTTGGCCATTAATGCCTTGTCCCCTCACTTTCCATATAAATACCAAGCCATCCTTTCATCCATTCGACTCCAAAATCCTCCTCAACGATGTTCGGGTCTCCTTACCTAACAAGGAGCCCTCCTAAGGTGCCCCTAAGCCCTCAAGGTCCCATCCTTTGAGCTTTAAGTATTACGTTTAATGTACGAGATTCGACCTCTCTCTTTCTTTTCAAGTAATCTCTTTTATGTCATTTCTTATATGATCCTTGTTCTTATGTTGGAGGATGTTAGTTTATATTAATATTACTGCCCTTTTAATTTTCATATGATGTGATACCCCCTCTTTCTCTCATCGATTTTTTTATGAATGTTTAAATGACGTCGTTAGGCTGTCGAGTTTTTAAGGATTCTTTCACCTTTCGCATTTTTCAAAGTTCTACTTTCATGTCAAGCCTTTCAAGATTCTTTTTATTATGTTGGTGTATTATCTCTATATCTATAATAATTAAATTTTATATTTATATGATTAGATACCTGATTTTATCTTTTCAATTCCTTTTTGTTGAAGTTTAAGTGACGCCGTTAGGGTGCCGAATTTTCATAAGAGAAATCTAATTGTTGTCTTCCTTCCATGTTTTTCTTTTCAAATGGTATGTCCTTAAATTTTCATTACCATGTTCATATATCCTTCATATTCGGTCCCTCTACTGTTTTATGGGTCATTTATGAATTTTTTTCCCATGTCCACTCTCTTTTCAATGTTTTCTAAAACCCTGAAACATAGCCGTTATGCTGCAGAATTTCCGTCTCAAAATGTCACTCTCTTTTTCTAATGTTATTTTATTTTATTAAGTGAATACTCAAAGCTCTATCTTCTATAGGGGTATTGACATATACACAATTTTTTTCTATTTTAAATTCTGATATTTACTTACATGAGACCTGTTTTCCCTTCCCGTGGGTTTAAAGTTACATAAAGATCATGTCATTAAAGTAGTTTTAAAACGTTATGATAATGAAATGAAACCCATTTCTTATATGAATATGTGTTGTTTATGAAATTATTGATGATGATATATGTGGATCAAATGATAATAAATACATGTACAAGGTGCGCCCTGATAGCGCTACAATACATTGGGTAAAGACTTAATCACTAGAGATGATTATTTTTAACGATGCCTTGGTGAATAACCTTGGTAATTTTTAATGACAATATGGGGATGGACCTTGGTGAAATTGAATTATTTTCAATATTAAATGTTGTAGACACATATTAAAGTTTTGAAAATTGTTATTTTTATTATTATATGCCTCATGATTTCTTTCTCATGCCTTAAAGTTCTTTTTCATGACACTGTTGATGTATCTCAAGTTCACATGTTAAATGCTTCCCCTTGTTTTCCCTTACTGGGCCTTCTGCTCACCCTTTCTTTTGATGTATGTCCCCAGGTTATGAGATGCAGTAATGAACCTAGGAAGAACATAAGGAGAAAAATTTCAAGTGTTTAAGAATAATGTTTTATGTTTTCATGTTTTATGTTCCCATTTCCAAGACACTAAACCTTAAAGATCATCGATTTTGTAAAATGAAATGAAAGTTTATGTGATAAAAAGGCAGGATGAAATAGTTGGTATCAAATGATGGATTAATTATTTGTGGAAATTAGGATATAAAAACATTAGTAAGAACCATATATAAATGTTTAAATATATTAAATCTTCTTGATATTATGGTATTATTGAGTAAGTGGTTTTTCAAAAAAATACATCCCCGTCTGGATACGAGCTGGTAGAGGCGGCTCTGGCACAAATGTACATAGGGGTAAAACCCAAAAACACTGCTTTGAGATAGGCTCGAATGGGAACTGGTGCAAGATAACGAGACTTGCTTCACTCTTGGTTAGACACTCCCAGGGGATATGTTTTGTTAATCACAAGCATTTTATGAATCATTAAGAAGGAATTATAGAGAAATGTAATTATCTATGTCATGTTGTATTTTAGTTTGTGATCTGTGAGAATATCTTTTTTGTTATCTAATATCATTGTGTCACTACCTAAGATGATTTTATATCATTAAGGGAAACATCTATAGTAATGTACCACATGTTGATGTAGTGAAGTTGTACTTCTTAAAAAAGGGTGATTATGGGATTAAAAGATGATTATTATTTTGGAATACGTTCACTATTTTGGAACCCCTATTTGATCGAGGTAAATTGATTACTATGGTATTTTCTTTGAGGAGTAAAGGTTGACTTATATTTTAAAGAATCGATGAATTTAAGGTTAAATTATAGTAATTTAGGTTACATATGGAAATGATTAACCTATCCTTGGGAAAATGTTATTAGGTTAGTTACATTTGTTATAAGATGATAAAAGTGGTTCATATTGTTTGGAGATGAATGATAAATTTTATCTTGGAAGACTATGTTATAAGATCGTTCTTATAATTGATATTCAATATTAGTTTGGTTTATTTTGAGTATTTTTAAGGACAGTTATTGATGGATTGGTCTTTGATGAACTTTGGGTAGTACCATGAAACTTTGAATATTTAAAAGTAGTTTCCCTTCCTTTGGGATTATTTCTTTTTGATGAGTTTTTTTATCATACCCATTATGTTTTTGGGATAATGTTTAATGATAGAGGAAATTTATAGTTAATATCTTGTGGATTACGTGACTCTCAAGAAGATGATTCTTTTGTTTTGATGAGACCAAGTGTTTTTGAATGCTCATCTTTTGGAGAAAATATTAGTTTTGGTATTAACTTATTAAAGGATGAAACTCTACTTGATCATTGGTATATATTCTTATGTTTTTATTATATAATTCCTCAAAATTATGAAATGTAATGTACAACAAAAATGTTGTTTGTTAATGTTTCTTACTGGTTAATCAAAGACCGTTTACACACATCATATGTTTGTGATTTTCTTGTTGTTAACATTCTCCTAATCATGTTTTCTATCACTCTCTCAGAACATGACCCTATGTTTTTTCCTCCATATCCATGTTTTCCTACATGGAATCCTGGTGTGGGTTAACTCGGTTGACCTTTGTACTTACCTTTAATTCTTTTAAAATAAAAGTTTTACATTGAATAAATCATGTTTCCTAATTTTGGGTGTTATTTTATTTTTTTTACTCAACAAAATTGTTTCATTTGATAACATGAGTATAATTAAAAACAGACCGTTCCGTTTTGACTGTCATATAACCACTGGTCTATATGACTGCTGGAAACTAAACGTTTCGAATATTGTCTCTAAATACTAATTATCATGATTAATTAATATAGAAAGATGATTTGATGGCCTCACCCAGTAGTCTTGGATCGATCGAAGCCCATCTAACAGAACATGGGAAGGAGGTAGCACCACTGGGATTTGCTCTGGACCAAACCCAAGATGAACTTCATCGTGTGAAGCTAGAATGGAATCTCCTTCGCGAGAAGTTCAAACTGATAGAAATTACTACTCGTGCAATGTTTTCCAAGCCTCCCTCAGATTCTCTCACCTTAGCACACATTACCCTTAGGTCCTATGCTAGTGTGATAAGGGGATGTATAAGGAGACCGTAACTGCCATGTGCAATCCTTAGTTTTAAATAAAAATTTTGATTTCTTCTTATTTTGATGTTTATGAATTTTCAATGTCCGGATAAATATAGTATGCATATTTTTTGATTAATTTTAGAGAAAAGATAGTTTAAAAATGTTTATTTAAACCTTAAATTATTAAAAATGTGTAATGATTTTCAAAAAATGGTCTTCTACATTTATGTTCAGTACGAAATTTAGAGTCTAATAAGATCAACATACTTTTTGATGAATAGTTAATTATGAATAGTGATTTTATGCTTAGAATTAGTAATGTGGCCAAATGGATTAGTAATCTCACATAAAGAATGTATTAATATAATCTAGGGACCTTGATTAAGTAATGTGATTCAATAAAATGGATAAGTAATAGATTCATAAATTATGAGTGAAGTATTAGTTTTTTCGGGTGAATAGTTTTTTTAAATAAAAATTAAATTAAAAATATTTATAATTTTTTTATAAAATGGATTTCATTTTTGAACTCAGAGCATCGATATTATGTTAAGGTAATTTTTGGTGATTTTTCCGAAAAAATGAATTTTCAGTGAATAGTGTATTTATTTAAAAATAAAATTAAAAATATTTAGAAAATTACTTTTATAAAATGGTGTTAATTTTTGAAATCAGAGCATCAATATTTGGTTGAGGTGAAATTTTGTGATTTTTCTGAGAAAGATGATTTTTTGATGAATAGTGGAAATAGAGTTTTTAAGTTACGGGTGTTTAATGACGTCATTAAATAATGTATTAAGTATGTAATCAATATGGCCGACTTATTAATAGTAAGACAAGGTATGAGGTGTCCCATGTGTCCAATACCATGGGAATATACCATGGGAAAGCCCATGGTTTTGCCAAAACCACCAATGAGGTGTCCCTTGGCCATTAATGTCTTGTCCCCTCACTTTCCCTATAAATAACAAGCCATCCTCTCATCCATTCGACTCAAAAATAATCCCAAAATAATTTCTGGTCTCCTTACCCACCAAGGTGTCCTCCAAAGGTTCCCACAAGCCCTCAAGGTCCCATCCTTTGAGTTTTAATAGTTAGGTTTAAGGTAAGGGATCCGACCTCTCTCTTTCTTTTCAAGTAATCTATTTTATGTCATTTCTTTTATGCTCTATGTTATTATGTTGGAGGACGGTCTTTTATATTCACCTTAATTCCCTTTTCATGAAAATATTATGGGAAACCACCTCTTTCTCTCATCAGTTTGTTTTAAGAATGTTTAAGTGGCGTCGTTAGGCTGCTGAATTTTTAAGGGATTTTTCACCCTTCTCATTTTTCAAAGTTTTACTTTCATGTCAAGTATTTCAAGTTCCTTTTTATTATTTTGGGGTATGATCTCTATATATATCATACTAAACTATTATGTTCATATTATTATAGACCCTATTTTATCTCGTCAATTCATTTTTGTTGAAGTTTAAGTGACGCCATTTGGCTGCCGAATTTCCATAAGAGAAATCTAATTTTTGTCTTCCTTCCATGTTTTTCATTTCAAGCGGCATGTACTTAAAATTTCATTTACGTGTTCATATATATTTTATATTCGGTCTCTCTACTATTTTATGGGTCCTTTATGAATGTTTGACCGATGTCCCCTCTCTTTTCATTGTTTTCTAAAACCCCGAAACATTGCTGTTATGCTGCAGAATTTCCATCTCAAAATGTATCTCTCTTTTTCTAATGTTCTTTTATTTTATTAAGTGAATACTCAAATATCTATCTTCTATTGGGGTAATCACATATATACCAAGTTTTCCTATTTTAAATTCTGGGCTTTACATAAATGAGACCCGCTTTCCCTTTTCATGTGATTAAAGTGACATAAAGATCATGTATTTAAAGCAGTTTTAGAACGTTATGATTATGAAATGAAACCCATTTATTTTATGCTATATTGGTTGTTTATGAAATTATTTATGATGATATATTTTAATCGCATGACAATAAAGACATGTCAAGGGTGCGCCCTGATAGAGCTCTAATGCATTGGGAAAAGACTTAATCTCTAGAGATAACTATTTTGAACAACGTCTTGGTGAATAACGTTGGCAATTTTTAATGACCCCTTGGGGATGGACCATGGGGAAATGGAATGATTGTCAATATTAAATTTTGTAGCCACATATTCAGGTTATGAAAATTGTTATTTTTATTATGATATGCCTCATGATTTCATTCACATTCCCTAAAGTTCTTTTTCATGGCATTGTTGATGTATCTCATGTTCACATGTTAAATGTTTCCCCTTGTTTCCCTTACTGGGCCTTCTTCTCACCCTTTCTTTTTATGTATATCCCCAGGTTATGAGATGCAGTAATGAACCTAGGATGAACATAAGTATAATCCTTTAAAGTGTTTAAGATGAATGTTTTATGTTTTTATGTGTTATGTTTTTGGTTTCCAAGACACTAAACCTTAACGATCTTCGATTTTGTAAAATAAAATGAAATTTTATGTGATAAAAATGCGGGATGCTATAGTTGGTATCAAAGGATGGTTTAGTTATTTGTGTAAATTAGGATATAAAAACATTAGGAAGAACCCTATAGAAAAGTATAAATATAGGAAAACTTCCTGGTATTTTGGTAAGTATTGAGTAAGTGGTTTATCAAACAAATACATCCCCGTCTGTATATGAGCAGGTAGAGGCGGCTCTGGCACAGATTTACATAGAGGTAAATCCCAAAAACACCGATTTGAGCTAGACTCGAACGGGAACTGGTGCACGATAACGGGTCTTGCAACACTCTTGGTTACGACACTCTCGGGGGATATGTTTGGTTAATCACAAGATTTTTATGAATCGTTATGAAGGAATTATAGAGAAATGTAATTGTCTATGTAATGTTGTATTTTAGTTCGTGCTCTATGAGCATATATTTTATGTTTTATAAGATCATCATGTCACTACCTATGATGATTTTATATCATTAAAGAAAAACATCTATTGTTATGTACCACATGTTGATGTAGTGAAGTTGTTTTTCTTAAAAAAAAGTGGTGATTAGGGGATTAAATGATGATGATTACTTTGGAATACGTTCACTATTTTAGGAACCCTATTTGATCGAGGTAAATAGATTACTACGGTATTTTCTTCAAGGAGTAAAGGTTGACTAATATTGTGAATAATAGAATTATATAAGGTGAAATTTTAGTAATTTTGGTTACATATGGAAATGATTAACCTATCTTGGGGAAAATGTGATTTGGTTAGTTACTTTTGTTATAAGATGATATGAGTGGTTGATGTTGTTTGGAGATGAACGATAAATTCTATCTTGGATGATTATGTTATGAGATCGTTCTTATAATTTGGATTCAATCTTAGTTCGGTTTATTTTGAGGATTTTTAGGGACAGTTATTTATGGAATGGTCTATGATGAACTTTGGGTAGTACTATAGAACTTTGAAGATTTAAAATTAGTTTCACTTACTATGGGATTCTTTCTTTTTGAAGAGTTGTTTTATCTTACCGTTTCTGTTTTTGGGATAATGATTAATGATAGAATAAATTTATAGTTAATCATTTGTGGATTATGTGACTCTCAAGAAGATGATTCTTGTGTTTTGATGAGACCATGTGTTTTTGAATGCTCATCTTTTGGAGAAAATATTAGTTTTGGTAGAAACTTATTAAAGGATGAAACACTACTTGAAGGTAGGCATATTTTCTTATGTTTTTATACTATAAATCATCAAAATTATGAAAAGGAACGTAAAACAAAAATGTTGTTGGTTTAAGTTTCCTATTGGTTAATCAAAGACCGTTTAGACACATCCTATGTTTGTGATTTTCATCTGGTTAACTTTCTCCTAATCATTTTTTCTATCACTCTCTCTCAGAACACGACCCTTTGTTTTTTCTTCCATATCCATGTCTTCCTACACGAAATCCTGGTGTGGGTTAACTCATGTGGCCTTTGTACTTACCTTTAATTCTATTAAAATAATACTTTTACTGACTCCTTTTCTGATATGGGACGTTCAATGAAATTTCAAAACCCAATTTTAAAAAATGTGAGGACCCAATTTCTTAAGGGGGAAGATTGTAACGACCCGAAATTTTGAATAAATCTTGTTTCCTAATTTTGTGTGTTATTTTATTTTTTATACTTAACAAAACTGTTTCATTTGATAACATTGGTATTATTAAAAAGAGACTGTTCGGTTTTGACTGTCATATGACCATTGGTTAATATGACTACTGGAAACTAAACATTTCAATTATTGTCTCTAAATACAACTGATCTTGGTTAATTAATATTGAAAGAAGGTTTGATGGCCTCACCTAGTAGTGTTGGACCAATCGAAGACCATCTAACAGAACTTGCGAAGAAGGTAGCACCACTGGGCTTTTCTCTGGTCCAATACCAAAATTAACTTTATAGTGTGAAACTAGAACGGAATCTCCTTCGCCAGAAGTTCAAACTGATATAAATTACTACTCGTGCGATGTTGGTCGAGCCTCCCTCGTATTCTCTCACTGTAGTACACCTTACACTTAGGTCCTATGCTGGTGTGATTAGGGGCTATGTAAGGAGACCGTAACTGCCTTGTGTAATCCTTTTTTTTAAATAAAATTTTTGATTTCTTCTTATGTTGATGTTTATGAATTTTCAAAGTCTGGATAAATATAGTATGCATATTTTTGGTGAATTTTAGAGAAAGTATATTTTAAAAATGTTACTGAAATCCTTAAATAATTAAAAATGTGTAATGATTTTCAATAAATGTTCTTCTACAACTATGTTCAGTACAAAATTTAGAGTCTAATAAGATCAACATCATTTTTGATGAATAGTAAATTATGAATAGTGATTTTATGATTAGGATTAGTAATGTGACCAAATGGATTAGTAATCTCACTTAAAAAAATTATTAATATAATCTAGGCACCTTGATTAAGTATTGTGATTCAATAAAATGGTTATGTAGCTGTTTCATAAATTATTAGTCAAGTATTATTTTTTTAGGGTGAATAGTGTTTTTAAAATTAAAAAATAAATAAAAATTATTTAGAAAATTATTTTCATAAAATGGATTTCATTTTTGAACTCAGTGCATCGATATTATGTTAAGGTAATTTTTGGGGATTTTTCTGAAAAAAATGAATTTTCAGTGAACTGTGTATTTATTAAAAAATTAAATTAAAAATATTTAGAAAATTCTTTTTTCAAAATGGAGTTCATTTTTGATATCAGAGCATCAATATTTGGTTATGGTGAAATTTTGGGAATTTTCTGAGAAAATTGAATTTTCGATGAATAGTGAAAATACAGTTTTTAAGTTACGGGTGTTTAATGACATCATTAAATGATGTATTAAGAATGAAATAAATATGGTAGACTTATGAATATTAAGATAAGGTATGAGGTTTCCCATGTGGCCAATACCATGGGAAAATACCCTGGGCTAGCCCCCGGTTTTGCCAAAACCACCAATGGGGTGTCCCTTTGCCATTAATGCCTTGTCCCCTCACTTTCCCTATAAATACCAAGCCATCCTATCATCCATTCGACTCCATAATCATCCTCAACGAATTTCTGGTCTCCTTAACTACCAAGGTGTCTTCCAAAGGTTCCCTCATGCCCTCAAGGTCCCAACCAATGAGTTTTAATAGTTATGTTTAAGGTAAGGGATCCGACCTCTCTCTTTCTTTTCAAGTAATCTCTTTTATGTCATTTATTTTATGTTCTATGTTATTATGTTGGAGGATGTAGTTTTATATTAATCTTAATTCCCTTGTCATGTTCATATGATGAGATACCCCCTCTTTCTCTCATCATTTTGTTTTAAGAATGTTTAAGTGGTACAGTTAGGCTGGTGAATTTTTAAGGGATTATTTCACCCTTCTCATTTTTCAAAGTTCTACATTCATGTCATGTCTTTCAAGTAAATTTTTATTATTTTGGGGTATTATCTCTATATCTATCACACTGAAAATTTATGTTCATATAGTTAGAGACCCTATTTGATCTCGTCAATTAATATTTGTTGATGTTTAAGTGACGCCATTAGGCTGCCAAATTTCCATAAGAGAAATCTAATTTTTGTCTTCCTTAATTGTTTTTCATTTCAAATAGTATGTCCTTAAGATTTCATTAACATGTTTATATATCCTTCATATTCGGTCGCTCTACTGTTTTATGGGTCATTTATGAATGTTTGACCCATGCCCCCTCTCTTTCCAATGTTTTCTAAAACCCGAAACACAACCGTTATGCTGCAGAATTTCCGTCTCAAAATGTCTCTCTCTTTTTCTAATGTTCCTTTATTTTATTAAGTGAATACTAAATTCTCTCTCTTATATAGGGGTATTCACATATATACCAAGTTTTTCTATTTTAAATTCTATGGTTTACATACATGAGACCCACTGTCCCTTTCTGTGGGTTTAATGTGACATAAAGATCATGTCTTTAAAGCAGTTTTAAAACGTTATGATTATGAAACGAAACCCATTTATTTTATGCTATATGGGATGTTTTTTAAATTATTGATGATGATATATTTGGATAACATGATAATAAATACATGTCAAGGGTGTGCCTTGAGAGCTCTCTAATTCATTGGGAGAAGACATAATCTCTAGAGATGACTATTTTTAACGACTCCTTGGTGAATAACCTTGGTAATTTTTAATGACCCCTTATAGATGGACCTTGGTGAAATGGAATGATTGACAATATTAATCCTAAGATGCTAGTATAATCCTCTTCTTTAGAGTAATGTGGGTCATATGCATCAAACAGAGGTGATTCCCACTTTCCTGGACTGATGTGGTACTCCTGTTGTTGAGTATTGTGGGACTGCTACATCACACAGAGGCGCTCGCCACTGTGGGAATGCCAAACTCACATACAGGAGCTCCCCCTCATAGCCTGCTATGATACTCCTACTATCGAGTACTGTGGGTCTGATGCATCACGCAGAGGTGCTCCCCATCGTGGTTTTATTGCGTCACATAGAGGGGCTCCCCACTGGGCTAGTTGAAACACTCTGAGTCAAAAGGTCAGCATTCGTCAGGTATCACCCAGCTACTATGTCTCCATAATCCACTCGCTCGTCTCCGGAAGGATCCTCCCCATGAGCTACTAGTCGATACACTAACATTCACAAAGTCCCATGTAAAAGTATCTCAAAGGTCTACCTCATCTTAGAGATCTCAATGCAACAGACGGCGTGTCAATCAGACGTATGATCTGTGAGTTATTGGCGTTTCGGTTCAAGGGGTCTCGTTGGTTTTTAAGTTCAAACCAATACGACCTTACCCCAACTATACTGAAACCTCTTGTGGGGTATTCCAAAATAACTGTCTCATTTTATGATTTCTGTCTCCATATACGGTTCATCGATCGGTCACCTGTAGCCCATGATATGGGTGAAGAGGTGTAAACTGGCCAAAGCGAGTCCGGGTTTGGCCCTGTCCGAAGGGGCGGCCTGGCCCAAGTGGGCAGCTGGCCCAAAGGGGCGGCCCAGCCCGATGGTAGCCCCACCCGGATGGGCGGCCTAGAATGTGGGTGGCCCAGCCCGATGGAGGCCCTACCAGGATGGGAAACCTGGCCTGAGGGCGTGTAACGACCCAAAATTTTAAATAAATTTTGTCTCCTAATTTTGTGTGTTATTTTATTTTTTATACTCAACAAAATTGTTTCATTTGATAACATGAGTATAATTAAAAAAAGACTATTGGGTTTTGACTTTCATATGACCATTGGTCAATATGACCACTAGAAACTAAATGTTTCGATTACTGTCTCTAAATACAAGTGATCTTGGTTAATTAATATAGAAAGAAGATTTGATGGCCTCACCCAGTAGTCTTGGACCAATCGAATCCCGTCTAACAGAACATGGGAAGAAGCTAGCACCATTGGGATTTTCTCTGGACCAAACCCAAGCTGAACTTCATTGTGTGAAACTAGAATGGAATCGCCTTCGCGAGAAGGTCAGACTAATAGAAATTACTACTCGTGTGATGTTGGCTGAGCCTCCCTCAGATTCTCTCACCTTATCCCACCTTACACTTAGGTCCTATGCTGGTGTGATAAGGGGCTATGTAAGGAGACAATAACTGCCTTGTGTAAACCTTCCCTTTTTTAAATAAAATTTTTGATTTCTTCTTATGTTGAAGTTTATGAATTTTCAATGTCCAGATAAATATAGTATTCATATTTTTGATGAATTTAAGAGAAATAATATTTAAAAAATGTTTATGTAAACCTTAAATAATTAATAATGTGCAATGATTTTCAAAAAATTTTCTTCTACAATTATGTTCAGTACGAAATTTAGAGTCTAATAAGTTCAACATAATTTTTGATGAATAGTAAATTATGAATAGTTTTTTTATTCTTAGGATTAGTAATGTGACCAAGTGGATTTGTAATCTCACTTAAATAAAAAATTAATATAATCTAGGCACCTTGATTATGTAATGTGATTCAATAAAATTGTTAAGTAATGGTTTCATAAATTATTAGTCAAGTATTAGTTTTTTCGAGTGAATAGTGTTTTTTAATTAAAAATTAGATTAAAAATATTTATAAAATTATTTTTATAAAATGGATTTCATTTTTGAACTCAGAGCATCGATATTATGTTAAGGCAATTTTTGGGGATTTTTGCTGAAAATAATGAATTTTCTGTGAATAGCGTATTTATTTAAAAATTAAATTAAAAATATTTATAAAAATATTTTTTAAAAATGGATTTCATTTTATAAAATATAGAGTCAATATTTGTTTATGGTGAAATTTGGGATTTTTCTGAGAAAGTTGAATTTTTGATGAATAGTGAGAATACAGTTTTTAAGTTACGGGTGTGTAATGACATCATTAAATGATGTATTAAGTATGGAATCAATATGATAGACTTATTAATAGTAATATAAGGTAAGAGGTGTCCCATGTGACGAATACCATGGGAAAATACCATGGGCAAGCCCATGGTTTTTCCAAAACCACAAATGAGTTGTCTCTTGGCCATTAATGCCTTGTCCCCACACTTTCCCTATAAATACCAAGCCATCATTTCACCCATTCGACTAAAAAATCCTCCTCAACGAATTTTGGGTCTCATTACCTAACAAGGATCCCTCTTAAGGTGCCCCTAATCCCTCAAGGTCCCATCCTTTGAGTTTTAAGTGTTACGTTTAAGGTACGGGATTCGACCTCTCTCTTTCTTTTCAAGTAATCTTTTTTATGTCATTTCTTATATGATCATTGTTATTATGTTGAAGGATGTTATTTTATATTAATCTTACTTCCATTTTCATGTTCATATTATGTGATACCCCCTCTTTCTTTCATCAATTATTTTTATGAATGTTTATGTGGCGCCGTTAGGCTGTCGAATTTTGAAGGATTCTTTCACCTTTCTCATTTTTCAAAGTTCTACTTTCATGTCAAGTCTTTCAAGATTGTTTTTATTATGTTGTGGTATGATCTCTATATCTATCATACGTATATTATATTTTCATATTATGAGAGACTTGATTTGATCTTGTCAATTCATTTTTGTTGATGTTTATGTGACGCCGTTAGGGTGCCGAATTTTCATAAGAGAAATCTAATTGTTGTCTTCCTTCCATGTTTTTCATTTCAAATGGTATGTCCTTAAAATTTCATTAACATGTTAATATCTCCTTCATATTGGGTCCCTCTACTGTTTTATGGGTAATTTATGAATGTTTTTCCCATCTCCACTCTCTTTTCAATGTTTACTAAAACCCCGAAACATAGCTGTTATGATGCAGAATTTACGTCTCAAAATGACTCTCACTTTTTCTAAAGTTATTTTATTTTATTATGTGAATACTCAAATATATATATTCTATAAGTGTATTGACAAATATACAGAGTTTTTCTATTTTAAATTATGAGATTTACATACATGAGACCCGTTTTCCCTTCCCGTGGGTTTAAAGTGACATAAACATCATGTCATTAAAGCAGTTTTAAAACGTTATGATTATGGAATGAAACCCATTTCATATATGCTATATGGGTTGTTTATGAAATTATTGATGATGATATATGTGGCTCAACTGATAATAAAGACATGTCAAGGATGAGCCCTGATAGCGCTCCAATACATTGGGTAAATACTTAATCACTAGAGATGACTATTTTTAACAACGCCTTGGTGAATAACCTTGGTAAATTTTAATGACACATTGGGGATGGACCTTGGTGAAATTGTGTGATTGTCAATATTTAATGTTTTAGCCACATCTTCAAGTTTTTAAAACTGTTATTTTTATTATTTTATGCCTCGTGATTTCTTTCTCATGCCTTAATGTTCTTTTTAATGACATTGTTGATGTATCTCAAGTTCACATGTTAAATGTTTCCCCTTGTTTCCCTTACTGGGCCTTCTCCTCACCCATTCTTTTGATGTATGTCCCCAGGTTATGAGATGCAGTAATGAACCTAGGATGAACATAAGGAGAAAAATTTCAAGAGTTTTAGAATAATGTTTTCTGTTTTCATGTTTTATGTTCCTGTTTTCCAAGACACTAAACCTTAAAGATCATCGGTTTTGTAAAATGTAATGAATGTTTATGTGATTAAAAGGCGGGATGCTATAGTTGGTATCAAAGGATGGTTTAATTCTTTGTGTAAATTAGGATATACAAACATTAGGATGAACCAGATAAAAATGTTTAAATATAGGAGAACTTCCTGATATTTTGGTATGTATTGAGTAAGTGGTTTATCAAAAAAAATACATCTCCATCTGGATACGAGCTGGTAGAGGCGGCTCTGGCACAGATTTACATAGGGGTAAAACCCAAAAACACTTCTTTGAGCTAGGCTGGAATGTGAACTGGTGCACAATAACGGGCCTTGCTTCACTCTTGGTTAGACACTCCCGGGGGATATGTTTGGTTAATCACAAGCTTTTTATGAAGCATTATGAAGGAATTATAGAGAAATGTAATTATCTATGTCATGTTGTATTTTAGTTTTTTCTCTCTGAGCATATATTTTTTGTTTTCTAATATCATTGTGTCACAACCTAAGATGATTTTATATCATTAAGGGAAACAACTATTTTTATGTACCACATGTTGATGTAGTGAAGTTATTCTTCTTAAAAAAAATGTTGATTAGGGGATTGAAAGATGATTATTATTTTGGAATACGTTCACTATTTTGGGAACCCTATTTGATCGAGGTAAATTGACTACTATGGTATTTTCTTTGAGGAGTAATGTTTGACTTATATATTGAATAATAGAAGAATTTAAGGTGAAATTATAGTAATTTAGGTTACATATGGAAATGATTAACCTATCCTGGGGAAACTGTGATTAGGTTAGTTACTTTTGTTATAAGATGATAAAAGTGGTTGATGTTGTTTGGAGATGAACGATAAATTCTTTCTTGGAAGACTATGATATAATATCGTTCATATAATTAGGATTCAATATTAGTTTGGTTTATTTTGAAGATTTTTAAGGATAGTTATTTATGGATTGGTCTTTGATGAACTTTGGGTAGTACCATGGAACTTTGAATATTTAAAAGTAGTTTCCCTTCCTATGGGATTATTTCTTTTTGAAGAGTTTTTTTATCTTACCATTTATGTTTTTGGGATAATGTTTAATGATAGTGGAAATTGATAGTTAATATCTTGTGGATTACGTGACTCTCAAGAAGATGATTCTTTTGTTTTGATGAGACCATGTGTTTTTGAATGCTCATCTTTTGGAGAAAATATTAGTTTTGGTAGAAACTTATTAAAGGATGAAACTCTACTTGAAGGTTGGTATATTTTCATATGTTTTTATTATATAATTCCTCAAAATAATGAAAAGTAATGTACAAAAAAAATGTTGTTTGTTAAAGTTTCCTACTGGTTAATCAAAGACCGTTTACACACATCATATGTATGTGATTTTGTTGTGGTTAACAATCTCCTAATCATGTTTTCTATCACTCTCCCTCAGAACATGAACATTTGTTTTTTTCCTCCATATCCATGTTTTCGTACATGGAATCTTGGTGTGGGTTAACTCGGTTGACCTTTGTACTTACCTTTCGTTCTTTTAAAATAAATGTTTTACATTGAATAAATCATTTTCCTAATTTTGTGTGTTATTTTATTTTTTTTACTCATCAAAATTGTTTCATTTGATAACATGAGTATAATTATAAAGAGACCGTTTAGTTTTGACTGTCATATGACCATTGGTCTATATGATTGCTGGAAACTAAATGTTTCTATTATTGTCTCTAAATACTAGTTATCTTGGTTAATTATTATAGAAAAAATATTTGATGGCCTCACCCAGTAGTCTTGGATCGATTAAAGCCCATCTAACAGAACTTGGGAAGGAGGTAGCACCACTGGGATTTTCTCTGGACCAAAGCCAAGATGAACTTCATCGTGTGAAACAATAACAGAATCGACTTCGCGAGAAATTCAAACGGATAGAAATTACTACTCGTGCGATGTTGTCCAAGCCTCCCTCAGATTCTCTCTCCTTAGCACACCTTACACTTAGGTCATATGCTTGTGTGATAAGGGGCTGCGTAAGGAGACCGTAACTGCCATGTGCTATCCTTAGTTTTAAATAAAAATTTTGATTTCTTCTCATCTTGATGTTTATGAATTTTTAATGTCCGGATAAATATAGTATGCATATTTTTGATTAATTTTAGAGAAAGGATATTTTAAAAATGTTTATTTAATCCTTAAATTATTCAAAATGTGTAATGATTTTAAAAAAATGGTCTTCTACAATTATGTTCAGTATGAAATTTTGAGTCTAAAAGGATCAACTTTTTTTGATGAATAGTTAATTATGAATAGTGATTTTATGCTTAGAATTAGTAATGTGGCCAAATGGATTATTAATCACACATAATGAAAGTTTTAATATAATTTAGGCACCTTGATTAAGTAATGTGATTCAATAAAATGGTTAAGTAACAGTTTCATAAATTATGAGTCAAGTATTAGTTTTTTCGGGTGAACAATTTTTTTAATTAAAAATTAAATTAAAAATATTTAGAATTTTTTTTATAAAATGGATTTCATTTTTGAACTCAGAGCATCGATATTATGTTAAGGTAATTTTTGGGGATTTTTCAGAAAAAAATGAATTTTCAGTGAATAGTGTATTTATTTAAAAATAAAATTACAAATATTTAGAAAATTATTTTTATAAAATGGAGTTTATTTTTGAAATCAGAACATCAATATTTGGTTAAGGTGAAATTTTTTAATTTTTCTGAGAAAGTTGATTTTTTGATGAATAGTGAAAATACAGTTTTTAAGTTACGTGTGTTTAATGACATCATTAAACAATGTATTAAGTATGTAATAAATATGGTAGACTTATTGATATTAAGACAAGGTATGAGGTGTCCCAAGTGTCCAATACCAGGGGAATATACCATGGGAAAGCCCAAGGTTTTGCCAAAACCACCAATGTGGTGTCCCTTGGCCATTAATGCCTTGTCCCCTCACATTCCCTATAAATAACAAGCCATCCTCTCATCCATTCGACTCAAAAATCATCCTAAACTCTTTTCGGGTCTCCTTACCTACCAAGGTGTCCTCCAAAGGTTCCCCCAAGCCCTCAAGGTCCCATCCATTTAGTTTTAATAGTTACGTTTAAGGTAAAGAATCTGACCTCTCTCTTCCTTTTCAAGTAATCTATTTTATGTCATTTATTTTCTTCTCTATGTTACTATGTTGAAGGATGGTCTTTTATATTAATCATACTTAACTTTTCATGTTAATATGATGAGAAACCACCAATTTCTCTCATCATTTTGTTTTAAGAATGTTTAAGTGGCGTCGTTAGGCTGCTGAATTTTTTAGGGATTTTTCACCCTTCTCATTTTTCAAAGTTCTACTTTCATGTCAAGTCTTTCATGTTACTTTTTTTTATGTTGGGTTGTTATATCTATATATATCATAATAAACTTTTATTTTCATATTATTAGAGACTCTATTTGATCTCATCATTTCATTTTTGTTGATGTTTAAGTGACGCCATTTGGCTGCTGAATTTCCATAAGAGAAATCTAATTTTTTTTCACCCTTCCATGTTTTTCATTTCAAATGGTATGTCTTTAAAATTTCATTTCCATGTTCATATATCCTTTATATTCGGTCCCTCTACTGTTTTATGGGTCATTTATGAATGTTTTACCCATTTCCCCTCTCTTTTCAATGTTTTCTATAACCCCGAAACATAGCTGTTATGCTGCAGAATTTCCGTCTCAAAATGTCTCTCTCTTTTTCTAATGTTCTTTTATTTTATTAAGTGAATACTCAAATTTCTCTATTATATTGGGGTACTCACATATATACCATGTTTTCCTATTTTAAATTCTTGGGTTTACATAAATGAGACCCGCTTTCCCTTTTCGTGGGATTAAAGTGACATAAAGATCATGTATTTAAAGCAGTTTTAAAACGTTATGATTATGAAATGAAACCCATTTATTTTATGCTATATGGGTTGTTTATGAAATGATAGATGATGATATATGTGAATCACATGACTATAAAGACATGTCAAGGGTGCGCCCTGATAGGTCTCTAATGCATTGGGAAAAGACTTAATCTCTAGAGATGACTATTTTCAACAAAGTCTTGGTGAATAACCTTGACAATTTTTAATGACCCCTTGGGGATGGACCATGGGGAAATGGAATTATTGTCAATATGAAATGTTGTATCCACATATTCAGGTTATGAAAATTGTTATTTTTATTATGATATGCCTCATTATTTCATTCACATGCCCTAAAGTTATTTTTCATGACATTGTTGATGTATCTCATGTTCACATGTTAAATGTTCCCCCTTGTTTCCCTTACTGGGCCTTCTAATCACCCTTTCTTTTTATGTATGTCCCCAGGTTATGAGATGCAGTAACGAATCTAGGATGAACATAAGGATAATCCTTTCAAGTGATTAAGATGAATGTTTTATGTTTTTTGTGTTATGTTATTGGTTTCCAAGACACTAAACCTTTATGATCTTCGATTTTGTAAAATAAAATGAAAATTTATGTGATAAAAAGGCGGGATGCTATAGTTGGTATCAAAGGATGGTTTAGTTATTTGTGGAAATTAGGATATAAAAACATTAGGAATAACCCTATAGAAAAGTATAAATATAGGAAAACTTCCTGGTATTTTGGTAAGTATTGAGTGTGTGGTTTATCAAACAAATACATCCACGTCTGTATACGAGCAGGTAGAGGCGGCTCTGGCACAGATTTACATAGGGGTAAAACCCAAAAAAACCGATTTTAGCTAGACTCAAATGGGAACTGGTGCACGATAACGGGTCTTGCAACACTCTTGGTTACGACACTCTCGGAGGATATGTTTGGTTAATCACAAGATTTTTATGAATCGTTATGAAGGAATTATAGAGAAATGTAATTGTCTATGTAATGTTGTATTTTAGTTCGTGCTCTATGATCATATCTTTTATGTTTTATAAGATCATCATGTCACTACCAAAGATGATTTAATATCATTAATGAAAAACATCTATTTTTATGTACCACATGTTGATGTAGTGAAGTTGCTTTTCTTAAAAAAAAGGGGTGATTAGGTGATTAAATGATGATGATTATTTTGGAATACGTTCACTATTTTAGGAACCCTATTTGATCAAGGTAAATACATTACTACAGTATTTTCTTTGAGGAGTAAAGGTTGACTAATATTTTGAATTATTGAATAATTTACAGTGACCTTTTAGTAATTTAGGTTACATATGGAAATGATTAACCTATCTTGGGGAAAATGTGATTTGGTTAGTTACTTTTGTTATAAGATGATATGAGTGGTTGATGTTGTTTGGAGATGAACGATAAATTCTATCTTGAAAGACTATGTTATGAGATCGTTCTTATAAATTGGATTCAATCTTAGTTTGGTTTATTTTGAGGATTTTTAGGGACAGATATTTATGGAATGGTCTATGATGAACTTTGGGTAGTACCATAGAACTTTGAAGATTTAAAATTAGTTTCTCTTCTTATGGGATTCTTTCTTTTTGAAGAGTTTTTTTATCTTACCCTTTCCATTTTTGGGATAATGATTAATGATAGAAGAAATTGATAGTTAATATTTTGTGGATTATGTGACTCTCAAGAAGATGATTATTGTGTTTTGATGAGACCATGTGTTTTTGAATGCTTATCTTTTGGAGAAAATATTAGTTTTTGTAGAAACTCTTTAAAGGATGAAACTCTACTTGAAGGTAGGTATATTTTCTTATGTTTTTATTCCTTAAATCATCAAAATTATGAAAAGGAACGTAAAAATTTTTTTTTGTTGGTTTAATTTTCCTACTGGTTAATCAAAGACTGTTTAGACACATCCTATGTTTGTGATTTTCTTGTGGATAACTTTCTCCTAATCATGTTTTCTATCACTCTCTCTCAGAACATGACCGTTTGTTTTTTCTTCCATATCTATGTTTTACTACATGGAATCCTGGTGTGGGTTAACTAGGGTGGCCTTTGTACTTACCATTCTTTTCTATTAAAATAATACGTTTTCGGACTCCTTTTCCGATGTGGGACTTTCAATGAAATTTCAAAATCTAATTTTTAAAATTGTGAGGATGCAATTTCTTAAGGGGGGAAGATAGTAACGACTCGAAATTTTGAATAAATCTTGTTTCCTAATTTTGTGTGTTATTTTATATTTTATACTCAACAAAACTGTTTCTTTTGATAACATGTGTATAATTAAAAAGAGACTGTTGGGTTTTGACTGTCATATGATCATTGGTCAATATGACTACTGGAAACTAAACGTTTCGATTATTGTCTCTAAATACAAGTGATCTTGGTTAATTAATATAGAAAGAAGATTCGATGGCCTCACCCAGTAGTCTTGTTACAATCAAAGACCGTCTAACAGAACATCGTAAGGAGGTAGCACCACTGGGCTTTGATCTGGACCAAACCCAAGATGAACTTCATAGTGTGAAACTAGAATGGAATCGCCTTCGTGAGAGGTTCAAACTGATAGAAATTACTACTCGTGCAATGTTGGTCGGGCCTCCCTCGGATTCTCTCACCGTAGCACACCTTACACTTAGGTCCTATGCTGGTGTGATAAGGGGCTATGTAAGGAGACCGTAAATGCCTTTTGTAATCCTTTGTTTTAAATAAAAATTTTGATTTCTTCTTATGTTGATGTTTATGAATTTTGAAAGTCCGGATAAATATAGTATGCATATTTTTGGTGAATTTTATAGAAATTATATTTTAAAAATGTTAATGTAAACGTAAAATAATTAAAAATGTGTAATGATTTTCAAAAAATGTTCTTCTATAATTATGTTCAGTACGAAATTTAGAGTCTAAAAAGATCAACATAATTTTGATGAATAGTAAATTATGAATAGTTATTTTATGCTTAGGATTAGTAATGTGACCAAATTGATTAGTAATCTCAGTTAAAGAAATTATTAATATAATCTAGGCACCTTGATTATGTAATGTGATTCAATAAAATGGTTATGTAGCGGTTTCATAAATTATTAGTCAAGTATTAGTTTTTTAGGGTGAATAGTGTTTTTAATTAAAAATTAAATTAAAAATATTTAGAAAATTATTTTTTTAAAATGGATTTCATTTTTGAACTCAGTGCATCGATATTATGTTAATGTAATTTTTGGGGATTTTTCTGAAAAAATGATTTTTCGGTGAATAGTGTATTTATTTAAAAATTAAATTAAAAATATTAGGATAATTCTTTTTGCAAAATGGATTTCATTTTTGAAATAAGAGCATCAATATTTGGTTAAGGTGAAATTTTGGGATTTTTCTGAGAAATTTGAATTTTTGATGATTAGTGAAAATACAGTTTGTAAGTTACTGGTGTTTAATGACATCATTAAATGATGTATTAAGTATGAAATAAATATGCTCGACTTATGAATAGTAATATAAGGTATGAGGTGTCCCAATTGGCCAATACCGTGGGAAAATACCTTGGGATAGCCCACGGTTTTTCCAAAACCACCAATGAGGTGTCCCTTAGCCATTAATGCCGTGTCCCCTCACTTTCCCTATAAATACCAAGCCATCCTATCATCCATTCGACTCCAAAATAATCCTGAACGAAGTTCTGGTCTCCTTACCTATGACGGTGTCTTCCAAAGGTTCCCCCAAGCCCTCAAGGTCCCACCCTTTGAGTTTTAATAGTTATGTTTAAGGTAAGGGATCTGACCTCTCTCTTTCTTTTCAAGTAATCTCCTTTATGTAATTTCTTTTATGCTCTATGTTCTTATGTTGGAGGATGTACTTTTATATTCATATTACTTCCCTTTTCATGTTCATATGATGAGATACTCCCTCTTTCTCTCATCTGTTTTTTTAAGAATGTATAAGTGGCTCTGTTAGGATGGTGAATTATAAAGGGATTCTTTCACCCTTCTCATTTTTCAAAGTTCTACATTCATGTCAAGTCGTTCAAGTTCTTTTTTAATATGTTGGGTTATGATCTCTATATATATCATACTAAAATTTTATGTTCATATGATGAGATACCCTATTTTATCTTGTCAATTCATTTTTGTTGATGTTTAAGAGACTCAATTAGGCTGCCGAATTTCCATAAGAGATATCTAATTTTTGTCTTCCTTCCTTGTTTTTCATTTCAAATGGTATGTCCTTAAAATTTCATTACCATGTTTATATATCCTTCATATTCGGTCCCTCTACTGTTTTATGGGTCATTTATGAATGTTTAACCCATTTCCCCTCTCTTTTCAATGTTTTCTAAAACCAGAAACATAGTTGTTATACTGTAGAATTTCTGTCTCAAAATGTCTCTCTCTTTTTCTAATGTCCCTTTATTTTATTAAGTGAATACTCAAATCTCTCGCTTCTATCTGTGTATTCACATATATACCAAGTTGTTCTATTTTAAATTATGTGGTTTGCATACATGAGACCCACTATCCCTTTCTCTGGGTTTAATGTGACATAAAGATCATGTCTTTAAGGCAGTTTTAAAACGTTATGATTATGAAATAAAAATCATTTATTTTATGATATATGGGTTGTTTTTTAAATGATTTATGATGATATATGTGGATCAGATGATAATAAAGACATGTCAAGGGTGTGCCCTGAGAGCTCTCTAATGCATTTGGAAAATAATTAATCTCTAGAGATAATTATTTTTAACGACGCCTTGGTGAATAACCGTGGAAATTTTTAATGACCCCTTGGGGATGAACCTTGGTGAAATGGAATGATTTTCAATATTAAATTTTGTATCCACATCTTCAAGTTATGAAAATTGTTATTTTTATTATTATATGACTCATGATTTCTTTCTCTTTCCTTAATGTTCTTTTTCATGACATTGTTGATGTATCTCATGTTCACGTGTAAAATGTTTCCCCTTGTTTCCCTTACTAGGCCTTCTGCTCACCCTTTATTTGAATGTATGTCCTCAGGATATGAGATGTAGTAATGAACCTAGGATGAACATAAGGAGAATCCTTTCATGTTTTTAAGAAGAATGTTTTATGTTTTCATGTTTTCTGTTCCTGGTTTCCAAGACACTAAACCTTAGAGATCCTCGATTTTGTAAAATAAAATGAATGTCCATGTGATAAAAAGGCGGGATTCTATAGTTGTTATCAATGGATGGTCTAGTTATTTGGGAAAATTAGGATATAAAAACATAAGTAAGAACCCTATAGAAAAGTATAAATATAGGAAAACTTCCTTGTATTTTGGTAAGTATTGAGTAATTGGTTTATCAAACAAATACATCCCTGTCCTGATACGAGCAGGTAGAGGCGGCTCTGGCACAGATGTACATAGTGGTAAAACCCGAAAACAACTCTTTGATCTAGACTCAAACGGGAACTGGTGCACGATAACGGGTCTTACTGCACTCTTGGTTATGACACCCCCGGGGGTTATGTTTGGTTATTCCCAAGATTTTTATGAATCGTTATGAAGGAATTATAGAGAAATGTATTTGTCTATGTAATATTGTATATTAGTTTCTGCTCTATGAGCATATCTTTTATGTTTTATAAGATCATCGTGTCACTACCTAAGATGATTTTATATCATTAAGCAAAACATCTATTCTTATGTACCACATGTTGATGTAGTGAAGCTGTTTTTCTTTAATAAAAAAGGGGTGATTAGGGGATTAAATGATGATTATTACTTTGGAATACGTTCACTATTTTGGGATCCCTATTTGATTGAGGTAAATAGATTACTATATTATTTTATTTGAGGAGTAAAGGTTGTCTTATATTTTGAAGAATTGAAGAATTTAAGGTGAACTTTTAGTAATTTAGGTTACATATGGAAATGATTAAACTATCTTGGGGAAAATGCAATTTGGTTAGTTACTTTTGTTATAAGATGATAAGAGTTGTTGATGTTGTTTAGAGATGAACGATCAGTTCTATCTTGGAAGACTATGATATGAGATCATTCTTATAATTGGGATTCAATCTTAGTTTGGTTTATTTTGAGGATTTTTAAGGACAATTATTTATGGAATGGTCTATGATGAACTTTGGGTAGTAACATTGAACTTTGAAGATTTAAAAGTAGTTTCCCTTCCAATGAGATTCTTTCTTTTTGAAGAGTTGTTTTATCTTACCCTTTCTGTTTTTGGGATAATGATTAAAGATGGAAGAAAATGATAGTTAATATTTTGTGGATTACGTGACTCTCAAGAATATGATTCTTGTGTTTTGATGAGACCAAGTGTTTTTGAATGCTCATCTTTTGGAGAAAATATTAGTTTTGGGACAAACTTATTAAAGGATGAAACTCTACTTGAAGGTAGGTATATTTTCTTATCTTTTTATTCTATAATTCCTCAAAATAATGAAAAGTAACGTAAAACAAAAATGTTGTTGGTTTATATTTCCTACTGGTTAATCAAAGACCGTTTACACACTTCCTAAGTTTGCGATTTTCTTGTGGTTAACATTCTCCTAATCATGTTTTTTATCACTCTCTATCATAACATGACCCTTTGTTTTTTCTTCCATATCCATGTTTTCCTACATGGAATCCTGGTGTGGGTTAACTCGGGTGACCGTTGTACTTACCTTTATTTCTATTAAAATAATATCTTTACTGACTCCTTTTCCGATGTGGGACATTCAATGAAATTTCAAAACCCAATTTTAAAAATTGTGAGGACACAATTTCTTAAGGGGGGAAGATTGTAACGACTAGAAATTTTGAATAAATTTTGTTTCCTAATTGTGTGTGTTATTTTATTTTTTATTCTCAACAAAACTATTTCATTTGATAACATGAGTATAATTAAAAAGAGACCGTTGGGTTTTGACTGTCATATTACCATTGGTCAATATGACTGTTGGTAACTAAATGTTTCGATTATTGTATCTAAATACAAGTGATCTTGGTTAATTAATATAGAATAAAGATTCGATGGCCTCACCCAGTAGTCTTGGACCAATCGAAGCCCGTCTAACAGAACATCGGAACGAGGTAGCACCACTGGGCTTTGCTCTGGACCAAACCCAAGATGGACTTCATAGTGTGAAACTATAATGGAATCACCTTCGCGAGAAGTTCAAAATGATAGAAATTACTACTCGTGCAATGTTGGTCGGGCCTCCCTCGGATTCTCTCACTGTAGCACACCTTACACTTAGGTCCTATGCTGGTGTGATAAGGGGATTTTTAAGGAGACCGTAAATTCCTTGTGTAATCCTTTGTTTTAAATAAAAATTTTGATTTCTTCTTATGTTGATGTTTATGAATTTTCAATGTCCGGATAAATATAGTATGCATATTTTTGGTTAATTTTAGAGAAATTATATTTTAAAAATGTTAATGTAAACGTAAAATAATTAAAAATGTGTAATGATTTTCAAAATATGCTCTTCTACAATTATGTTCAGTATGAAATTTAGAGTCTAAAAAGATCAATATAATTTTTGATGAATAGTAAATTATGAATAGTTATTTTATGCTTAGGATTAGTAATGTGACCAAATGGATTAGTAATCTCACTTAAAGAAATTATTAATATAATCTTGGCACCTTGATTATGTAATGTGATTCAATAAAATGGTTATGTAGCGATTTCATAAATTATTAGTCAAGTATTAGTTTTTTAGGGTGAATAGTGTTTTTAATTAAAAATTAAATTAAAAATATTTAGAAAATTATTTTTATAAAATGGATTTCATTTATGAACTCAGTGCATCGATATTACGTTAAGGTAATTTTTGGGGATTTTTATGAAAAAATGAATTTTCGGTGAATAGTGTATTTATTTAAAAATTAAATTAAAAATATTTAAATTTTTTTTTGCAAAATTGAGTTCATTTTTGAAATCAGAGCATCAATATTTGGTTAAGGTGAAATTTTGGTATTTTTCTGAGAAAGTTGAATTTTCGATGAATAGTGAAAATACAGTTTGTAAGTTACGGGTGTTTAATGACATCATTAAATGATGTATTAAGTATGAAATAAATATGGTCGACTAATGAATAGTAATATAAGGTATGAGGTGTCCCAAGGTGCCAATACCGTGGGAAAATACCCTGGGATAGCCCACGGTTTTTCCAAAACCACCAATGAGGTGTCCCTTAGCCATTAATGCCTTGTCCCCACACTTTCCCTATAAATACCAAGCCATCCTATCATCCATTCGACTCCAAAATCATCCTCAACAAATTTCTGGTCTCCTTACCTATGACGGTGTCTTCCAAAGGTGCCCCTAAGCCCTCAAGGTCCCAAACTTTGAGTTTTAATAGTTATGTTTAAGGTAAGGTATCTGACCTCTCTCTTTCTTTTCAAGTAATCTCCTTTATGTAATTTCTTTTATGCTCTAAGTTCTTATGTTGGAGGATGTACTTTTATATTCATATTACTTCCCTTTTCATTTTCATATGATGAGATACTCCCTATTTCTCTCATCAGTTTTTTTAAGAATGTTTAAGTGGCGCTGTTAGGCTGGTGAATTTTTAAGGGATTCTTTCACCCTTCTCATTTTTCAAAGTTCTACATTCATGTCAAGTCTTTCAAGTTCCTTTTTAATATGTTGGGTTATGATCACTATATATATCATACTAAACTTTGATGTTCATATGACGAGAGACCCTATTTTATCTCGTCAATTCATATTTGTTGATGTTTAAGAGATGCCATTAGGCTACCGAATTTCCATAAGAGAAATCTAATTTTTGTCTTCCTTCCTTGTTTTTCATTTCAAATGGTATGTCCTTAACATTTCATTACCATGTTCATATATCCTTCATATTCGGTCCCTATACTGTTTTATGGGTCATTTATGAATTTTTGACCCATTTCCCTTCTCTTTTCAATGTTTTCTATAACCCGAAACATAGTTGTTATGCAGCAGAATTTCCGTCTCAAAAAGTCTCTCTCTTTTTCTAATGTCCCTTTATTTTATTAATTGAATACTCAAATCTCTCTCTTATATAGTTGTATTCACATATATACCAAGTTGTTCTATTTTAAATTATGTGGTTTGCATACATGAGACCCACTATCCCTTTCTGTGGGTTTAATGTGACATAAAGATCATGTCTTTAAGGCAGTTTTAAAACATTATGATTATGAAATAAAACCCATTTATTTTATGATATATGGGATGTTTTTTAAATGATTGTTGATGATATATGTAAATCACATGATAATAAAGACATGTAAAGGGTGTGCCCTGAGAGCTCTCTAATGCATTTGGAAAAGACTTAATCTCTAGAGATGACTATTTTTAACGACGCCTTGGTGAATAACCGTGGAAATTTTTAATGACCCCTTGGGGATGAACCTTGGTGAAATGGAATGATTTTCAATATTAAATTTTGTAGCCACATATTCAAGTTATGAAAATTGTTATTTTTATTATTATATGACTCATGATTTCTTTCTCATGCCTTAATGTTCTTTTTCATGACATTGTTGATGTATCTCATGTTCACGTGTAAAATGTTTCCCCTTTTTTCCCTTACTGGGCCTTCTGCTCACCCTTTATTTGAATATATGTCCTCAAGATATGAGATGCAGTAATGAACCTAGTATGAACATAAGGAGAATCCTTTCAAGTTTTTAAGAATAATGTTTTATGTTTTCATGTTTTATGTTCCTGGTTTCCAAGACACTAAACCGTAGAGATCCTCGATTTTGTAAAATAAAATGAATGTCCATGTGATAAAAAGGCGGGATTCTATAGTTGGTATCAATCAATGGTCTAGTTATTTGTGAAAATTAAGATATAAAAACATAAGTAAGAACCCTATATAAAAGTATAAATATAGGAAAACTTCCTTGTATTTTGGTAAGTATTGAGTAAGTTGTTTAGCAAACAAATACATCCCTGTCTGGATACGAGCAGGTAGAGGAGGCTCTGGCACAGATGTACATAGGGGTAAACCCCGAAAACACCTCTTTGATCTAGAATCAAACAGGAACTGGTGCACGATAACGGGTCTTACTGCACTCTTGGTTATGACACTCCCGGGGGATATGTTTGGTTAGTCCCATGATTTTTATGAATCGTTATGAAGGAATTATAGAGAAATGTAATTGTCTATGTAATATTGTATTTTAGTTTCTGCTCTATGAGCATATCTTTTATGTTTTATAAGATCATCGTGTCACTACCTAAGATGTGTTTATATCATTAAATAAAACATATATTGTTATGTACCACAAGTTGATGTAGTGAAGCTGTTTTTCTTTAAAAAAAAGGGGTGATTAGGGGATTAAATGATTATTATTACTTTGGAATACGTTCACTATTTTGGGATCCCTATTTGATCGAGGTAAATAGATTACTATATTATTTTCTTTGAGGAGTAATGGTTGTCTTATATTTTTACGAATTGAAGAATTTAAGGTGAACTTTTAGTAATTTAGGTTACATATGGAAATGATTATCCTATCTTGGGGAAAATGCAATTTGGTTAGTTACTTTTGTTATAAGATGATAAGATTGGTTGATGTTGTTTGGAGATGAACGATCAATTCTCTCATGGAATACTATGATATGAGATCATTCTTATAATTGGGATTCAATCATAGTTTGGTTTATTTTGAGGATTTTTAAGGACAGTTATTTATGGAATGGTCTATGATGAACTTTGGGTAGTAACATTGAACTTTGAAGATTTAAAAGTAGTTTCCCTTCCAATGAGATTCGTTCTTTTTGAAGAGTTGTTTTATCTTACCCTTTATATTTTTTGGATAATTATTAGAGATGGAAGAAACTGATAGTTAATCTTTTTTGGATTACGTGACTCTCAAGAAGATGATTCTTGTGTTTTGATGAGACCAGGTGTTTTTGAATGATCATCTTTTGGAGAAAATATGAGTTTTTGTAAAAATTTATTAAAGGATGAAACTCTACTTTAAGGTAGGTATATTTTCTTATCTTTTTATTCTATAATTCCTCAAAATAATGAAAAGGAACGTAAAACAAAAACGTTGTTGGTTTGAGTTTCCTACTGGTTAATCAAAGACCGTTTACACACATCCTAAGTTTGTGATTTTCTTGTGGTTAACATTATCCTAATCATGTTTTCTATCACTCTCTATCAGAACATGACCCTTTGTTTTTTATTCCATATACATGTTTTCCTACATGGAATCCTGGTGTGGGATAACTCGGTTGACCTTTGTACTTTCCTTTCATTCTACTAAAATAATAGTTTAACTGACTTCTTTTACGATGTGGGAATTTCAATGAAATTTCAAAAACCAATTTTAAAAATTGTGAAGACGCAATTTCTTAAGGGGGAAAGATTGTAATGACTAGAAATTTTGAATAAATCTTGTTTCCTAATTTTGTGTGTTATTTTATTTTTTATTCTAATCAATACTATTTCATTTGATAACATGAGTATAATTAAAAAGAGACAGTTGGGTTTTGACTGTCATATTACCATTGGTCAATATGACTGTAGGTAACTAAATGTTTCGATTATTGTATCTAAATACAAGTGATCTTGGTTAATTAAGATAGAAAGAAGATTCGATGGCCTCACCCAGTAGTCTTGGACCAATCGAATCCCGTCTAACAGAACATCGGTAGGAGGTAGCACCACTGGGCTTTGCTCTGGACCAAACCCAAGATGAACTTCGTAATGTCAAACTAGAATGGAATCACCTTCACGAGAAGTTCAAACTGATAGAAATTACTACTCATGCGATGTTGGTCGGGTCTCCCTCAGATTCTCTCACCGTAGCACACCTTACACTTAGGTCATGTGCTGGTGTGATAAGGGGCTATGTAAGGAGACCGTAAATGCCTTGTGTAATCATCTATTTTAAATAAAAATTTTGATTTCTTCTTATGTTGATGTTTATGAATTTTCAATGTCTGGATAAATATAGTATGGATATTTTTGGTGAATTTTAGAGAAATTATATTTTAAAAATGTTAATGTAAACGTAAAATAATTAAAAATGTGTAATGATTTTCAAAATATGTTCTTCTACAATTATGTTCAGTACGAAATTTAGAGTCTAAAAAGATCAACATAATTTTTGATGAATAGTAAATTATGAATAGTTATCTTATGCTTAGGATTAGTAATGTGACCTAATGGATTAGTAATCTCACTTAAAGAAATTATTAATATAATCTAGGCACCTTGATTATGTAATGTGATTCAACAAAATGGTTATGTAGGGGTTTCATAAATTATTAGTCAAGTATTAGTTTTTTAGGGTGAATAGTATTTTAAATTAAAAATTAAATTAAAAATATTTAGAAAATTATTTTTATAAAATGGATTTCATTTTTGAACTCAGTGCATCGATATTACGTTAAGGTAATTTTTGGTGATTTTTCTGAAAAAATGAATTTTCGATGAATAGTGTATTTATTTAAAAATTAAATTAAAAATATTTAGAAAATTATTTTTTCAAAATGGAGTTCATTTTTGAAATCAGAGCATCAATATTTGGTTAAGGTGAAATTTTGCGATTTTTCTGAGAAAGTTGAATTTTCGATGAATAGTGAAAATACAGTTTGTAAGTTACGGGTGTTTAATGACATCATTAAATGATGTATTAAGTATGAAATGAATATGGTCGACTTATTAATAGTAATATAAGGTATGAGGTGTCCCAAGTGGCCAATACCATGGGAAAATACCCTGGGCTAGCCCACGGTTTTTCAAAAACCACCAATGAGGTGTCCCTTAGCCATTAATGCCTTGTCCCCTCACTTTCCCTATAAATACCAAGCCATCCTATCATCCATTCGACTCCAAAATCATCCTCAACGAAGTTCTGGTCTCCTTACCTATGACGGTGTCTTCCAAAGGTGCCCCCAAGCCCTCAAGGTCCCAACCATTGAGTTTTAATAGTTATGTTTAAGGTAAGGGATCTGACCTCTCTCTTTCTTTTCAAGTAATCTCTTTTATGTAATTTCTTTTATGCTCTATGTTATTATGTTGGAGGATGTAATTTTATATTCATATTACTTCCCTTTTCATGTTCATATTATGAGATATTCCCTCTTTCTCTCATCAGTTTTTTTAAGAATGTTTAAGTGGCGCTGTTAGGCTGGTGAATTTTTAAGGGATTCTTTAACCCTTCTCATTTTTCAAAGTTCTACATTCATGTCAAGTCTTTCAAGTTTCTTTTTAATATGTTGGGTTATGATATATATATATATCATACTAAAATTTTATGTTCATATGATGAGATACCCTATTTTATCTCATCAATTCATTTTTTTGATGTTTAAGAGACGCCATTAGGCTGCCGAATTTCCATAAGAGAAATCTAATTTTTGTCTTCCTTCCTTGTTTTTCATTTCAAATGGGATGTCCTTAAAATTTCATTACCATGTTCATATATCATTCATATCTGGTCCCTCTACTATTTTATGGGTCATTTATGAATGTTTGACCCATTTCCCCTCTCTTTTCAATGTTTTCTAAAACCCGAAATATAGTTGTTATGCTGCAGAATTTCCTTCTCAAAATGTCTCTCTCTTTTTCTAATGTCCATTTATTTTATTAAGTGAATACTCAAATCTCTCTCTTCTATAGTTGTATTCACATATATACCAAGTTGTTATATTTTAATTTCTGTGGTTTTCATACATGAGACCAACTATCCCTTTCTGTGGGTTTAATGTGACATAAAGATCATGTCTTTAAGGACGTTTTAAAACGTTATGATTATGAAATAAAACCCATTTATTTTATGATATATGGGTTGTTTTTTAAATGATTGATGATGATATATGTGGATCACATTATAATAAAGACATGTCAAGGGTGTGTTCTGAGAGCTCTTTAATGTATTTGGGAAAGACTTAATCTCTAGAGATGATTATTTTTAACGACGCCTTGGTGAATAACCGTGGAAATTTTTAATGACCCCTTGGGGATGAACCTTGGTGAAATGGAATGATTTTCAATATTAAATTTTGTAGCCACATATTCAAATTATGAAAATTTTTATTTTTATTATTATATGACTCATGATTTCTTTCTCATGCCTTAATGTTCTTTTTCATGACATTGTTGATGTATCTCATGTTCACGTGTAAAATGTTTCCCCTTGTTTCCCTTACTGGGCCTTCTGCTCACCCTTTATTTGAAAGTATGTCCTCAGGATATGAGATGCAGTAATGAACCTAGGATGAACATAAGGAGAATCCTTTCATATTTTTAAGAAGAATGTTTTATGTTTTCATGTTTTATGTTCCTGGTTTCCAAGACACTAAACCTTAGATATACTCGATTTTGTAAAATAAAATGAATGTCCATGTGATATAAAGGAGGGATGATATAGTTGGTATAAATGGATGGTCTAGTTATTTGGGAAAATTAGGATATAAAAACATAAGTAAGAACCCTATAGAAAAGTATAAATATAGTAAAACTTCCTTGTATTTTGGTAAGTATTGAGTAAGTTGTTTATCAAACAAATAAATCCCTGTCTGGATACGAGCAGGTAGAGGCCGCTCTGGCACAGATGTACATAGGGGTAAAACCCGAAAACACCTCTTTGATCTAGACTCAAACGGGAACTGGTTCATGATAACTGGTCTTATTGCACTCTTGGTTATGACACTCCCAGGGGATATGTTTGGTTAGTCCCAAGATTTTTATGAATCGTTATGAAGGAATTATAGAGAAATGTAATTATCTATGTAATATTGTATTTTAGTTTCTGCTCTATGAGGATATATTTTATTTTTTATAAGATCATCGTGTCACTACCTAAGATGATTTTATATGATTAAGAAAAACATCTATTGTTATGTACAACATGTTGATGTAGTGAAGCTGTTTTTCTTTAAAAAAGGGGTGATTAGGGGATTAAATGATGATTATTACTTTGGAATACGTTCACTATTTTGGGATCCCTATTTGATCGAGGTAAATAGATTACTATATTATTTTCTTTGAGTAGTAAAGGTTGTCTTATATTTTGAAGAATTGAAGAATTTAAGGTGAACTTTTAGTAATTTAGTTTACATATGGAAATGATTAACCTATCTTGTGGAAAATGCAATTTGGTTAGTTGCTTTTGTTATAAGATGATAAGAGTGGTTGATGTTGTTTGGAGATGAACGATCAATTCTATCTTGGAAGACAATGATATGAGATCATTCTTATAATTGGGATTCAATCTTAGTTTGGTTTATTTTGAGGATTTTAAGGACAGTTATTTATGGAATGGTCTCTGATGAAATTCGGGTAGTAACATTGAACTTTGAAGATTTAAAAGTAGTTTCCCTTCCAATGACATTATTTCTTTTTGAAGAGTTGTTTTATCATACCCTTTCTGTTTTTGGGATAATGAATAAAGATGGAAGAAACTGATAGTTAATCTTTTTTGGATTACGTGACTCTCAAGAAGATGAATCTTGTGTTTTGATGAGACCAAGTGTTTTTGAATGCTCATATTTTGGAGAAAATATTAGTTTTGGTACAAACTTATTAAAGGATGAAACTCTACTTGAAGGTAGGTATATTTTTTTATCTTTTTATTCTATAATTCATCAAAATAATGGAAAGGAACGTAAAACAAAAATGTTGTTGGTTTAAGTTTACTACTGGTTAATCAAAGACCGTTTACACACATCCTAAGTTTGCGATTTTCTTGTGGTTAACATTCTCCAAATCATGTTTTCTATCACTCTCTATCAGAACATGACCCTTTGTTTTTTCTTCCATATCCATGTTTTCGTACATGGAATCCTAGCGTGGGTTAACTCGGGTGACCTTTGCACTTACCTTTCTTTCTATTAAAATAATAGTTTTACTGACACCTTTCCCGATGTGGGACTTTCAATGAAATTTCAAAACCCAATTTTAAAAATTGTGAGGACGCAATTTCTTAAGGGGGGAAGATTGTAACGACTAGAAATTTTGAATAAATCTTGTTTCCTAATTTTGTGTGTTATTTTATTTTTTATTCTGAACAAAACTATTTCATTTGATAACATGAGTATAATTAAAAAGAGACCGTTGGGTTTTGACTGTCATATTACCATTGGTCAATATGACTGTTGGTAACTAAATGTATCGATTATTGTATCTAAATACAGGTGATCTTGGTTAATTAATATAGAAAGAAGATTTGATGACCTCACCCAGTAGTCTTGGACCGATTGAAGCCCATATAATAGAAATTGGTTAGGAGGTAGCACCACTGGGCTTTTCTCTTGACCACACCCAAGATGAAATTCATAGTGTGAAACTAGAATGGAATCGCCTTCGCGAGAAGTTAAATCTGATAGAAATTACTACTCGTGTGATGTTGGCTGAGCCTCCCTCAGATTCTCTCACCATAGCACATAGTACACTTAGGTCATATGCTAGTGTGATAAGGGGCTATGTAAGGAAACCTTAACTGCCTTGTGTAATCCTTTGTTTTAAATAAAAAAATTTATTTCTTCTGATATTGATGTTTATGAATTTTCAAAGTCTGGATAAATGTAGTATGCATATTTTTGGTGATTTTTAGAGAAAGTATATTTTAAAAATGATTATGTAAACCCTAAAAAATTAAAAATGTTTAATGATTTTCAAAAAATGGTCTGCTGCAATTATGTTCAGTACGAAATTTAGAGTCTAATAATAACTTAATTTTTCATTAATAGTAAATTATGAATAGTGATTTTCTGCTTAGGATTAGTACTTTGACCAAATGGATTTATAATCTCACTTAAGGTAAGTATTAATATAATCTTGGCACCTTGATTAAGTAATGTGATTCAATAAAATGGTTAAGTAGCGGTTTCATAAATTATTAGTCAAGTATTAGTTTTTTCAGGTGAATAATTTTTTTAATAAAAAATTAAATTAAAAATATTTAGAAAATTATATTTATAAAATGGATTTTATTTTTGAACTCAGTGCATTGATATTATGTGAAGGTAATTTTTTGTGATTTTTCTGAATAAAATTAATTTTTGATGAATAGTGTATTTATTTTAAAATTAAATTAAAAATATTTTGAAAATTATTTTTTTAAAATGGAGTTCATTTTTGAAATCCGATCATCAATATTTGGTCAAGGAGAAATTTTGGGATTTTTCTGAAAAAGTTGAATTTTCGATGAATAGTGAAAATATAGTTTTTAAGTTACGGGTATTTAATGACATCATTAAATGATGTATTAAGTATGTAATAAATATTTTCGACTTATGAATATTAAGATAAGGTATGAGGTTTCCCATGTGGCCAATACCATGGGAAAATACCATGGCTAAGCCCATGGTTTTTCCAAAACCACAAATGAGGTGTCCCTTGGCCATTAATGCCTTGTCCCCTGACTTTCCCTATAAATACCAAGCCATACTATCATTAATTCGACTCCAAAATCTTCCTCAACTACTTTCGGGTCTCCTTACCTCCCAAGGAGTCCTCCCAAGGCGCCTCCAAGCCCTCAATGTCCCAACCCTTGAGTTTTAAGAGTTACGTTTAAGGTAAGGGATCTGACCTCTCTCTTTCTTTTCAAGTAATCTCTTTTATGTCATTTCTTTTTTTCTCCATGTTCTTATTTTGGAGGATGTTCTTTTATATTAATCTTACGGACATTTTCATTTTAATATGATGAGATACCCCCTCTTTCTCTCATCAATTCATTTGAATAATGTTTAAGTGGCTCTGTTAGGCTGCCAGATTTTTAAGGGATTCTTTCACCCTTCTCATTTTTCAAAGTTCTACTTTCATGTCAAGTCTTTCAAGTTCATTTTTAATATTTTGGGGTATTATCTCTATATCTATCATACTTAACTTTTATGTTAATATTATGAGAAACCCTATTTGATCTCGTCAATTCATTTTTGATGAATTTTAAGTGACGTCGTTAGGCTGCCGAATTTTCATAAGAGTAATCAAATTTTGGCTTCCTTCCATGTTTTTTATTTCAAATGGTATGTCCTTTAAATTTCATTACCTTGGTCATATATCCTTCATATTCGGTCACTCTACTGTTTTATGGGTCATTTGTGAATGTTTTACCCATGTCCCCTCTCTTTTCAATGTTTTCTATATCCCCAAAACACAATCGTTATGCTGCCGAATTTCCGTCTCAAAATGACTCTCTTTTTTTCGAAAGTTATTTTATTTTATTAAGTGAATACTCAAAGATCTCTATTCTATACGGGTATTCACATATATACCATGTTTTTCTATTTTAAATTATGTGATTCACATACATGAGACCCACTTTACCTTTCTGTGGGTTTAATGTGACATAAAGATCATGTCTTTAAAGAAGTTTTAAAAAGTAATGATTATGAAATGAAACCCATTTCATTTATGATATATGGGTTTTTTATGAGATAATTGATGATGATATATGTGGCTCACATGATAATAAATACATGTCAAGGGTGCGCCTTGATAGATCTCCAATGCACTGGGTAAGGACTTAATCTCTAGAGATGACTATTTGTAACGACACATTGGTGAATAAACTTGGTAATTTTTAATGACACCTTGGGGATGGACCTTGGTGAAATGAAATGATTGTAAATATTAAATGTTGTAGCCACATATTCAAGTTATGAAAAATGTTATTTTTATTATGATATACCTCATTATTTCGTTCTCATACCATAAATATCTTTTTCATGACATTGTGGATGTATCTCAAGTTCACATGTTAAATGTTTCCCCTTGTTTCCCATACTGGGCCATCTTCTCACCCATTCTTTTGATGTATGTCCCCAGGTTATGAGATGTAGTAATGAACCTAGTATTAACATAATGAGAAGCCTTTCCAGTGTTTAAAAAGAATGTTTTATGTTTTCATGTTTTAATTTCCTCGTTTCCAAGACACTAAATATTAATGATCCTTAGTTTTGTAAAATGTAATGATAGTTTATGTGATAAAAAGGCGGAATGCTATAGGGCAGCCCTGCCCGGAGGCCAGCGGCCCGATGTCCCGGTGGCTCGCGGAGTCCACCCAAGCTGCGAACAGGGGGGAAGAATCACACCCCTGGCTCCGAAACGGCTCTACCATTCGGGTGGACCTCCAACTGGCACCAGGTGGTGATGTTATAGAACACGCGAGACCCAAAGGTGTCCCGTTCCTCCCGGCTTACCGATTGGCCAGCCGATCTACACCACCAGTGTGGTGCGACGGCGTAGCGTCCCTTCGCTACGACCTGCCCTGGCCGTGGACCCCTGCTGGCGTCCACACTGTGCGATGTCGTTGCACGCCTCTGCCGCGGCCCGCCCTGTCTGCGGCTCTCCTTCCACGCGGCATGGAGGTGTCGCGCCATCTTGGAGACCTGGTGGTATTGCACTGCCGGTTTGTTCACGGACGGACGTCGCCAGCCACCGTTTCTTTTCCTTGGACAGTTTCCCCGCTACCATTCTCTATTCCAGTGTCTCTAATGCGCTGCCGCCACCATCAAGAAACACAGATAATCAAATGGTGAGGGTCGGGCCGTGTTCATGCGGTCTAAGCCCTCATTGTTATGGTGATATCAATTGTCAATTCTCAAAACATAAATCGATCAAGGAAGAACGAGAATATATTCTACTAAAAACCATTACCTCCCTTGTCGTTCGAAGACGGTGGAAGAATAGGAATGTCGGACGTCTATTCGTTGACGTCAAAAAGTGTCTGGGGTAGGAGACCGAGGAAGAAGCATCGTCGGAATTTTTGGTGGTCGGCTACTTTTCCATTGGTTTCGACGAAGATCGATGAAAGGTGTTCATAGTTCTTCATTGGAATAAGAGGCGTTCTTCATGGGCGAATTCTTTCTCTCCCCAAATCTCCACTAAGATGCCAACCAAAAATAATAGATGAAGTTGTCTATTATTTTTGGGAACAATCATTTGAATTCATGTGTTTAATTAAATTAGACAACTCATTTAATTAATGGGTGGTGTTAGCTCAAATTATTAAAGGGGGATGGTGAAGAGTTTCATCCTCCTTTATGGGAAGTTAATGGGGGTTTAAAGCTCATGTGGGCCCCACTAAGGATATCCTCCCATGGGTGGTTATGTGATGGTGGACCCCACCACCATAACCTCTCATGGGAGGTTATGGTGTGGTGACCCCCACCACTATCCTCTTCTTGGAGCTTTAACCAAAAAAAATAAAAATAATGATAACACTTTATTTTAATACAATTTTAATTTAAAACCACAAAAATAACTTCCATTTTTTTTAAAACGCAACTGCAGTAAAGGTCTCACTATGAAATCACTGACGCTGAATGTTCAACGGTGCCCTCTGATTTCAGTTCCGAGCACCGGTTCAAAAGTTATAAAATCCCACTCATACATTTACTAAAGGTACCCGAGCAAAACATCAGAATTTGATTCCGGGCACACCGGGCCTCAGAATCAAGCGCCGTAAATTTTCGTGGACTCATAAAAATCCAAAGAATTTAAGAAAAAAATTACACAGAATTTCATGGTCTTTACAAGTCATCATTACCTCTTTAATAATATTTATGTAACCTACCTGAGATATTTGTATCCATATTATTACTCAGTACACAAAATACCTATAGTATAATATAATATATAAATATATATTAATTTAAATATATCTCAATTTTATCATGATATCCGGATTATGACTTGTTATACTAATTTTATCCACCATTTAACAATATCCATAATCAATATAAATTGAATAAAAACTACTCAACTAAAAAAATGAACAATTATTCAATATCCATTTTTGTAAACGTATAATTGTTTTTCTTTGCAAAAATATCACATGAAACTATTTTCCACAACATTTGAAATCAATGGATAAAAATATATTTTTCCCTTTTAAATTTTTGAAACTAAATTGAATATATTATCTTCATCAACTTCATCATGATAATGTACTTATTCTCTCTATAACAACCTATAATACACATATTGATAAGGATTTATGATTTTTTTCAAATACCACAATCTTATTTATATCATTGACAACATTATTCTAGATTATTAACTATCATCATTCAAACAGATTTAATATTGTGGGTATTCCTTCATTGTTTTAAAATCATCACAATTTTATTAAATATTATATTATTTGGTAAAGATCATAGATCTATAAAGCTTCATTATGTTTAGGGAACATAAGAACACCACTCACATCAGAAAAATTCATTTACTCTTCCGAATATGAATTCTGGAAACCATAAGATTCAGACTACGAATTCTAAAATAATACACATATCATTCAATGACAAAAAATTTTATCAAAATATTAGAAATATAATACATGGATCAAAATATCATATAGATTCATCCATTACTGAAAATTGATAATCGAAAATTTCATACTCAAGTATCCAATGTATTATATATTTCTCAAAACACCTACACATAAATCAATTTTGTTATTTGATTAAAAAAATATTCCTATGGAAGAAATTGTTCTCGTGTAGATAAATTCCATTTAATATTTTTCTAAAATTTACTATGTTATTAAAATATCAAAAAATGTTTCTATAATATCTTATCTTTAAATGCCTTGTATTATGTTGGGAAGAAATCAACTACATAAGAATCAATTATATTCTGCATAGAAAAGATGAATTTTTCATTTTTCATACTATAAAAATGTATATAAATCACACAAGTGTAGATAACTTATCCTACATGTGGTTGAATTCACATCTATGTAAGAGAAATCTCATTATTATTTCTATAAATTCTTTCTATAGAATAGTTGTTCTAGTGTAGCATCAAATAAATTCAAAGCATCTTCAAATCATTTTTGGGCCTTCTCAATCAACTAAAATCACATTATATTATCCCCAAATAATTCCTAGAATTTCTAAAATAATTCCAAACCTAATTTATCTCATTTAAAAGTACCAATAGCCTCTAAAATAATCATAATACAGTTTTTCCAAAACTCATATTACATCTATAGTTTATCTGTTCTTCAGACATCACATACCATTATCTAAAGGATATTTTCCCTACAAAAATTATTATACATGTTTTATTAATAAATTTATACATTCTTTAATATATAATTCTTTAATTTCCATAATATTTAATAAATCATCAAACTCCCAAATAAATGGATTCTTTTATATATCTTCCCAAAATATTTTAGATATAACTAGAACAATTCCTTCACTACTTGTAGATATGATGGATCTTCATTTGTAGTGGAATATTCCTCAATAAATTTTAAATTTAATGATATGGGAAACTTATACTTATTCAATGGAAGGATACACACATTATCACCAATTTTATCACATTTTCAAGATTACATTGTTCTGAACAACAATGCGATTTTATAAACTGTAAAAATATACATCATGTAACATTAGTTATAAGTATTAAATTTTAAAGTACGATTGAAGTTAATTTTTATTATTAAAAGAGGTTTTAAATTAAAAAATAAAACCTCAATATTTTATGGCACATGGTAATGAATGGTATAATTTTTTGACTATATTTGTTATAAAATTTCTAGATTTTCAAACATGAATAGGTTATCTTAATTAATGTGGGAATTATGATCAATATATCTATATAATATTAAAATCCTAATTTGTATGTGTTTTTAAATATATATTAGTCAGTCAGGATGTGGGAATAAAAAATAAGTTGTCCCTATATAAATTTATCTTAATCTAAATCTAAAAAATGGGCATTATGGTATTTTTGTAAGTTGATTTATTTTGTTAAATATATTTTTCATCATATTAATATGTTTTAATGTAATAATTATGACATCCCACCTTTTTCATTACATAAACTTTTTTTTAAATTATAAAAAACTGAGGATCATTAAGGTTTAGTGTCTTGGAAACCAGTAACATAATACATGATGAAATAAAACATTGTTCTTAAACACTTGAAAGGATTATTCATTGTTCATCCTAAGTTAATTACAAAATCTCATAACCTAGGAGCATACATCAATGGAATGTGTGAGCATAAGGCCCAGTATGGGAAACTGGAGAAACATTTTACAATTGAACTTGAAATACATTAATAAATTCATGATAAATAACTTTATGGAAAGAGAAAGAGATCATGAGGAATATAATAATAAAAATAATGTGTTTCATAACATTAAGATGTGGGTAAAAAATTTAACATTTACTATTATTTCTGAATAACCGTGGTCCATCCACAAGGTTTCATTAAAAAAATTACCAATGTTATTCACCAAGGTACCGTTAAATTGTTTATCTCTAGAGATTAATTTTTACCCAATACATTCGAGCGCTATTAGGGCGCACCATTAATTTGTATTTATTATCATGTGATCCACATATATCATCATCAATAATTTCATAAATAACCCATATACAATTATAGAAATGGGTTTCATTTCATAGTCAAAACATTTTAAAAACATCATTAAAGACAAGATCATTATGTCACTTTAAACCCACAGAATAGGAAAGTAGGTCTCATGTATGTAAATCCCAGAATTTAAAATAGAAAATTTTGATATATATGTGAATACTCCTATAGAATAAATATTTTTGAGTATTTACTTAATAAAATAAAATAATTTCATAAAAGGATAGAGACATTTTGATACGAAAATTCGCCAGCATAAAAGCAATGTTGTAGGGTTTTAGAAAACATTAAAAAAAGAGGGGACATCGGTAACCCAATCATAAATGATCCAAAAAATAGTATAGGTACAGAATATAAAGGATATAAAAACATGGTAATGAAATTTTAAGGAAATTCCATATAAATGAAAAACTTGAAAGGATGAAAAAATAAGGTTTCTCTTATGAAAAATTCGGCAGCCTAACGGCGTCACTTAAAACCTCATAAAAAATGAATTGATGAGATTAAATACGGTATATAATCATGTGAGAAAAAAAGAACAATATTATTAATATATATATATATATCATACACCAACATGAAAAAAAGGTACATGAAAGACTTGACATGAAAGTAGAACTTTGAAAATGGGAAGAGTGAAAGAAACCCTTACAAAAATTCGACAGCCTAACAATGCCCCTTAAACATTCATAAAATGAATTTATGAGAGAAATAGGGGGTGTATCATAATATTAACATGAAAGGTACAGTAAGATTAATATAAAATAACATCCCAACATAATAATATGGAGGTTAAAATAAATGACATAAATGAGAATACATGAAAAGAAAGAGAGAGGTATGATCCCTTACCTTAAAACGTAAGTCCAAAAACTCAAAGGTCTTGACATTGGAGGATTTAGGGAACCTTGGAAAGACACATTGGGAGGTAAGGAGATCATAACAACGATGGGAAGGATTTGGGAATGGAAAGGATGAGAGAATGGCTTTGTATTTATAGGGGAACTGAGGGGACAAGGCATTAATGGCCAAGGGACACCTCATTGGTGGTATTGGAAAAACCACAGGCTTTTCCAAAGTATTTTCCCATGTTATTGGCCACTTGGGACACCTAATACAATATATTATTGTTCATAAGTCGACCAAAATTATTACATAATTAATACAACCTTAATGATGTCATTAAACACCTGACACTCTAACATTAAAATTCACTATTCCCCAAAAATTCATCTTTTTCATAAAAATCCCAAAAATTCACCTTAACATAATATAGTTTCTCTGAATTAAGAAATGAAGACAATTTTATAAAAATATTTTTATAAATATTTTTAATATAATTTTTAAATAAAAAACACTCTTCACAAAAAAAACTAATACTTAACTAATAATTTCTGAATAATTTATTTACCTATTTTATTGAATCACATTAATTAATAAAGGTGGATAAATTATATTAATACATTATTTAAGTGAGATTAAAAATCCATTTGGTCACACTACTAATCGTAAGTGTAACATCACTATTCATAATTTACTATTCACCAAAAATTAAGTTGATCTTATTAGACTCTAAATTTCTTACTGAACACATTTTCAGAAGACAATTTTTTAAAAATCCTTACATGTCATTAATTATTAAAGGTTTACATAAATATTTTAAAATATCCTTTTTTTCAAAATTCATCCATAAGTTACATCCTATTTCTATAAGGACATCTAAAAATTCACAAACCTCACCATAGGAAGAAATCACAATTTTATTTATCTCAAATGATTACACAAAGTAGCTACAGTCGCATTACATAGCCCCTTATTACACCAGAATATGACCTAAGTGTAAGGTGTGCTAAGGTGAGAGAATATGAGGGAGGCTCGACCAACGTTGCCTGAGTAGTGATATCTATAAACTCATACTTCTCCAGAAAGTGATTCCATTTCGTCTTCACACTGTGAAGTTCAGCTTCCGTTTGATCCAGAGAAAAACCCAATGGTGCTACATCCATTCCCAGTTCCATCAGATGGACTTTGATCGACCCAAGACTACTGGATGAGGCCATCATATCTTTTTTCTCTATTAATTAACCAATGTCACTTGTTTTTTTATAGAAAAAATGCAACATTAAGAGTTTAGTTTACAACGGTCATATTGACCTATGGTCATATAACAGTCAAAACCCAATGGTCTCATCTTGTTTATACTCATTTCATTAAATGAAATAGTTTCGTTGAGTATAAAATAAGATAACACACAAACAATGTAAATGTAAATTAATAAAAGTTCGGGTCTTTACATTCTTCCCCTCTTAAGAAATTTCGGCCCCGAAATTTTAGCTCATACCCTCCAAAAAGAAAAGGTGTGGGTACTTCTACCTCGTAGACTCCTCTAGTTCCCACATGGCTTCTTTATATTTTTGTTTCCTCCATAAAACCTTAACAAGGTGGGTAGTCTTGTTACGTAGATCCTTGTCTCTACAATCCAATATCTCCACTGGTTGCTCCGCATAAGAGAAGTCATGTTCAAGTTGTACCACCTCTAGGTTTAGTACATGCTAAGGGCCAAGTATATTCTTCCTCAAGAGATATACATGGAAAACATCGTGAACTTGAGCTAGGTTCGGTGGATGTTCTAGACGATAGGTCACTGCTCCTGTGCGATCAAGGATTTTATAGGGTCCAATTTACATAGGTCTGAGCTTCCATTTCTTCCCAAATCACATGACACTCTTCCGTGGAGAAATTCACAGGAAGACATTTTCCCGAACACCAATCTCCATGTCCCTTCGACGGTTGTTGGCATAGCTCTTCTGCCAACTCTGAGCAGCCATTATGTGTTTTTGGATGGAATGAACCTTTTCTATCATCTCTTGCACAAGATCAGGCCCAAGAAGATTTCTCTCACCAACTTCATCCCAAAAAGTAAGAGTTCTACATTGCTATCCATACATATTTTTATAGGTTTCTATCTGAATACTCGAATGGATGTTGTTGTTGTATGATAAATCAACTAATTGGAGGTGTTGATCTCATTCACCTTTAAATCCCATTGAGTATAATTTCATCATGTCCTCAAGTGTCTGAATAGTCCTTTCAGATTGGCCATCAGTTTGAGGATGATAGGCCACACTAAGATTCAATTCAGTATTCATAGCATGTTGAAGACTACTCCAAAATTTTGATGAGAATCTTGGATCATGATCAAATATGATGGATAGTGGTACCCCATGCAGCCTTACCACTTCTGTTACGTATATCTTTTCATGTTGACCCCAATATAAATCTTCCTTAAAAGAGATAAAATGGGTGGTCTTTGTGAAACGGTCCACTATAACCCATATCGCATTGTTCCCTTTGAATGTTTTCGGGAGACCAGTGACAAAGTACATAGTGATATTTTCCAACTTCCATGCTGGTATGTGTATCATTTGTAATACCCCCTTAGGAAGTTTTCATTCTACCTTGTTGACACACTAGATGCCTTATAGTGTAATCGGCAATCTCCCTCTTCATTTTATCCCACCAGTAATGATCCTGAAGGTCTCAATACATTTTAGTTATTCCTGGATGTATAGAGAATGTAGGGATATGAGCCTCATCCATTAGTTCTTGATGTATCTCCGGAATATATGGAACACATAGTCCTGAATGTGATTTCAATACACATTCTTGATCAATATTGAAATCAGGAAACATCCCATCCTTCAAAGCCTCAAACTTCTCCGGCAACAAAAGATATTCATTTTGATCCTTCTTGATCGTATTTAGTAATGAAGGTTGAGAAATAATTTGGGATAGGGTTGATGATGTACCATCCCATACAATTCCGATGTCTAGTTTTACTAGATCCTTAATCAAGGGATCTTCGAGGATCCTCATTATTGCTAGAAAAAAAGCGTCATTCATGCTTAATGCATCCGAGAATTTTTTTTCTCTTCCTGGGTGATAATGAATTGAACAATCATATACTTTAATAAGCTCAAACCTCCCCTTTGTCTCATGTTAAATTATTTCTGTGTGAAAATATACTTTAAACATTGGTGGTCGGTGTATATATCACATTTCTCCCCATAAAGATAGTGCCTCTATATCCTTAGAGGAAAAACAACTGCCTCCAGCTCTAAATCATGCGTAAGATAATTCTTCTCATGTTGCTTCAGCTGACAAGATGCGTAAGCAATTACCTTGTCATTTTTCATGAGGATGCAGCCAAGCCCTATCTGGGATGCATCGCTAAAAATAATGAATACTTATCTGATAGTGGGTAGTGTTAACACAGGTGTTGTAACCAATCTCTTCTTCAGCTCTTGGAAACATTCCTCACATTCAATTGTCCAGATGAACATGACCCCTTTTCGAGTCAACTTGGTTAGTGGATTAGAAAGCCATGAATTTTTTTTCACAAACATCCTATAATATCTTTCTAAACCAAGGAAACTACGAATCATAGTTACTATTGTTGGTTGAGGCCAGTCCTCCACAACCATTGTCTTTGTAGGGTCAACTGATTTTACTTCATTGGTTACGATGTACCACAAGAAAGACACTTTTTGTAACGAAAAATCACACTTTCTGATCTTTAAATAGAGCCTCTCCTTCAGCAAATTTTGAAAAATAACCCTCAGATGATCTTCAGGCCCCTAACGACTTTTTGAATATATCAAAATTTCATTAATAAAAACTACCTAAAAGTTATCATGTTATTCCTTAAAGACTATATTCATCATATCTATGAAAATAGCAGGATCATTAGTCAAGCCAAAGGGAAAAATAAAAAACTCATAATGCTCATATCCTGATCGGAAGGTAGTCCTTAGAATTTCTTCCATTTTCACCCACATTTGCTGATGACCAGATCAAAGATCAATGTTAGAGAAGAATTGAGGAACATGATGTTGGACATATAAGTAATAAATTCTTGGGGGAGGGTATTCCTTCTTCACTGTGATCCCATTCAGTTCTCTATAATCAAGGAATAACCTCATCGATCCATCTGTCTTCTTCACAAAGAGAAATGGTGCTCCCCAAGGAGACACACTCGGTCGGAAAACCCCTTCTCTAAAAAGTATTGGAGTTGTTTCTTTAACTCCTATAGCTCCACAATTTCCATTATATACGGGTTATTTGATATCGGTAGAGATCCATGTATGAGTTCAATAGGAAACTCTACCTCTCATTGTGGGGGAGGTCCAGGTAACTCCTCAAGTAATACATCCATCTATTCCTGAACAATCGGAACATATTCTATGTAATGCCCCCACCCCAGTTTCCGAGATTCGGTGCATTATTACATAACATTGGAATGATTACAAAAAATATCAATTCTCGAAAGACCGATTAGTTTAGTATCCTTACAATAACTAGATACATTCATAAAGTTTACGTTACATCACTAAGTGAAAACTAATACAACAACAGCTTGTCTTCATATCCCCTCATATTATCCCTACAGGTCATTCATAAATTAATTTTTCACATCCTGGTAAAAATAAAACATTGAAAGGGATGAGCTCAGATTCTCAGTAATGATAACAATATAGCAGAACATTCATAATTAAGAATAAACATTTAAGGAAATGTATATCTAAAACAAAAGCCTTTTAAACTTGAACTTCAGCATAATATGTCAAAGATAAAATGAAATAATTCCATTTACTTATTCACATGAATATTCTACCAGTCTAATAATCACATGCTATATCAATAACCACTTTCATAAATATGGAATTCATAATGCCAGACTATCATAACCACATAGCAAAGGCCTCGTGCCAAGAATACAAATAAGATTTTCTCAAGGCCTCGTGCCAAGACACAGGTTTGTATCATGAGACCTACTGATGCATCGAGGAGCTATAGCGGTCTCCACCCGTCACATGCTAAGTCCAATGCATTCCTCATATGAAAATTTTGAAATATAACATAAACATTCATATTAAAAATAGCATACAAAATGTCAATACTTGATCCACAAACCATGAATGGTATAAAAATATCACATCCACAGTCAAAGATAACTCATTCGATACAATATGGAAGATTTTATTGTATCATATTAACCTAAATAAAGAATAATCAAGTATATTGACATAGATGAAAATAATCATCAAAATTATTAGAAAGAAATATCCCCCTTTTCTTGAAATCATTTAAAAGTTACACTATTTGTCAAGAAGCCATTTAAAAATAGATATTTGAATCAAAGTATCCCATACCACTTTGATACTTTTAAAAGGAGTTATAATTTTAAAACATTAATTTCCATATAAATAAATCCTTAAAACCATTTTTAAAACATGGACAATAATGAGAAATATTTAGAATAATAAGTCTTTAAAACATTTAAAAATGATATTTTAGTTAGGGTTTCTAAACAAAAGTGAGACACTTGAAAAAAAAATAATTGAGGTAATCAAAACATTGTAATATCATGAAAATAATGGGATTCATGATATACTATGTCAAATTATATTATTTACACCACATAAAATTGATTTGGTGTATAACAATAATGAAGTCTCATTGGGATGTAAATTGAGATTAAGTATCTTATAATGACCATATCCTTAGGTTAAGGATAAATAGATGACATAATTATGTGTGAAAAATATAAATACACTCAATATGTTTGGATATTCAGTGTAAATCAATTTGAGGAAATTCACACATATTCTTGTAAAAACAACACCAATGAATTGGATGTTCAACTCAATTAATGGAGATTGAGTTAAAATTACTCTTATCAAGTTCATATTGACGACATGAGAATTTATCAATGGAATGATTATGTGTATAAAAATTATATCCATAGTAAGGGGAGTGGAAATTATGACATAATCAAATGAATATTGATTCCACACATAATCTTGGTGTAACATAATCAATTAAGTATTCATAAAGTCGAATGAGTGAAAATTGAAATTTCAAATTCCCTCATCAATTCGGTAACTTACCAAACATAGAAACATGAAATAATTATCATAAATTGATGATGTAAATATACAAAAATTAATGTATATTACACAATGAATACAATCATGGGCAGTACACACACCACATGCAATATATAAGTGGTGAACATTGGAAATATCATAGAATTAAAAGTGAGATAAGAAACCCCTTACATTGTACTTTTCTTTATTCGATGGTATTTTAACCTCCTGTATAATAGTTAAAACATTGTTATTAAATTATAAAATAACCATATACATAATTATGATATCATATATGAACTTATAATAACGATTTGTTAATAATAATTTAGTATTATCGTCGTTTCGGGTGTTAACATACTTGTTTTATTTTATATGTTTAGTTACATAAGTCATGTTTTTTATGGATAGGTTTTATATAATTAATATCCTTAATGATATAAAGTTTTTAAACATTACTTTTAATCATCAAATGATAATTAGTCTTGAATGGATACGACGGGGAATGAATCTCATCACGTTCGTGGAGACGGTAGTTTGTACGTACGCACGAGCGACAATATCATTATTTTGATATAAACATAATATATAATTGGATGGTATATCGTATATATACAATCATTATCATGTTATATTTATTATTTACATGAATTACACATCATTATTTTACCCATCCAAATAATAATATATTGAATAACAGTTACACCACAACGCGGAGATGGTAAGTCTTACGAACGCACGTAAGGTGACATGTCATTCAAAGGATGGATAAAATATTGAATAAGGTTGTAACATATTTATAATAATATAAATGTATATAGTAGATACTGGAGTTATTATTTTATAATGGTAATAACAAAGAATTAATTAGTTGAAGAAGAAATGAACTTGAAAAGGGGTGGTGAAAACATTACCTCTTCTTCGGGTTCTTCCTTTTGATTTGATCAAAAGGGTTCCTTAGGTTGGCTTTCAGATCAAAATAAGGCCTCTAGGTTTATGTTAGTGATTTTGAGAGAGTATTTTGGCAGGGGTTTTCAGAACCAAAAGTCTTTTAAAGTGTGAAAAATTGGTTGGAAGTGGTGCCCTTTTATAAGGGGGAGGAGGGGCCCCTTAGGAAAATCATGAAATATTATTTCATAATATATCCATATTCGGTTTATAATGGCTAAAAAGTAGATTATTTAAAGTCTAAGGTGGGGATAGGTAGAAATAATTTCAACAAATATAATTTAGACAGGTTTGGGTCATTATATTAACCTTATCATTTAGTTTTAACTCTTAGTTAATTAGTTTGACATTTACCACGTCACATTGTATTTTTATATTATATAGTTAATAAACGTTCTATATACATCAAAGAGACCCCAAAGTGGTCCATTAATGATACAAATATAATGATATAAGTCTCTTGACCGAACCATAGATTTTTAGGAATTGAATATAAATTAATAATATTATATTTTTTTTAAAAACTCTTTTATGTCAATTTTGAAAGTATTGGGTATTCTATTTTTGATAAATACAAAAAAGAATTATTACTTCCAAAAAGGTTTATATAAAGAATTATAATATTTCATATTATCCTTGAATATTAGTATAATTCATAAAAAGTCTCATATTACATTTATTTGGGTATTTATAATATCAATTTTCTTAATCATTCATTAATATTGTAATTACTACATCATCATTGTGTCATAAATAAATTAAATTATTTAACGTCAAAAAATTATAAATAAAATACCATTGTCTAGAAATATTTTTATCTTTATAATTAATATTTATATTTAAATATATAGCATATATAACCCTATGTAAAAATTGTTTTTCTAAAAGATATATGCTTATGTAATTTTTGTATTTACTTTAACTTAATTAATATAAAGTGTCCCTATCACCTACAAGTGTCTCCATGGTGTCCCAAAATCGACCCAATGATTCCCATGGTCGGACATGTATCCACCAATATGGTTAGGACATGTTTTAGGGTAATTTATTATTATTATTATATAAATTTTTTACCCTTATTTACAGGATTTACCCTTTAACCATGGTAAATAAAATATTTACCGAAGTAATTATTCAAAATGTCTAAAAATGAAATTTACCTCTTTAAAAAATTTGTACATCCTAATTCAAAATATTAAATCCATATTTTACAAATTCAAAACACATAAGTGGATTAAATTAATTTAAAATTAATTCCCGATGTCAAAACAAAAACCGTGTTTTTAAGAAAAAATAACTATCAAAAGATGGATACTTGTTTATGTCCGGTCTAATTGAGTAATTATTTTCAATGACCAAAATTTTATTAAATGGAAAAAATATATTCTAAATATTTTTTAAAACCACTCAAATTCATAATTATTCACTATTAATTATTTCGATTAAAAATGTTATTTTTAATAAAAATTTAGTAATTTCGACTATTTATCAAAATATAAAAGTTATCCAAAAAGTACCAAAACTTCATCCTAGGATAATTTCGATATTCCGAATCCAAAAATGAATTCCATTTTGATAGATAAATTGTATAATATTTCAAAAAGTGGGTATTACTTTTCATAACAGAAACTTTGATTGGTCCAGACATGTTAGAATCTCGAAGTTGCGTACGACACACGCTAATGTATTATTCAAAGAAAAGTGTATTGTGGAAGCATGGGGTGTTATATTATCCCCTCCATGAAAAAATTTTTTCTTTGAAATTTTAAATTATTTTTCGAAAATAAAAGGTTTAAAATCGAAAACATCTTTTTGGGAAAACCCACATCGAAAAATGGGTTAATAAAATTTATTCTTAATGAGAGGAAAGGGAAATTAAAGGGCCACCACCAAATATTTATCTCAATTAAGAGAACATTGGTGGAAATTAGAGATGTATAATTGGAGGAAAAATATAAATATTTATACGTAGTGGTTGAGGTCATCAATAAAAAACAAGTGTAAAATTGAAGGCCTTAAATTTATCAATCTATGATGATTTAAAATATCATCGGTTCAACAAAACATATGGTATTATGATAACACATTTTTTATAAGATCCCTTCATCTAAGTATAAGAATTAATTTCGTCATTGAATAAGAGAATAATAAAAATATACACTTGACAATTTGAGTCCCATCCTCTAACTAATTTCTAGCACAAACTCATCTTTCACTATAAAAGATAAAAGAACTTAAAAATAATATTCCATTTATCCTATTCATATAGGGTTCAAAAAAAAATAAACGAATTTATAATTCATCTACAATTTTTTTTAAAGAGAACTACATTATTCAATTCCAGAAATCACGTGGGCCAGTGGTAGGTGATACACCATTGTCGCCCTTCAGTTACAGGTTCAAGTCTCGCGGTTTTGCCGGACACGACGGGTTGTCTCTCAACCTCCAGGTTGTCCTTTTATGAAAATACAAAATTAATCTCATACTATAATTATCCAAAATAATTCTATCTGAACTCAAATTCGAAAATATGTAAGGAAGGTAAACACAATAAATATCCTTTTTACCCCGTAATAGCATGCGAATACCTTCATCATGTATTCTTTTAAAACATTTAAACATCATGAATTACCATAAAACCTTATTGATTACATTCATGCTCCCTCATTCCTTATATAATACTAGATATACATCATCGATAAAAAAATGTTGTAAACTCCAAAAATGATGCAATATACAAATCATTAATCAGTTTCAAGTCATTCAAGCATATCCAATATAATTTATCAAATCAACCATATCTTATTCCAAAATTAGTACCTCAATATTAAGACCATATTAAGGTTTATCATTCCTTCAACCATGTTGTTTCCAAAATGTTTATCTTTCTTTAGAGTCACTTTTTATAGCACCATAAAATCTAAAAGCCTCAATGAAATAGTACTCTCTTACAATCCTTATTTATTTCCAGTACATCGTTGATACAACACTTCAATGTAATAATTCCAAAATAACAACATAAGAACACTATTCATTCCTCTTCATCTGTGGCAGTATCATAATTTGATTATTATCTAATAGCATCATTTTTGGCATAGTCCGATGACTAGGACATTCGTTCGAATAGTGTCCAAACTCCTTGTAGATGAAGCATTATACATTTGAAACCTTTTTCATACCCTTGCAGTCTCATGCTTGGTGTCGTTGCTATCAACACTTATAACATACTCCCATTCCCTTTAAGCATTTTCCAAGGTGATTCTTTCTACAGTTATCACATATGGGAAAATACTTCTTTACCTTCTTACTTTTATCTGTCCTTCACTCTACCATACTTTCCTTCTCTAGCTTCCCTTCAAAGCCATAAGAATCAAACAATTATTTACTTATCTTATCAACACATGATACTATTTCTTAATATGATGATAATATGTGGGAGACTATTTCACTTATAAATTATGGCTTAAGACCATGAATGATGTGATCCTTCTTAATATTTGGATCATGCGTATTTTTCGAGTTCTCATTCCTTCTATTGGGCACAATTTCTAAACACTGTCATAAACTAGATCAATTTATGAATCAAAATACATAATTCTATACATGTAAAACACATAAAATAAATTGAACTTTTTATAGATATATTCCATAATCATAAAAATGCTTTATTTGATGAAGTATATACTCATAAAACCTTCATAATGGTTTGTAATGAAATTGATAATTATATAAAGCATATACCCCGGGAGTGTTATTAAAAAGAGTACAACAAGGCCCGTTGTCGTGCACCAGTTCCCGTTCGAGTCTAGCTCAAAGCGGTGTTTTCGGGTTTTACCCCTAGGTAAATATGTTCCAGAGCCGCCTCTACCAGCTCGTATCTAGACAGTGATGTATTTCTCGGAAAACTCATAAAATCTATACAATACCAATATTCTAGAAATTTCTTCTATACTAATCCTAAAATTACATCTTAGGTCTATGTTCTCTAATCAAAGTTTATCTAACTCTAGATTCCATGTTTTGTACTAAACTTCCAATGATACCAATTGTAATGCCCCGACCCCATTTGCCAAGAGATGGTGCATTATTACATAACATTGGCATGATCACAAGAAATATCATGTCTCTAAGGACTAATTATTTTAGTAGACTTGCAATAACTAGATACATTCATAAAGTTTTCATTACATCATAAAGTGAAAACTACTAAAACAACATCTTGTCTTCATATCCCCTCATATTATCCCTTTAGGTCATTCATAAAGTACTTCTTCACATCCTGGGAAAAATAAAACATTGAAAGGGGTGATCTCAGATGCTCAGTAAGGATAACAATATAGCGGAAACATTCATAAATAAGAATAAACATTTAAGGAAATGTATAGATAAAACAAAATCCTTTTAATCTTGAACTACATAATAATATGGAAATGATAAAATTAAATAATTCCATTTACATATTCACATGTATATTCTACTAGTAGAATAATCAAATGAAATATTAATAACCACCTTCATACTGATGGAATTCATAATATCGGACTATCATAACCACGTAGCCAAGGCCTCGTGCCAAGACTACAAATATGATTTCGTCAAGGACTCATGCCAATACACTAGTTTGTCTCATTAGACCTACTAATGCATCGAGGAGCTATAGCAGGCTCCACCCATCACTTGCTAAGTCAAATGCATTCCTCATATGAATATTTTTAAATATAACATAAACATTTGTATTAAAACTAGTATACGAAATGTCAATACTTGATCCACAAACCATGAATTGTATAAAACTATCACATCCACAGTCAAACATAACTCATTCAATACAATATAGAAGATTTTATTATATCATATTAACCTCGATCGAGAATAATGAAGGATATTTACATAGATGAAAATAATCATCAAAACTATTAGAGAGAAATATCCCCCTTTTTTCTTGAAATCATTTAAAAGTCACATTATTTATCATGAAGCAACTTAAAAATATATTTTTGAATCAGAGTGTTCCATACCACTTTGAAACTTTTAAAATGAGTTTTAATTTTAGAACTTTAATGTCCATATAAATAAATCCTTAAAAAAAATTTTAAAACATGGACCTTAATGAGAAATATTTAGAAGAATAAGTCTTTAAAACATTTAAAAATGATATTTTAGTTAGAGTTTCTAACCAAAAGAGAGACATTGGAATAAAAATTATTGTGGTAATCAAAACGTTGTAATATCATAGAAATAAAGGGATTTGGGATATACTATGTCATAGTACATTATTTACACCACATAAAATTGATTTGGTGTATAACAACAAAGAAGTCTCAATGGGATGTAAATTGAGAGTAAGTCTCGTATAAAGACCATTTCATTAGGTTAAGGATAAATCAACAACATAATTATGTGTGAAAAATATAAATACACTCAATATGATTGGATATTCAGTGTAAATCAATCAGAGGAAATTCACACATTCTTGTAAAAACAACACCAATGAATTGGATGTTTAACACAATAAAGGGAGATTGAGGTAAAATTACTCATATCATGTTCATATCGACGACTTGAGAATTTATCAATGGATTGATTATGTTTACAAAAATTATATACACATAATGGGGAGTGTAAATTATGACATAATCAAATTAATATTGATTCCACACATAATCTTGGTGTAAAATAATCAATGAAGTATGCGTAAACTCGAATGAGTGGAAATTGAAATTTCAAATTCCCTTATCAATTTGGTAACTTACGAATCATAAAACCATGAATGAATTATCATACAATGATGATGTAAGTATCCATAAATTAAAGTATATTACACAATGAATACAATCATCTACAGTACACACACCACATGCAATAAATAAGTGGTGAACAATGGAAATCTCACGGAATTAAAAGTGAGATAAAGAAACCCCTTACCTTTTAATTTTCCTTAGTAAATGGAATGTTAACCTACTTTATAATAGTTAAAAAATTGTTATTAAATTATTCATGAACCATATACATAATTATGATATCATATATGATATTCTAATAATTATTTGTTAATAATACTTTAGTATTATCGTCGTTTCGGGCGTTAACTTACTCGTTTTCTTTTATATGTTTTTTTACATAAGTCAGGTTTGTTATGAATAGGTTGTATCGTATTCATATCCTGACTGATATAAAGTGAATAAACATTAATTTTAATCATCTATTGAGAATTAGTCTTGAATGGATATGATGGGGAATGAATCTCATCACGTTCGTGGAGACGGTAGTCCGTACGTACGCACAAGCGACAATATCATTATTTTGAAATAAAAATAATATATAGATGTATTTTATATCATATATAAGGAATCATTGTCATGTTATATTTATTATTTACAATAATTACACATCATTATTATACCCATCCAAATAATAATATATTGAATAACAATTACACCACGACGTGGAGACGGTAAGCCGTACGTACGCACGTATGGTGAGATGTCATACAAAGGATGGATATAATACTCAATATGGTTGTACCATGATTATAATAATATTGTAGTATATAGGAGATACTAAAGTTATTATTTTATAATGGAAATGACAAATAAATAAGAAGTTGAAGAAGAAATGAACTTGAAAAAGGGTGGTGAAAACATTACCTCTTCTTCAGGTTTTCCTTTTGATTTCATCAAAAGGGCTCCATCGGTTGGATTTCTGATCAAAATAAGTCCTCTATGTTTAACTTAGGGATGTTGAGAATGTATTTGGTCAGGGTTTGTCCGATCCAAATGGCTTTAAAAGTGCAAATAATTGGTTAGAAGTGGTGTTCTTTTATAAGGGGGAGGAGGGGGACCTTAGGAATATCTAGAATTATTTTTTTATAATAAATTAATATTCGGTTTATAATGGCACCAAATTATATTCTTTAATGTATAAGGTAGTGATGGGTCTAAATAATTTCAACCAATAGAATTAAGACAGGTTTGGGTCATTATATGAACCTTATCTTTTAGTTTCAACTCTTAGTAAATTAGTATGACATTTTCCATGTCACTTTGTATTTTTATATTATATAGTTAATAAACATACTATATACATCCATGAGACCCCCAAGTGGTCCATTTATGAGTCAGCTATCATGATATAAGTCTCTTGGACTAACCTTATATTTTTATGAATTGAATATAAATTAATAATATAATATTTGTTTTAAAAACTCTTTTATGTCAATTTTGACACTATTGGGTATTTTGTTTTTGAAAAATTTATAACAGCATTATTACCTAGAAAAAAATTTATATAAACAATCCTAAAATGTCATATTAACATATAAAATTACTATAATTCATAAAAAGTCTTATATTACATTTATTTGTGTATTTATAATATTAATTTTCTTAATCTTTCATTAATATAGTAATTATTGCATCATCATTGTGTCATAAATAAATTAAATTATTTAATGACTAAAAATTATAAATAAAACACCATTATGTAGGAAATATTTTTATATTTCTAATTAATATTTATCATTGAAAATATAACATATATTATCCTATGTAAAAATTATTTTTCTAAAAGATATATCAATATGTCATTTTTGTATTTACTTTAACATAATTAATATAAAATGTCCCTATCACCTACAAATGGCTCCATGGGGTCAAAAAATATACCATTATATGCCCATGGTAGGAAATTTATCGACAAATAAGGTTAGGACATGTTTTATGGGAATATATTAATATTATTATAATATTATTTTTGACCCTTATTTACTGGATTTACCCTTTAACCATGATAAATAAAATATTTACCGAAGTAATTATTCAAAATGTATAAAAATTAAAGGTACCTATTTACAAAATTTGGACATCCTAATTTCAAATATTTAATCCATTTTTCCAAATTCAAAATACAGAAGTGGCAGAAATTAATTTAAAATTAATTCCCACCGTCAAAATAAGAACTGTGTTTTTAAGAAATAATAATTATCAAAAGATTCATACTTGTTTATGTCCGGTTTAATTGTGAAATTTTTTATAATGACCAAAATTTTATTAAATGGTAAAAATATATTCAAAATATACTTTAAAACAACTCAAATTCATAATTTATCACTATTAATTATTTCGATTAAAAAAGTTGTTTTTAATAAAAATTTTGTAGTTTTCACTATTCATTAAAATATAAAAGTTATCCGAAAAGTACCAAAATTTCATCATAGGATAATTTCGATATTCAGAATCCAAAAATGAAATTCATTTTGAAATATAAAATATATAAAATTTCAAAATGTTCATATTACTATTCATAACAACTACTTTGATTGGTCCCGGCGTGTTAGAATCTCGAAGTTGCGTATGACACACGCTACTGTATTATTCAAAGAGAAGTGTACCATGAAAGCTTGGGGTGTTACATTCTATTTGTATAATACCTTTTCCTTATTCATCCTCACCTATTAATTCCATAAATAACGATATAGGATGTGCATCTAGACAAAGACTTGGTCGGTATATCTCTCCTTGGAAGATATTTTTAGGTCTTTCATTGAAGACTACTGAGATTTCCTTACTTCTGAATTTGTTCTTAGAATTATACATTGAGAGCCAGTCCATCCCTAGTATAACATTGAATTCCATCATGGTAATGACTACTAGATTTTCCATAAGATTTTTCTCACTAATGTAAACAATATAGTCTTTAAACACTGTTGATGCATGGATAATCCCACATGGAATCTTGACTGACAACTCTACTTCTAGAAGTTCGGGGATTGATTCTATGTTATTCTCAAACATGTAAGAAATAAAGGAATGTGTAGAACCATAATCAAACATATTTCTTGCTAGTTTTGAGAGGAAAACAAGAGTACCTGCTACCTCGTCATTCAGAGATTCAAATTCAGTTGTTGTGATAGAAAAATCACGACCTTGCTCCCTTAGCCTTTGCTGAGGTTGATGGTGATTCTCCTCCAATACCCTTGGATTTGGACAGTGATTAGAAATGTTCCCAAGCTGTCCAAACTTGAAGCATTGGACTTAGGGTAGGTCCAGAACTGTATTTCATCTATAGTTAGTGTGGGGGAGTTAAGGCTTCACCTTAATACGACAATTCCGATAAATATGGGCTTCTCTTGCACACTTGTAGAACTTTACACTTCCAATCAAGTAGTGCCTCGAATGCTTCATTCCACATTTATTTCATGTGTCAAGTTTCATTTTCATTCCACCACATTCATGATCAAAGATTATTCCTAGGATTGGGTCTAGATCTCTCTTCTTCTCATTATATTTGTGAGACCACTATGTCTCACCAAACACTTGTTTGACTTTCATAGCACTTAGAACTATTTATTCGTTGCTATAATAGTACCTGTTGGCTAGATTCTTCGGAAAATGAGGTTGTAGTTCACCAAATAATCTATCAAACTTCTCATTAGGGTCTATGACAAAGCTTGAGTTATAATTTGAAAACCTTATGAATTTCATCTCCTAGATTCTAACAGATTCATTCTCCTTATGCTTTAGCTCGAGAAATTATTTCTCCATTCTCATTCTCATCGAACAAGGGAAATACTTATTGAAGAATATTCCCTTTAACTCTTCCCACTCCATAGCCTCCATCTCTCCTCTTGGATTTTTGTTTTTGATCAGTGACCACCACTGAACAGCTTCTCCCTCTATGTGGTAACTAGAAAGGGTGAATTTCTCTTGTTTTGGACAACGAATTCATGAAAAGATATTTTCAATGGAGCTTATCCATTGTTCTGCAACCAATGGGACAGTAGATCCATTGAATGTTTGAGGTCATTGATGCATAATGGACTCAACATAATGTTGCTACCTTCATGGTGAGATTGGTCTATTAGATTGATTCAAGTTATTTCCCATATCTTGAATTAGTTGGTTCATCATTCTCATGAATGTTTCCATACCGGCTTCCATCGGAGGTCCGTCATCACATGGTCAATTGTGGTCACCATTTGAACGGTTCCTCCTATTTCTTGAAATTTTATAAATGAATAGATCCTTAGTGAGAAACTTATTTCATTTATGAATCTTTTAACTATAAAGGATTTTATGTCTTAAAACTTCATTCTTAAAAAATTACATTTCCCTATAATTCCATCATAATGATTAATAAAAATCTTGTGATTAACCAATCATATCCCCAAGGTGTGTCATAACCAAGAGCGTAGCAAGTCCCATTGTCATTTACTAGTTCCCATTCGAGTCTAGATCAAAGAGGTGTTTTCAGGTTTTATCCCTATTTATATCTGTTCTGGAACCACCTCTTCTTGCTCGTATCCAGATGAAGATGTATTTTCTTGATAAACCATTTATTCAATACCTACGAAAATACTATTATGTTTACTTATATTTAATATTTTCATTAGATGTCTTTGTAATGTTTTATAATCCGAATTTCTATAAATAAATAAACCTTCCTTTGATACCAACTATGACATCCTGACTTTTTCATTACAAAAACGTTTTGCAACATTATACAAAACTGAGGATCATTAAGGTTTAGTATCTTGGAAACCAGGAACTTAATACATGATGATATAAAACATTCTACTTAAACACTTGAAATGATTATTCATTGTTCAGCATATGTTCATTACCAAATCTCAAAACCTAGAAGCATACATCAAAGGAAAGGGTTAGTAGAAGGCCTAGTAAGGGGAACATGAGAAAAGTTTTACATGTGAATTTGAGATACATCAATAATGTAATGATAAATAACATTAAAGAATGAGAAAGAGATCTTGAGGCATATCATAATAAAAATAAGGTTTTTATAACATGAATACATGGCTACAACATTTTACTTATAACATCTTTTCTGTATCACTAAGGTCCATCCCCAAGGTTTCATTAAAAAAATTACGAAGTTTATTCACCAAGGTATCATTAAAATGGTCATCTCTAGAGGTTACGTCTTTACCCATTTCATTAGAGCTCTATAAGGGTGTACCCTTAATTTTTTTTATATTCATATAAGACACATATATCATCATCAATAATTTCATAAATAAATCATATAGAATAAAAGAAATGGGTTTCATTTCATAGTCATAACATTTTAAAAACTGCCTTAAAGACGAGATCTTTATGTCACTTAAAACCCACAAATATGGGAAGCAGGTATCATGTATTTAAATGCAAGAATTTAAAATAGAATATTATGATATATATGTGAATAAACTTGTAGGATAAAGAGTTTTGAGTATTCAATTTATAAAATAAAATAATTTGAGAAAAAGTGAGAGGCATTTTGAGATGAAAATTCGGCAGCATAACTGCTATGCGGCAGGGTTTTAAAAAACATTGAAAAGAGATGGGACATGAGTCACCCAATCATAAATGATCAATAAAATAGTAGATGAACAGAATATAAAGGATATAAGAACATGTTATTGAAATTTTAATGACATACCATATGAAATGAAAAACTTGAAAGGAAGACAAAAATAAGTTTTCTCTTATGAAACTTTCGGCAGCCTAACGGCGTCACTTAAAACTTCCAATAAATAAACTGATGAAATTAAATAGGGTCTCTCATAATGTGAACATAAAAGGAAAATATTATTAATATATATATCATACCCCAACATGAAAAAAATTAACTTGAAATACTTGACCTGAATGTAGAACTTTGAAAATGGGAAGAGTGAATGAATCCCATACAATAATTTGGCAGCCTAAAGGCGCTGCTTAAACATTCTTAAAATTAATTGAGGAGAGAAATAGGGGGTATCTCATAATATTAGAAGGAAATGGGAGGTAGGAATAATATAAAAGAAAATTACCTACATAATAACATGGAGCTTAAAATAAATGATATAAAAGAGAATACATGAAAAGAAAGAGAGAGGTAGGATCCCTTACCTTAAAATGTAAGTCCTAAAACTCAATGGTCGGGACCTTGTAGGATTGAGGGAACATTGGGAGGACTCCTTGGGTGGTAAGGAGACCAGAAAATTCTTGAGGAGGATTTTTTAATTAAAATTATGAGATAATGTCTTTGTATTTATAGGGGATGTGATGGGACAAGGCATTAATGGCCAAGGGACAACACATTGGTTGTATTGGAAAACCAATGGTCTTGTCCATGGTATGTGCCCATGGAATTTTCCACATGGAACACCTCATACCGTAACATAATATTCATAAGTAGATAATATTAGTTACATAATTATTACATCCTTAGTGATGTCATTAAACTCCTGAAACTGTAATCTGAAAATTCATTATTCACCGAAAATTCAACTTTTTTTAGAAAAATCCAAAAAATTAACCATAACATAATATCAATGCTATGAATTCAGATATCTACTCCATATTATAAAAATAATTTTCCAAATATTTTAAATTTAATTAAAAAAGAATATTCACCTGAAAAAAATTATACTTAACTAATTATTTCTGAAATAGTTATTTACCTATTTTATAGAATCAAATTACTTAATCAAGGTGCCTAAATTATATTAATAATTTTTTTATGAGAGATTACAAATTCATTTGGGCACATTACTACTCCTAAGAATAAAATAACTATTCATAATTTACTCTTAACCAAAAATTATGTTGATCTTATAAGACTCTAAATTTTTTACTGAACACATTTGCAGAAGACAATTTTTTGAAAATCCTTACACATCATTAATTATTTAAGGTCTACATAAATATTTTAAAAAATATTTTTTTTTTCAAAACTCATCCATAAGATACATCTTATTTTTATTCGGACATATGTAAATTCACAAACTTCACCATAGGAAGAAATAAAAAATTACTTTATCTAAAAGGATTACACAAAGTAGCTACAGTATCGTTACATAGCCCCGTATAACACTAGTATATGACCTAAGTGTAAGGTGTGCTAAGGTGAGAGAATCTGAGGGAGGCTCAGCCAACATTACTAGAGTAGTGATTTCTATACGCTTGAACTTTTCTTGAAGGCGATTATGTTCTAGCTTTACACAGTGATGTTTAGCTTGCGTTTGGTCCAGAACAATAACCTGTGGTGCAACCTCCTTCCCCAGTTCTGTCAGATGGGTTTCGATAGGCCCGAGAATACTGGATGAGGCCATCATATCTTATTCCTGTATCAATTAACCAATGTCACATGTTTTTTTATAGAAAATAACACAACATTCAGAGTTTAGTTTCCAACGTTCATATTGACCAACAGTCATATAAAAGTCGAAACCCGACGGTCTCATTTTATTTATACTCATTTCAATAAATGAAATAGTTTTGTTGAGTATAAAATAAAACAATCCAAAAACAAAGGAAACCTAAATTATTAAAAGGTTGGGTCGTTACAATAATGATCTTTAATATGAGATTAATAGGTTTGAAAACACACTAAAACTAAAAAACACAATATAAAGCACAATACATAAAAATTTTAAAACAAGAAACTAAAAAAATCCCCCCCCCCATAAGTAAATAACTTAGTTTCATCAATGAAAACTATATGATTCATCAATTTAGATAAATTTTCATTTGATCACAATAATCAATTATATATTATGTAATGGTATGACTAGATATTCCCCAATTATTGGGAAAATTCATGGAATGTGATCTCCTATAAATGTGATGGGGAATTATTTTGATGTTATTTATTTAGATTGTTTCTATTAATAGTAAATGAGTTCGTTTCTCTAGATTTATTAAAATATAAATCAAACAATCTGTATAAATTAGTCAATATAAAAGTTTCCCATTAATGTATCAAATAATACAATGCATAATCTTTAGTATAGAGGTTTATAGAAACATGTGTTCCCCTATATATAAGTATTTATTTAATATACTAATAATGGGACACACTAGTTCTATTATTAATGATTTTTTAGTTTACAAAATATACTAGTTTTTTATTAAAGTCCCTACTACTATAAGGTTGTATATTTTGTATCTCTATCTAGATTCAGATTTCTCTCTCTAACTATATAGTTTTTCATGTATTATAGCTTTATAGGAAATCGGAAATCTTCTTATAAATTAATCTAGACAACTAAATTCCCAAAATGGATTTTTTATGATTTCTTGTAAGACCAGAAGGTGGAATCCATCTATTATCTCCAAATTTTTTTTGGAATGATATTTTTATCTAGGATTCATATAATTTCTCTATTTGAAATATTATATTGACTATTAGTTTGTGGATAATAAAGAGATTGTTACTTGTAATTCACTGCATAATTCTTCATCAATGCTTCCACAATCATATTTCATGATGTAGTGCCTTGATAAATGACATTATACATTGAAACTCCAATCCTATAAAAGAATTTACATAACAAAATAGAATTAAAAAATTGAAATCTTAATTTTTAATGGATCAATCATATAATTATTTGGTAACACAATCAACTACTAAAAAGTTTTTATATCTATAAAAAGTCATTGGAACCAACACATGATGTTGATCCCCAAAACATCAATGAATTCACAAAATATATTTTTCATTTGAGAAATATCATAACTTTTGGACATGTTTCTATAAAAAAACATTACTTACAATGTTTTTTGAATTCATGTGTATTATTGAAGAAGCTGGATCTATTTATCCAAAATATTAAACAATTAAAAGTAGATTTTAGAGGACTAATTTGTCCTCCAAAATCAATGTTATAAAAAAAGTCAAGAAATTATTATATCTATCTCTTATGTATAGATATTCTTATCATTTTTCCATTAATGATTTTCTATAGATATGGATCTACCGATGTTTAATGTTTTGTGTAATTTTTTATCATAAGAACTTAATTGGGGATTATGTGAGATTGTAGATGAGAAGTTACCACAATGTTAACCATATCAACATTCCAAGGTACATCCCATACTACCAAATATTGTTGATCTCTATGAATTGAGCCATTCAATATTTTATTATCTTTAATTTCCACTTCAAATATGTTGGTAAGCTTTCATATATTATCTAAAACATAGTTCTTAGGGACCATTATATTGTTGGTATCAAATATAAATTATTTTAGTTCCATCATATATTTAAAAATCCCTATATTATCTTCTGTATAGTTTATTAAGATCATATAGTTTTCATGATCAATGAAAATATTTTCCCTAGTTCCATGAAAGTAAGATATAAATTTATACTAAGAACAAAATAGTTGTAAAGAATTCTTATTCAGTGATTTTATAGGTGTATGGTTAAAATCCAATGTAAAAAAAACACTAAATTTTATGTGATTTACCATTAATCAATTGGGATTAAAAAACACAAATAACCTAGTTTTATGAGTCACAATGTATTTTGAAATCATTCATCTAGTTGGGCAGTTCAATCATGTGGGTTCAATAATCATAATCCTTAGTAAATCTAAGAACATATACAGGAATTATAAAAATAATTTCAATATATTTCATAAGTAATTTATAAAAGGTAATATAAAATATAATCAAATATCTGATAAACCTCTTATATGATCTTAAAATCCACGAAAACATCTTACATGCTTCACAGAGTTTGGATAACGAAAATTCCCTTATTGCTTGAATTTTAGTCTAATCCACCACAATTGTTTTTTAAAAAATTATTCCCAATTACAATTTAACATTATATCATCAAATTATACTTTTTAAAATCCAACATAAGATTCATTTCAATACATTTTTGCATAAAATATATATGTTATTTTCAAATAGTGATCATGTGTGATTCTAAAAATAGTGAAGTCATCAAAAAAAATGTTCATATAGTCGTCCACATAACTAGAATAAATACATACCATTCATATATACAATGTTAATTTTATATTATGCAACACAAATGGTATAATTATATAATGAAAACTTATTATAGGGATATATAATTGTTGTTTTCCCTTCATCATCATGCTTTATTGGTACGAAAAACTAACCTAAAAGTCATTATAAGAAATAATATTATGTACATCCTTATAATTATTCATACATAAGATCAATAATTTGAATGAGTAAATGATACTTCTAAGTGAAATGATTCATTTTTTTTATAATTTTGGAACTCTCCTTGAATATTTTTAATTCCTACAATGATCAGTTAATTTCTCCGGTTTCTCATAAAGGATAGTTTAGTTGTTTTATAAATAATGTGAAGGATGTGGACCTATTATGAGTCAAATATGGGATTGATTATTCCATCATATAATATATTCTATATTTAAATACTTAATACCTCCACAAAGGTAATATTTAGTGTTCATTGGAGATAAATAAATGGTATTGGGTTTCTTTAAAATAGAATTATGGGTATCCATGTTTTGGGTTTTATTCTAGGATTGTCTCCTAAACTCAAGGCTATTAATTATTGATATTTCTTCAATTTTCAATAATACTTGCCATGTAGACTGAATATAAGTTTATATCAATTATTACATTTCCCTAATACCATTATATAAGGCACACATACATAAGATCAACTTTTAAATTTTTTAATTATAAATTTCGTGGTGGTACTAAAAATGAAACCAGAGGTCGGTGACTCAACATAGAATCATGAATTCCCTATAAAAAATATTATATATTAAATTTCCCATTATTAATAGAATTAATCTGTCAAATATTTTATGTGTTACTACTTTATCCAAATAATTGAGATATTCTCAAAATTTATTAACATTATCCTTATGTGAAAATTAAAATCATAAATGCTTCTAAAATGATAATATTTTATATAATATTACTAATTATTGATTTGGATATGCCTCATTAGTGTGTTTTATTTTATTAATTGTTCAGTTGATGCATCTACAAACCACACTCATGTATCTAGTTATGAAAAAACATTCCCCACTCTTTGGATTTGAGAAAACGTTATATGACCGATGTTATCATTTTATAAATTTCACATAAACATTAAATCTCAAAATAATGTCAAAAACATAAGAAACTATATTTTATATATCCTTGGGGACTATATATATAATACATGTGATCATTTCCCTGTAATAAAATCATACAAGATAACCTTATATATATCTTATATAGTTATAATCAATTTCATTAACATAGTAAAAGAATTAAAGGAATGGGGTGATCACAAATTCTCAATTACAGAAAAAGTATCAACATATCATTAACGATAAATCATAATAATATATAAAAACATGATTATGGGAGAAATTCCATATTAAAAATTACATGAATAATGAAAATATTGAATAAGTTATCATAGAAGTACAATTAATATTATAAAAACATATACAATTAAACAATGGTGTGGAATTGTGACATAATAGTTATAATACATATAGAATAATATATATATAACATTTGATATATATTTAATTTTATCATAAATTTTTTTGAAATAAAAATAATCATATGAATATATTACAAATTAATTTAGGTAACAAAATATGATGATGCATTACATGGTGGCCTGGGAATTACATCATATTATCCTTTTTATTGGAATATCATAACTTTTAATCCATTATTGACTCATGTCTCATAACTCAAAGTAAAGTATTAACTCATGTATCACAACTCAAAATCCATGATTGAATCAATTATCATAACAGTTATTCCATTATTGACACGAGTATCACAAAATATGGCCCATTTGTATCTCTTCATATTTAAAACCTTAACCAATCCATTAGAGGTATATATATAACCCTAGACATCATAATGATGATTTTTCTTAAATTTGATTTACATTAGAATATGAACACATACAAACATCAAATATAACTTAATTAACTTTTTGAAAAGTGATCGGTTTCTTAAGAAACATTCTATAATCCATATACTGTGAGAAGTAAGATGATGGATTAAAAATATACTCATTGTGTCATAAATATCATTAATTATATTTTCATAAAATGAAAATTGATATTATAGAATACTATATAAATCACCTAAAAAATACCATGAAATAACCATTTTTAAAAGGCTAATGATCTCTTTGAAAATTGTTATCTCTAAATTGAAATTATATTATATTGATAAAACAATTAAAAAATATCATTTTAAACAGATATAATATTTTTCAAAATTACTTTTTTCCGAGAAATATTATTTCAAAAACATTCTTTGTGTAGACATAAAAACACTTTGTGACATCACTCCTAAAAAATAAAATCTATTAAAATTCCATATAAAAAACTTAATTCTTTTTTTAATCAAATTTTCAATTTTTATAGATATAAAAATATACTATTAACTTTTAAAATTATTTCATAATTTAAATAATTTTGAAATCCATTTTTAATCATAGAAATAAATCATTGTAAAGAAGAATTATCCTAATGGCCAAAGAAACCCTAAATGAGTTTTCTGAAAATATATTCATTATTGTTGTAAAACAATGAATTATGGATCAAATGAAAATATAAATTTAAAAAAAATTAATTGAAAAATTATTAAATATTTTTATTTTAATAAAATATTCAGTAATGGTACCTTGGAAACATCACAATGGATATATATAAGAACTGTGGAGTGTATGATTAAAATAAAAATATGAATAATAAATAATTTGTTAATATTTTCAAATACTATTATTGAAATCAACATCTTAAAAAGAGTGATATGTACTCCATTTCAAAAATATGTATAGAAATATTTTTATATCACCATAAATAATAAATATATAGACTTCAAAATAATGAATAGATACCTTGGTGGGAATAATAAACACTTATGGAAGGAAAATAACTCACTTAATTGGGATAAAAAGTGTTATTAATATCATCATTTTTTGTGAATAAATTAAAAAATGTAATACCCTATAAAATAATGAATAAATGAATTATAATAAAATAATATAATTATACAAAACCATATTATGATCTGCTAGTCAAATAGGAATAATTATGTCTGGAGAAAACATGTTGACTTAAGAAAACCCTGTAGGAGTAACAAAATTTTTGAAATAACAATCATTTAAAAAAGAGAAAATAAGAATAAACATTAAATTCATTTAATTAAAATAGAAAATAAATAATATTAAAATAATTTGGATGAATATAATTAACATATAATGATGATGTTCAATAAGAATCATTATAACATAATGAAACTATATTGAGATAAGAAACACACTTACCTCATATTATCAATTTTTTGTAAAACTCTCTATCTTGGAATATAGAAATAAAAAATATATTTAAAAATTATTACATGATATTATTCATTAATATTACATAGTAGAATATTAAATTATAAGTATTTGTTATAAATTTATATTTTTTTATAGTTTATTCTCTTCTTCAAAAGTTTTAAATTTTATCAGTTTTGTAAAAACATTACAATATAAATGTCAATTACTATTCATCGAAACCTACTTAATCGTTTATATTTTATCCATGGAACTGTAATTTTTTCTCTTTATTGATTTCAAATTCAATAACATCATTTGTTGATAACATTATTCATGATTCATGAAGATGGAACTATTGATGGAATGGTTTATCTAATTATTTATTAAAAAGTTAGTATATTAATAACTCATTAAATTTTACCTTAACCTGTTGAGGGATATTAATAAAAATAAAAACATCTCATTTATGTCAAATAAAAAAAATATTTTTCCATTTTCATTCCTGAAATAAATTTATTCATTTTTCATTATGTTGGTTTAACATAGAAAAACTAGAACATGGTATAATCAATTAGTGAGTATGTTAAAAAATGATATTAATTAGGAATAATATAATTATTATTTAATATGATGATATTATTTATAAATTTTATAAATTTTTTAATAAATTTGGAAAAAATGATAATAAATAAAAAAATATAGAGTGGGAGAATAAAATATGTCCCTTCATGGAGGTAGTAGTATTCACTTACACACATATGGTGTTTTCATTTTCCAAATAATTTTGGAACGTTATTAAATGTTTTATCATCTTATAATAATAATCGTTTTATAAATATCATATTTTTTTTAATAAATTCCCATATAGAACAATATATGTAAAGAATTTTTGAAGAACAAAACATGTATCTTCATAAAAGAGGATGCCCATACAAATGAACTAACAATGTTCTCATTTATCTATAAAAAATGGAAAATGTGGATAATTTTTATGTCATAAAAAATATTTTTCTGTAGAAAATGGTAATTTCATAATGTTTTAAATTGTTATATATGTTTGGAGGAGATAGATAGATAAAGAAAACGATTACAGAGTGGTTAGCACTAAAGATGAAAATTTTAACATTTTCTTTATATACTACTTAAAATGAGAGTAATTTAGGAATTTATATAGATATAGGGGAAGAAAATTGTTGGATATATATATAAGTTATGAAAAAAAAATTTATATATATAGCAGGAATTCAAATATTAATTCCATTTATGTGATGGTAGATGTCCCCTTTTATAAATGTTGAGAGTAGCATTTTTCCAATAATATAAAAGGTAATTTCACTATTCAATGGTTCAATTAATTGAACAATGTAAAATAATTGATTTTTGGACTAATTAATGTAGGTAATACTTTAATTTATTTTTTTGGAGAAACATTTTTATTTTTTTTACATTTTTCTTTTCATTTTTTTATTTTACAGAATATTAGAATTTACCATATAAACTCATCCATAACCATAGTAATTCATAATAGATAAAAAATTTATAATTATAATTTTTAACTATTGTTAAAATTAATATTTTAGATTTTAATATAGTATGATTTATAAGTGTGAGAAATGATTATCTGAATGTTAATACACATAACATGTAAAAAATCCTTTTAGACAATATATATATATATATTCATATAAGAATAAAAATTAAATCTTGGATAAAATTTTCATTATATATTATTTATCATGAGGAAAAAGATATACTATTAAAAAATAAATTTTATGTTGATTTAAAATCAACAAAATAAATTAAAAAAATAATATTTAATTAAAATAATACTGAAAAACATTTTTTTTATTTAAAAATACTGCTTATGTTTAAAAATATTGAATTTACATTTTCTCAATTAAACATATTATTTAACAGATTATACTTTTTAACCTAAAATAAAACTATTTTCAAATAGATGTGTTATAAACCTTTAGGTTGTCCTGATATAATTATAATTTCTAAAAAATGATATTTTGGTAAAAGTAACATTTTTTATTTTTAACCTAAAAATAAAATTATTCAGAAAAATATCAACAATTTAAACTCATATTGTTTTTAAATGATTAATTAATGAAATAAGATCGTATTTTACATTTAAATTCCAAAATTTAGGACATTAAATTTTAAATGAAAATATAAAATATAATGATAAAGCATATTTAATAAATAAATAAACATTTAGATATTAACTATTTTTATTCATAAATTCTTTAATTTACTAAACAAATAAGGCTTATCATATTTTTAATATCAATAAAATATTTTATCAAAATTAAAAAATAATACATTAAATTTTTTAATTTAAAAATATATAGCACCAAAATAGAATATTTTTTGGAAAATAAATATTTTATGTATAAAATTATCATATTAGTTGTTCAGTTGTGATAGTTAAATTTAATTATTGAATTATCAAAAATTAAACCTTTATTTATCTTTTTAAAAATATATTTATATATTTCATAATAATTTCACCACAATTTATACTCATCAATTCAACTGGTACATTACCAAAATTCTAAAAATGTTTTCTTTATGATAGTTTTCTGTTACCTATAAAAAAAGATATTAATATTAAATTTAATTAAATGAAAATACAACCTAATGTCTCAAGGTGTTACATTCAACCCCCTAAAATATATTTCATCCCATAAATTTTTATGTTTACTTAGAAATAATAATATTTTTGGGTTTCTATAAGATAAAACAAACTATGGATTAAATTTCTAATGGGATTCCAACCACAATGTTCCAGTTAAGTATTTTAAACTAAAATATCTCTTCATAATAGGAATGTACATATAGTCATAAAATAATTTACAATAAATTACTCTTTATAATTATATAATTATTAGGTGTTTCTAGAGACATGCCTCTTAATAATTCATTTCCATTATCATGTTTTAATCCAAATAGTAGGACCATGATGGAAACAAAATGATCGAAATGAAATAAAATTAAATGATCATATGAATATGAAAACTCAATCCCAATATTTAATATCCAAAACATATTTTATTTAAACCATTGATAACTTCTATTTAACTATGATATAACCAGATCAAACTATAACACATTTAGTTTATCTATGGGTTTCTACTTTCATATCCCAATTAAGATCTATTTCAAAATATTAAAAGATGTTTGAATTATTTATAATATTTCATAAATATCATCTTCATTATAAGATAATATCCCATGAGTTTATCAAACTAGTTGTAGTGTTTTTCATATTTTTAAAGGAACAATAGAAGAGTGGTTAATACCTGACCATCCATTTTAGGGTTATTATAAAAAAAATTATACAAGAAACTATTTCCCCTTCTTTTTATTCCGAAAGGAGATTCAATTATTGGAAACAATATAATATTTCCCTAAAAAAATATTATGATTTTATCATATACTTGGACTGTCCTCAAGGGTATTCAATAATGTTCTCCCAAAAAATTACCAAAATTAACTAAAATAATATTAAAAACAAAACCCTACATTGAAACCTACTACGGTTCCTCTGATCCACAATCCCAGATCAAGTGATAAATAATTTTTCCTCACACATAGGATTTTAGAAAATTTTAGATGACTCTTAATAACTATGTATATATTCAATTTAGTTTTCAATTCATGATAATATCACATAAAAACATGAAATATAAAGTTTTTATATCCATCCATAATTTTCAAACATAGATAACAAATCTAATTAACTAAATATTCAATACATAATATAATAATACCCTTCCAAACCAAAATGGTTAAGTATTATTATAAAATTAGATATATAAAAAATAAGTATATAAAATATATACATCCTACCCTACATTGTCAATTATAATTAAAACCCATCATTGAAAAATTATTCTAACAATTTTCTTTATATCATGGCTAAAATGGAACATAGTAAATAGTGATATCAAATTATCTATAACGGTATATAATGGAAATATCAATGATCACTAGAGAATAACATGATCATAAAGGTATTAAAACATGATTATAAGTTTTTGAAATCATTCATAGTATATCATTGATCATAATCATTATCCATGGTAGAAATCATTTAAGATCCTAATTATGAATCATACACGAAACATGATACATGAAGTAATTACACTAGCATAAGACATATATTGTTTTCATACAGATATGATTATGAAAATGTGATCATCTAAAAATATAAACAAGTTAACTCGATAATTTAAGAGCCTATAATTAGTCCCTTATTTAGACATATTCACATGTAACCAGTTCTATGCATAATATTATAGGGATGAAAGTCAGTTCTATACCTAAATATATAAACATGAAAATTGTCTTAATTATTAATATAATGGAAGTGATATTTAGATCTATTCCATAAATTTTGGACATGAAATGTATGTCAACACATAATCGTGTCCAAGCATAAAATTATCAAAATGAAATCTAGTTCTCACATAACATATTCAACTCATGATTTATCCATATATACATAATTCATTAGGTGGATTTAATAATCCAAACCATCACATAGTCATAAGTCAATCATTAAAATTACACAAGATCAAAAATCATTACATTATAAAGAAACACATGGAAAATAAATTTGTTTCATAAACACCTCATAATCATAATAAAAACCACCAAAAATAATAATATGGATTGTATCATTGGATAAAATCCCTGTTAAATCATATTTATACTCAAATTATTTTATCAAAGATGAAAAATTCTTTTAAAGTGTCTCTAGAATGTTTATTGAGGGAAATATTCATTCCACATTGAATTAAACTATATAAAATAGATAACAATATCAAATAATTAGGAAAAATTTTATTTGAAAATAAAATATATAACATTTAAAATAATACACATATTATTTATTATTAATTAATGTGAGATATTTTTTAATATTGTAAACGTTAAATTAAAAATCCCTTTCAAAATTTTGTTGAAAAAGATAAAATGTACATATTTTAGAAAAACACAAGAGATTCCATTTAAAAAATATTTAAAAAATTTATAAATCTGTGATAGTGACATTAAAAATTCATTTGAGAATATTAAACACAATAATTAAACAATTTTAAATAAGATAGACTTGGAAGAAAAAAATTTCTTCACTAAAGAGAGAAATAATGTATATTTTCCTTATAAAGAAATTGATAATGCCTTTAGTACATAAGGTTAGGAAAATTAAAGAAAACGTTAATCTTCAATAAATAAACATATAATAAGAAAATTTTATTGTTTTATTTAGAGGTAGATCACAATATTTCCTCATTAGAATCTTAATGAAAAAAAAACTTAATGAACACTTTGATTGTGACATAGAACACTCAAAATAGTGTTCATAATATAATGGTATGCCTCATTAAATAACGAAACATATAATGATATGAAAATCATGATAATATTCATAATGATCATCAGAATATACATTCATGGGAAGTATATACACCACAATAATGAATCAATTGGTGAATACCCAATGTGTCTCCCATAGAAAAATATGAGACAAAAATCCATGACCTCATGTTTGACCTTTTTTAAAAGATCCAAATAATCCTATATTATAAATTTAAATTTATTATAATTATATTACACAGTAATATAAATAATAATAATACTATATGTTATTTCCATATAATATTTCAACAGAAATTTATTAAAAATTCCTAATTATAATATTTTTTTGGGAGTTAACTATTTCATTCAACTTGATAATTTATGTTCAGAATGTTTTGTCAAAGTAAATTCATCATTGTTACAAAATAAATATAATTTTAATAAATATAAGTATATTATACATATACAATATATATATTTTATTATAATCATAAATAAAATATTTATATATAATAATTATTTACACCGTTCATGGAGATGGTTGGTCTTACGTAAAGATGACCAATTTTTCTACTTTTCAATCGATGGAAAAAAATAAAAGTAAATAATAAATCACCTCTTAAGAGTTATTGTTATGTTATATATATCAATATAGTATTCATAATGGAACACAATAAATGTTTCAGAACACCACAAAATAAAATCTCTTCAATCAATAATATCGAGGTTGAATACTTTGAATTTGTGATCAACATAAAACCTATAAACATATTATGGAATCAATAACTCCTATTTAATCAAAACAAGAACACATACTAGCTTCCAAAAATTAACACTCTTTACTGCTCAATTAAAATGACAGATAATTGAATATATCCCATTGATCCAAAAAATGTAATAAAATTTTTCAAAGATGACCTAAATAAATTTATGACAATATAATTAACCTGTTTAAATGTCCCAAATATTATACCATGAAATTAAATCAACTTTATACAAACAATAAATTATCAACTAACCACTAAATCACATTAATTTGGTCATCAAAACCATTCCAAATATTGTTCCATGTCATTAAAAAACTATTAGGGAAGAATCAATTTATATTTAAAGATTAATATATAAAAAATATCATCGATATAAACCCTCCAAAAATTTCACTTGAAAGATAATAATTTCATGTTTAGTTTTTTTTATTGGATTTTTCCCTTGTATAAAGGCCTTGGTGTAGATAATTCCCATATTCCACACACATGACACATTGAACTATAAATGGTACCCTATCATGGTATTATTTTTACAATAATGAACAATTTATTTTCAATGAAAATTACATATTCTATTCTATTCATATTAAAATTTAAAACATCATCACATTCTATTGAGACATTAATTTGTTTTATTCTTTCAGCATTCTCAACACGTAGGAAGATGACTATTATTTTCAATATGGTCATCATGAAACTTCATCCTCAACTAATTAATTTTCACATGAAATAAAACCAACTATAGGTTTTCATTAATATGATAGGATATATGAATTGTAATAATCATAAGTTTTTTCATTATCATTCCCATTTAATTTAGATTCACATAGAGGAAATCATTCAATTTTCCTCCAATTTTACCATGAATCCTCTTAATTACATCGATTGTGGAAAACCAAAAATTGTCGTGTGATAAACAATAGTCATATCAACGAATCATGAAAAATTATTAATAGGGTTTATATATATTATAACCGTATTTTAAACCTATGAAACATTTATAAAGGTGATCAAACTCATATTTCAACCATCATAAAGGATAAAAACAAAAGAAATATATAGAAATGAGTATTAAAACTCAGTAAGCTAGCCCGATAATATATTCCCAATGAATAACCATTAAAATAAAACAACCATAAATTCCATGATTGAAATAAAATATATAAATTATTTTTTCCAAACATTGTTAAATGCTATTAAAATTACCAAAAAAAACCATGAATTTTTTATAAAAAATAATTCTTGTTATATTTTTTCAAATCGTTGGAAAATCAAAATTAATATAGTTTTCGAGAGGGATTAATTAAATAATTTATACTATTAAATAAAACACATATTTTTTAGATTTTACCAACCAAAAAAACTATAATCTAGAAGTGAATACAAAATATCCAATGAGCACTAGTCACGAGATCACCTATAAGAACTAGTTTGTTGTGGTCCGCATGTACCACATATCTCTGTCAAAATTAACCATAATAATATCCATTGTTAGAAACATCATCCACAAGTATGTTAATAATCCATAACCTATTAGTCCCCAATATAATCATCATTATCATTTATTTAGTGTTTTCATCTCAAACTTTCTATGTGAAACGTGGACAAAACCCCTCAGAATCACTAGCATACTAGTTCATGTCCACCATACTAGATACCTAGGTTTTTCCTATTTGTAATAAATCAAGTTACACATCTATAAAATACCATTTTCTCATGATTATTGTATATAAAAATTATACACCCATCAAACACCCCACACACAGGTCTCACATTAATTTCATGGATCAATAAACCACCATAATTTTCGTAAAAGAATTTCAATAAGTATAATGAAGCTTATCACATAAAATCTATTCAAAAATCCACTTTTAAGGCAGAAAGCCCATAAATACACTCTCAAAACTGATTTGGAAGCTCCAACCCCATTTAATAGATCAAATTCATGGACCATAAAAAATAACCTAATGATAAATCATGAAATACACATAGAAGCCATTTTTTTTAGAAAAATTCCAATTGATCCCTTAATAATTTCCCAAAACTATCATTTTCCATGGGTAAAATTTTATGATTTAATAAATAGGTGTATAAAAACAATTTAAACAAAAAAATTCATAAATCCATTAAAATATTCTGGCTACACATCCAATGCATGCCCATTTTTTTTAAAGAACTCAAATAGTCTATTTTTCAGCAACTCAGGCCAAAACATGTTTACCACCAAAAACCCATTAGTTTTGAAAACCAAAACTACTTTGGATATCCATAAGAGGATAAAAAATATCATTCTTCATGCTTCGTTTTATATTATAAAAAAAATCATTTTAAATCACACTAAGCACATAAAAACAATTGAACAATTTACAGAACACATGATATGCACTTTCAAACAAATAACATATTTTAAGAACATGAAAAAGCATGTAATACCATTTAAATTCAATAAATTTTTTAAATATACTGAACGAAATTCAAAATACTATATATTAGTATTATAAATAAATAGAACATTTATGTTATTATGCAATGTACACATCTATAACAAAACAACACTACTTTTCCAAAAAAAAAAGAAATAATAATCAAAAACATGAAGAACAATAATAAACATATAAATCTGGTGTGAACAACAATAAAATGTTGAATCATAAATTAAAGTGTCATGTAAATGAGATATCCTACCTCAAAACCATGATAGAATAGAACCACATGCCTGATATCACCCGCTATTGTTCATAACATTCTAGATATATGAAAAAATTCCTAATAGATCCAAAATCCTATAAAAAATAATGTGATAACATAACCCAAGGAGTTTCATGACCAGGTGAAATGAGGAAACCAACAAAATATGGAATGAAAAGGAAGAGGGAGGAGAATTGAGAAAGAATCTCACCTTGGAAACTTGAATACTATTTATATTCCATTACATATACTCCCACAGAATAAAGGGAATGTCTTGGATCTTCTTTGGAGAGGATCCATAGGTGTAAAATAACTAATTAAAGAATGGTTGGTGGGAATATAGAAAAAATGATTCATGAAATTAATAAATTTCCTTATCAAATCTTTATTATTGAGATGAGTGGGAAATTTAGACCTAATTTGTGACAAATATGAAATCCAACGAGGGAAACTGGGACATGGGGGTATGACTAAGGTTCTTGGTCTTGAGTAAGTGGTGGAATAACTGAAAAATATTATAAAATGAATAGTATATAATTGAAACAATTGTTTTTTACTGGAAATGGGATCACAGGCTGGACCAATACCTAAACAATATCCCATATACACTGTGATCATGAATTTCTAAGGGGTAAAAATTAATACGGGGTTTTGAATATGTTTGTGGAGGAAAATTGGGATATGGAATGAGTGAAAAATGTTGAAAATGAAGTAGTTATAAGAGAAACAAATTAGCTTTTTAAATATGGAAATGGGATCATAGTTTGCCCAAATGTTGATGTCACCACCCTTTTTTCCAAAAACACCCCAAAACGATATGGGGAACCCATACCAAGATGATTAGGCATATTTGGAAGTTCAAAAAATATCATTAAACTCACCCAAAACACATGAAAAGGATTGGGATATTTGACGATCCAGATCAAAATCATGACATGAAAAATCTGGTGTTATAAATATCTCCACCATTTAATCATTCTTCCCACATAAATCCACAACACATTCCAGTTGATTGATTAACAACTAAGGATTACTTATCAATATTTTCTAGCCATTTAATCTAATTATAGCTCATCCACTATGATTGTTCGAATGATTGAGTCACTACATCCACAACAAAACCAATAAATTGTTTGTTAGGCCTTCTCCCAATGAACCCAAATATCACCGAATCCTATGATAACTCCCCAAAACTAATGATTCTCAAGGATTTAGAAATGGACTCCAACCATTTAGAAACATGAATATCTCAAAAAGATATTATAAGGAATCTGTATGAGAATTTTTGTGGTTTTATCCACCATTAAGAACCAATGATCAATGAACAAATGTGATTTTAACATGAACTATTAATAGTTCTCTCCCTGACATGTCCAATGAATATCTCCCACAAAAACCTAACAACCCATGCTATGTGGAACACAACATGAACATTTAAACACCACACTCTCAAATAGAGTGGATAAGAACTGGGCCATCACTGTTAGCATGTATCCAATCCCCCACCACATCGGGTGGAGAGTGAAGGGTACCGAATCTTTGGGCCACAAAAACCACAAAATAAATAAAGAAACTACCTCGCTGACATGGTAGATCCATGAGCTTTGACATACTACCAACAGTCCTTGGACTCCTGACTATGAACCTAATTCACCCTATGACCTATGGCTTGAGCTCTTATGGATGAAGAATCTCTTACCTCATAGTCTACCTTTGATAATACCTAACTTGATCTCCTCCCCTTAGCTCTACACGGTGACACATAACACTCCCATGCCAAAACAAAATATATTGGGACACCATGAAACACTCTTAATCAAACAACACTCTTTTAAACAAACAATAAGTTGTAGATACACAAAAATATTTTCCCTCACTCCATATGAGAAGAAGAATAGACAAGGTACATGGAGAATACCAATAAACTCCCCGTGATCAAATACTTGAACGGATAGGGATACCATAATTAAAAAGAACATTAATTCGTCCAAGAAAATCCCTCTATTTCAAAAAATGGGTTGAGGCATCATTTGAAGAGGTGGAAATAACATTTTTAATGAATATATAGGTTGATAACCTAGTAATATTTCCAATGGAGAACCTTTTTTGGCCACATAAAAAAATACAACACATCTTTAGAAACCAACTAAACATTTCTCAAAACCGAGCCACCAACAAGATGCCATATCATGACACAATAAGAGTATGACTTTCATATCTCAAATATTCATACAAAATAATCAATACATCAAATATATATGAAAAAATAGCCATGTAACCATCATATTATAAAAAACACCTCAATTTTTAAGCAAAAAAAACTTTTTAAAAAAAATACCAAATTCGTGGATTTTTGCATTCAACAAGGGCATTTCATCAAGTCTTACTCATATGCAAGTTTTTGTGACACCCCAAGCACACATGCACCGTTCGATACTATAAATTCATTCATATAACCCTAAAAACATGAATGTGAGCATCCATGACAACTCCAAAGGATAAAATAAAACAACCATCACTACAAAAATAATCGTGTACATTGTAAGGGCACATTAACCACCAAATCAAAAACCATTTTTAGATTTCACAAAACAAAACACACATCATCAATAAACATTTGATAAAAATCCTAAACAATTTTATATAATAGAACTTCCAAATAATCCCATTTTATACCAAATAATTATTTCCCATTTTAAAAAATTTAGAAAGGTCTCTTTTCATATTCTTACAACCACAATGGCTGAAACCCATTTCATGAAATACAATATCTACTCAAAACCAAAATTACAAAACAAATTCATCTGATTCAAAAAAAATTTAAAATCCCCAAACACCCCATTTATAACATTATTCATAATATCATTAAAATAATCCATGGATTGCCAAAATTTCATTTCAAGAAAACATATGTTTAGATTAATGAAATTAAATCTCGTTAAATCATTTCATATTTACCCGCATGATTTTTTTTCACAAAACCCAACATTCAAAAAATATTATCTTATTAAATTTTGAAAACCGGTTTTCTACTTCTCAATGACTAGTAGTTCATTTAAAACACATCTTCACAATTCTCACACAAGGTATTTCAAAACATAAATTTCTAACTCAAGAAAGGTCCAAGAGACCCACAAAAGGTAACTAGTGTTGATGAGTGACTTGACCATATTGTTGGCGGCCATATGTAAAACACAGAATAAAATCAAAGTGAATTATTAGGACCATTTCCTGGATTCAAATGGAATTTCATGCCCTATGATCTCATGGATACCATCATTTAAACTCCCCTTATTGTATCCCCACACAAAACAATCAATAAGAACCAAAGACAATAATAAAACTGAACTCCCCATAGAAACATGAGAGTCAGAATGAGAAAGGGTTTGTGAAGATATTAATGAGCCTACAAGTCATGTCCCAAAAATCCTACTCCATCTACAATGACATCCCCAAGTTAAAATGGGAGCTCTAAAAAGAATGGTTCTCTAGAAGACAACTTGATCTGATACAATTTTTTCCCAATCCAGCATAGGTCAACCCTGAACCGGTCACCTAGGACTCTATACATCATGTTTTAAGAGGTATTCATGATCCTCCCATGATGGATAAAAGAATAAAGGGAATAAATAGAGTTAACAAGTTAATAGTTTCACCAAAATATAGAAAAAAACCAACAACGAACAGAACAAATTTCCATATATACATTCATAAAAAACTTATCTGGACATTATTTGAACAAGAATGTGGAAATAAAACTAAACCAACAACTCAACCAAACAAACATAACAACCAACTAACATTATGCGAACTATATGGTCACTATACAACACAATTATCACACATCTACCAAGGAAATCAAACTCAATATTAAACATGCAAAAGGGATAAAAATAGAAGAAAAATATATGTGTGAGTATTAAAACACTGTAGGGTATCTTGATAATCAATTCCCAATTCACATCCAGGAAAATAAAAGAAAAATAAATTATATGTTTGAAATACAATATTTAAAAGTTTTTTTTTCTAATACCGGTTCAATGCTATAAAAATCACCAGATAAATACATGCTTTTTTTATAAACGATAATGCTAGTAACAATTATTCCAAATAGGTGAAACATCAAAATCAAAATAGTTTTTAAGAGGGATAATTTAAATAATTTATTCATTTAAATAAAACACAAAAACTGTGGAGTTTACAAATCTAACACACTATATGCCAATAGTGAGTAAAAAATAGCCAATGAGGATAAGTCACAGGATCACCCCTATGCACTAGTTTATTATGTGCCCTAGGTACCTCATATATCAGTGAAAAGTCACCACTAAAATAACTTTACTCATGATCACAAGCCACTAGTAGGAGAATCATCTATAACCTAGTGGTTCCCACTATCATCATCATCATAGTTTATTTAGTATTGTCATTGTCAAACCTTCTATGTGAAAGCAGGAAAAAATCCCCCTAGATTCCAAGTATTCTAGTACATTTCCGCCCACCTAGATACCTAGGATTTTCCATTTGTGGTAAAAATGTTATACATCTATAAAATTCAATTTTCCCATGATGATTCCATTTAAAAATTAGACAGACATAAAACAACCCATGCACATGTCTCACATTTCATTAAAGGATCAATAAACCACCTAAATTTTTATTAAACAATTTCAAGAAGTATGATGAGGCGTTTCACATAAAATTCATTAAAAATGATCTCTTGATGAAAAAAACACACCAATACAATATAAAATCGGATTTTTCAACCCAAAAACATTTCAATATACTATTTCATTGACCTTAATATGGCCCTAAATTATACAAATTAAAATACACTTGGAAAACATTTTTATAAAAAAAATGCCAAAAATGCTCTTAATAATATTACAAAACTAACATTTTTTAACGGTAAAAATTTCAGTTTTAATATAGTAGTTTTTAAACACCATTTACATCAGAAAACTAATTTCATAAATCCATTAAAGCATTTAGGTCACACATCCAATGAATGTACATTTATATAGAGTCCAAAAGTGCAGTACTATAGTAGGTGGGTACTATAGCAGCATGTAATCTAACATGAAAAATGTGGCATCAAAACCCATTGGGTACATGTACTATAGTTGAAGTGTAGCGTATGGCGGGTATTAGGTGTACTCTAGCAGGTGGGTAATGTAGAAATAATATTCATAGAATGGGCCTTTGTCCAAAAAAATTCTAATATAGGCCATGAAATGGGATAAATGCACACTATGAATTTGGGCTGTGTAATGTGTCTCCCTCTACCTGTTTAAAGTGTTCTTTTATTTTCATTAATAATAAACGAGGATTCGGCCCCATCCTTTTTAAAAAAAGAACCACAAATACAATTTTTCATAATTCCAATGAATATTTAAATCCAAACAAATCAGTTTAAATCATACTATGCACATAAAATCCAACAGAGAAAATTATAGAACACGTGGCATGAACTTTTAGACAAACAACTTATTTTAAGAACATGAAAAGGGATAAAATACCATTTACTTTCCTAAAATTTATTAATTCTATAGATCCATGTTCAAAATACCATAAAATAGGTCTGTAATCTAACAGAACATTTAAGTAAGATTTGATTTTTTGTGTTTATATCAAAATATCAAAACATTTCACAAAACATGGCATAAACAACTACTTTTTATGCCATGAAAATTATCTAAATGTATAAAAAATACTGAACATATATATCAGGTGATAACAATAATAAAATCATAAAACCGAAATGAAAATGGATTTTTCAAGGGATATCCATCCTCAATACCATGGTGGAAAGTAACCACACACTCGATATCACCCATTGTGGTTCCCAACACTCCATATCTATGAATACCATCCCTAAAAAAATACCCATAACAAAGCATGGGATAACATAATCCTTGGTTGTTAGTGTCAGGAGGAGAAGTGGAAACCAAAATAATGTCGATGGAGAACGAATAGGGAGGAGAATGGAAAATGAATCTCACCTTAGATACTAGAAAACTCTTCATATACCATTAGATCAACCCTTAGAGGAAAGGGAATGTCTTGGAACATCATTAAGAGGATCCCCGAGTATGTAAAAAACATGAAAAGAATATTTGGGGGATTATAGAAAAAACAAATTATTCATGAATGAAATGAAATAAATTACCATATCTGGATGATTTGAGAAGAAATGATACATTTAACCGTAATTAGAAAATAAGATGAACTCTAAATTTGGAAAATGGAAAATGGGTTATACTAGGGTTCGTGGTCTCTAGTGAGATGTGGAATCACTAAAAAATATTAAAAAATTAATATGATATAAAATAAACAATTTTTTTACTAGAATTGGGCTCACGGGCTGAACTAACACCTGAATAAATATCAATTATCCACAATGATTATGAATTTATAATGGTTTCCTAATGTATAAGGTGGTTATAATAGTTTTTTTAATGACCATTGGGAAGTGAACTGAGTGAAAAATGTAGAAAAACATAGGAATTATAAATGACACACTGTTTGTTTTTAAATCAGGATATGGGATCATGGTTGTCCCAAATCATGATGTAACCACTATATTATCCAAAAACATCCAAAAATGTAATGGGGATCCAATATTAGGATAATTTTCATAGATTTTAGTTCGAAAAAATACATTAAAATCACCCAAACCCAAAGACAAGAATTGGGATTGCTGAAGAATCACATCAAATCCAAGACATGAAAATTTGGGTGTTAAAATTCTCCCTACCATTAACGCTTTCCATCCCAATCAATCCAAAACACATTTCAGTTGATTGATCAACTCTTAAAGATTCCATATTAAAATGGTCAATACTCAGAATCCAATGACACCACATACACCATTAATCGAACATAATCCTCCAACCTCAAACAGAAAAACAACTCTCAACCACTTCGTGAGAATCTATTGGAAGATCAAGTCATTACATCCACAAACAAAACATGAACTATATTGTTAGGCCTTCCCTCAATGAACCCAAAGATCCCTGAAACCAAAGATAACTCACAAAAACCAATGTTTCTAGGGTATTATAGAATGGAATTCCCACATTACGTGAAATCTAGTGCTTATGTACTTCTTATGAGGAAACTCTACGGGACACGTGGTAGTTCTCCACACCATTAAGAACCAATTCTCAATGAACAAATGATATTTAAACATGAACTAGAAACATGTCTCTCCCACAAAATCTTACTAAAAATCTCACACAACAACCTACCAAACAATTTTATAAGGAACATAACATGAACGTTTAAACCCCCACACTCTCGAATGGATGGGACACGATCTGTTCAAACACCCTATACACGTATCCAAACCCACACCACATGGGTTTGGAATGGAATGGGAAACAATCATTGAGCCACTGAAATAACAAATGATATAATGGAACTACCACTCATCAATGGTAGAGGCACGAGCATAGAAATACAACCCACTATCTTAGGACTCATGACTAATCGCCAACTTCACTTCATAACCTATGACTAGTGTTCTCATGGATAAAGCATATCTAACATCGTAGAGTGTTTTTTATAATACTTTACTTGTACTCTTCCCTTTAGTTCCATATGGTGACTCATAACACTCCCAGGTGAAAAAATAGATCATGGGACACCACAAAACTCTTTTCATTAAACAATAAACATTTACCCAAACCAGAAATAGAGATACAATCCACTATATTCTCTGTCTTAGAATGATGAGAAGAATAGACATGGTACCTGGAGAAACACATAGACCACACCGAGCACAAATACCCCAACTGAGAGGGACACCATAATAGAAAGGCACTTTAAATCAAGACTAAAAATTCCATATTCCAAATAATGGGTTAGGCATCATTCAATGAGGTGGATTTAAAATTTTTAGTAAATTCTTAGGTTGATCACCTAGAAGTCATTCTATGGGAGAACCATTCATGGCAACATCATAAAATCCAACACATCTATTGAAACCCACATATCAATCCTCCAAAACCATTCAAACAACGAGATACCATTTCAAGACACAACCAGATTATTATATCCATATAACAAAGAACCATAAAAAAATATACAACACTTCTATGATATATGAAAAAGAATCCAAAGAAACATCATTTTATATCAAAAAACACAAATTTTAAGCATAAAACATTTTTGAAAAGCCAACAGATTTTGTGGATTTTCACATTCACCAATGGAAATTCATTAAGTCCCACTCATAAGAACATTTTTGTGCCACCCTTGGAAACCAATCACCATTCCATACTGGCCATTCATCCATATATCCCAAAAATAATGTATGTGAAACCCATGAATAGGCCAAAGGAAAAAATTTAAAAAATCATCACTAAAAAAAGAATCAGGTACCTTCCAAAGGTACATTAACCACCGAATCAAAAACCTTTTTTTGGATTTTACAAAACAAACCATGCATAATAAAAAACCATTGGATTAAAAAGACATTACATTTAACTTAATAGAACATCCAAAAAACCATTCTAATGCAAATATCTCTTCCCCATTTTAAAAATTCATCATTGTCTCTTTTCATAATCTGAAAACCACATATACTAAAACCCCTTTCCAGAAAAATTCCAGTATATAAAAAAAAAATTTCAAAAACCAATAACTCATATTAAAAAACTTTTCAACAACTTGAAACACACCATTTAAAAAAATATGAGAATCACATTAAAATAATACAAACATTCCAATCATTTCATTTCAAAAAACCATATGTTTTGAATAAGGAATGTCAATCCCTTTTAATCATTTCTGCTTTATCCGTCTGAATTGTTTCAAAAAACCCAACATTCCAAAACCGTTCTCAAATTAATAGTTGAAAATGAGTTTTACACTTTTCAACAACCAACCATTCTATTAAAATTAATTTTCACAATTCTCACACATGTATTTAAAAAAAAGTATTCTAGAAAAGTCCAAGAGTCAAACAATAGAAAAAAAATGTCGATGGGTGACTGAACTATATGGTTGGTGACCATATGTCAAACACACCACCAATAGAGAGACCCCTCTTAGGACAATTCCTTGGATCCACATGACGTTACCGGACCAGTAAGATTATGGAGACTATTAGTCCAACTCCTCTTATCATAACCCAACACCAAACCAACAATAAAAACCAGAGACACATATAAAACCAGACATCCCATGGAATCCTGAGGGTCGGAAGGATAATGAGTTCTTGAAATACTTCTCAAACATGGTATTTATGTCTCGAAAATCCTACTCCATCTACCATGACATACCCTAATTACACAGGGGGATCTAAAATGAATGTTCTCCTCATAGCCAACCACCTATGATACAATTTTTTCATGAACTAGCACAGGTCGACCCTAAACCAGTCACCTAGGCCGCTCTGCGAAATGTCCTGAGAAGAATTCCCAATCCTACTGGGATTGTGAAAAGCACCGAGGGAATCAATATATTAAACAAGGTAATTATTTCACCTAAATATAACCAAGAAAAGGAACAGTGAAAAGAACAGACCACCCAATATACATGCATATAAAAATTTTCCTGAATATTATTTGATCAGGAAAGTGAAAATCCAACTAAACCAAGCACTCAAATGACCAAACATAAAAATGATATGTATCACTGTGACACCACTAGTAACTCTCTAACACAATGATACCAAACCTCTTTAGGAGATCAAACTCAATCTAAAACCTACACAAGGGCTGAAAACAGTATAAAAATATTCGCATTAGTATTAAAACGCAGTAGGCTAGACCGATAGTCTATTCCCAATTTACATCCATTAATATAAAAGAAACATCAATTAAATTTTTTAAATAATATATATATATAATTATATTTTCCAAACTTGTTTAAATGCTATAAAATCTACCAGAAAAATACATGCATGTTTTATAAATAATAATAAAAATTACAATTTTTCAAAGAGGCAAAATATCAAAATGAAAATACTCTTCCTGAGGGATGATTTAAAGAATTTACACACATAAATAAAACAAAAAAATTTCGATATTTTCCTATAAAAAACATTTTATTCCTATGGTGAGTAAATAATATCCAATGAGAACATGTCACAATATTACCCCTTGGCACTTGTTCATTGTGGACCCCAGGCCCCTCATATCTCAATGATAAGTAACCATACAAAATATATGTTCTCATGTACAATATCCACTAGTATGAGGATCATCCATAACATAGGGGCCCCCAACATCATCATAATCATATTTTAGATAGGGTTGACACCATCAAACATGCTACGTAAAACAGGGACAAAACCTGTCAGTGTCAATTGCATAGTAGTACAAATCCCCCACCTAGAGACTAAGGAATTCTCTTTTTTGTTCCCAAACAAGATACAGATGTATAAAATAAAATAATATAATAAATATTCCATTTAGAACACATACACACATAAAAACTTCACACATATGTATCACATTTCTTTCATGGATCAATAATGCGCCTAAATTTTCATAAAATAATTCCATGATGTATAATGAGGATTTGAACATAAAATCCATTAGTAAATGATTTTTCAAGTCTAAAAAACCCAAAAATACAATATCAAAACAAATTTTGAAGCCCAAAAAATATTTAATAAATCAATTTCATGTACCATAATATGGTTCCAATTGATAAAACATGAAAGACACATGGAAACCATGTTTACAAGAAAATGGCCATACTAGCCCCTAAGAATTTCTCAACACTAACATTTTCCATGGGTACAAATTTCACTATTAATAAAGAGGTGTATGAACACAATTTAGAATAAGAAAATACATTCATAAATCCCCTAAAAAATTCAGGTTACACATCCAATTTATGAAGTTTTTTTATAAAGATGCCAAATGTGCCATTATCTGGAAACCCAGGCCATAACATGCTTACCCCCAAAACCAATTTGGTTTTAAAAGAAAAAAATACATTGGAAAGCTATTAAGGGACCCAAAATACCATTTTTTAGTCATTAAATGTACTTATAAATCCAAAAAAAATCATTTTAAATCACACTAAGCACATAAAAGAAAACATGGTATTTTCCCGAACAAATGAATTTCACTATTAACCAAACAACTTATTTTAAGAACATTAAAAGGTATTAAATAACAATTATATGAGATAAGATTATTAAAGATAATCGAACATATTAAAAATACCATAAACCATGTGTGTATTCTAATAGAACATTTATGTAAACATGTGGTGTACATGTTTGTATCAAAATAACACTACTTTTCAAAAAACGTTGCTTAAAAACAGTTTGGAACACCATGAAAATTATCAAAAGGCGGAAAAAAATACTAAAAATATATATAAGGTATGTTAAATAATAAAATGATGACAAATAAATGAAAAATTATTGTGATATAGATATCCAACATTAAAACCAAGACAGAATCGAATCTCACACCCGATATCACCTGCCACAGTTCACAACACTATAGATCTATGATGAACAGACCAAATGGAACCAAAATCCCATTAAAATTCATGAAATAACATAACTATAGGTCTTCAATGACCATGGGAGAATATAAACCAAAAAATAAAGTGGAAGGAGAAGGAAGAGGAAAGAAAAAGGAGAAGGAATCTCCCTTGGAAACTAGAAATATCATTATCTTCCCTTATATATACACCATTATATGAATGAGAATGTATTAGAACTTTATTGATAACCTACTCAGGTTTGGAAAAACCAAAGATTGAATATCTGGTGGGAAAGGGGGGAAATAATGATTCATGAAAGAAACAAATTACCTTACCAAATAAGGATGATTTGAGAAGACTTGATAACATTAGCCATAATATGAGACTTATATGAGCTCCATAGAGGGAAAATGGAATATGGTGGTGTGTCATTGGATATTGGTCTCAAGTTATAGGTATAATCAATAAAAATATTAATATATATATATATATGAAAAAAATTAATTTTTAAAAAATAGGAAATGGGCTCCCCGAGTGGCCCAATACCTGAATTAATATCCCATATCTCCCATGATTATGAATTCCTAAGGGTTGCAAAGGATTTTTCGGTTTGAATAGGTTGTGGGAGGAAAATTTCGAATTGGAATGAGTTAAAAAATTTTAAAATTAAGGAGTAACAAAATAAAAAAATTGTTTCTAAATATTGAAATGGGCTCACGATTTTCCCAAATCTTGAAGCAACCACACTTTTCTCCAAAAACACAGAAAAAGAATCTGGTGAACCCATGGTATGATGATTAGAAATATATGGAAGTTAAAAACCCAAGATTAAACTCATCCAAAACCTATGAAAACCATCGGGATTACCAACGAACTGGATCAAAACCCAATCATTAAAAAATGGGTGTGAAATATAGCATAAATTTTCAATTATGGATGACTCTTTCCATTTTACATGATCATACATACACATATACAAGGGAACTGATCATACAAACTGAGGAAACAAATACTCATGAATAATGAAATTGTGTCTTAAAACTTGTCACAAAGTACATGAATGATCTCAACAAAAGTATACAAAATGAATTACATTTAAGTGAGGTTTGTAATTATTCAATTAATAGATTTAGTTTGATTATCCAGGAGATTATTTTCATATGCATAACACTTTTATACACAAGCTAAGGGATTATTTATGAGCTTCGATTTTATTCTTTTAGGATATCCTTTCACTCTATTTAAAAAAAATTCAATATTAATTATCATTATTTAATCATAATAAATTATTTTTTTATATTTCAATAATATGTTCCTAAATCAATTATTCTTTCTTTTATGGGGAAATACATATTTTAAAAAGTTTCCCTTCTTACTTTTCATAGGCAATAAATCCCAATTCAATTGAATTTCTAAATTTTATATCAATATCCATGTTCCATTTAAAATTCAATTTAATCAAACATAATTTTTTTTAAAAACAAATAAATTAATCATGAAAATCCATATTGATTCATTTTTTGTTTTATATAAAATATTGTTCCTTTTCTTATTTTAAAGATATTTAATATTTCCCTCAAACAACACTAAAAGTTTTCATTTATAATGAAACTAAAACAGTCTTTTTACATGTTTTGACTTAAATTTTATTTCAATAATCATGTTATATGCCTATTTTATATTAAAAATTTCCAATTTGGTTTTAAATGTATTATTTCGTTGATTGTATTATGATATTCACTTTATTTATGCCTTATGGAAATATTATAATACCCAATTCATTCCATGGGTAACCCTTATGATTGATTCTTCATGTGGAACACATATTCTTGAACATGATATAAAGGGTGCACCCAAATTGTGATCAAATGCATTGGGTAATGTTTGTGTGATGAGATGTCATGTGAAATGGTCTTGTTGGAAATTATTAACTTAATATCCTCCATTTGTAGCAGTATTGGGGGTTATCCACTCATAAGTTTTTATGTGAAGTGGTCTTAGTGGTTATCAAATACTCATGATCCTTCATGAGTAATAATCATGGTGTTTAACCTTGACACATGATCCTTCATGAGAAATGGTCTTGGACGTGATCATTTTCCCATGATTATGTCAGGTTGTATATTTTCTCATATTTCAATGATTCTATGATTACATGATCCCAAGATCTATATAATATTTTCCACATGTTTTTCATATTACATGCCTTTTTATGTCATAATTATATGCAATATATGTCATGTGCAATGCATTATTCATATATGTATTCCATAACTGGGTTTTTTTGCTCATACCTTTATTCATTTATTCCACAGATTATTCTATGTATAAGTATTTTCTCAAAGGTTGATAGGATATCATTATGAATAATAAATAAAATATTATTTTTATATATGTTTTATGAAAGTTAATTATCTTCATAATCTTTAAAATACAAATACATTACAATCTATGGATTGTATTTGACCGATACTGATTCTAAAAATCATTTAATAATATCAATAAATGGATAGGTATTATAAAGTTGGTAACAATGTATGGTATAGTTATTTCATGTGATTACGAGTGCAGAACTCTAGTATGAACCATTGGGATAATTCTATTACCATGGATAGACTAGATTAAAACATATTTAGTCATAAGATAGAATATACTATTCATTTACAATTTTATATTTCTATATTCATTGTTTCTTTATTATAGGTTTATTAGCTTAGTATTGTATCCCCAAATTATAATTTCATTTTTTTAATTAATGGATTTAAATAAGATAACCCATTTCAACAGCCATTCTGATAGTTAATCTGATTATTTTCCTAATCAAATGGCAAATACAATGGGAATGGGCACTGAAAACATCATGATAGTACATTCTTCACTATATTGTGTTATGAATAACATTATGAATCACGTGTAACCCAAATATTCTCTTAATAAATATAATGTTGTGGTATAATTTATTATATGATAAAGGCCACCCATATTTAATGGGTCTTTGTATCTCCTCCCCACATAATAACAATAGACTCTATTGAGAATATATTCTCTATATTATAGTGCTCTAAATAATATAAAGATGTGTTTGAGGTCTATCATTTTGATGGGGATGCTAATAGATGGTGGTCACTAATCAAGATTTTGAATCCTATATAGAAAATTGATTCCATGGATTTGGTGGAATTCATGAAAATAATATTCAATAAATATTATCCTTGAAACCTCCATATCAGGATTGAAGTAGAGTTCCACAATATAAATCTTAAGGAAGATGATTCCATTAGGGAATTTAATGTAAACATAAAAATACATGCATGGTATGCCTTTGGAATTGTTATGAACACCGAAAAAAAGTTGGATCATTTCATTAGTGGAAGAAAGGAACGTCTATAAAATGAATTCGCAATTAGAGACATTAATATCTATGAGAGGATTCTTAATTGTTCTCTTAAGGGTGAAATGGATAAAGGAGACTCATAGTGGTAACAAGGTACTGGAGATAAAAATATGAAAATAGATTCTAATATGGGAAGATCAGTAGATAAATACCATGATGGAATGAATAACAAACATACCAAATGTCATTGTTATGGGAAGAAGAATATTGGGAACAATATAAAGGGAACCTAGAGGCGCTTCAAATGTTGAATAATGGTGCATCTGAAGGGATATGAAGAATAACACTAATGTATAGGAGTAATGTAATATTGACACGAACACTAATCCCCTAGTGTATTTATTCAACTGCAAGGTACGTGGGCATTATGTGAGACATTTCCCAAAGCCAAGGGTCTATGAGGTAGTTAAGAACAAAATCCAAGGAAAAAAGGAAGGGCACTTGTGATCACTACTTTTAGGTTGTTTCCTGAAAAATGATTTGGTGAAATGTATGATAGTTATTCATTCAATAATACAGAACATACTATTTTATTATGGATCTATGTAATCATTCATATATTTAATGTTTATTAGATACATTTAGGAAATATCTAAAAATATAATATTTGATTTATCAAAACTAAAAAATGGGTAAATCATTATATCCAATGTAAATATAACTCCTACCCAGTTAATTTTTTTGGACTGAATAACCCTTGAAATATTTTAAAACAAACATTTCTGGAGTTTGATTCTATATATGGCATGGATTGGATATCATTATACAAATCCAAAATAATCTATCGAGTAAGGGAGATAACACTAGACCCTCTTGGAATCTTCAAATTAAATATAAGTATAATTTGGCGGATGACTCCCCATTAGAGTATTCATCTCAATTGATGGGATTATTTCTTTATACGAATGTATACCAAGATAAGATTATTTATAAAAAGAACAGAATCATGCTCAAATACATACCTAATGTGAGGGACTAAACTGATGTATTTCATGAGGAAATTTATGCTAGTCCTCATTAATGAGAAGTTGAGTTCTCAATTAAACACACTCGTAGATCTCTTTCATTATTGATGAATCATTATAGAACAACTACCGTTGATTTGGAAAAAAATAAGAAGTTAATGGAGAATCCGTAGAAGAGTTTTATATGCTTGAGTACTTCACCATTGGGAGTTCAAACCCTCTTCATTGAAAAAAAGATGGATCAATGAACCTATTAATTTATTATCATGATCTAAATAAAATAATTATGTTGAACAAGTATTTCATACCATTAATATATGAATTATGTTGTCATATATGTTGGTCTAATTATTTATCTTAGGGGGGGCATCATTTCATATGTCACCAATTTTAGGTGAACAATGGTGATATTTGCAAGATTTCCTTTCATCTGACGAATATACACTATGATTTCCTACTGATTATATTACGATTCACAAATTATCCTGAAATTATTATGGAAATATTCAATAGAGACTTTAAATATTACCTCGTCAAATATTTGGTAGTTTTATTGATTATATTTTGATATACTCCTGTAGAAAGGAAGAATATGAGGAGTATTTGAATACTATGAGAAATAATCCACGAAGAAATGAAATATAATAAAGGTAAATTTAATATTATTTTTGGATGGTGGATATATCATTCTTGGGGAATTCATTCACCAATAATGTAATATCAATGGACCCTTCTAAGACAAAGGAAATCGAAGAGTGGCCCATACCAATATCTCAAATATAGATCTATATTTTTGGTGGTCTAGTTGGTTATTACCAATGATTTATAAAAACCCATGATTTTGAATCCAAATAAATAATATAAATGGAACGAGAGTGAATTTTCATAGACCCTTGATAATGAGGATTAATTTAAATAGTTGAAAAAGTGGCTTGTCACTATATTAGTTTTCTCATAACCGTCCATTGGGGAATTCATTATGGTTTACAACTATGATTCACATATGGGATTAGGTTTTTTACTATGAAAAAAATTTAAATTGATATACTATTACCTAATTAAATTGACAATACATGGGAATACTATCCCACACATGATCTAGAGTTTGCATACATGATTTTTGCATTGAAAATATGGTGGCGTTATCTCTATACAGAGAAGGGTGAGATATATAGTAATCACACTATCCTCAAATACATATTCACATTGAAATGAAATTATATTAAACAATAAATTATGTTATATATCATCCAGAATTATGATTTCTCAATCCAATACAATCCTAGTAAATAAAAGAAGGTGACAAAATCACTATGTAAAGAGAATCTATCCTATTAATCAATGATGATAATTGAAAAAGATCAAATAATAATACACTTGAAAAGGATGGACATGGTAATTTTTTAGGAAGGAAAATCATAAATCCTTTGTAAAATTATTTTTAAACCACCCCTCGTAGATAATATAAAGGATTATCAATTAAAATATGTCGTAATTAAGAAATGAGGGAAGCTATAAGAAATAGGAAATCCTCATGCTTGAAAATGTATGAGGAATGATTCATGATATTTTTTTCATGACTATTTGTGTTATCCAGTCCATATATACATAATGATAATTTTAATGATACACTTATCTCAACCTTCTCTATCCACTGTGGAAGCACAAACATGTATCTATATCTCCTAGATAACTATTGTGGGAAAATATGACGAAATTGATCACTAAATATACATAAAATTTCTTAGTATGTTAGAATGAGAAGGCTAAAAAAGCCTAAGGGTATTATGAAACCATTATCCATAACAATAAAAAATTTGGAAAACATCACAATTAACTTTGTTACCAGACATCTGATGACTTATATAAAAAATATTATTGTATGGGATATTATGGATTGACTTTAAAAGAGAACTCACTTTATCGCAATTGTTTATGAATTCACACTATTTCAACTTGTAGGCTTATACATTAGAGAAGAGGTAAGGATATATGGAGTACCTATATCAATTATATCTGATCGATATCTATGATTCACCTCCATGTTTTGGAAAATACTTCTTAATTCTCTAAACACTGAGTTGATCATTAATACGACTTATCATCCTCAAACCAATGACCAATTAGAATGGAAAATTTAGAAACTAGAATACACGTTGAGATATTGTTCTATAGAAATAAATGGTTGAAGAGACCATGATATTCCTCTTGATTATTTATCATATAACAATAGTTTCAACTCATGAAATCTAATGGCTCCATATCCAACTCCTTATGGGGAAAGATGCAGAACAATGGAATTTTGGGATAAAGTTTGTGAACAGAAAATGTTGTGGGATAAAATTTATAAAGAAATATTAGAAGAGGTAAAAACCATTCAACATCAATTCTAAATGGCCCGAAGTTGATAGAAGAACTATATAGATAATCATCGACGGTACATGATGATTTTGGTTGGAGATATGAAAATCTCTGCATATCTCAGTGGAAGATGATTAGGAGATTTGGGAAGGGAGTAATGCTATATCCCAGGTACACCGAACACATCGATATTTTTTATTGTGCTGGAGTTGTGGCCTATTGACTTATACTTTCACCAACCATGCCACATATACATGATGTATTCTACATATCACTCTTGTGGATGTATATACCAGATCCATCGTATATGTTTATTTTAGAGTTGGTATAGTTGGAAAATAATCTCTCTTATGAAGAGAATGTTTTGATGCTCTTAGAATGTAGAGATTACATTCTATGCTTCAAGACTACATACCTGGTCAAAGTACTATGGAAGGACCGTGAGTATAAATAGAAAACATGGGAACCTAAGGAAGAGAGGAAATAGTTGTATCGTGACATTTAATTACCATATATTGTTAAAACAATATTTTGATAATGAAATTTCTTAAGGGGTGAATAATGTAACAAAAAATGGTTTTAACAAAAAAATTTAAATTTTTTGCTTATTTTATATAGTATAAATAACATAAAATCACAAATATAACACAATAAAAACATTATAAAAAATTAAAATGAATGAAATAATATGTATTTTTAGAAATTAAGGAATATATACCGATGAAAGAGTAACATGAACTTTTAAATATTATCATTCCTATTATGCATAGTAAACTAGCCAATAGGATAGTATGCTGAACAATGAATGTAAAAATAAAATTTTGGGTTCTTATAAATGAATATATGATATGTTTATTTCATGGAATAATTCAACAAATATTTTTAAAAATAATATATTAAGATTTGTTATTTTTGTGAAAAAAATTATTTACATTTTTATAATTAATATAATTTTTTAACAAAATATTTATTTTCACTAAATAGATTCATAAATTAATATTTTTTTATTATATGATAATTTATGAGAACATATTAATTTTTTTAATTTTACATAAAATTAGTTACATTTTTAAAATAAGTATTTTTTGTAATAAATGACGACTTTAATTAAAAATTTAATTAATGATATTTAGAAAATTATTTTCATTTTATGAAGGCCATTTTATAATTATTCACAATGAAATATGGTTAGGGACAATTTTCATAATTTTTTTATAATAGTTGAATTTTATGTGAATACCGAAATACGATAATTAGTGGTATTTAACATTATAAGTAAAAAAATATTTTTTTGGACAGGTTTGTATCATGTATGAAGTAAGTTGAAACTATATCAAAAAAAATTCTTTAGTTACTATATTTATTCACATGATTCCTCAAAATTCCTAGTCTTGATAAAAATAATAAACAAATGAATAAAAATAATAAAACACTACCCTCTCATAGACTATAAATACCACCCTCACGACCTCTTATCCTCGCATATCCCAAGAGATGAAACATTTAAAAATTCCACTGATTATATATCCCATGAATCTCCCCAATTTCCGTGATCCTTGGGACTCTATAAATGAACATACTAATGTGCCATAAAGTGATTCTCATGGAGAAGGAATTCATGAGTTAAAATCCTCTTTTTTTTCATTTTCCCTTTCCGTTTTCATTTTTTCTCTCACCTCATACCCCTTTATCTAAGTGACTGATAATTATATTATACTATATATAATGTTATTTTTCTAATTGAACAACCCATCATAATTTTTATTCCCCTCCTATTTTTTCTTAAAATGAAATCATAATATGTGAAGTGCTGATTTATCACATTATGGATGACAAGTTTTCAATTTCCATTAATGATTTAATGTATTGTAAAAAATCATTTCATAATAAAAATATTATTATATATCAATTATATATTATTTAATGTTATTTAACCTGTATATATATATATAATATTAATAAATAAATAAACTATTTTTTGATGATCGAAAAAACGTAAAAATAAATTAAACAGTAACCATTAATATTTTATCTAGTCAAACATACTCACACGTAAAAATAATTATATTTATGATCATTTAATATTATTATAGTTTTTTAATAACATTTATTTTTATTTTTTGAAAATTATTCGCATTTTATATGATTTTCCATACCCTTATACATGCATATATAAATTAACCTGGTTATTATTTGATCATGAATGTTAAAATACATCTGAACCAACAACACAACCGGCCAAACAAAACAACCAGCTAACTCATTTTGACCCCACTGGTCACTCGCTAATACAAAGATCCAATATCTCCCAAGGTGATCAATCTAAAGCTGAAACTTTCACAAAGGATGAAAATGAAAGAAAACTATAGCCATTAGTATTAGAATGCGGTAGGCTAGCCTGAAAATCTATTCCCAATTCACATCCATTAATATAAAAGGAACATCAATTCGATGTTTTAAATAATATATATAAAATTAAATTTCCCAATCATTGTTCAATGCTAAAAAAATTACTAGACAATAACATTAATGTTTTATAAATAAGATTTATAGTAACAATTTTTCCAAGAGGCACAACTTCAAAATGAAAATAGTTTTCAAGAGGGATGATTTAAAGAATTCACACATTTAAATAAAACACAAATTATTCTATATTTACCAACCGAACACATTGTATGCTGATGGTGAGTAAAAAATAGCCAATGATCACAATCATGTGATCACTCCCAGACACAAGTTTATTGTGGGACTCAGGTACCTCGTATCTCTGTGAAAAGTAACCATAAAAATATCTTTTATCATGAACACAATCAACTACTATGAGAATCATCCAAATCATAGTATACCCCATAATCATCATTAGCATATTATAGTTAGTTTTGACACCTTAAAACTTCCTACATGAAACTGGGATAGAACCCGTCTGGATCACTAGCATACTAGTAAACGTCCCTCCACCTAAATACTAGGGTATTCCTTTTTTCATGCTCAAACAAGTTACTGATGTCTAATATAACATTTATTCATGAATATTACATTTAAAAATAATAAAAACATCAAAAATCACACAATCATTGTCTCCCATTTCTTTTGTAAATCAATAAACGAATTAAATTTTCAGAAAATAAATTAAATATGTATAACGAGGATTTGCACATAAAGTCTATTAATAAATGATATTTCAAGGCCAAAAACCCAGAAATACCATATCAAAACAAATTTGGATACCCAAAAAATATTTAATATATAAATTTCATTGACAATTAAATGGCATAAAATGATAAAACATGAAATACACAAGGAAACCGGTTTTAAAAGAAAAATGCCAAATTGGCCCATAATCATTTCTCAAAAATAACATTTTACAGGGGTAAAAATTTAAATTTTAATAAATATGTCTATGAAATCTATTTAAAGTATAATAATAATTTCATAAATTCCATAAAACATTCATGTTACACATCCTAACCATGAAATGTTTTATAAAGATACCAAATGGTGCATTTTCTAGAAACTCAGGCCAAAACATGTTTACCACCAAAACGTATTTGTTTTTAAAACCAAAAATACATTTTAATGATATAAATGGACCCCAATATACTATTTATAAAGTGTAATTTTTTTTATAATTCCAATAAAATTATTTTTGATCACACTAAGCACATAAAAGAAAACATGGTATTTTCTTGAACACATGGCATGCACATTTAAACAAACAAAATATTTTAAGAACATTTAAAGGGGTAAAATTAAAATAACATGCCAAAAATTTATTCAATATACTAAATCATGTTAAAAATACCATGAACCATGTGTGTATTCTAATAGAAAATTTAATTAAACATGCATTGTATAACTTTATATCAAAACCAAAACACTTTTAATAAAAATGGGGCTTAAACAACAATTTGGATCACTAAGAAAACTATAAAATGGATGAAAAAATACTAAAAATATATATCAGGAATGATAAAAAATAAATTTATGAAACATAAATTACAGAGTAATTTGAATGTTATATTCAACCATGACACGTAGATAGAAACGAACCAGACACCTGATATCATCCCGCCATCGTTCCAAACACTCTAGACCTATGAAAGAAGAAAAAAATAAAAAAAAACCCATAAAACATCATGGTATAAGATAAAACTAGATCTTTAATGACCAGGGAATAAGAGGAAACAAAAATATAGTGGATGGAGAATGAAGTGGGAGGATAAAGTAAAAGGAATCTTACATGGAAAACTAGAAAAAATATCATCTTCCCTTATATCTACACCCATAGACGAAATGGAATGAATTGTCACTTATTTTAGAGCCTCTTCATGTCTGGGAGAACATTGGAAAGAATATTTGAGGGGAAAAGTGAAAAAATAATGATTTGTGAATGAATCAAATTACCTTACCAAAATTGGATGATTTGAAAAAACTAGAGAACAATAGCCCAAATATAGGACTAGTATGAGGTCCATAGAGGGAAAATGGAACATAGAGGGGTTTGAATATGGTTTTTGGTCTCTATCGAGAGGTATAATCACTGAAATTTTTTAAAAATGAATAATTTATAAAAGAGACAAATTATTTTAAAAAAATAGGGAAAGGGATCACCGAGTGTCCTAATACCAGAATAAATATCCCATATCCACCATGATTATGAATTCTTAATGGGTCAAAAAGGATATTTTGGTCTGAATAGAATATGGGAGGAAAATTTGGAAGTGAAATGAGGGAAAATTTTGAAAATGAAGGAGTTTATAATGAAAAAAATTGTTTTTAAATCTTAAAATGGGCTCACAGTATTCCATATCATGAAGCAGCCGCCCTTTTCTCCAAAAACATCCAAAAAAGATATGGTGAACCCTTGGTAGGATGATTATAAATAGATGGTCGTTAAAAAACAAAGACTAACTCAACCAAAACCAACGAAAATGATTAGAATTACTGATTAATTAGAATAAACACAAAACACGAAGAAACGAGTGTGACATATAACATATGATTAAAATTATCGAATATTATTCTCATTTTACATGATCTTCCATACACATATACAAGTGAACCAATCATACAAACTGAGGAAACAAAAACTTTCTAACAAGTAAATTGTGTCATAAAATTCACAAAAAGGCCATGAATAAACATAGTAAAATTATACTATATAAAATACATGAAGGAGAGGTTTGGAATTTTTCAATTAATGGATATAGTTTGATTATATAGAACATTATATCCACGTGCATAACACTTTCAGACATAAAGTAATGGATTCTTTCTAAGGCTCCAATTTTTCATTCAAGCTATGCTTTCACTCCCATTATGAAAATTTAATTCTTAATTATTATTATGTAATCCTACTAAATTCTTTTTGTATCTTCTAAAAATATGTTCTCATATCAATTATTCTTTATTTTAAAGGGAAATAAATATTTTAAAAAAAATTTCTTCTCAATTATTCTTGACAAGAATTCCCAATTTATTGGAATTAAAAAATTATATATAAACTTCCATGTACCATTCATAATTTATTTTAATCGACAGTAATTTTTTTTAAATTAAGTAATTTTATAATTAAAATACATATTTTCTCTTTTTTGAATTAATATAAAATATTGTAACTTTTTTACTTATAATCCTCATTATTATTTCCTTAAAACAATACTAAATGTTTTCATTTGTAATGATACGAAAACACTATTTTTTACATTTTGACATAAATTAGTTATCAATTATCATGATCTATGCATATTTTCCCTTAATAAATTCCAATTGCGATTTAAATCCATTCGTTCTTGGATACCATTATGATATTCCATTTTGTTATGCCTTATGACATGATTATAATACCCAATTGATTCCATGGGTAACCCTTATGGTTTATTCATTGTGTGGAACACATATTCACAGCATGATATAATGGGTGACAGAGATAGTGATCCAATGAATTGGGTAATGTTTAGTTCCATGAGACCTCATGTGAAATAGTCTTAATGGTAATTAATAACTCAGCCTCCTCAATGTGGAATGGTCTTGGTGTTTTGCCTTGACTCATGATCCTTCATGTGATATGGTCTTAGTGGTTATCGATGACTCATGATCCCCTATGAGTAATAATCATGGTGTTTAGCCTAGACTCATGATCCTTCATGTGAAATGGTCTCGGTAGTGATCATTTACCCATGATTATGTCATGTTTTATGTTGTTTTCACATTTTAATGATTCCATTATTACATCATCCCATGATCTGTATGATATTTTTTCACATGATTCTTCATATTTCAGACCTTTTGATGTCATAATTCTATTCCATATAACCAATGCGTGATGAATTATTCATATGCTTATTCCCTTTATTGGGTTTTTAGCTCATCTCATTGCTCATTTATTCCCAGGGAAATCTTATGTAGATTTAAGGGAGAAAAAGAATATTGGATATCATTATGAATAATAAATAAAATATTTTTTTAAAACTAGTTCATTTATAGTTAATTATCTACCTATTCTTCTAAATACCCAGACATTAGGATCCGTGGTTTTCATTTGAAGGATAATTATTCATAAAATCATTAATTAATATTAGTAAATGGCTAGGGATTCTATAGTTGTTATTAAATGATGGTATATTAATTTTTGGATATTATGAGTGTAGAGCATTAGTATGTATAATTGGGATAATTATATCACCATGGATGAACATGACTAAAACATATTTAATCACAAGATAGAATATACTTTTCAGGTAAAATTTGGTTTTCCAATGTTCAATGAATCCATTTTTATATTCTTATTAGCAATTTCTTGAATCCCCTAAATATAATATAATTACCTTATTTAATGTATTTAAATAGGATAATCAATCCAACAACTAGTGTGGCAGTTAATATAATTATTTTTCAAATGAAATTCCAAATACAATGGTTATGGGGACTCGAAACATCATGAAAATAATTTATTAAGTAGGATAAGTTATGATTTTCAATATGAATAACATGAAATGCCAATCCTTTCATAATAAATATAATGATGTAGTTGAATCCATTATGTGATAAAGGCCTCCAATATTTAGTGGATCATTGTATCCCCTCCTCACAGAACAATTATTCACTCCATTGAGAATATATATTCTATCTTATAGTGCTCTGAATAATATAAATTTGTATTTGAGGTGTATCATTTTGATGGGAAAGCTAATATTTAGTTGACACTGATCAAGACCATGAATCCTAAATAGGAAATTGATTCCAAGGATTTGGAGGAATTCAAGAAGATATTTTTCAATAAATATTTTCCTTGAATCATATATATCAGGATTGAAGTATTGTTTCTCAATATAAAGCATAAGTAATATGATTTTGTGATGTAGTTTAAAGTAAATATCAAAATACATGCACTATATGACTTTGTCATTGTTATAAACACCAAAAGAAACATGTACAATTTATTTAGTGGAGTAAAGACATGTCTATGAAATGAATTATTGATTTGAGAAATTAATATCTTTAAAAAGAATGTGAATTGTGCCCTTAAGGGTGAACTGGATATAGTATAATCATAGTGGTCATGAGGTTCTTGAGATAAAAATCAGAAAATAGAATATAACATGGAAAAATAAATTTATAAATACCATGATGAAAAGAAAATAGAACATACCACATATCAATGTTATGATAAAAATAATATTGGGAACAATCTAAAGGAAACGTAGTGGTGATTCAAATGTAGTATAATGGTGCATCTGGATAATAACAATGGAATAGATTTGAAGAATACCACAAATGTGTAGCAATAACATAATTTTAATATCAATACTATGCCACTAGTATTGTATTTCAGCTACAAGGTAGATGGGAATTATGTGAGCCATTTCATAAATCTAAGGGTTGTAGGAGGAAGTCAAGAACAATATCCAAGGAATAAAGAAAGGGCAATTGCAATCACTACAATTGTGGTGGAGTCTGAAAATTATGTGGTGAAAATTATGCTAGTTATTCATTCAATAATACATAACATAATATTTGATTATGGATCTATGTATTCTATAATATATTTCATGTTTATTAGAACTATTTAGAAAATACCTAAAAATATAAATGTTGATTTATTTATAAGAACAGAAAATGGGGAAATTATTTTATCCAAAGTATATAAATCCTCCCTAGTTTATTTTTTTGGACTGAGCATCCCATGAAATATTTTATAACTACCTTTTTTGAAGTTAGATTCTATTTATGGCATGGACTGGATATCATTATACAAATCTGGAATAATGTATTGAGAAAAGGAGATCAATCAACACATCTCAAGGAATACTCAAAATATCAATCTTTCTAATGAAGGGGATGTCTCCCCATTGGAGTCATCATATCAATTGATGAGATTATTTCCTTTTAAGAATGTATACCAAGAACATATTATTTTAAAAATGAGATAATCATACTCAAAGACATAATTATTTTGAGGTACTAAAATGATGTATTTCTTGAAGAATGGCATGTTCTTCCTCATGAATGAGAATATGTGTTCTCAATTAATCTTACTCTTACATCTCTTCCAATATCAAATAATCCTTATATAATAACAGCGATTGATTTTTATGAACAAAATTATATGTTATAAGAGAATCTGTACAAGGGTTCTATATACTTAAGCGCTTCACCATTGGGCGTGACAATCTGGTTCCTTGAAAAAAAAAGATGGATCAATGAACCTATTAATTTACTTTCATGATATTAGTAAAATGATGGAAAAGAACAAGTATTACTTATCATAGATATATGAATTCTGTGATCAAATACATTTGTCTATTTATTTCTCTAATGGGGACCATCATTCAAGATATCACCAATTAAAGGTGAAGAATGGGGATATTCTCAAGACCGACATTCAACTAAGGAATGGACAATATGATTTCATAGTGATTCCATTCATAATCACGAATTATTATAAAATATTTTCTGGAATAATGAATAGACACTTTATATATTACCTCATCAAATATTCGGTAGTCTTTATTGATGATATTTTTATATTCTTCATGAGAAAGGATTAACATGAAGAGTATTTGAATACTATACAAAAGAATCAATGACGAGATAAACTATAATAATGGAAAAGTAAATTTCTTTTTAGGATGGTGGATGTATCATTCTTGGGGAATTTTATCACGAATAATAGAATATTGGTTGACCCTTCCATGACAATAGAAATTGAAGACTGTCCGAGACCAATATCTCTAATTGAGATCCGTAGTTTCCTTGGACTATTTGGGTATATCCAATGATTTTTGAAAAACAACTCATGATTTTAGAACACAAAAAAATATAAATGGAAAGATAGTGAATTTTTTTTAGACCACTAAAAGTAAAGACAACATTAAATACATGAAAATAGGCATTTCAAAGCACAATGTTTCTCATTATCCTCAATTGGGGAATTCCTTGTGGTGTTCAACGGTGCATCAAAGATGGGATTAAGTTTTTTACTATGAATAAATTTTAAATTGATATCCTATAATCCAATTAATTTGAAAATACATGGGAAACAAATCCCACACATGTTCTATAGTTGGCATATGTGATTTTTGTATTGAAAATCTAGTGGTGTTATCTTTATGTGGGGAAGGGTGAGGTATATAAATATCATAATAGCCTCAAATATATATTCACGTTGAAGAAATATTATATTAATAAATAAATGTATTTAGATATAATAAATGATTATGATTCCTCAATCCACTACCATCCATGTAAATAAAAGAAGGTGTCAGAATATCTACATAAAAAGGATCTAGCATATTAAACAATGATGATAATTGAAAATGATCAAAAAATCATAGACTAGAAAAGTACGGACAAGTTAATTTTTTAGGAAGGGAAGTCGTAAATCTTTTCTCAAATTATTTCAAAACAATCCCTCGTGGATAAAATAAAGGATTCTCAATTAAATTATGTCATACTTCAGAAATGGGGGGAGCAATCAGAAATAGGAAATATTCAAATTTCAAAATAGATGAGGAAGGATTCAAGAGATTTAGTTTATTAATATTTGAGATATCCATTCGATATATAAAAAATAATCATTTTAGTGATGCACATATCTCAACCTTCTGTATCTACTATGGAAGCACAAATATGTATCGATATGTCCTAAATAAATATTGGTGGGAATATAGGATGATTGTGATCAATAATATACGTAATATTTCCTTGTTTAATATAATGTGAAGGCTGAAAGACCAAAGTCTAAGGTGATGATGAAACCATTATCCATACCAACATAGAAATGGGATAACATCGCCATAATATTTTTCCCTAGACATCCAATGACATATAGAAGAAATAATATTCTATGGGTTATTATGGATCGTCTTAAAAATAAAACTCAAATTTTCACAATTGGATATGACTTCTCACTAGATCAACATTTAGGGATATGCAATAGAGAAGTGGTAAAGCTATATGAAGTACCTCTATCGATGGTATCTAATTGAGGTCTATGATTAACATCCATATTCTAGAAAAGTATTCTTAATTCTCTAAACACTGATATTATCATCAATTCAACATATCATCCTCAAATTGATGAGCAATATGAATGGTCATTTAGGAAAATAGAATACATATTGACATATTGTTCTATGGTCATCAGTGGTAGTTGGGACCAACAGGTTTCTCTTGTTGATTTCTCCTATAAAAATAGTTTCCACTCAAGAAACTGGATGGCTCTATTTATATCTATTTATGGGGAATGATACAGAACATTAGAATTTTGGGATGAAGTTAGTGAACATAAAAAAATTGTGAGCTGAAATGGTTTATGAAATACTGGAAGAGGTAAATAAAATTAAGTATCATATCCAGATAGCCCAATGTTATTAAAAGATCTATGCTTATAATCATCGATCAGACATGAATATTATGGATAGTGAAATGGAAATCTTATACATATGTCAATAGATGATGATCACGTTATTTGGGAAGGAAGGAATGATATATCCCAAATACAAAAACCCCTTATATATTTTTTTATTGGGTAAGATTGTAGCATATTTACTTGAACGTTCACAAACCATGCCTCATGTACATGATGTATTTTACATGTCCCTCTTGTGGAAGTATATACCAGATCCATCATATATATTGATTTCCATGTTTGTATAATTGGAAAATTATATCTATTTTGAGGATAATGTAGTGATGATCTTAGACTGTAGAGATAATGTTATACGCTGCAAGACTACTCACCTAGTCAAAATACTATGGTACAACCATGAGTATAAATTGGCAACATGGGAACATGAGGAAGCAATTAAGGAGAAGTATCATCCCATGTTAATAATATAGATTGTTAATACATTATTTTGAGGAAGAAATTTCATAATGGGCGAAGAATGTAGAAACCCATGATTTTTTCAATGACATTTACATTTTTATAATTATTTCATATATTATAAATCACATGAAATCTCATAGATAACAAAATACAAACATTATAAATGAATAATGAATCAAATAAGATGTATTTTTAGAAATTAAAGAATATATACCGATGGAATAGTAACATAAACATTGAAATATATCTGTTCTTATTATGCATAGTAAACTAGCCAAGAGGATCGTATGCTAACCAATCAATGTATAAAAAAAATTGGTGTTCTTATAAATGAATATATGATATGTTTATTTCATGGAAGAAGTAAATAAATATTTAAAAATGATATATTAAGTATTTTTATTTTACTAAAAATATAATTTTTTCCTATTTTATATTTAATATAATGTTTTAAACAAATATATATTTTCACAAAATATATTCATAAATTAATATTTTTCTTTTTATTATAGGATAATTTGTGAGAAATTATTTTTTTCAATTTAACATAAAATTAGTTATAATTTTAAATTTCTTAATTTATTAGTAAATGATTGTTTTAATTAAAATTAAATTTATGATGTATAGATAATTATTTTCATAGAATGAAGTGAATTTTATAAATCTATACAACGAAATTTGTTTAAGAACAATTTTAGAAATTTTTCTAAAATAGTTGAATTTTAGGTGAATAGGGAAAGATGATAATTTGTGGTATTTAACATTATTAGTAAAAAAGTATTTTCTTGAGTCATATTTTTATCATGTATAATTTAAGTGGAATATATATCAAAAAAAAATACACTAGTTACTGTATTTATTCACATGAGTCCTCAATATTCATATTAAGAAGAAAAAATATAAAATAATAAAAATAAAATAATAAAAAACAACCCTCTAATCCACTATAAATACCATCCTCACCACTGATTATCCTCACACATACAAATAAATATAACATTTAAAAATTCTACCCAATAAATATCCCCTGTATCTCCCCGATATCCATGATCCTTGGGAATCAATAACAGAAAAAAATAATGTTCCATAAGAAGATTCTCAAGGAGAAGGAATTCAAGGTTTAAAATTCACTTTTTTTCATTTTCCCTTTCCATTTGGCTTTTCTCTCTCTAATAATATCCCTTTATCCATGTGAACTGATAACTCTATTATCCTATACATAATTTAAATTTTTGAATCGAACAACACATAATTATTTCTATTCCCATCCCTTTTTTTCTAACAATGTAACCATCATCCGTGAAGTGTTGATTTATCACATTCATAATAACAAGTTTTCAATTTCAATTTACCCTTTCAAGACTAGTAATTAAAACCATTTTTATAATAAAAAAAATATAATTATATATATATTATATCTTATTTAATTTTCTTTAACATGTATATATATAATATTAATTAATAAAAAACTAGTTTGTGATGATCGAAAAAACAAAAAAAATTAAATGATAATCATTAACGTTTTATTTACTGATACATCTTCACTTGTTGAAAAATTATATTTAATACAATTTAATATTATGAATGTTCATTAATAACATTTATTTTCAATTTGGGAAAACTATTCTAACATTATATGATCTTTCATACACTGATACATGTGAATCAATCATGAAAATCAAGGAAACGAACACTCTCATATGATACAAATTTATTTTATAAATAATCAAAAAGAAAGTAAATGAACATAATAATGATATACAATGTTAAAAAATGGAATTTTAATTTATTTATTTAATTATTGGATTTAATTTTATTATATAGGACTTCATTATCAAGTGAATAACAATTTCATACATTGGGTGAAGGATTGTTTCTAAACCTTTATTTTTTCCTTCGAGTTATGATTTATCTCTATTTACGAAAATGTAATTATTAATTTTTCATATATAAATCACTAAATTTCTTTTTTTATGTCACTACAGGATGTTACAATCTGAATTACTCTATATTTGTTGGGTATATACATGTTCAAAATGGTTCCCTTTTCAATAAAACCGTTAAACATGTCCTATAAAAGGGAACTTCCCAATTTCATACCAATTTTAATGTTCCATTCACACTCAATATTAATCCACAAGTATTCTTATAATATCAATATTTTTATCATTAAAATTCATATATGTTCATTTCTGGTTTTATGTAAAATATATTACATTTTTACATTAAATTCTCTTCAAATTTTCTTTAAGCCTCAATAAATGTTTCGCATTTAATATTCTTAACCACTATTTTTTACATTTTTTCATATAAATTTTACATATCCTACCATGATCTATTCATATTTTCCCTTATGAATTTAAAATTATGAATTTAATTGATTATTTCATGGATACCATTATTATATTTTATTTTTTATGTCTTTTAACATGATTATGATACTCAATTCATTCCATGGGAAATCCTTTTGAATGATTTTCATGAGAAAGTCATATTCATGAAAATTTTATGATGGGTGTTCAAAGATAGTGATTCAATTAATTAGATAATTTTTTTCTCTTAAGAGGTTATGCACAATGGTCTTGGAAGTTATCATTAACACATGATTCTCAATGTAAAATTGTGTTGGTGGTTAGCCTTGTCTCATGATCCTTTATGTGAAATGATATTTGTGGTTAGCTTTGACTTATTCTACTCCATGTTAAATGTTATTTGTGGTTAGACATGACTTATTCTCCTCCAAGTGAAGTATTCAAAAAAATTGTCTTTTACTATCATATATTTCTTATTGTATGTCGGTGCAACATTTCTATGATTCCATGATTGAAAGATCACATTTTTTATATGATATTCTTGAATATGTTTATTCATTTCCTCTTATTTTAGGTCATTATGTTATTCCTTCTGAAAAATATGTTTTTATTTATTCATATTCTTATTACCTTACTATGATTTTTAGCTCATCCCTTTGTTCACTTATTCCCTATGTTATCCTATACCGATGTATGGAATTAAAGGAAAATTGGAAATCATTATTAATATTATATTAAATATGTTTTATTTATTTTGGTTTCATGGTGATATACTCTGAACCTAATCATCCAAAGACAGTAGAAAATATTATCCTTGGTTTGTATTTGTAGGATAATTCTACTTAATATCGACTAAGAATATGTATAAATTGTTTGGTTCACTATAGGTTTAGTTTATTTGAGGGCTAGCTACATAATTGTTGAGAAAATTACTCTGTATTTTAATAAAACCAAATCCCTACCTAGGAAAATAATTTATCATAAAAATATTTATAATTTTGGAAATATAAATAGATGAAATGGGTGTTATTTCTCAGAAAATAAAAACATACCAACATGGAATTAAGGGCTCGATCATTAAAACACAATAAATCATGAGAATTTGATAAATATAATTTTAAAAATAAAATTGAAAAATAATATTTTTCCTGAAGACATTATAAGAGGACATGTTATCTCAAATGGACAACAATATAACATAGGAAGATAATGTGTAACAATTATATATTAATCATGATCCATGGAGTTTATTTATAGGCATATGATATAGAAATTCCACTAAAACAGATAATAACAAATAACATTTCATAATAGTAATAATAAAAAAACATTATAAGTTGGTTCATATATCCAAAAAATTTAGCCACTATATGGGGACATAAGAAATAGATTATTTTATCCATTATTGACTTGAGTATAAAACTAAAGGCCCATTACTGAATAATGTTTCATAACATGTGTTCTATTATTGAAATTAGTATCATAACTCATGGTTCAATATTTACGTAGGTATCACAATTTACTCTCCATTATTAAGTCGAGTATCACAACTCATGGTCCATTAATGAATCGAGTATTAGCACAGATAGTCCATTATTGACTCGAATATCTTAAAACATTCCCCTTATTAACATATAAGATACAAGACATCAACAAATGAACTATAGATAGATATAGGAACCCAAACATAATAACCATAATCATTCATAAATATGTACTACAATATAATATTACAACATTCATACATAAAAAATCACTTCATTAACCCATGGAATGGAGATAGGTTTCATTAGAAACATTCATATAACACTAAATAACCCATATAGATAAATAAGTTGGGATGTGACTTTATTATATTACCAATATAATATAATGATCTTTAAATAAGTATTTATCTATTAAAAATAAAATTTTAATATCATTAAATAAATAACTTTAAAAATAAGAGGATGTGACACTTTCTTCAATGTCATGAAAAGTCAATAATGTTTTTTTGTTAAAATCAAATAATTTTATCCTAATAATTTTTTATTCATTTATCCTTTGGAAAAAAGGTTTTATTAAAAAAAATTATAAGAGAAACATTATTTCAAAATCATTCTTTGAGAAGATATAAAAATACTAGAAGAATCCATTCTTTTAAAAAGTCATTAAATCCTTTTTAAATTAATAATTGATTTTTAAAATAAAAATATTAATTCTTATGGATATAATAATATTTATTATTATTTTCTAAATAATTAAAAACTAAAATATTTTGGAAAATAATTTTCTAATATTAAAATGAATCTTCGTAAAAAATAATTTTCACAATGGTGAACGAAACAGAAAATGAGTTTTTAGATAAAAAAATTACCATACTTATAAAATATGAAGTTATATGTCACATTGAAAAATAATTTTTAAAATTCATGTATTTAAGTACTTATAAAATATTTTATTTTAAAAATAATATCTAGTAAGGAAGCATTATAAAATACACAATGTTTTTTCTTGATAAATGTAAAATGAATTAGAAAATTACCAATGTGTAAACAAAATCATTTTTACATATTTTAGAAATACAACTTTTCTAAACCAGAATCATAAAATGTGTGATAAATCATTCATTTAAATATAGTTAAACAGAAATTTTTATATCACTATAAAAATAATACATCAAAATATTTATTTGTTATATTATTGTGATGATTGAATATGGATAGGTTGGGAAAATAACTCATTCGAGGGTGTGGGAAATATTCTTAACATCATTTTTTTGAAAGATGAAATAAATAAATTTAATTCCCCATAAATGTTGGACAAAATTATTTATAATATTATTTCTTAATATAAGAAACACATCCTATAAAATTATTATCAATGAAAAATTATTATGACTCAAGAAAAAAGAAAAGTTATGAAAACAACCTATGAGAATCATAATAATTAAATTAAGGATTAATCAAATATGCATTTATTGGAAATATTATTATATTCAACTAAAAAGGGTATAATAAAAAAAATAAAAAAATAGGGTATAAGGATCTTGAAATACAATAATTATGTCCAGTAACAAGCAATATAACTCAATGAAAATATATGGAGTTAAGAAACAGACTTACCTTGTACCTTCCCATTATCAAACAGACTCTGAAATACTATATAAAAAGGTTAATATTAATAATTTATTTAATGTTTTTGTAAAATTTATTACCTTATATACTATTAAATTACAACACTTAATTATAAAATTATATGTTTGTTATAGTTTATTCTCTGGATGTTATGTTTTTAATTTTATTTATTTTTTGAATGATTAATAATTTTGATGTTGATTCCCATCCAATGATTAAAATTTCATCATTTTAATATTATGAAGTATATTAAAATATATTATTTATGATAATTTGTAATTATATATTTCTACTCCATGATAATTTTGATCAGTATTTTCCTATATTGAATCAGTGACGAGCATTTTTCGGTAATTTTTAACAAAAAAATTAGTGTGTTAATAATGAATTATATATAAATATATATCACTTAAATTACATAAATAAAAAAAATATTTATTTATATCAAATAAAACTAGTAATCACATTTTGAGAGATTTCAACGATAGAAATATATAGCATTATTTATGTTGTTCAATAAATTGTCCATACTATAATATCTTATAATCAATTGGTGACTATATTAAATAAGTGTTTTACATTGGGATCATATTTTCATTAAATATTCATAATTATTTTATACACATTTTTTAGTTTTTAAATTATATTTTAATAAATTTATATAAGGAATACACTTATAAAGAAAAATAATATGAAATATGTCACTTTTTTTAGGATGTTGTTTACACGTAAACATGGATAATTTTTTCATTTTATTTTGAATGGGTGAAAGGTATAAAAAGGATTGTGTTTTAATAATAATATAAATCTTAAAAATAACATATTTATTAATAAAATTTAATTTTTTTTACCATTTATGTAAGGAGGTTAATAAAATCGGAACATGTTTCTTCATGTTCCCAATAATCTCAACGTACGTTTGAAATATATTCTCGATTTTCTAAAAATAAGGGAAATGGTTTAAAAAATTTATTATAAAACATTATAAAATATCAATATATATATAAAAAATAAGTGTATCATCATATTTTAATTGGTAATGTGGGTTTGTAAGAGACTGATATAAAATGAAAAGGATTATAGAGTGATTAGTACTGGAAATAATATTTTCAACATTCTCTTGAAGTAATTCATGGGATCTGAGGATATATAGATTTTACATTGAAAAAAATTATAAAAAATTAGTGATTCATATATATATTTAGAAAAATTAATACATTTTTCAAAATAATTAAAAATTAAATTTTCCTTTATGGGGTGGTCGAAGTTTCATTATATGTGTTAGGAGAGTAAGATTTTTTTTAATAATAAAAATTGTAAAGTAATTATTAAAACATCAAGTGGAGTCAGTAATAAGAAATATTGGATTTTTCATAAATTTAATGTAGGTAATAAACTCATACATTCATTTATGGGAAAAAAATTGAGTGTCTGTAGGTCTTTCTCCTTACTTTTTACATTTACCCAAATTAACATTTACCAACGTAACTCATAAATATCATCGATAGTCATTTCTGATGAACAAAATTAATGATTTAAATATTAAATAATATTGAAAATAATTTTATATAATTTCAATATATTTTTATTAATAAATATTAATAACAGTTGGAATAGTTACTTTAAAATTAAGACACGTAATTAAAAAAACATGTTTGAAGAATAAAAACTTGTTTTTAAGAGAAAATATTCTATGTTAAAAAAATTATGGTTACTTTTTTTTCATAAAGTATACTTATTTATTACATAAAATTTATATTTATTTAAGAGTAATCCAAAATAAAGTTTTACCAAAAGAATGTTTAATTAAATGAAAATGGAAATAATATTTTTTTTATTTGAAACTATTTGTTATGTATATAAATTAATTTATATAGGATTTATAAATTAATAATATATCGTAAAATATTTAATTTTACTCATAAATAGAAAATTTAGTCAATTAAAAGGTTTTTTAAACTATTAACCATTTTTATATAATAATACAATCATAAAATATAATATTTTAGTGAAAACAACAATTTTTAATTTTCATATAAATTTTCACTATATCATGATACATATATAAACGTATATAATTTTGATATGTTGAATTAAAAATCTAAATCCCATTTTTAATATCAAATTAAAAATTTAATGAATTTATCTGTTAAATAGAAATTTAAATTATAATAAAATACTCTTTTAATAGGATAATAACATTATACATAATTACCATTTTATTTTTATTTCCATTCAAAATCTATTTCGATTAGTTTCAATTTATTTTCTTCTGAAAAATATATATTACCCTCACTAAATAATAATTTATTTTTTTCTTAAAATAAATCTATATATTGCCTAAAAATTAATTTTTTATATTTTTATATTTTTTAGTCCTAAAAATATATTATTTGTTACATAGATACACTAGTTGAATCCCATTAGGTAATTATTAAAAAATGTGAACATTGCATTTATTTTTATATATATTTCATAATTTGGTGACTTATATGTAATCCCATTAATTCAATGGACACTTGAAAATGATTATGTAATTTTGTTTTATTCTTTTTGGTTTAGTTTTGTGTGATATATAATCCCTTAATATAGTATTTCATTAATGGAGATTGTATACTAAAATCATTGGGTGTTATATTTATCCTCCTGATGGTACGTCACTGAAAAGATATATTTAAATGGCAATAAATCTCACTAAACTACATAGTGAGAGTAACATCTAAATCCTTATTTGTTGTATTGGTTATATTTTAAAAGGTAATAGTATGAATCATGGGTGAAATGATGGGGTTATATCAACCTCCATGCTTATGTAAACCAATTTTAGTAAAAAGAAACAATTATATACCTAAACTATCATATCTTATATGTCTACATCATGAAATGTTATAGACCAGTTTATGAGATGTACAAACACTCATATGGGATTTATCTATCATATCAACTATTAAATAAAAATATTTAAGGAACTTTATTTATAGTATCCCTTAAAATTAAAAAATAATTTACAAATGTAATCGATCCATTGTTTTAAGATATTAAAAAATTTCAAGGATTAAGGAACTTATTAGGAATTTTGTTTGAAATTTGGGCCAAAATTTTAATGACCCAATTTTTTATAAATTAAATTATTCTCTTAATGATTATATTCATTATTAATAATTGATTTTTTTGAGTTAATATTCACTATATTAGTTATTATGAAAGGTTATATGGTCTATAAAATTTAGAAGTCCATTAATCATCCTTTCCATTTATAATATAGTCATTTTATTGTTCCCATTATGATAAGAATATTAAGTGTTATGGTATGGTTCATTTGACAGAGGAAAAGGAAGTGATTACCTTGATAGTGGGTTTATACCTTGAGAATACTAGCTATCAAATATTTCGAGAGAGTTATAGCATTATTTGGAGTTTATCATAACCAAGTAAAATCTCATATTAAAAAACTAAAGCATAAAAAGAATCCATTTATGGTAGAAGTTTAATCTAATTGTGATCACACCCCAAACTATATTCTTCAAACTACCCTAAGAAAGTCTCACCATCACACACCCTATTCTTAATACATTTACTAGTGTAATTAATTGATATGTATCTAGACCCCAGAATCGAAAATATATAAATTTCTCACTTTAATTAAAAAATAATTTTATTTATACCCCTTTTAATATTACATTTTAAATGATTAAATATTGATATTTTTTAAAAAATAGTTTTTAAAATGATAAAGTAAAAAGTCTATTATTGTGAAAAATATATTTTTAATCACTGCAAGTTTATTTAGGAATTAAAATTTTGTATTAAAAATAACTATATTTTTATAAAATATTATTAATACATAATATTTATTAAATATAATTGATAACATATTTTTATGAGCTAAAATGTAATTTTTATATAGGTTGGAAACTATTATTGTCAAAAAATACTATTTTTCAATAAATGGGAATTTTTTTATTTCAACATTTAAATTATGATATTTTTTGAATTATTTTTTAAATAACTATTATTTTTTTAATATATAATTTTAATATTATCCAATAGGGAATTTTTCATAATTTTTATACTTTTAATTTTATGGGGAAATATTAAATGTATTTTAATTATACGATATGTATTATGACATCATAAAATCCCAAATGTGATCTAATAAATACTATGAAAAGTATCCAAGAACAGAATTATGTTGTTTATTAAAAATAAATTTTTTCCCATGTTATTTTATATAAATCTGTAATAAATACTCAAAAAACCATATTATAATTTTAATGTTTTATAATCAATTATTTTTAAACATGACAGAGTTCAACCACAACAATGGTATTATGTTAATATGTTTGTTTAATAGACATATAAACTCCTAAAACTCTTTATATTTTTCGAATCATTGGTCAGAACACATGTGGATGTTTTTTGGTTTTGGTTGATTTATAATTCAAAATTCAAAAGCTACATTTGGACAATAACAAATAATTATCTTCTATTTATTGACATAATCTAAAAATCCTTGCAAAACTATTCACAAAATCAATTATATTATTAATTTAATTTACCCTTCCCCTGATATGGTCATTCTAATGTCATTCCATGATCTTCGGATGATACTCAAAATCATTTAGTGGCACCCTCTCAAGGTAAGGGATCCTCTCATTCTGCTCTTTATTCACGAAAAATCATTTTTTCATCCCATTCAATTTCCAATTTTTTAATATGGGATCAGATATTAAACATCTGTATTACCAATATTTTGATTCCAAAATAAAATACCCCGCCTTTTTCTCTCATCCACCAATTCACTAAACATTTATGAAGAAATGTTATGCTATCGAAATTATCATGATATTTTCCATGAAATTCATTTTAGGTAGTGAATACCTCTATCAATTTCACTCAAGGGTATTCACATAGATCTACCTATCCTTCATTTATTTTGAGATTACATGTATGTACCCCATACACTATATTAGTGGTGTAAAAATTTAATAAATGCATCCTTATGTTAATGATATTTGTGGCACTTTTAAGAATGTACATGATATGTATGTTACAGGTGGGAACACAATTATATAGTTCTGTAAATTATTTTGATAAATTTATATCTCTTAATATTCCATGTATGGTGCATTAATGTTTATCCTAAGAACACTATGTTATTTTGATCTTGGTGGTCATCCTTGACATATGATAACGATGTCTTTTTTTTCTACATTTCTATATTAAATTTATGTTATCTTGTTATTTGATTCCAAATTATATATGTTTATGATTTTTATCCACCTTATAAGGCCCATATAATTATATAGAAACTCATTTACTAAATTACCTTTTTCTTTTATTTGATTAATCCCTTATTAGCCATTATATATCACTCATTTCATATGTCTGTCTCTAGGTTATCCCATACAGTTTTAGAACATCCAAGTAATATAGGGGTTTGTTTTAGATTTTTTAAATAATGATGGTGTAGCAATTTTTTATGTTAATATGCTATGTACATAATTTACAAATAGAAACAGGGCTTCAGGATATTATGGGGTTGTGTGAAGTGTATATTTTTGTAATTGTTAATTAATTAATGTTAATTAAAATATGGGTTATCATTGTTGGTATTAGAATAATATTTAGTTGTAATCGGTATTCTTATTAGGAAACCATGTTGAATGGATTTTTGATAAGACTAAACATATGATGATATCCTTAAATTTTTTTAATGTATATATTATGTATATTCCATGAAAATAAATCCATTTTTGGATAATATAATTGAATTCTGGATTTGAAAAAGTTATACCTTGGGGTAATAAAGTCAAAAATAGTGAATTGAGGTGAAATTAATCATCACATCGTGCATGAGAATGAGAATATCTTCACACCTGGTTTGACATACATGGGGGATATAAATTAGTTAATTTAAAATCACATTAAATCCCATAATTAAGGGGAAAACATCCAATATGGTATTATATTAGAAAATATAATGTAGATAACATATATTGAAACCTATAATTTCTTTAGTTAATGGATATATTTTATTTTTGAGTTATCCCTATTTTAAAAGTATCATGTTTATGTGTTTAATTTTATTAAAATTACAATCAAAACATCTATTTTTTATGAATTAAATTGTTACAAAAAGAATAAAATTTTGAAATGCATTCATTACATCCATTCATTAACATAAAATTTCCTATATTATTATTGTTCTACACATTCATTTATATCAAACATGTTTAGTTTAACTAATAAAACACCACATAAAAAAATTTATATTGAGTTATTAATGATGAATATAATGGATCATTTGTCGCATCACAAGATTATAACTCATCACCAATAATATTTATTTTATTAGCATCCCATTGAAGCCATTAATACACCATTTATAGGTATTGATTGGCTTTCCATATATAGATTCAGTACAAATTTCTGAAAAATGGAAATCATTATCTCTGTATCAAATCATTATCTATTTTTTTATAAGTGTAAGGAGGAGGATAAATCACATTTGATATCATTATCTCAATCATGGATACTATTTCCCTATGACTAAGCATATCTTACTCAAATTATATTTTGAGTTCCCAATTATGATTATACTCATTGATTTTATAATATAAATGACTCTACACAGAGTAGCCATTATTGTACATGAGGAACTGATGAATAAACTATATGATGGATTAGTTAATGTTTTTATATACCAAATTATATTATAATTGTGTGCACTGGTCCTTTACATCAAGAAGAAGGATTGATCAATGTACCCCTACATTGAATATCATGTTGTCTACAAGGTCTCCAAAAAGAACATGTATCATCTTAAATTAATTTATCACTATTTTATAAGATATATGGATTCCATAACATCATTATGGTATTTATTAGTTAAGGATAATATAATGTAATGTTTAATAAGAGGGATAAACTCAAGAAATTTTTTATATAATGTATGGAAAATATGAGTTCATATTGATTCTACTTCAACTCACTAATTCCACATAAATCATCATGGACATAATTATTTAATACATAGAGGATTACCTTGAAATTTTTTTGTAGTAACTATAGATTATATTTTTAACCACTCCATAATAAAGGATGAGCATGAGGATTTAGGGAATTCTACACTAAAGACATTTCTGAAGGAATCTGTTTTATGAAATATAGTAAACAATAGTTCTGGATAGGAAAATAAACTTTCATACTATATTTTATAACCAGTGAAGGGATATATATGGATAAATTAAAAATATTGGCAAATGAAAGATGGATCAGACCAACTTCAATAATGTAAATTTGTAGTTTTCATGGATTCTTTAGGAGATATATTATATATTTGATAAAATTTATATGATCTTTAAAACCTAGAAATAAAGGTAACATAATAAGAATTTATGTAATTCGATACATATGAATGTAGAAAATGATTTGAAGATATTGAGAGGAGGACAGTCACTACACATATCCTCACATAACACACAGGTTGTGTTATATTTCTTTTCTATAGTGATGCATCTAAAAATAACTTGCAGTATTCACTCATGCAAGATGAAAATGTGAGAGACTATGCCACCACAAAATTAATTATCTATTGTTAGTACTTTCAAAAAATGATATAGAATTTTATGGTGTGATATTTAAGTTTAATATTTGGAAACATTATATCAATGGATAAAATATTGACAAAAATATGGAATAGAAAAGGATCAAGTATATTTTTACACAAAATATTGTAATATTCACCAAAAAAGGTGGTTTGATCGGGTCCATGAATAGGATTATTCAATCCATTACCATCCAGGGATGGAAAATTTAGTGGAAGGTTCACTAAGTAGAAGGGATCCTATAACCCAATCAATTATACAATTTGTAAGGGATATAATATTCTTATAAATAAAAAAATGTATGTGTGAATTATTAAAGGATGTCTATATTTCCTTTATGAAATAACTTATCAACCACGTATTCATGAGTGGATGAAGGATTCCTAGAAATATTTAGAGTTTCAATAGAATATTTTAGAGAATAATCTGGAGTACAAATTGGATGGAGATAGAGTTTTAATGATTAAAACCTAGATATGTGTCCCATCAGAACAATAACTGATGAGGGAACATATTGGTGAAGAACATATCTCGTCCATCTTTATTCATCCTTTAATCACTGAGAGGTGTAGAGATTTGAAGCAAACATTTTGGTGGGATAACATGAAAAATGATATTTTATAATTTTTCTATTGATTATTAGTATTCTAAATGTTCAGTGATTAATGATAGATGTCTAATGTTATGTTGAAACCATTACCCATATCGTAATGGAAATAGGAAACATAAACATATATTTCATCAAAATACTATCTATTGATATAAAAGAATATTTACTTCTTCAAAAAATTACCGAGATATACACATGGGTTGTGGTTATACAATATGGATTTCCTCTCTCAATTTTAACTCACCGGGGTTGGAGATTTACCTCATGGTTTTTGACAATACATCAGTTTTCATTGGATATAGAACTAAAAATTATATATTCTTATCACCCATTAATGGGTGGTTAGTATGAATAGGACATTATAACCACAGATTATATGATGAGTTCATGTTTAGTGGATTTCTAAAGATATTACGAAAATCACAATACCTTATTGGAGTTCTCATATAACAGTTGTTTCCATTATATAATTAAAATGGAATGTTATAAGGATCTGTATGGACGTGTCATTGGATTACAAAATTATTGGATGAATTTGGATAATAGAAGTTGATGAGACTAGATCTTTTCTAATATATTGTAGACATGGTTCAAACCATTTAGTATTATATGAAATATGCACAAACTCAACATACAATCTATGCGTACAATTATTGATGAATACTAAATTTTGAGGTCAAAGAAAAAGAGTTTGTATATATATTTCCATGTAAGAAATATATGAGTTTTTTGAATATTAGAATATAATTCATGGATACATCGACACCTCAGATACCCCACATCACATCAGAGCGGTGGCATCTCTATTAGCACTCCCACATAACCTATACGATGTATATGATGTGTTCTATGATTTCATATTAATGATATACATAACACACCCTTAAAATATTCAAAATTTAAAGGAGGTAATACTTTAGAATGATCTATTATTCAAGTATTATATGGTGAAGTTATTAGATAATAAACACATGGTTCAATGAGATAATACAAATCAATTTGTCAAAGTATTATGCTAGAACCGCAATGTTGATGAAATGGTATGGGAACTAAAAGAGGCAATTTAAAAAAAAGTAACCTCATATGTTTTAGTGTATGAAATGTAAATTTTAAATGTATAATTTATAAATGGTGAATAATGAAATGACCCAAAAAATTATAAATGGAAATTATTTTTAAATGGGTAAATTCCTTATTATGAAATGATGTTATATAAATCATAAGCACAAATTTTGATATTTTGGACCTATGTTTGGCCTCTCAAATTTATAATACCATTGAGAATCATAAATTTTAACAATATCGTTTGTTTATAATAAATATTAAGAATATTATATTATGGATTAGGAAATATTCCATTTGATATAGTAAAAGGAATTGATGGTCTTGACTTGTAGGATCATATCATGTGTTTCCCATCTATCAGAGATTCCATGGGAGATAAATTAAGTGGGATTTTTTGTTGTCTAATCCAAATATGATATTCAACAACTAAAACAAAATGTTGAATGATTTAAAATATATGTTCAATATTATCATGATCATGAACCAAATAATCTTTACTAAACCACCCTATAAAATCTCTTCATCTCATACCTTACTCATTGGTAATTTATTGGTGTAATAAATGGTTATATATCTAGACCCTAACTATTGGAATTATAATATTTTTTTTTAAAAAACAATTTCAAAATATATCCCTTATTAGTATTACTTTTTAAATGAATAAATAAATATTTTTATAAAAAACTTGTTTATCACATGATGAAATATAAATTATTCTTTTTTGAGAAATATACATTATCAAAAAAGAAATTTTTTTGGAAGTCATGATTTTTTAAAATAAATTATATTTTAATATACTGTTATTATTATGTAATATTTCTTAAATAAAAATTATAATATATTTTTTTTATTGAAATGTAATTTGTATAAGTTTCAAAAAAAAATATTGTAAAAACTGTATTTTTTTGTAAATGAGGATCCCTGATTTTAAATTGCAAATAATAGTATTTAGATAATTATATTTATCAAATAAATATTATTTTTTAAATAAGCCTCTCGATGTTATCCAACATTGAGGTTTTCATAATTTTTAAAGATAATACAATTATTTGGCGAAAATTAAATAATTTATAATCATAAAACATCATCATTTAAAAATTATTCAAAGAAAGGGAGAAACAAACAAGTCAGCCTACAAGGGAAGGTCGTGAAAAACACATCACTATGGGGGTATAAAGTAATGGTGACCGAGGGCATCCCCTATAATGATGTTGATCCCTTCCAGCTTCATGCTCTGGGCGTCATGAAAGATAAAAATCCACGAACATAAAAAGTTGAGCGAGGCCAGGTAGTGCGCTTTTTTGTTAGCATCTCACCAGGTGCGGAACACATTGTAATTGTTGTCAAGGATTATACGACACATCTTGATGATATACACAATCGAAAAGGGGTTAGTACTGAGGTCGTGCAAGGCATTAAACAATATCAATGAATCAGTTTCCACTTCCACAATAGCTATAAATTTCTTCCCACAAACTGTAAGTCTTATATGTATGGTCATGGACTCAGCCATTAAAGAGGTTTTGTGGCCATGATGGATGGGAAATTCTAGGATGACCGATCCATTTATATCATGAACAACTCCCCCACCGCGCATTATTCTTGAGATGCAGGATCCATTAGTGTTCATCTTTATCCCCCTAGTATGAGGGGACCAGCAAACCCATTTTCTTGATGTTATATTATTTCTTGGAGGGGTGATAATATAATCTAGTTTATCCTCTGCAAAGGTGATTACTCCTTCCATATGGTGAGATCCTTTTCCATTACATGCAGTAGATTGTTAATGTGAGTAACAATCAAGTGGAATGTTGATGACTCCCCCTCATGAACCCACCTATTCCTTTCGTACCACAATCCCCAACTGCCTGTATGTAACAAAAGTGTGTGATCCCTTCTCTCTGGTCCCTCCTTCGATGCACCATGAAACCATTGATCCAGAAACAGATGCTCATTTATGATTGGGCTGGGGAAAGAGGTGATCAAGCCATAATTGTTCCAAACCTCTGACGCACATTATCTCTCAAATAAAATATTCCATGTTCTTTACTCTTGATTCCTACTACAGAAAACACATATCGAGGCCAGAAGAACACCACACTGTTTGATGTTCTCATTGGTAGGGAAAACATTGTTCCAGATTCTCTAGGTAAGAAAATTATATATCATGTGTTAGATCATGGCCCAATTAAGACCATTCCATACTTCCTCATTTGATTTCTTGGATAAGACCCTGTGGTAATCCTTGGACGTGAAGGAGCCTGAAGCAGATGGGGAGAACACACACCTGTCAGGAGAGGAGGCAAGCTCGATGAGTTGGAGCTGATCCTACTGGACTTTATCCAGAATTTCATTGGTGAAGATTGAGTAATTATGATATTCCATAAAATAAATGTTTGTAATTGGACATCCCGGATACTTAAGAACCTCCCCACTCCAATTGTCATTCCAAAAAGAGACCCCTCCATTCCCGACGATCCATCGATAGTGGGGTAAAAGGGAGTTAACAAGGGGGATAATTTCATCTGATAAAGAGTAATAGTGACCATTCCATGCATCCTAATCTCTTAATTATTCCTCCGAAACAATTTATTGTATTTGAGGGTTTTAAAATAAATACATTATAAACATGAAAATTTTCAATATCTCCAAGAGTATTATGATACTGTTCGAAGTTCATATCTAAATAAACCAATTAAAACCACTTCTATATAGTAGAAACCATGTGTATACCCTTGAAATGTTTATTGGAAATTATTAATTTATTTGGTAGAGTCCAAAACAAATGTCAACTTATTAATAAAGAAATCTCCTCTCTTTTCTCATATAAACCCACTGAAAACCCCCTTACTCTACACTAAAAACTGATGTATCATGAATTTACTGTTTCATTCACTCTCTAGAACACTATAAATGATTTGAAAGATCATAACTGGCATATACTGAGATTATATAAGCACCCTTTAAAGGTAAGTGATTCTCTCATTCTTATCATTATTCATGCACCTTCTATCATTTATTTTGAATTCAAAATTTTCAAGTTTCTATATGAATTTAAAATTCACTCATACTATTATTATGACTCCAAATTAAGGATATATCACATTCCATCTCATTTACCCATACAATATTCGATTTGAAATAATTTTTATGCTACAGATATTATCGGATGATTTTCCATGAATATAATTTTTATAGTGAAAAATCATCTCCATTTCCACTCAATGTTTTTCACCTTATTTTACATATCCTTAAATAAATAGGGATATAAATTTGGGTAAACATTACTCATTATCAATGGGTTAAAAATTGATGAAATACATCCTTACATTTTCATTTATGTGAAACACTAATACATGTACATGAAATGAAAGTGATTGGTGGGAACCAAATTATATAGCCCTCGAAGGCATTGGGTAATTTTATATCTCATGAGATTCCATTTATGGAGAATGAGAGTATAACTTAATTCAATTATGTTATGTTGTCCCGATAGTTAAAAATGAGTTGTGTTTATGATGTAATTTATTGTTGTTTCTATATTCACCAGTTTTCATTATGTTATCATGCGATATAATACCTCATTTTTATTGATTAAGATTATCACCCCTTATGTTAACCAGATATTCCATTTCTAATTCATGTACTAATTAAAATTTTTATTTTATTATTTTATTCCATTAATGGAATTTATATGTCACTTATCTCTTAGGTATTACAATATAATATCATATGTAGTTTCATAAAATCTATAGAACAAAAGGGAATGTTTTTGAGTTGTTAAATAATTATCTTGTGCCCATGTTTCATGTTAGTATTCTACATACCAAATTTCAAAAAGAAACTAGACATCAATAACCTCTATGATGGAGTTTAGTGTATATTTAGGTAATAAATAATTATTTAAGTCGTAATAGAATATGGGATTTCATAGAAATACATCTCAATACTTTTATCTTATTTTCAGTATATTTTTTCGTGTGGAAATTGACATACATGAGACTTTTCTTGAAAGAATCAATGTTGGGAATGATTATTTAATCATTCAATAAAATATCCAATATTTACTATTAAATATAATTGTCAATAATGATTCTGGATTGGATTATTCTGTAAAGAAATGGAAGTTAAAGATCCTTCCTTTACTGTTTTTTATTTGTTAAAGGTTTCTCTTATCAATTTTTATTACTTCTATAATTATCTTATTCACATGTTTCTACATATTCCAAGTTCAAGTTTTTAGTGTTCATTATTTATTTTTCTTATTAAAATTCATCAATGTTGAGTTGGTTTTCTTTGGATCAACTGTGGCCATTAGATGTACATATTCACAACTTCTAGTGGTCACAAAACCCACATTACCAGTAGGGTTAGATACTGGTTGAGATAGTAACATCCCTTGGGTTTTAAAAAATATATCCATAAGAATTAATTTTTGTTTTATCATCTCCTTCACTTCATTAATTAAATAACCATATCATATATGTGTTTATATAGTAATTATGGATATTTATTAGTTTGAGTTTTTCAAAAGGATTATTTTCAATAAATGGTGTAGTTTATAATTTGGTTGGTTGTTAGGATTTTGAAATTGATCTTGGAAATGTGTGTCTTTGTCATTCTTTGTTGGTATGGTGGTCTAGATTAATTTAATTGGTTTCTAATTTCATATTTAACATGGTTTTTATCTCTCTATCCTTCAGAAGGATATTGATAGTATATCTATTCATAGTGTAGTACACTATATTTAGTTCTATATATCATAACACACTAATCATTACAATTATTATTGGAGGGGAATTGAACAGATACCATTATTGATTCTATATATTCACAGAAGTATTTGATGTCTATTTCCATATCATGGTGATTAGTTCATCGACAGTGGTTTCAAATAAATCATACGTGGACAAATATATTAGATCATGTAATACTATAGTACCAATACCTCATATTCCAAATCATTTGGAGTTATTGACTATGTTCAATATCATTAAGCATGCCTCCAGTAGTTATTTTTCTAGGATTTATCCACCTAAGGATAGATCTAGTCTATTCCCGTCACTATTACACATTCCTTTATAGAAAAAATTATAATAATTTATTCTCTTTGTTATCATGATATGGGATACGTTCACAAAGTTTCCCATAACTCTTTTTTGAGTCATATGGACTTTATCTTAATACATAAATTAGGAAATATATCTCATTCATAATTTCTATTCTCTAGGATATTGGAAAAATATCTAGAAGAAGGTCATGTATAGATCATCATAGTCATTGCACTCTCCTTGTTGAAAAATATAGTCTACTAATTTTTTTTTCTTCCATAAAAATGGGAAGTATCTATACATCATTGGATCCTATACCACTAATCTAGGATTGAGTGCTGAGTATACAGGTGTAAACTCTCTGATGTGATTGGTATATTCTGCACCTATATGTTCATGTCATTAGAGCTGTAAATAGATTACTCTATTATTCAATCAAAACGAATTTTTTAAGTATAAAATTAAAATATTGTTATTACATTTTATGAAATGAGGTAAATGAATTTCCCAGAAGGTTTAGTTAATGTTTCCATCCATTTTGGATGGATTATGGTTAATACTTTATGTTTCATAAGATCTTATCCAGAAAATTTCTTTGAATGTAGTTTTTAGGAGTAATTATATATTTTTTTATTCAAATATTTTCTTAATAATATGTTAAAGAGATAAAATTAATTAAGTCAAATATTTAGTAATGAAATTTTTAATTTTAGTATTGCAAAAACCACCTCCCTAGTAATGACGCCAATTTATTAATATTCCTATTTTTGTGTGTTGATAAATATTTTTTATTCTTTTTTTAACATTTGATATTGAGTAAACATGTTATTACATATATAAAAGGGTCCTAAAAACCTATAATATATTTTTATTTTGTAAATATTGGACTACATTATTTTTTTACATTAAAAATGAAAAATGAAGAAAATAAGTTTATTCAAATCAATAGAATAAAACGTGATATATTTAGTGTTTTTTATCCAATTATAATATTATCATAAACCTATTTAAGTTATCCCAAGTTTTTATCAACTATTTATTTACTATTTATATAATTTTTTGATCTCTCATAGTTGGTAAAATGTTTTTGATGAATATTAAATTAAAAAAAAATATGCTTATCTTATCATCCTTCATATGTGTGCATTTTGTTACTATAACCAGCCCCTATATTACACATGAAATGATCAATTATATTTTATGTTTCCTAGTCAACATAATAAAGTTTTACTGCATTTATAAATTTTCTATGATCACCATTATATTCACCAAATATAATTTTATATTCCATTATATATATAATGAATTGAGGAGAGGGACATTTGTGATCATAGACCAAGAAAGTTCACCATGATCTTATTTAATATCTCAAATAAAACCAAATTTTCATTTATAACATATCAATAAGTATTAAAACAAATTAATTTAAGAGATATTATATTAATTAATATTACAAACATTATGCCGTATAATTGTATTTAATTATCTATCCTAAACACCCACGGTTTTACCCCTCTATAATATGTATAATTATGGTTAATGGAGAATAAAATATCATTATGGAAATATAATGTGTAGAAAATAAAATTTAAAATCATATAATTGAAGAAACAAGATTATATAATAAGAGAGTATAAGAGTGATCGCCCTTCATTCTTAGTCTTCCATCCAACGTGTCCATTATTCTTTCATCACTTTTTGTCCACTCTAATCGTTTGGATACCAGGCTTCCTTGATGTCATTTTTATGTTTTCTTTTCCCTTATAATATTCGATAATAGTTGTGATTAAATACTCCAATTAATTCATCTAATTGACATTTATTCATTTTAATGGATTTTAAATCCTATATAATAGTTAAAATATTCCATATAATCCATGTGTACTACTGAAATTGTATTACATGCATGAATTTGTGTCCAAAAAAACACCTAGTTGTACCACCAAGGATCATGATGAACTCTAGCTTTAAACATTATTCTTCTACAGAATCAATATATTAATAACTCATAAATAGATCTATAATAACTCATTCCATGAAGAACGACTGATAAATAGTTTTGGAAGAGACTCATATATATATGAATAGATAGTTAAGAGAATTATTAATGAATCATACATAGAGGAATGACACTTAATATGTATTGAATATACCTTATACAAAACCATATAAATAACTCTTACTCATAGTCCCCTTCCTATAATGATCTACCAAAACTACAACCTTTTTTAAATAATGTTGAAACAACACAAATGTGAATAAAAATGTACACAATATTTTTTGGGAAATCAATTAATTTCACAATTAAGTGATTTTAATTAATATTTACCAAAATAAATGAATTTTCAATTTAATTCAAAAAAACATAACAAAATATTTAATTTCTAAATATGGGGGAATAATATTAAATTAATATTAAAAAAAATATATTGATTTTATTAACTTCTTCAATATAATTGATTGTTGTATAATGAAATATTCATTTTCTTCACCTAGAGGTATTCAAAATAAAATTCTTATAAAAATAGAGAATTTGGTTAGTTAACCATGATATGAATATTATCCGGTGTGATTGGGTCAAGTAATTATAATAATTTCTCTTTAAAATAAATATATTCCCCTAGAAATGAAAATTGTTTTGTTTATTCATATATTTTGTATTATTAATATTATAAGGTGTAAGATTTACAAAAATAGAAGATGCTATTATTTTGGTTATCTAAACATCAAATGGAAATCTTTGTGTATTATAATGTGATATATATATACATATAACATCTATATTTTAATATACATTATTTAATGGTTATAGAACATCCATAATTTTCTTCATGATTATATCATTGTTCATGAGAGACTCTAGGGTGGGACACCCAAGAGGAATGGTCACATTATTTCGATTCATTCCATTATGTTCATAGAAAAAGTGTGGTTCCCACAATCTTATATGAATCCTTAATGATATTTAATCTATAATATAATTAGTATACTATTTTGATAATTTATATGCTCTATCAATATGTCTGTAGGTATTTTTAGTGACCTAATATGTAGTGAAAGATCATTGAATACATTGATAAATGTTTTAGATTTCAATGGGTCTGGTAAATCCATCAGTGATATAATATTGAATTGAAGCCACCCAAGATACCAATATATAAAAGATATATGATCATGATTTAATCCAGGATAGTCATACCATAATATATGACAATGTGATATACAGTTTTTATGATTATGTACCACATAACCATGAAGAATCATTTTATACCTATATGAAAATCATATTTAGAGAAATGAAAAAGCTTTATGGGTGGTTTCTAATATTGTTTTGGAAGGGGTGCCAAAATTTTGTAAACATATTTTTGTAAATAATTCAAAAACACACTCATTATTTATGTGTAATTTTTTAGATATTTTCACTTTATATTGTTTGGTTGGTTAGTGAATATCATTTACATACTAAATGTAATACTTTTTGACTATGTGCATTATTTTGGTGGATCAGAGGGAGATCATTTATAACTCATATAGTTATTCTATGAAAAACTATCATTCAAAAATATATATATATGTCTTGATTTGATGCCCTATAAATATGATGTGTCATTATATATTTTTATATATTATTATTATTGATACATCATTGGTTAGTGAAAGTACATTAAAGAGACAATTGGGCATGATAAATTTATCTAGATTTTGTTGATGACTACAATAGGTCTTCAATAGGCTTACATTGATTAAATCTTATGATCATTATAAATTTGAATCGATGGTAATATATTTTATAGAGGATCTATTTATTTTGGAAATTAATGAATAGTATATAAAGGGAATATTACTCAATGATTCAATATGAAATTTATTATTTTTGAGCATATTGGATAGATGGATTGTATTTCCTAGTTACCTCCTTGGTTTGGGGAAAATTATAATTACATTCATGTTTAAAATATGAGGAAATAATTTCCAGCTCCTAATCATGTAATTTATTCTTCATATAAAAAATAATTTTTATTTTTGACCATAGTGATAAATTCATTTTTGGAATGAATATTTTTTTGGTACATGAATGATGGATGATTTATCAAATTCCTCCAACACTTACAAATGTGAGATAATATTTGATATCAGAGGAAAATGTTATTATATTTAACATCTTGATATGGATTCTCATAGATGGAAATAATGATAGATGGTAATTTGTATTGGTCCCCATAATTTGGAGCATTACAATTTTGAGATATCCTTTATTTATTCTTCTCCATATCAAATTGAAAATGAAATCTATATTAACAAAATATTCATTATTTAGAATCCAAGAGAGTTAATTAATTGAAATAATAGTGTTTTGAATCCATAATTTTTCCTTTGAACATACTTCCTCAATTGGTATGCATAACATAGTTAAATGTGATTTAGATGAGTAATTAATTAATTATGTGGTGGAATATTCTATACATTGGTTTTGTGTTTTGGAATGATTAGATCAATTATTACGTGGAAACTATTTCTCACTCATATAATTGTATTTCTTATTATATCATCATCATATGATAGAGTGACGGAAAAATAAATAATTTTTGTCTATAAACTCTCTTTTTAATGTTTTCACAAAAACTAGAATTAAATAAGTGATAAAACCATTATGATTTTATAAGAATTATATACTTGTTATATATTTTTTGTTTTATACATGATTTTTAGTCATATATAATCTATGTTATGAGAAAACCTAAATGGTTTCATAATTATTAATCCATTTATATAGGGATTCCAAATATGTTATTTTTTATATATGTCATCATTTTATGTTTTTAGAAAAAAAAATTTGTTTATGAGACCATTATTAGAGGATACCTAATATGTTTATTATTATGATGGTGTGATTGGGATTATAAATTAGGCTTAGTGAAATATTGGATATAACTTGCTGCTACCCCCCATGAGTAGTAACACAACTAAAAAGTATTTATTTTACAATATGTTTTGAACATCATTTATGAAATTTTAATCTTTGAGTGTATATATTTAGTAAAATTTTTACTAGGTATAAGTGGTTTAGATCATGATGTGTTTTAATCTTATGTATACCATAACATACTACGAGACTCTATTATATTTTTAAAATTCAATAGAATTTTCATAAAATACAGATATAATTGTCATATTCTCCATTATTTTCAGTTGAACCATTCTACGATTAGAGAAGATTGATATTCCATGGATTAATGGTCAAATATTATATGACTATCATAAAAATTTCATCATGAATTTTCAATGAATCAATTATTGGATATATTTTTTTCATTTTTTTTAATATGTTCAAATTAAATATATTCAAGAGGGGTCATTATATTTCATTAAATTCTATATCATCATAGGATATGTGGAAAATTATTTCGTCATGTTGTGAAACAATTAAAAATTTAGAAACATATTCTATTATATATAATTCATCTTATACCTTTAAAACATTGTATATATAATCATTTGGAATTTGATAGATTTGTTTAGTGAATTGATATTTGTTCATAATCCATAGATACATCAAGAGGAGTGATTTATTCAACTAATTATTAGTGATCTTGAACAAATTATTTTTATCTTCTTCAATGGATTCAATTGAATGTTGAATGGTGTGCCACTTTTATTAATTATTTATTTTCATTCAAAATGTATCAATATATTATGTGATAGATTTTTCTTTTTATTTTTATCATATTATTTATTTATGATTTTATTCCCTTAAAATCTACTCATTCGTATCCAAGATAATCAATAAACATTTTTTTGAAATTTGAATGAATAAGGACACTATAATACATGATTCTATAAGAACCATAGCATGTCTGCTTCATTACATCCATTTTTTTTCATGAAAAATAATCACTACAACATAATGATTATTAAAAATTAACACGGGGATCATAAATTTTATAATACCATGATGTAGAGGAAGAAAATTGATTATTTTAAAATTTCATGAACATTCATGAAAAAACCTTTATAGGATGATTTTCAACATCATGGAAAACCAATATATATATTGGTGGACATTAACTTGAAAATAATTCAAGAAATATTACAAAAAAATATAGACATAAAATTTTATACCCAAAATTTTATACTCCCCATATCATATAGGAAAAACAAAGACCAAAATTGTTGTCTCATATAGCCATTCTAGGGAACTGAAATAAAATAAAAGTGTTTATATTTATTTATTAGTTGTTTAAAATCATAATATAAATTTCATTTTATTAAATAATATAGAAAAATTATTTAAAATGTTAAAAAAATTATTTTGAGATAATTATATTTTTTAAATTAAGACAAATGTGTTGTATGTATTTTATATATATTGTTTGAATAAAATATATATATTAAATTATTTGAAAATAATAGTGTTTATAAAAAATATCTCCTTATTTGAATATGATTGGGTTCATATTAATACCATGTAATTTATAATAAAAAATTATAATAATAGATAAAAGTTGATTATTCAGTTTTATCCAGGATTGAATTAGTAAGGGTCTATAATTATTTTTTAAAATTTTTATTTATAATTCATCTAATGTTTGAATATATAAATTGTTAATTTTTTTATTTATTCCCATCATTTTTCATAGAAATAATTATTTTATTTATTAGTTATGTTGTATGATTTAGTAAAATTGGATTTACTACATTTGAATGTTCATGACTTCATATATGGAATTACATGGTATAAATGAAAATGGATATTATTTATTTTCTACCATAAATTTGTATTTTATATGGATTTGTGATTAAATTTATGGATTAATTAATGTTTATTCATAATAGTTTTAAGAATTATGATCATATTGAAATCACTCTTGAGTAATGTATCCCTCAGTAGAGGAATATGAGGCCGAACTACTCATTCACTAGAGGGCTTAGGTCATTCCGTGAAAAGAGGAGGTAGATTCTTATGAATATAAGTGTACCCTGATGGGGATTATTAATTTCAATTCATTATAGTACTTTATAAAAAATGGCCTCACATAACTATTTCAAGGGATATATTTGGATACATAAAAATATACTCATCATAGAATTTTTTGTAATATAAGATATGTGTTCTATAATTAGTTATACATAATATGGTTTGAGAATATTAATTTTGAGTATTTATTAGGATTATAAAATAATTAATAATCAAATTATTATATTTAAATAGAATAACATGAGATAATATTGTGTGATTAAACTCTTTTAATATCCAGCGTTTTTTATTCCCTAAAAATAAATCCCATGTCAATATCACTATCATGCAACCGGGTAGGTTCATGCTAAATCTAGGTTCTCATGTCTTATCTTATTCATCAAATAGAGGATATGGATAACACATTTATTTTCGAAAACAAATTCCATTGTGAGATTTATGTTACCCTTTTATTGGAAACCCTTTATATGAATAACATATTAATGGTGTCGATTTTATCCATATAATGATTTATAAAATGATTTTTCTACTCAACCATCCAAGAGTAATATATATTATTATTTACATAATGACTGACCTTAATATCTATTTGGTGAGAGGAACATAATTTTTAACTAACATTCTATAGATATATAGATTTCTAAACACATATATATGTGTTTTATTTTATATAGGCCATCATTTTTGTGAGATAATGTTTAATTAATGTCCATCCTATGTTAAAATAAACATTATACTCATCTGAAAAATACATTCATTTTATACATAAATAGAATCATCATAATTAATATTTACATTGAAATAAATTCTTAATAAGGAAAATCATTATGTAAAAAACATATTATAGTTTAAAAAATAATAATTGTTCTAATGTAGGGAAGTAAGATTTTATGTGTTAGATTACTCCCTTTTTAAGATAATTTCTAATGTTGTTAAATAGTTTATTTTATTATATTGTGAAAAAATACAATGATTCACTCAAGTAGCCACAATTTTATATGAAAATTTAATTAATAAATGTTAAACTCCACTCATATTATCAATATGATTGGGTACATAAATGACTTGGAGAAACTAAATGTTTTTAACATGGATTTATAATGTTATTGAAGTGATTCTATTATCATTATTATAATTTTTTTGAATATTTGAATGTGTATTACATATTTATACTCGATATTTAAAAACCAAATTAATGGAAAATTAGATATCAATGATAGGGGAGAGGTTAATTATTGTTTTTAATATTTTTAGTATTTTATTCAAACAACCATCTCTACTGATTAAGATGATTTCTTTTTATTTTTATGTGAACCTATAGAAACAGACCCCAATGTAGAGAAAAAAGAAAATTATTTTGTTAACCTCTCAATATGAGAATTATTGTTCATTTTTTAACAATCATTCCTCTGATATTACACTACCCACTAGAATTAACATTTATATACAAGGAAGAATGGTATATGATTGAACTCACATTTCACATTTTCTAATTGTGTAAACAATATACCATTGTATATTTTTACCATTATCCCTATTATGGAAAATGATTATAGTGTTTGAAAAATTTGATTCACAATTCTACATTATTATAATAATATGTTTTTTCTATTCTATAATCTTCTTCCACATTTATTTATAGAATAAATAATTATCATTATGTTTCATTACCAATACTGCATGCAACAACATCTTAAACAGACTACATATTCATCATGAATGTTTTCATAACAAATATACCACCATCACCTTATTATATATCACATTATTGTGTTAATATTTTAATAAATTAACTTAATATTATATTTATAGGGAACACACACCTTTTTCAAAATTGTCTTTATAATTTTTATGCATGATACATAATTTATTTTTATCTCACATCATTAGTAGCAGGACATGTTTGAATTATAATTTGAATTTAAAAATCTAATAATAAACATCTTCCTATTATTTATAAATTATTCATTATTACTATACCATTTATATGATTTTTTATTTTATCTTCTAGTCACTGTAGCATGTAAGAAATATCTATAGTGTAAATCATATTTTTACAATATTAACTTTTCTTTCCTTCTTCCCAAACAATTATTTATATATAATTCCACCTTAACATACATTTTTAAGAATAAAAAACATTTTTTTATATGTTTATATCATGAAAAATAATATTTGGAGTCATTTGAATTAATATATTACCCAGCATTAGTATTTTAGAAATATCTATTTCTGAATAAAAGAATTTAAAAAAACTCACTAATTCATGAAGTCTTACAAATTCTATGATTTTATGAAACAACTATATCAGTATCAAATGTAATTATTAATTACATATAAAATCATTTTTGATGTCTTAAGAAAGAATGAGATGTCATAAAAAATATATTTATAATTTATATGAAAAATGATAGGTCTCATGAAGACTACACATAACTAAAAAAAAAATATTAAAATCATGTGAATTCTATTATACATAGTATAATTTAATATTTAAGCCGAAAAATCCTCATTTAATTCAAATGATTTTAGACCTATTCAAAATATTTTTTATAAAATATTATTCAACCATTAACATTTAATAAATATATTATAATCCTTCACCATAAATATTATAATTTTATTTTAAAATTTTTTTCTATTTTGAAAAAAAATTAAAACCCATAAATCTCATCCTTAAATTTTTTTCTTCAAAAAACAATCATTATATGTATATGACATACTATAGGACCACATTTAAGAATATCATGGGTTCAACAATCACCCCCATCGGACTTTTTCAGAATCCAAGGAATTTAAAACACTTTCAAATACAAATTAACATAGAAATGAATCAGTAGAGAAAAATTCCTTGTATATTTGAGAATCATCTGTGTAAAAAATAAGAATATTTAATAAAAAGATAATTATGTACACAATAAATTTATTTTTTCATACTTTTTAAACAATTAATATTCTAGATTTAGATTTATGAACAAATAAAACTAGTCAAAGTATTTTGAAATGATTTTAGAAATTATTTTATCTTATTCAATCAATACATTGTCAGCATTTCAAATTTTCCAGAAAATAATCACTGGGATTCCTAATACACACATTCATTTTTGTACATCAACAAAATCATAAAAAAATTATGTGAATAAATTATAAATTCATATCTTAATCATTTTAATAACTCTATGTAAATATACCCCCACCCCCTTAACTAATTACTCCTTCAAATGGTAACCCATATAAATGTATACTCCATCCACAAATTTACTCCCCAGTTGACAAACGAGAAGTAGAAAATTTTAAAGGAATATTTATGGTTTAATTTTTTTTTCTTCTCCATTGAAAACAAAAAATGAATTCATCTTATTTGAGAGGAACAGAACACCTTACCATATCTATGAGAAAGGGTAGTATGAACTCCAATCATCATTCAAAATTTAGGAAATTCGTCATTAGGAAATGTTTGGGTGAAAACCTCCTCTATATTTACATTTCATGAAAAAAATCTCAACTAATTTTATCCAAATACCACATTATCTAACTAATAAATTATGGAAATGTGATATTGTATTTAATACTAAAATGTTCGTTGATTTATTTATAAAATATTGGTTATCGCTGCCTAAAATAAATGGAAAACCAATCTTAAATTTTACGATCCTACAACTATGTTCTCATCCACATTAATCAAGTTATAACATGAATATATTACAAACAATAAATTTCAATATTCATTAGATAATAAATGTTTTTTTTTGTTTTCTATAAAACACACCTCTCTCCATGCAAGATAACTCAACTGGAAGAGAACTATTTATCATCAAAACTACCTATATAATCTATATATGGGTAGAAAAATAGGTTTAGTATTTATTTTATATCATAATTGATTTAAAATATATTATTATACATAAATACCTTTGAATTATTTTTCACCACTAAAAAGAAATAATTTAGGTTCACTTTGTTTTGTTTCACCAAGAGTAATCAAAAGAACCATATCTATTATATAGGATTCAAGGTATAATATAATTCCAATCTATTTTCAAAACCCACTTTGATCAATAAAACTTATCTTGTAATATTTAAAATATTTTGTTTGTAATAAATTCATTTGAAATGAGGTTTTGAGTCCTTTATGATTCACTTTTTAAAAATTTAATTATCATAATTCTACTAATAATGAAAAATATAATCTTTACCTTGAGATATTTTTATCCCATGAATGTACTTCCTCTCCTAAATCAATGAAATTTCTAAAATATTTTTATCACCATAGAAACTTCTCAAAAATTCATTATTATTTATGAAAAATATTCTATATTCTACATAAATAATCTATAAGTTGTGACTCGTATTCATCATTAATATATAGGTTTCTTTCCACCCATCCCTTTATGAAATTAATATTTTCAATGTTTGTGTAAATATTCAAATAAAAATATCTCATGGATTTTGTAGATCATATTACTCATTCATTAACAATAAAAAATGAAAATATATTTCATGTAATAAATTAGACAATTTAATAATCTATTACACCTCTTCAGTATCACCATTGTGGTTATAGAACATGACATGCATATGAATAATATATTATTTTTTTTGTTATACAATGGAATGAAATATTCATATAATTTCAGGGCTTGATATCAATGAAAAGGTTTCAAAAATTACAACATCATCCAGTATTTAATATCATAATCACAATGATATTAATTTATTTATCACCAATTCCTTTTTTATTAATTTTTTTGGAACAAACCTTTTATCCCAATTCCATTATTCTCTTTTGTATTAGGTACAAAATCACACTTTTTTCCTTCTATACCAGGTCCAATTCTTCATTTATTTTATCAACCTACTATTGATACTTTATTACTTTTTGAATATCCCATGGTTTTATCTATAATATGAGGTATGATAAATAGTTCTAAATATTATTCTTGTTTTTAATTACTTCACATAAACTCCAATAATGATTTGGACAATAATTATTATTAAATTAATTATATGAGAGTAATTTGATTTATTACCATCACATTTATTGGATAAAAAATATTTCCAACCTATATATAATCAATAGTTCCATCATCATCTAATATTAATTTAAACTGTTCCACAAATATTGAATCACTGAAATTTTTTTATCATGTTTTACACTAGAAAATTATTTATTTTATTTTTATTATATCTTTACATCAACATTATCAACATTATTTCAACATTAATTTTTATAATAGTGGTATCCTATTCTGTTTATAGGGTATACCATAACTATATAATTAACTCATCATTTTCCAAAGATGATAAGGTTCTAAAGTTTTACTATGATAATAAAAGGTAATATGATCACTCGTGGAGCATCATAAGTTTTCTATAAGTCTATCAAATTTTAATAAGTAAAAAATTAAAAAATCAAGGATTATTAATTAAAATGTAGATTGAAATGATTCCAAGTCAAACTTTGATATAGTAAGATGAGTTACATTGGAATTTAAAAATGATTTATGGGAAATTCTAAATATTGGAAATAGAGAATGTATATTGGTTCAGATAGTGATTTTTAGAAAATTAGAGTGAATAAAGAGAAGCATGATTTGTTTGGATTATAATTTATAATATCCATGTCAGTGTTTTTTTGGTTTAGGGTTCTAGGTTTATTGGATTCAAAAATTAAATTTTATTAATCATTATTCATGTTTGATATTAGATGATGAATATCTAATGGTCATGATATCTCCTCCTTTACATGTAAATACTCATTTTCGCATTTCCACATTAATAAGGTAATTGATTAATAGAGTTTAAATTCATTATGTTTTTAAACATAATTAATCTCATTTCGACAATAATATAAGGACTTGTCCTAAAACATTACATAATCAATTGTTATGTCAAGAATTAATATTGATGATATTTTTATGAATAGAGTAATTGATAATTTGGACATAACTATTACAGTACATTTCATAAATTACAATTTAGACACTTCTACCAAGTTTCCATTTTTTCATAAAATAATAACTCTTAAAAAAAGAAACTTGTCTAGTTCCATGTTTTAAACAACATGAATTTTCTTTGATCACATTATTTACCATATTGATCATTATGTCATGTGAAAAATCATTTCAAAAGCATGGTATGAGAATAAAAATCTCTTTTAGGGTTATAAAATAAGGAAAGAAAACATTAGTTCAACAATATATACAAAACAGAATCTCAGTAATATCCCTAATGAAATGATAATATCTATGAATAAAAAATATAAATCATAAATCAAAAAAGGTAACTTATGTAATCCATAACATACTTACATTGTAGCTTTCAAATCTACGTAGGGGGGAACCTTTGGAATACCCATCAGAGTAGATTCCCTAAATCTCTTAGGTGAGACCTTAATGTTTACCTCTATCATGTTACCCAATGCATTGGAGTGCTATCTCGGGCTCACCTACCCTAGGATTATCAACAAACCACCCATATACAACAACAAAGCCCATGAACCATAAATTATTCATAAAACATAAAACAAACAAAAAGAAAAACTAACAATTCACATTTCAATCACAATATATATTCTAAATATATTGATATAACAAATAATTTTTAGAAACCATTTTAAAAATCATTTAAAACATTCAATAAATATATTTTTGAATGAATTTGTCACATACCACTTTGAAACTTTTAAAATTATTAATATTTTCATATATAAATTTCCAAATAAATAAATCTTCAAACCCAATTTAAAAACATGTACATTAATGATAAATATTTAATAGATTAAATCTTTAAAACATTTAAAATAATGTTTTAGTTATAGAGTCCCTTACAAAGATCAATTTATAAATAAAATAGATCAATTATCTGTATTCACTATAAGTACACATAATGAAAGTATAAATAAAATATAGGATATAAAATTATATATCTCAAGTAATCATATCATGGCATAATCAAGATGTATAATTTAAACCCAAGGAATGGAAATTGGGTTAAGAAGTTTCCTTACAAAACATTGGCGGCCTAACAATGTTAATTAAAAAATTCAAAAAGTGAGATGATGAGAGATAAATGTGTCTCTCTTCACTTTTACATATAATATAAATAAATAAGGATATAAATGAACATATCTCAACATAATATAATGTAAATTAAAATACTAAACATAAAATAAGTCGTTAACTATAAGTGGATGGTGAAAGGTTACCTTACAAAGAATATATCATTACATTAAGGATAAATCAATGACACAATTATATGTTATAAACATAAATACACCAAATATATGTGGATAATATTTTTAATAAAATCATAGGTCCTTCACACATATTCATATAATTACATAATTAATAAGTTGATGTTTAACCCAAAGAATGAAAATTAGGTTAAAAAGTTCCCTTACCCCGTATCCGACATGACTCATTTGTTCCTTGTACTTTCTAAATAATAAACGTAAGTTAATTTATATTTTCATAAAAACCATTTTAATCTATATTTTTCATTTTATATCACTAATTACCATGCATTAAAAATTAATAATTATTTTCGTACATATATGACAAATATTCGATGTTCGAAAGTTGAGTAAAAATGTACTTGTAATAATTACAAATTGTCCATGTGGTAAAAAATACATTATCTCCAGTATGATATTAATCATTTATATATCATATATATTCAGTATATATGTATTTATAATATTCCATAACATTTGTACATAAGAAATGAAATTCACAGTTCAAGGAGACGGTAAGCTGTAGGTACTCATGAACGTTACTTTCTTTGGATTTACATTTTTAAAGGAATGAAATATAAATAATACAAAGTTATATTATAATTCCTCTATAATATATATTTTATATATGTTACATAACATCATAAATTCTATCCTTTAAATATTCCATGTATAGCATTTACCTGTCATATCGCTTTGAGGGGGCGGTATTCTGCACCCCTCCAATAAAATTATCATATTAACATGATATGGAAAGCATAAAGGAATGATGTAAATGAAAAATACAGAAGAAACCAGATAAAATAAATATGATAAATAACATATATAATTATAGTTCTATCATAATGGTGACAAAATGAGGTGGTATGAGATAATGGAACAATCATCGTTTCGTGTGGCAACAGTTCGCTGTCTACAGAAATAGTATGTTTGTATCCATTAGATGGAATTGTGTGGAATTTTAGTTAGAATAATTTTCATAACAACATAATAATATATTTAATATAATTTTTTTGATTTAAAATAATATAATAAATCATTTTTAAGTGGTTGGATACAGAAAATAAAATAAAATAACATGAAAGAAGATGTTAGCTTTAAATCGGGTATGTCTCTTTGGTTTGAACATAATGGATTTATTGATTTGCCTTATGCCTAGGGTAATACCTATAAGAAAAATATAGGGATGTTTTGAGCTTATTTGGAAATATTTTTGATGAGCCAAATACCCTGATGGTGTGAGTAATGAGTTAGAGGTGATGGCCTTTTATAAGGGGGAGGAGGGTTTCTTTATTCAAGTTTGAATGTATTATTTTATTATAAACATATTTTTGGTATTAAAAGGCCAAAGAAATATATAATTCGATGATAAAATACATATAAGTTCATGTAAAATCATCCAATAATAATTGAATATGTTTTGATATTTTTTATTCCTTGTCATTTTTATTTAACCCTTTCTTAACTTATTTAACCTTTACCATGTTCTCTTATACATTCATACAATATGGATAATATATTTATATAAAATTACAAGGGAATGAAAATGTATCATTAATGAAATTTATAATATTATATATATCATTTTTTATAATATTATATTTTTAGGACTATTTTATCATTTAATAAAATATTAATTTTTTTAATAACTCATTTATGTCAATTTAAAATATATTCATATCATTACATTTCAAAAAATATATAAATACTTTTTTATTTAGAAAAACCTTCATTAATTGAAATTTAATATGCCATTATTATCCATTAATGTTTTGGATGTCATAAAAATCATAAAAATAGATTTATTTTTGTATTTATAATCCCATTTATATTAAACATTTGTTAATATAAAAATCATTACATTATCATTGTGTCATAAATAATTTTATGTATTTAATATGTAAAAATAATAAATAAAATTCTATGATGTTGGATATATTTTTAGATTTCAAATGAATATTTATAGTCTAATATATAATTTATATAACCCCATATATAAATTATTTTACTAAAAGATATATGTTTATGTTACTTTTGTCTTTACATTAAATTAATTAGTATAAAGTGTCATCATCACTCTCAAGTTGCTCTATGGGGTCTCAAAATAGACCAAAGGAGTCCCTTGGTCCTCCATATCTAATAAAATAGTTTTAGGACAACATTAAGACTAATTTAAATTTTTTATAATAATATTTTTCACCCTTATTTACCATATTTACCTTTTAACCATATTAAATATAATATTTACTCAAGTAAATATTCATGATGCCTAAAAATAAATGTTATATATTTACACAAATTTTAACTCCTGATTCCAAAAATGGAATCCATTTTTCCATATTAGAACACATAGGAGGTATAAATTAATTTAAAATTAATTCCAATTTTCAAAACCAAAAAATATTTTTTTTTGAAAAAAAACAATCAAAAGATTGACATTGGTTATATCCAATTTAAAACCGAAATTACATCAAATGAAAAACATTGGATGAATCTGTAAAAATATAATCTAATAAAACTTTAAACCAATTTAAAAAGATAATATATCTATACAAAAAATTATTTTAAAAAGAAGTATTGAATTATAATTGTGTATTTTTCAATATTCATTAATAAATTAACTTTATTATAAAAATACAAAAAAATTTCTAAAAGTAGATATTGATGTCCATATTCTAATGAAGAATTTTATTTTCTAAAATTGTACATTTAAAAGTTAAAAAAACTATATTTAAAATATGGTTCACCAACAAAAGGTGGTAAATCGACCTTTTAAGTTATATTAGAGTATTTTTTTCTTAAAATTGGATTTAATCTCATGTTAAGCCTCTAAATGTTATTAGATAAATGTTAAAACATTTAAAAATAATGTATAATCGTATTTTAAATAGATCCTTTCATTCATTCCAATACAATGGCTAGGAGATACTTACCATTTAAAATAAAATTTTATTATTATTTTTCTATATGACTTATCCTTATTTGAAACATGTGATTTTCAGAGAATCCCATTATTGTGTGTCGGGTACGACATCAAACATAGAATCTACATTAATTTAAATTTAATATAATATTCATATGTATTAATATAAATAAAAAATATTATTCTACAAATAACTGGGTCTTTACATCCTTCCACCCTTTGGAGAATTGCGTCCTTGAAATTTTAAAATTGGGCATGGAAACATCATTGAATGTCGTGCATTGAAAAAGGATTCAATAAAATAATCACACTAAAATAATGAAATAGATGTAAAAAAGTTCTCCTGAGAATGCCCATACAAGGATTCCATGTAGGAAAACACGAATATGGAAGAGAAACTAACCATATAGTCTTTATGTAGAGTTATAAAAAACATGACTAAGAGAAAGATAACCACTATAAAATCACAAACTTGTGATGGGTTAAATGGCCTTTGATTAAATAGTAATAAAAGTTAATCGACAATGCTTTTGTTTTAAGATAAATTTCATAAAGGTGTGTAATTTATTTATAATCTTAACTAAGAACATAAGGAAACATACTTACTTTTCATGTATACATTAATCCTTTACTAAATTTCTACCACAAACTCATATTTTTACAAAACAATGAGTATTCAAACTTACATGGACACATCAGAATACTAAGTATAAACTTCTAGAGTATCAAATAATCTACAAAGGAATAACTATATTTTTCCACTATCTTTAGACATCATCCGAAACAAAAATGGTTAGTACAAGAACAGATAATTCCCAAAAAAGATAATCATTTATAATAAGAAATACTACACGTCATCTTCAAAATTCAACAAAAAGTACCCAAATCTCAATAAAGACCCTAAAATACACAATTTTCCTTAAATTTATTCAATATAATCCAAACTGATATTTATACACAAAACTCAAAAAAATATAATCACATTGTCTTCCATGATAAATATTAACCTTTATCATCAAATAAAATTGACTATTCTTAAAGTCTCATATTATAATGTAATTAACCAAATCACATATTCTCTATGATAGGTTTATAATTTCCATAAATAATACAAATCCCCATATTTGCACATAGAAAAATAGATTCATCCAAAATAAAATATTAACCATTACTTCATAAATAGATCCCATAGTATTCTTTTTCCCTAGGCATATAGTGTTCCCAAAAGTGCAAGCATAATCCAAAATAAATTAATCAATTAATCGCCAAATGGTTTTCCTATATTAAGGTTATACATTTGAGAAAACATAAGCTCCCAAAATCAACTTATTCATTATCCATAAAATCATTAAACTAGATATAACAATTCATACTAACCACGGACTTCACGTAGACTACTGGTTGGTGATAAATCTCAATCACACATTAGTTGTGGGTTGTATTCCCATAGCTTTGACAAATGTTATGGGCTGCCACATGGTCTTCTTGTTTCCCTTTTTAAAAAACTGTATAATTTTATAACATTCCAAAAAAATGGGATAAATTCCTCAAAAATAACCATATCATATTTCAACCACAAATGTTTTCTCGTACCTCGCATATTCATCCCAAAAATTAATAACCGAAATTTACCTCGAACTCAAGGATCATATAAAACCAAATGGTTCCTTATAAATATACCATAAAAAAAGACAATTATTCCTTGAAAAAAAATTCACATATCAATCTTCCGGTTTACACATACTATAAAAAATCATCCAATTTAATCCCATCATCAGTAGAGTCTTAATACTTTTAGGAATTTTATCATCTTAAATCTATCAGAACACTTGAATCCCTTATATGTATACATCATACAAATTCAATGTTCTTCCTAATACAATGACCATTAATTTTAATCTTATTCTGTAATTATTCTTTCTTACAATCAAAATCATTAATATGATTTTGGAATTCTCCTCTTTCTATGGGGTTTTCTATATTCACCAAGGAGACTAGACCAAGATGATATACACAAACCACTTTTCTGAATTGGTTTGGTTTTAAGTCAATGTGTTCTACAAAAAGAAGTTTAAGGCTCAAATGTTTGAGATGAGGCTACAACCAGAAATTGGATCTCAGGTATCTTTTTTCAAGTTAAAAATCGTTGATGAGGTCGTCAATCAAAATATGATTATAAAAATTTATCATATAGGATAGTGCAGTTTATTTGGGGGTGTTTCCATAGTTTTAAGTGTCCATTTTTCAGAGAATAATAGGAAGTAGGACAAGAAGAAGAATAGGGGTTGTGGTAGTTTCATCCATTCCCTCTTACTATATTGTTATATGGATTTAGATGCTAGTTTAATTGTGTTCCATCAGTATGGGAAGTTTGAAGACATGTGACTTGTGTGTTCATTCCCTACCAAACCTGGCCATTAGTGTGGAGCTATGGGGTACGTTCAAAAAATTATCAATATGACATTCCCCTATAATATGGGTGCATGTTTTGTACCCTTCAAAAGTGATTCATCACAATCAGAACCATCATTGATAGTGGGTATTGGATTCAGTGGCCTTATTGGAAGGGCTGAATCTTCCTAGGTGAAGAGTTAGTTCATGGTAGAGCCACAAGTCAGTGATGATTCCCAGTCTTAGTTGTGACAAGTCATATTCATGTATTTGATCAAGAACCAATGTAATTCAATGTAGGATTAAGATATTATGAGGCATCATTCTTATTTCACCATAGTAATATGTTGTTCTATTAGATACATGTGCCTCATTTCTATTTTTTTCTATCCATATTCTGGGTGTATTAAAGTTTTCATCTGAAATTATTCCTCATTCAATAGTGTTGGTGATGCCTCTTGGTAATAAGAGAGAGAATTTTTTTCCAGTGTCCTTCTTATTACCTCACCATTTCAGGGGCTGAGATGTATTATAATTTCCAGTATTTTGAAATGGACCTCTTTGATTTAATTCTTGGTATGGATTGGATGGTGAGTTTTTAGGCACATGATGGTTTTTATCAGTGATAAGTGTGTTTCATGTAACATGATTAGATTACAATGGTTTCTCAGGGAGAATGGGATCCACAGATAGTATTTGATGAACCTACACTTATTTATTTGAAATTCGTCATTTTTTAGATCTCATTTCTCACATTATATATAGATGATGGTTCTCCTAAGGATGTATTACCTCCTGGAGTAGATGATATTCTTGATGATTTTTAAAGGACCTATCTGTTTCCCCCATAGAAGGATGTTGTGTTCAATAAAAATTTCATACTAGTATCATAAAGGATATCAATTCCCTTATACCGTATGGACCCAACCTTGTTCATGGAATTAAAGGTATATCTGGATGATTTGGAATCCAATGTTCTCATTCTACCGATCATCACAACTTGGGCCTCCCCTATTATATTTAAATAAAGGATAAAGGATCTCTCTAGTTATGAATTGATTACCAAATTTAGAATAAGATGATGATCTATAACTTGTACCATTTTCAACAAATTGATTACATTTTCGATTAGCTAAAAAAGAAATGTGGTTATATATGAAAAATGTCGGTATTCAGTATCACCAAGTTAGAGTTAGGTAGGTAGATGTTTGAAAAATATTCATCCTATGTAGGTATAGAAATTTTGAGTATTTGGTAATTCCATTCTAATTGAATAATTCTCCAGACGTATTTAAGGTACATATAAATTCAGTTTTCTATCAGTACCTCTATTTTTTTATGGGTATTTAAGGAGGAAATTGTGGTCTATTCTATGACATAGGAGGAGCATGACTGAAATTTGAGTATTTTTCTAGGAACCCTTTGTGATCATTTTCTCTATGAGAAGCTTTAAAAGTGCACCTTATGGATTATGTAGGTGATGTTTCTAGGTCATGTGGTGTCATAACATGGGGTTTTGGTGGACCCTACAAAGACTAGTGAAATGATGTCATTGGATCATCTATATATTGCTTTCAAGATCAAGATCATTTTTGGACTAGATAGATAATATAGGATGTTATTTCAGAAATTTACATTATTTTATTCTCCATTGAAGGAACTCACATGAAATGGGGTGATGATTGAATATATCTCAGAGTGTTAAGAATCATTTGAAGTGCCTATGTGATACTTGAACTCATACCTTATTTCAAAATTTATATAGTTTGGATAGGGGTATGTGATATATGTTAATTCATTATATATGGTTCATAGGTGTGTGATTATGCAGGATGACCATTTGGTGGTGTATAGTTCTCTAAAACTTCATCCACATGAATTGAATTAACCAACCCATGACTGGAATTTAGAAGTATTAATTCATGAATTAAATATGTGGTGAAATTTTTCTTTAGGATATATTTTTGTAGTTTATTTCAATCATATGATATAGGGGAATAATTTCTCTTAGAAATATTTGAATTTGGTCATCGTTGTTGGGTCAGGTACCTTCAGGAGATAAATTTTGATATAATCTATACCTCATGAAAAGGAATTGTGGTTTCATATACTAGCAGCATCAATGTGTGGGTTAATGTAAAAATGGAGTACAATTATGAGTGAAAATTTATGGGTATTTCATCCCAGATGCATATAGGGACCAATGAGAAAAGTGGAGGTGTTTCCATGGCCAATGTTTAGTTGAAATATTTACTTCAGTAGTGGATTCGATAAGGGATTCCAAGTGATGAGTTCTTCCAAAATTCGATGTAGTTACAAAATGGGTTGGAGTTTCCTTGTGAATGCTTATTCTCTTTTAAGAGAGTTATTTCTTTCAATGGTATTTTCATGGAGTTGTTGTCACTTTGGAATGTGGTAAGTCATAATAGCCACAAGTTGGAATATAATTGGCACACTGTTTGAGAAATATTTGTTCCATTTTCTAGGTAACTATATGGCCATGTTCCTCTTAGATAAGAAATAATGAATATTTTTCTAATATTTTGGAAAACCATGTGATCTAACCATGAAATATATTTCTCTTAGACAATAATAGATTCATTGTTTCAGCAAAATTTGGAAAACAATTGTTGGTTAATCATACGACCTACCAATGTCATTAATATTTTGAAATTTAATCATTTTCCCTCATGGGATTTAACCCTAAAACACTTCTAATATAAACCCTAAAAGAATATAATCATTGGGATCATCCTCAAAACCTTATTAAAGCTTTTGAGCATCAAACCGTGGGTGATTTTTTGTGGACTCTTCTACGAATCATCAATTAAGACTCATTTTCTTTGGTTTCAGCCTTATTTTGGGGTTTCTTTTCCCTTCTTGGGGTTTCCTATTATAGTATTTTTTTACCTAAATATGGTTTTATATTGTGTTTTTGGGAGCAGTTACGGTGGTTATTCTTCAGTCTTGACTTTGTAGGGTCTTTCTTATATTTGGTTGTGGTTTTCTATAAGATTCTGAATGATTCTATTATTGGGGTTGGTGGTTCCATGAACTTATACTATTAGATGAGTTTTTATTGCATTAATATATGTATTAATTTATAAAATGTATTGTTTTTTTGGTACAAACTATGATTTAAAAATTATTAGTTATTAAAATGTAATGAAACATATTTTATAAAAGGAAATTGTTATATTTTAGATGTTTTTTGTTTTGGATATTCTGGTAAGTGATTTTTAATTTATGTGAATAATGAGAAATTTGTTCTAAAAATGATTTTATATTGAGATTGTGCTTATTGTTGTTTTTATAAAATAAATGGGATTTATACCTAATGGGGTTCTTTCTTTCCACCAAAATATGGGCTATGATTTTATAAGAAATGTGATACATGTTTCTAAATGTATTTTGAATTTGTATGGATTTGAAATACAATTTTCCCAAAGAAATTGTCGGATTTTAGTTGTTCCCATATGGTTGTTTTTCTGAATTAGTTTCATGAATTTTTTATGTTGTTAAAAATGAATTTCCAAATTTTTTGTTGTGCAGTTGGATTTGAATATGGGATTTTATAGGAAATTGAGCATTCTATTTGAACATAGATCATTAGATAAATGTGAATTTTTAAACTCATTATTTTCTTGTGTGTTCATGGTGATTGTAATGTGTATATAAAAGTGATGATTTATTTCATATGTGAAATTTAATTTGAGCACAAATGGAATCATATGTATTTAGGTGGGAAAACTAGAACAGTACGCTTGTAGATTAAAAAGTGGATGAGGCCAGTATTTTTCTAGATGATTGAAACTACAATACTATCTAAAGATGTAGTATATCCATTGACCAATAGGCCATGGGATAGAATCTAGTCTAATGAATCATAAACAAGAATATGCGATTCTTTTCCCTTATGATATGATGACCACTAGACCATGGGAGACATCCCCCTAAAGTTTCTCATTCATTAAAACAATGTTGTCTTTGGTTGAATGATTTTGATCATAACGGTATTATGTTCATAGGGCCCCACATGTTCCTGCTACCTATGAGAATTTCTAATGGTTTTCTCTTTTGACGTGATTCTTATGGGATGTTGTGATAACAATCAAAGTATAGTTGACCTTGTTTCTATTCAATTTCAGTGAAATATTTTTTAAACAAGTTGTTTTACTTATGTGTATTTTACATTAATTGTTTTCCATGAATTTTTCCTTGAAAATGATTACCAAATTCAGATGAAAATTATCATGTTGATTTATCTTATAATGTTATGTAATTTAATCCTTCTTGGTATGAAATCTTACTTAGATTTATCTCACACTCTATATACAACATTGGGGTGTTTGAAGATGTTGTTATATATAATCAATGTAATAGAATGGTGTTTTGTGGTTGGGATGTTGGATTCAATTTCTAGTTTTCCCTTCTTGAATGTCTTGGTGGTGGTGGCTTTAGTGTGTTGAACCTCTTGTTTGTTCCATGGTTTTTATGAATTTGTTGTCCCATTTCCGTTGTATTATTTCTTTAGGTTTGGTTAATGTTATAAAACATTAAATCTGAAAAAAAAAATTATCTAGTTTGGTTTTGATTATCATTTATGTAATGTTTCATTCTTTTGGATGAATTATTATTATATTGATGGGTGAAATTATTTCTAATGTGTATTTTTGATACCAATGCACAAATTTTATATTTTGGGGATTGGTAATTCACTTTGGGCCGTATATCAAATCAGGTAGGGTTTTGGGTTGGACAGTATCCCAGATTGGATCATAAAAAAATAGTATGAAAGGAAAATTTCACTATTTTTGGTTCATGTTATCAAGGAAGAGTCTAGATATACTGGAGATTTGAATTTTTTTGCTTATGATTCATGTTGCGATTAGGGTGTCTTGCCAACACACCTTATGACTGATCAGGGGTCACCATGGGATGTGGGGGGATGTTGTTTGACTTCACATCAAGGTCATACATACATGTTGTAGAATATATACGGACATCGAGTGGAGGTGGAGTGGTTTTGTTTTTCATTATATAATATTGGATATGGTTTTGTTTTATTTTTTCCATGTGTTTAGTAATTGTCATTATTGCTTGATTTTTACATGTTGTGTATGTAGTTTTATTAATGGTTTATCATGCGTGGTTATTTCTAATTGTTGCAAAAATTACTCCAAATAGACATAATTTTTAGCCCATGGAAGAGGCCTAAGACAGTCCTCCCACAACAATTGATCAGAGTCGTGTGGAAGCTAGGGTATGGGATATCCATGATTTTGGGAAAGGATCAGGTTATGGTCCAACCCATGTTAGAGAATCTGCACAGAGTTCCCAAAAGGAAAAAGGCTAAGAGTTCCTCAAGAACAAGCCTCTTTCTTTTTGGGGTGACATGGATCCCCGTGATGTGGATGAATGGATTCAAAAAAAGATAAGATGTATGAGTTTAGTGAAACTCCTAATGTAGTCAGGGTGTACTAATATTTTTCCATGTTGGATGGTCCATGTCAAATTTAGTGGAACTCAGTGGTGTAAGCTGGGAAAAATGAGTAGATGAGTTCGAATGATTTTAATTGTTTATTCATTGAGAAGTATTACCTTGAGATTTTTTCCTTTTCTATGCCTTGGTATTTTTTGTATCATCACAACGGAGAATGAACCAGGATGAAATTTGATATCCAATTTTCAAAAATGGTTCTTTTCATATCTAAATTGGTCTCTAATAAGCAGTTGAAGGCTCAATTCTTTGATATAGAGTTATGACTAGAAATCTGATCTCATGTATTATTTTTCAAGTTGAAAAAAAATATGTAAAGGTATCAGATCATACCATGATGGGATAAATTGATTATATATGAATGTATAGTTACCGTCGAGCTATTTTAGAAGTGGGAATTGGTTGTTCATCAGAGAATTATAGGAATTGGGAAAATCAAGATAAGAGGTTTTGTGGTAGTTCTGGCCATTATTACAAAATGTCTTCATTTGTGGATTCATTTCCAAGGTTATATGTGTTCCATTAATGTGGGATGAAATGACACATGTGATCAATGTTTTTATTCTCACCCAAACCATTCAATTGGTTTGGGGATATAGGGTACTTGAAATTTATTTTCAAGGTGTCATGACCCTATCAGAGTGGTTCCAACTCTGTACATCTCAAAGGGATTATTTCCCAGTCAAAACCATCTAGGAAAGTGGGTTCTGGGTTTGGTGGTCATGGGGATAGGGCTAGATAATATTCAAAGAATATTTAGTTAATGGTATATACACATGTGTGTAGTTTTTCTCAGTCTCAGGCGAAGAAACAGAATCTTATTATTTTTAATTCAGCACTAATAGAATTAGATATAGGTCTTGTTATAGTTTTAGTAATGGTTATTATTGTATCATCGTAATCTTTTGTTCTGTTTGAAATCATTTCATCAATTTCTTTTATTTATTTCTATCATTTGGATGCAATTAAATTTTCAACAATACATAAGTGTTATGTAATGAATATGGTAACACCCCTTGTTAAGAAGTGGGAGAAAGTTTTCAAGTGTCCTTCTTGTGCACTCACCCTATCCAAGGATGAAATGGAATGGGATTTCATTGTTTCAGAAATAAACCACTTTGAGGCAATTCTTAGAATGGATGGGATAGTGAGCTTTCAGACATATGTAGATTATTATTAGCAGAGAGTTATTTTCATGTCAACTAATGGAAGTACCTAAGTTTTTTGGGGTTAAAGGGGTCTTTTTTTAGTATTTGAAAGACCTCCACATCCGGTGTTGGGAAATTTTTTTTTCATATCATAAAAATCACATTGTAGGACAATGATGGTTCTCCTAAGGGATGATTACCTCATATAGTGGGTGAGTTCCCATGGGTGTTTCCATTGGATTTATCTGATTTCTCATAGATCGTGTTATAGAGTTCACTATAGATTTGGTGTCAGGAACATGACTAATATCTCTTCACTTGTACCATATGGCCCCCACCGAGTTGAGTTAATTAATTCTAAAACTATATGATTTTAAATCCAATGGAATTAAATTCCCCTAATCTCAGCATGGGTTACCACAACACTATTAGTGACAATGAGTGATGGATCCCTCTAGTTATTTATTGATTACTGGAATATGAATAAGATGACGATCAAGAAAAATTATACTTTTCCCTTTATTGATGACCTTTTCATTCATATCAAGGGGGAAAGGTGGTTATAAAAGATCAATTTTAATATTGGGTATCATAATTTTTGTGTTAGTGTTAGGTCCAGAAGACTAGATACCTTGAGAGGGTGGTGATTCAGGGTATGACAGATTAAAACAATTTCCCCTTGTGATCTTGTTTTGCTGCTATACAAAACCCTCATCTCTCTCCATCATGATTCAGAGTAAGAATAAAACATAACGAATTCACATGACACAACGATTTTTACTTGGTTCACCATCAATGGGCTACGTCCAAAGAGCTTACACAGGCAGTGTGCTAATGTTCCAATTCCACTATAAGAACAATAATGTTTACAAGTTCGTAGTGGACTCACTGTCCCTCCTGGTTTACAACCACTCACAATTTGAGACCTCAATGCTCTCTCAACTGATGTGAGCTCACTGCTACTTCAGAAGATCCAATCACAGTTTATAGACCTATAAGTCTATTCATTTTCGTGAAATAATGCATCCTCAATTGTTGATAGATGACATATTGATGTTCAATGTTCATCCACTAATTAATACCCCGTCGCCTCTGAACACTGAGCAATTCCTTTGAAAATACCTTCGCAAAGCACCCTACTTCGCGAGGATCCAAATTTTGCGAAGCTCAAAGAATACTTTGCGAAGATCCTGCCTTTTCATGAAGCTGATTCCTTTGAAAAGTTTGGGCCGTCACAACGATTCATCCTCTTCTCGAAGAACACTCCTTAGAGCATGTGGCCTTGCGAAGCGCACTTCCTTCGCGGACCTAGATTAGCCGTCGTGAAGCTCCTCTCTTTCACGGAGAACACTGACTTTGTGAACCACCTTCGTGAACCGAGAGAAAAATATTTTCTTCAAAACCTCTCTTCTTATCTCGAGGGGATCAACCTCATTTTATAGAAGATTCCACGGACCCTTGAACCTTTTGCGTGAAGTCAAAACCACATCGTCTCAAATCGAAAATCTCCGATGTTCTTGCCGAAATTCTCTCAACAACACGAAGAACCACGAAACTTTTACGTTCAAAAAGCTCGTCGTAATCATGAAGCATAACCATCAACATTTTTTCACGCCTTTTTCAGCAAATATCCCTCGGAAATCCCTTCACCGTTGCGATGTACTTCAACCTATGACGTTCACGAAGTTTGATGTAAACACAAAGAATCACCATCATCATTTTTATGGTCTTTGTGAAATCCATTCCATGATGCCTTTATTCAAGAAACTCATGTACCGCCTCCAGATTGTTAATTACTTTTCCATGGTTCTTTGTTAACATTTATTTGAAAAAATATCTCTGCAACATGATAATTCAGCATGGAAACCTACTTTTTCAACAGAAAAAATCATTCCAAATATACTGAAATGTTATTTTGAGAGATGTTTTCACAACAATATATCCCTTTGGGTTTGTTGACAACTCTTCTCGGAATTATTTTCTGCACTTTTATACATCTCTGAAGCTCCATCCATCTGCTACCACCATTCAACTCTTGGAATTCTGATATCATTCAAGGAATCACTTAACATGTACTCTAATCCCACATGAGAAATGCTTGGCGGGAGAAAAAGGAGTTGTATGAAAAGTTCATCAATGAATCACTTCATGTTAGCCACCAATTGTCGATTCCAAACTGATACCAATTGCTAAATTGATACCAACTGTTGAATCACACTGATACCAATTGGTGATAGCTAGAAACCTTCTCTAACCATTCCAACATCACTCTAATGCTTTTATCGAGATCCTCAACTGTCGTGATAAATATTCATTGACTGATCACTTCTAGCATCGTCGGATATAAAACGCTCCCTCTATCTCATTGCTCTCCCACTATTTCACTACTCCACCTGTCAGCTTCTCCCTGTGTCTTTTACTAAGACAATTTTCCCCAATATTAGACATTGTTTCTCCCCATGGAGAGTTACTATTTCTATCCCTTTGTCAACGAACCCAAAGGTCACCCCTTTGCATTCTGCAACATTGGAAAGAACAAAGATCATAACATTTGAGAAAAACACACATTACCTCGGGGAGATGGGTTGTTCGACATCCACACTCTTTTATGTGTAGGGAGTCGACTGAACTACCAGTTATAGTCGATGCCTTTCAAACACTTCCTTGGGTAAGGCCTTTTTCAAAATGTGTGCAACCTGTAGTTCTATAGGCACATACTCCAACTTCACAATTCCTTGCTCACCCTTCTCTTTGATATAATGATACTTTATCTCAATTTTATTTTTCATTGAGTGATGTATGAGATATTTTTTCTGAGATTTATAGCAATTGAGTTATCACACTAGATTCCAATCAGATACTTCACCTCAATGCCCATATCATCAATCTGATGTCTCATCTATATTAACTGTGTGCAAGATTGAGTGGAAGCAATGTACTCAGATTCTGTGGTGATCAATGAAATGAAATCCTGATTCATGATTTACCAAGAAACACACAATCTGCCAAGATAGAAAGAACCTCCTGACATTGACTTCATGTCATCCACCGAACCAACCTAATATGCACCAGTATATCCCAATAATTCTGACTAATATTATCCACTATACATCAAGCCGAATTCTGTTGTACATTTGATATAACAAATTATTCTTTTCACTGCAAGCATATGGATTTCCTTGAGATTAATCTGATTTCTTATTACTTGGAATGTGCTGAATATAATATCAGGCCTTGTTGTAGTCAAGTCTAGAAAACTCCCATTGATTTCCTTGTATTCTGGGATATTAACTACCTTGTCATCCTCATCTGTGAACAATTTCATCCGTGTAGCTACCAGAGTCTTCACCTCCATGTAATTTTCCATTCCAAATTTTTTCAAAACCTCCTTGTCATATATGGGTTGTGAAATGAATGTTTTATTCCTTCCATGTGTCACCTATAGACCAAAGAAAAATGTTAGCTCTCCAATCATTGACAATTCGATCTCAGTTTTTCTAAATTTGGAAAACTGTCTGCACAGAGATTCATCTGATCTGTCATATATTATGTCGTTGACATTAACCAAGACCATCATCCTTTTATTATTATTGTTGTTGAAATAGATATTTTAATCAACTCCCCCACGCTAGAAACCAATATTATTCAAGTACTAATCAAACCTTGAGTACCGTGGTATTGGTGTTTGTTTCAGCCCATACAATGCCTTCTTCAGTTTGAGAACCTCATTCTCGTCATCATGAATGAGAAAACCATTTGGATTCTCAAAATACACATCTTCCTCTCAAACCCCTTTCAAAAATGCAGATTTGACGTCCATCTGGTACACTTTGAACATATTTTTCCCTGTTATGGCTAAGAATATTCTGATCGTCTCAATCCTTGTAACCGATGCAAATGTCTCATCAACATTTATTCCCTCGATCTGGGAGTACCCCTTTCACACTAGTAATTATTTGTTCCAAATAACTATGTCATCTTCATTAATCTTGTTGTGATAGAACCATTTAGTCCCGATGACATTCTTATCTACTGGCCACAAAACAATCTCTCATTTATGATTCTTCTTAATATGATCTAGCTCTTCATTCATTACCTAAATCCATTTTTCATCTTCAGCTGCATCAACAAAGAATTTCATCTCACCCTGAGATTGGAAAGATGTCTGATGTAGTGACTTCATTCTTCTTGTCTGAACTGGATCTGTCTGATCACCAATGATATTCTTCCTGTCAATTTCATCTCAACTCCTTGGATTTTGTGTAGATACAAATTTTACTTTCTCAGGCTCATCACTAGTATCTTTTGTCTGAATCAACATAATCCACTTGTTCTTCCCCTATGTTTCTTTCTTCATCATCACTCTCATCAGAAAATTGTTCACTGCATTGTTAAATTATCTCCTCATTCTCCACTACAGGGAAATCATTTCCCTCAACTACTTTTCCCAGACATTTTTTAAAGCATTTATATGCCTTGATGTTTCCTTAGTATCCAAGGAATATCCCCTCATATCCCCGTGATTCATATTTCTTATGTATTTTCTTATTGAGGATAAAAAACTTACTTACAAATATTATAAAGTATTTCATAGTTGGATTCATTCTATAACACATCTCGTACAGAGTCTTTCCTTCCTTCGGACACAACAGAGCCCTCTTAGAAATGTAGACCAATTTCAAAATTTCTTCTTTCCAAAATTTCACTAGTAGGTCTTTTTAAATGAGCGTCATTATGACCATGTTGTTGATAATCTGATTTCTCCTTTCAACCACTCCATTATGTTGGGGAGACCTTACTGAAAAATCTTGATGCCTTATCCTGTCTTTCTCGAGATATTCTTCCACCTGACTGTTTGTGAATTCCATAATATTGTCAGTATGTAATTTAGAAGTTTCTATCCAAGCATCTTTTAACACTCCCTTTGGTACTGTATTATGTGGATGAACTCATTGGACTTATGGGAAATAAATAATATCCATGCCATTATGCTATAGTAATCAATGAAAATAACTTAGTTCCTCTTTCCCTCAATTTCTATTGGTGTAATAGGCCCACAAACATCAGCATTCACCAATTAGAGCACTCTTGTTGAATTTTTTTCATTTTCCTTATATGTATTTATTATGATCTTCCCTTGTTGGCATGCATAACACATGTGATTACGATCACGTGATATCTTAGGGAGGTCTCTTGCTACATCACACATTACCAGATCTTCCAGATATGGGTGTCATAGATGACCAAGCCATTTATGCCACAACTTTGTTTATTCTTCTCTAGACAGGAAACACATAACTTCTTCTCCACTTACCAGGTAGATATTTCCCTTTTTCCTTTTTGCCTGTAGAACCATTGTCTTGTCTCTTCCTTTGATGATACACACTTTCTTAGTAAACCTTATAGAATGTCTTGAGTCACATAGTTGATTGATGCTGAGAAAATTGTGGCTGAGGCCTTCTACTACTAAGACATCAGCTGGTATCATCTTTCCACAAAAATAACACCTTATATGAGGTGCATACCATTGAGTGACATCTGTGTTACAGGTTTCCCCTTGGGATCTCCAAATATTCTGAATCCTCCTTGTCCCCAAATCAACCTTCAATATCGGAGTGGGTTCTTGTGGTATGATCTATGTATTCACAACATTTTGTTTTCTGTCAGGTCCTGAATCTGTCTTAAGGTCTGAGCTCATTTGTTACTTCTTTCCTTCTGAACTACTAAGCTCCTCATTCATCTATTTAGTCTTTGGAATGATGTTATTTTCCATGAATGTGTTGGGAATCAATGGTTTTTACTAGTGTTTAACTTTTCTCCGTAGACCGACAACTACCTCTTCATGCTCTTTGATATGCTTGATGTGATCTTTACTTGTGTTTTTTGAAGCTATTAATCTCCCATTTATGTTTTTCAATTTTTATTTTACACCAACTTACTGATTCAAATTCCTCTGGTGTTGATTACTTGAGTTTCTCAATTTCTTCCATCAACTCAGACTTCTCTTCTTTCTATTGCTTCATGTAGAGTTTAGCATCACGGACAACTTTGTTAACTTTCTTTATTTTGGCTCTCTAAATATCTATATCCTCAAGAGAAACCTCTAACTCAGTTTGAATATCTATTCTTCCTTAAACTTATTCTTCATCATCATCACCTTCCGTTTCATTCTTCTCCTATGAACTACCGACAACTTCCACCATAGCATTTTCTCCACGATCATTGTAGTTCTCTATCTCTTCAACCTCCTCAGCCTCAGACTCGTCCAAACTGTCGCTTTCTTTTAAAAGGATATTTTTCTCCTTAAACAAATTTCTCTTGAACTGTAACTTGCCTTTCACATAGGCTCATTAATTATTCTTGGGAATTTCAACTTTGTCGACATCATCATCATCATGGAACTTTTTGGGGCATCTTTCCGCAAGATGTACAACCATTCAACATAGAAAATAAGCAAGTGGATGTTTTCCTTTAAACATTCCTTTTCCACAATGATGGTTTGAGAAGAGGAATATCATTACCTCATCTGTCTCTTCTTCTTCCTGAGAGTCTTCAACGGTGATCTTCTTCATGTCCTTGAATTCCACCTATTTGTTTTTCCCAATTTCCAAAGCATTGTTATCATCATTTCTCATTCCATATGAAACAAGGGTGTTGTGCAGGTTATCCAATGTCTGCTCTTTCGGTTCATTATCTTCAAAAATGGAAACTTTTGAATTGAACTGAGGTGGAAGGTTACTCATGATTCGCTTCACAATATTTATGTCTTCAATAATTTCTCCAAGACCTTGCATGTATTCTACTAAAAAAATTACCTTGTCAAATAATGCATCAATAGACTCACTCGAGTTCATTCTTAGATCTTCATATTTGTTCCAAAGCACTTTCAGATTTTCCTCTATGACCTTTGTATCCCCTTCATATATATTCAATAGATTTTACCACATGGAATGTGTCATTTTTCATGACATATATTTTGTATAGATAGGAAGGTATATGGCTCCCCTAAGGAATTAAATACTTTGGCATCAGTACCAACTCTCTACGCTCAGCTTCTAAAAATTCACCTCTGTTAATATCATTGGATATGCCATGAATTGCTGTTGTGAACACATTCATTCCTAATGATCGGAACTAGTATTGCATTCGATTCTTCCATAGCTGGAAATTGTTTCCATTGAAGATCGGAATCCATTTATAATTAGTGATCTCCATTTGAGAGAGAAATATTGATATTAAACTTTAGATCTGATACCAATTGTTAAGTCCAAAAATATAGATACACAGAGAGGGGGTGAATCAGGGTATGATAGATTAAAACAACTACCCCTTGTGATCTTGTTTTGATATTAGACAAAACCCTCTTATCTATCCTTCCTGATGCATAGTAACAATAAAACATAAAGCATTCAGAGGACACAACTATTTTTACATGGTTCACCGTCACTAGGCTACATCTAAGGATCATACACTTACAGTGTGCCGATGTACCAATTCCACTATAAGTGCACTGCTATTTACAAGATCAAAGTGGACTCACTGTCCCTCCTGGTTGACAACCACTCACAATTTGAGAACTCACTGCTCTCTCAACTAAAGTGAGCTCCATGCTACTTCTGAATATCCACTCACAGTTTATAGACATGTATGTCTCTTTATTTTTGGAAAATAATGCATCCTCAATTTTTTTAGATGCACTGTTGATGTTCAACATTCATCCACTGATGAATACCCCATTGACCTTGATCACTGAGCAATTGTTTGGGAAATACCTTTGAAAAGCACCCAAATTCGTGAGGCTCCAAATTTTGCAAAACTAAAACCAGATTTCAAAATGTTCTTTCCCTTTCACGAAGCTCAAAACTTTGTGATGCTTAGGCTATCACGAAGCTTTTATCACTTTGTGAATCACACTCCTTAGAGCATGCGGCCTCGCGAATCACACTTCCTTCACAGAGCAATATTAGCCACAGAAAAGCTCCTCTCTTTCGTGACGAACACTACCTTCATGAACCACCTTCGTGAACCACCATTGAGAAACAGAGAGAAAAATATTTTCATCAAAACCACTCTTCTTCTCTCGAGGTGGTTGACCTCTATTTATAGGAGATTCCACCAACCCTTGAACCTTCTGCGCGAATTCAACGCCATGTCATATCAAATAGTGATGCTCCGAAGTTCCCGCCAAAATTATCTCAAAAACACAAAGCAGCACTGAAATTTTCCGATCTCAGAGCTCACTATAATCACAGAGAATCCCCATCAACATTCTTTCACGCCATCGTCATGAAGCTCCATCGAAACGACCTTCACCGCTGTGATTCACTTCATCATCTTCCGTTCACAATAGTTTACTTAATCGCGAAGAATCACCACCATCATTTTTCTGGTCTTTGCAAAATCCATTCCATGAAGCCTATATTCACACAACTCATGTCTTTTCCATATTTAAATAAGAACTTCACGGATATCCACTTTTCACGATGATCATAAAACACCATATTTTAGACCCCATAAAATTTGAAAACAATTGAAAATGGCACCCCCTTGAACTGCGCTTTTGTACCGCCTCTATATCATCCATTCCTTTTTCATGGTTCTTTGTAAACATTGATTTTCTACAATATCTCTAGAACTTGAAAATTCTCAATGGAAACCTTCTTTTTTGACAAACACAATCATCCAAAAAATACTGTAATGTTACTTTGAGGGATTTTTTTCCAACAGTTATAGAGGTAGATATTTTGAAAACATCCATCCAAAAAAGGTACTAAAATTTTGAGTATTTTTGGCCATCCTTTCGGATTGAATAATACTACAGTGGTCTTTACGACGATTATGAATTGGATGTTCCATCAGTACAATGAATCATTTGTTTCAGTATTCATGGATGAAATCCAAGTGTATTACATGATTGAAGAGAACCATGATCTACATTTAATGATTGTGTTATTATACCATATATGATCATCATATTTATGAGAATCATTCCAAGTGTACCTAATTTATAACACCCTGTAATGATATAGGGATAAATGACTAAAATATATGTCTCATGTCAAAAATGAGACCTTTTCTTTTTGGGATCCTACTTGTATAGAACTACATAATTAAACATTCTTTCCACGATGTAGTGATTAGGATGGGTGACCATCTGGTAAGATTCCATGGGTCTGAGAAAGTGAGTAAAAAACACACTAGAAATACATTGTGTTGGCATGCGGGGAAAATAATTAGTCAGATGACCTGCTCAGGCATGTTTTTGGGCCCTAGGATGGGAACCACATGTCTGTATGGAAACCTGTGGTATCTAGTGGGCCAAGACATGACGAGAAAGTTAATTCGCGGTGTCTTTGTTATTAGCATGGCCTAATTGTTAAATTACTATCACAACATGGGATTTGACTTATGTGTGGTGAACAGCCTTGGTTGGGGTGTATGGTCCACAATAAGGTCATTGTACTCAATGGGGTGTAGGAATGAATTTAAACCCCCAGAATGATAACGGGTTAAACGAATAAATGATATCACTTGTGTCAACGAGGTGCACCTTTATTGTTGGGAGACTACCTAGTTAAAAATATATTGTTAAATGTACTTGGCATGGAGTAGGGATCGAGATGGGTTATCTTCATGTAATTTTTATATTGTGTGTGCGAGTGAGGAATAAGAACACTAGGAAGAACATTTTAAGGAATTTGAGGATAATAATTATTCAGATGACCTGTTCGAGCTTGTGGGTGGGAATAATATGAGGACAACATGTTTTCAAGTCAACTTGTGGTACCTACTGTTCCAAGACACAATGAAAATATTAAAGAGGGGTGTCAGTTCTATTATTAGGGACCATTTTTTACTTTATTGATTATGTAGGTGAGGTTTCTGGGTCATGTGGTGTCAGAAAATGGGGTTTATTTGAACCCTAGAATACAAATGTAGTGATTTCAGGGGGGAAATTGAAGAATGTTTTTGATATCAGGATATTTTTCGGCATGGAAGGTTTTTATAAAATATTTTATCGGTATTTCTATCATATTTCTTCACCCATGATGACACTCACCTCGAAATTGTTGAATTTTTAATATATCATTGAGTGTTAAGAATCCTTTGATGATCTTATGTGGTGGTTAACCACCACCACAATTTTGATCCTTCAAATGTCTCTAAAGGGATATGTGTTCAATTTTAATTCCACACGTATGGGTTACGGGTGTGTGATGATGAAGGATGACCATTTGGCCATTTATGGTTCTCACTATATTCATCAACCTGAATAGAATTACCCAATTCATTCTTTAAAATTGTGGTTCATTTATCCTTTTGGGGATCAGTTTGTTTTTTATTATAATTATAATTGATTGGCCTCTATTTTCTCAAAGAATGTTTTGGATTTGAGGTTGGAGCATTGGGGGTATTACCATTAGAGGTTCAATTTGGATATCTTCATTACTCTAAGCAAAGGAAATGTGGTTTAGGATTCCATGAGAATTAAAGTCTTTATGAGTGTTTTTAAGGAGTATAGTGATAAGTGTAGTTTTATTGGTATTTTGGACCAGATGCATCTAGAGAACATTGAGTATATTAGAGGTATGTTGTTTTCTTGGGTTTAGTTTACACCATCCCTTCGAGAGTTGATTCAGCATGATCAGCTGAGTGATGAGATGTTTCATCATTATATGTAGATCTTAAATGGTGGGTAGGTGATTTGTGATTATTCATTGTGTTTGGATTGAATTTTGTGATTCAAGGGCCTTTTCATGGTTTTCATATCACAAAATAAGGTTGTAATGAAGGATATCCACTAGACATAGTCACCCATTCATCATGCTAACACAAAGATGTTTTATTATATGCGTTAGAAGTTATGGAGTCATTGTATGAGGGGAGACATAGTTGACTTTGTATCACGATGTTATAATTGTCAGTATGTTAATGTGGAGAACCAAAGGTCCTCCAATTTACTTTTAGGACTACCTATTCTTACCAGGTTGGGGGATGATATTTCCATGGTGTTTATTTTCAGCATATATCATACATCATGTTAATGGAATTATATATGGGTATGATTGAACATCTATCCAAATCAACTAATTTTATTACAATAATGGATTTATCCAGTGTGAATTATTTGGTTGATTCAATATTGAAGAAATAATGATAATTCATGGTGTGTTTTTTGATATTGTTTTAGAAAATGACCCTCACATATTCAAGCGGATTTAGGAAGTTCTTCATAATGCGATTGGGTAGCAGTTTGAGTTGAGTATGGAATACCACCCTCAAATGGATGGTTTGATGGATTAGGAGAATTAGACCTTTGAAGAAATGATCTAGACATGTCTTTTTTATTTCATAATATCATGATATATCCATTTCAGATTTGGTGAGTTTTTATATAATAATAGTTATCATTATTCAATTAGAATGTCTCACTTTGATGTGATTTATGGTCGGTTATCTCAATACCATTTTGTCATGGGATGATGCTGGTGAGACCATATTATTAGGGAAAATACTTGTGAAGGAAACATATATTATGTTTAAATTGACAAGAAATCCTTTTTTGACAGTTAAAATCCCCCATAAGTCTTATTTAGATTAGAGACAATGAGCATGTGAGATTTCTATGGGTGACTGGGTGTTCCTCAATATTTCTCCCGGCTAGGGTCACCATTGACATTGTAAGTAAGGTAAGGTAACATCGAGGTATTTTAGACCTTTTGATATCACCAAAAATATTATTATGGTGGTATACCTATCAGACTTTCCCAAAAAGTTGATGTAAATTGTTGTTGTGTTTATTGTATATAATTTGAAAAAGTATAATCCTAATGCATCTCAGGTGTTTAATTTGAAATATTTCGAGTTAGATCCATGACATTTGGTGTTATAGTGGCTTGTGATGATTGTGGATTCGTAATAAAAAGTAATTTATGGTATGCATATTCAATTGGGACATTCCCATTGATATAAGGGTAGTGTTGAACATTAAACATGGGAGTGGATATCTAGGGTTGAGGAGGAGTATCTATTTTTGTACTCTAATCAATCTTCGAGTTGAGTTTTGAGGGTTGAATATTTTACATGGATGGAAGAATAATCACATCCATGATTTTTCTTTCAGGAATTACTTTGTTTATTTTTTATTTGGCATTTATCCCTAGGGTTCCCACCTATTTATTGATGAAAAATGGTGTCTTTTGTCTCAGCAAGTAGTGATGAAAGGTTATAGCACCATCAGGGAAAACCATGTACCATTCTCTAAGAGAACATTTATCCTCATTCCCATTGGACTATGAGGAATGAATGGTTTCCACATAATTTTGAAAATAGTTATATCAATCCATGCATCTTGTCTATTTTCAATAGTAAGAGATGCACAGTTTCTGTATGGTTTGTAAAATCATTAGTGTTAACCTTGAAAATTTTCTTAGTCATTAGTAATGGAAACTTGACTCTTTTTTCTCTTCATATTAACAAATAATTGACTGTAATTTGAACCCTATGGAATTTTCATCCTTGATAAATTACTCTAAACATTTTTAAAACCATTTACCATCAAAATTTGAGTGGTTTTCACTATTATTCATTGACAAATCACCAACATTCATTTCATTTTTCCCATTATTCTAGGGTATCATATCCTTTCTTATTGTGTTTTCCTTTCACATTGGGGTTTTTGACATAAAGTGGGTTTTATCTTCTCTTGTTTCATGAAATCATGATTTTTTTATTGATCATTTCTTTTTAGGGTCTTATTGAGGTTCCATTGTCATTTTCCAAGGGAATTTTGAAGTTTCCCATATTCATGTAGGTGGTTCCATGGTTATACATTATTAAATGAATTTATATTTATTTCATTGTCATATAAATGTGTTTTAATGATTATTTTTGTGGTTACATGTATGATTAATAATATTTTTAGATTAATATTACATCAATGTTATTTTATAAGGGATAATGGTTATGTTTTATATGTGATTTATTATAGTTCTTTTTGAAAGTGTTTTATAATTTATGTGAAATTTGTGAAATGTGTATTCAATATGATATAAAGGTGATAATGTTTTGATAATTCTTTTGTAACAGAAATGGGTTTTTTTACTGGTTGGATTTTTTGTTGCGCACCCGAAATATGGATTCTGAGTTGTATAAGAACTGTGATATATGTTTTTAAAATGATTTATAATGACTATGTATTTAAAATGCACAGTTCCCATTGAAATTTATTGATTTCATATGTTCCATTATTTTTATGTTTCCAAATTGGTTTCATGAATTTTCAAAGTGTTGAACAATGTATTTCATTATTTTTTTATGTTTCTTTGTATTTAAAAGTTATTTTTCTTATGGAAAATGGAGGATTCTGTGTAAGCTTTTATTGATGGATCAATTTGAAATGATAAAATTATTATTTCCTTATGTTAGTGATGCTTGGAATGTGGATTTTAATGTAATGATTAATGTGATATGAGAAAATGAATTTGCGAAGAAGGTAATCGTAGGTTTCTATCTTGGCAAACTAGAACTAGTTTTCTTTCTGATTAAGAAAGGGATGAGGCCTATATTATTTTATAATTATTGGTGTTACAACACTAAATAATCATGTGATATATTTATTGAACAAGATACCTTGGGATGTAATCCACTACTGTGTATCATTCCTGATAACACTTTTGGTTTTTTGTAATGATTTGGAGACCACTAGACCATGGAAGACACTCCCCTCTAGTGTCTCGTGTATAAGGGCATTGTTGATATTTGTTGGAGGGTTTTCAATACCAAGATACAAGGTTTATGGGATCTCAATTGTCATAGATACATATATATATATTTCCCATGGTTCTCTCTTATTAAATCAATAAAATGTTATGTGGGGATAAAAATTAGTATATGATGGACCTTATGTATATTTAATCTCAAAGAAAGATTATCATGAGAAATGGTTTTCATTAAGTTTTTTTAAATGTTTTCCTAGAAATATTCCTTGAATTTTTTTCCAATATTCTTATAAATTTATGCATGATAATTTACTTTAAAATGTTATGGAATTTAATCTATATTTGATTGTAATCCTAATAATATTTTCTTTACACATTATATAAAACTTTATGGTGTATGTATACATTTTTATATATTACTTTTGAAAGGTAAATCTGTTCCATGGGGTGATGGGGGATCTATATACGAGTGTTCAACATTATTTTTGTGTTGTTGGTGGTGGAATGATGGTGATGGATCTCTTGTTACACAGACGATTTTAGATGGATTTTCTCCGCTTTCTATTGTGGCATTTTTGGTTTCTCTATTAATGCTGAAACACATTAAATATGAATATTTTTGTCACTTGTTTAGTTTTTACCATCAGTTATGTGATGTATTATTCTCATGTGTTATTTATTTTTATATTCATGTGTGATATTATTCCCAGAGTGTACTATTGATACACAAGATCTTGTTTCAAACTCATTGGAATCAAGAACACACTTTGGGCCTTGTCTTGGACTGGGTCCGGTGTTAGTTTTGATGGAATCCTGTCTTGGTTCTGACAAAATAACTATTAAACGAACCAATTTTAAAATCTATACATGTTTCATGAATTTCACATTAAAGTTTTAATACCATGAACCAAAACCTTCAAGCATACAATAAATTAACAAAAATCTAAATTTAACATCGAAACACCTTGAAAATCATAGAAATTCACCATATAATAAATATATACATTTATGTTACATTGGGTGTATCACAATGTTCTCCAACATGCCATGTTATACACTTATAATATTATATATAACTATTAATAATGAAAAATATAAAACAAATTCACATGTAACAAATGAACAAATCTACCACCCATATTCTTATACCAATAACTAGGAAAATACGACCTAAAATCATTCTATTTCAGGGAACCACATAAAAATGATTTCAAACTCACCATCCAGGAACACTCTTTGAAATTAATACAATATAATCAAGGTTAAATGATATTATGGGATGTAAAACAAATGAACCATTGTGAGGCCCCTTTTCCTAATATTATTTGAAATTTGTAACATTAACATACCCATTACCACTGACAAGTTCATCTGGGATCGAAAGATAAACGAATGAAAAAAATAGCATACACCTATGATACATCCATGTTAACAAAATTAATTTGAATAGAAATTCCCACAAAAAATAATCATGTAATATAACTTACCAATTAGGAAAAAAACCAATAGATTCATGACATAGGTATCCCTAAAAATTGTAAATATCTTAATAAAATATATTATAAGGGGTCCACAATACTTGAACCAATGAAATATTTAGTGAAATTCATCCACACAATTAAGTGTCATTTAATGTGGAACTCCATATGATTTCACTTAATCCAATGATAAATTTGAAAAAATACATAAAAATAATTATCAAAAAGTATAATCTTTAAATGATAAGAAATCCAAATGAAAAACATTATAATTTGTTATATGTGAAATAAATATTTTATAAATATTTTTTGGGATAATTCCCAATATATTTAAAATATAAAAGGGGCTTTCATAAGAAAAATACTTTGATTCTCACACAAAATGTAAAAAAACACCACATACTAATTCCTTGATTAATGAGGGGTCAAAGATTTATTCCTATAATAACCATGAAGAATATTAATTCTATTAAGGTGGATGAGGAAGCCATATGAATGAGAGGTTATCAAACATAATAGAAAAGAGGGTATAGGGTGTCTCATATTCCCACACTAGAATTATACTAATGATGACTTCATTACTAAAACCAGAATGGAAAGTGAATAAGATTTATTTACATAATCATTAGATTCTTAATCCTAATTATATCAATCAATATATCCATCATAGAAACCAGTTAGCATCAAATTATCAACTTCTTCAAGATACCCTTCATAAATTTCATTAGTGACAATGACCTTATAAAAAAATATAAAAATATGTATTCTAAACAGATTAAAACACCTCTGAGATAATATGTAAATTAAAGCCTTTTGAAAAAGATCAAATACTATTTAAAACATAATGAAATAAATTATTATACATGGTAACCAATTTATAAATGTTTTCAGTGTACTGTTTCATCAATTTATCACATTAAGGAATGTTTATGAATTGAAACTCCATTTCAACTCACACCTAATTGGGATAGTACCGATGGGTGAATGTGGCCTTGAAATATCCAAATGAAAAAATTCAAATGATTGGTTGTGGATAGTGATAATTCACCATTCCAAAACCATGTCCATCAATAAAGTGAGTGATGCACCTATATATAGTTTTTTAGGGAGTTCCCAGTGAGTCGAAGACCCATTGAACCTTACATGGAAATATTTGGTTCATTATTGGATCCATGGTCACCAGAAGAAAGTCATGTATAACGATTCAAAAACACTCAAGAATAATACATTATCCACGATAAATCTTACCATTCCACTCCATCAAGAGTCTGTGTAGGGTTAGAGACATAGAGTACCACTCCTGGACCACACGATGGACTACCATGTAAACTACTACCCACAGTCATACCTTATTGACTTATTTATTCCATTTTAATGTTCATCTTATAACCAATCATAATACAAAAAATCCAAATTAATTGATATTTAAAATTCAACCATAATATAATGAATAAAAAAATTGTGTGTCCTAATATAATGGATGTAAACCCATAGCAAATAATCATATCCATAAATAATATTTTAATGTCTTATTGCATAAACATTATAACATACCAAATCAGCTAGAAATTAAACCAAAATATTGGAAATTTTTTATTTTCCCAGACCACATATCCATTTCAAAAATATCAATAAAAATTGAATTTTCATTTCAATACACCATGAAAATATAAATCAAGTCTGCTTGATCCTAGGAAAATAAAACTATTAAATAAACATAGATTTACAATTCAAAATCCTTCAATCAAAACAAATCCTCCAAAGAAAACAAATAAATTTATTCTTTTAAACTCCACTCATGTTCTCAAGATAATAGATTCCTACTTTACTAGAATTAACACCAACCCCGAATAAATCAGGTTGTAAAATTCTCAAACAATTCATTTGGTCATTTCAAAATACTAAAACATGGTATCCAATAGTACTTCAATTATAATTAATAAAACACCACTTTAAAACCTGAATAAATAACCATCACATTTCATGAAAAGTTACTTTATAATTTAGAAAACATACCAATTCCCATTGAAAAATATCATGGTGAAATGTAACATTATTTACCATAATAATGTTTTAAAATTTTCAAATACATTTCTATTGACATATAAAAATTTGAAAAAATTATTTTTAAAAACAAACATTAAATGAAATATCATAACAAATTCCATTTAAAAATGAATAAACAACCTTCTTAATTAATAATAATTTACTAGAAACCCCACTAATATTGAAAATCAAAATATAATTTTATATTTAACAAGAACTAAAACAAAAAAATATGTAACGTTTAAGAATTGTTATTTTTTAGGATGCATGGTTTGTCAGACCATACAATGACCATGTATGTACCACTAGATGTTACCACAAATTGATTTTCATGATTTTCACATAATTTAATAGGTAGTGTGCTGTAAGTATTAACCTTATAAAATGCCTCTTCTTTCACTATGAATCCATAAATATCCCAAAACAAAAATTGGAATCTCTGAAAAACTCAGAGTAGCAACACACCAACTCAATATATCTAAAAAATAAAAAGTTAAAAAACCCAAATTAAAAATAAAACTCCCAACCACACGTGTTAAATCAAGTGTTAGAAGGTGTAAGCATATTATATGAACCCCCAACACCATCCACTCTTGTTATTATAGTCTTATATTATATCTAATATCAACCACGAAATAAAAAAAATTGTTTCATAAACCTATGACCTCTTAAGAATCCTAGGCTCTAACATTATTTGTGACTAACTATCCATGGTTACCACCCAAAACAATAACCAATATGATTAACACAGGACCTAAAATGCATTACCGACTCCCATTTGGAGGAAATTACTATCTGGGTATCAAAAATGTAACCATAGGATTGATTTCACGCTTAGAATAAATAAAGAACATCAATTGTTCCAATAGAAAACCAAGTATGATGGCTCCACAATTTGTAAAATCCTGAAAAGAAAAATATTCAGATATAATTACCGAACACAACTGAAATTGGAATATATATATGTAATAATTGAAAATAATTTTAGATTCACTACCAATAAAATAGAAACTATTTGAAATAATTTATAAATACAAAAATAAATCAATAATAAATGAAAATTTTCATGATAGTGTATATTCAACACATATTATCTGGTTGGAAATCCTGAGAATCCAACCACATCATCACCATGTGAAACTCAAATCACATCTATAAATTAATATAACCTAATAACCATAGGTTTTTAGTACTAACCAATATTGGATTCCAAGACCCAAAAAATGTGCGAAACACAAAGTCAATATACCCACCAATGTTAGTATATATGGTATGCCAAAAAATCCAAAAGGATAACCCCATGAGACCATATCATTCCTTTTAATGAATAAACCATGTAAACTAGTGTTATAAATAAATATATTAATTTTTTTATTTCATATTCAAAACATAAAAGTACATAATAATTAAATACTCTCATTTTCTCAAAGCTTTCCTTTTGAATAATCCAAATTTACCATTTCATTTCCAAATTAAAAACATTTTGAGAAAATAACCACTCTTTTTTCATAAAAACTCCTTCCATATAAATTACATTAAAATAAAGATATATGGTAACCATAAATGAAATGGGTAACATGGAATGTTATATTCAGTAATAATTAAAAAACATTGAATTACATAAATCATCATTACTCAGCCATAAGGGGAAGATAAATTTCAAAGGTAAAATTAATGAATAAAATAACTAGTTAACCAAATAAATATGAAATAATTGAAGAATTAATATGATATATATATATCATGAATTAGAAAGATAAGGACTAATGTGGTATTACCAAATGAGAATAGGTGGAACTAACAGTTGGCAGGTTTTACAGTCTTATAACTCATCACAAGAGTCACTCCCAACTAGCATCATCTTTAACACATCCCATTTCCAGGTCATTATATTCCACTATAAATTACTATATAATGTTTATCCCTAATATATCATGAAATCAATTCATAAATTTCCCACATAACATCCTAGGGTTCCTCATCATAGAGAAAATGTTGAGGGTCCACTTTCAAAACATTTTTAATCATGGGAAAACAAAAAAATCCCAATGATAAGTCACAATCATACCCATCCCATACCCAATACCACATCCCCTAATAATGATCCTATTTACCAACAATAATAACATCGGTCACAATTTAATCATCTTTCACATGAATATATAGAAACATCAGTAACACAGTCTCAATATGGTTGTAATGAATAACCAATAAAATAACATTTTCTAATGTGAAAAGACATGTTGTTTTATTTGTACTCATAATAATATGAATTAAAAACACTATTTATATCCATTTCTAAACCAAGTATAAATCCATATAAAATAAAAAGTAACAATAAATAAAATCACATTCATATAACAGAAATGCCTGAGAAACAAAATAATTCAAACACATCAATATAGATCATAAAAAATACATTAACCATGAACTACACAACTTATAAATCAACAATGATCTGAAACACCAAGAATACATCATATTTTTCAACAAACCCCATCATCGTAATTTTATAAAACACTTAACATGTATAAATAACCATTAAAAGTAAATTTTATAGTGAACAAAAACATTCACCTATTTTGATGAAGGAACGCAAAAAATAAAACATGGGAAAACATTGAAAAAGAATTTATGATAACATTTGAACCATTTTTATTGTTCATTGTTATATTTAAAACCCAATGAAATTAATGAAATCTCATATAAATTGGAATGATATGGAAACACCTACATCAAGTGATTGATTCTTTTTTCTTTTGATTAAATCCACTATGATATATTATAAGAGGGGGATCAGAACCCCTAAAAAAACCGAAAATATTATGAAATTCATATAAATGGAAATGAACCAAAATCACTATAATGGTTATATATAAAAGGATAAAATATAGAACTAAAAAGAAGAAAGAATTTGGAGCTCCTACCACTCAATACATGTTATGTACCACCAAGACAACTTCAAACATCAATCATGGAATGACTGAGAAGAGGAGTATGAGTTCTAGGGTGGATCCTTGATTGACCCCTTAAAATGAGGGAGGAGAATAGGGGAATAATAAATTAAATATTAGGTTGAGATAAAATTTCCCAAAATTGATAATGTCACATGGTATACAAATCGTTATAGTAATCATTTGATTCCCCGTGATTAAAACCTCCAACTGTTACATGGTTTTCACTACAAGGTAAATTAACGTTTCTCAATACATTGAAGACCTTAAAAAGCTTAATATAATCAAAATTTAACCTCAAAAATCAAAACTATATTACATGATTGAACATATAATAATCATAAACATGTGACTAAAATTGGGGGTGTCAAAACTCAATACACCATGCCACTTTACCCCTATAAATATAGAAAAAATAAAAAAGCTACGTCAATATTTCCTCAAACAAATGACTCTAATAAAATACCCCACATCCCAAACATAAAACTAAGAGCATGATAGATGAATATACCACTGTTCAAGGAAACAAATTCATAATGATTCAAATAAAAAAAATTAAAAATGTATTGAGGAATAAAAAATATGGAATCTTAAATGGATAAATGCATGGGAGATAAACATTCTGAAACATTCTATGACCCTTTCTAAGATATTATATGAATCCAAAAACATCAAATTACACATTAGGAATCAAAAAATCCTTCCAGATCCATGTCTATACCAATTTATATATAACATAACCAACACCTCTGGAACTTTTGATTTATCAGAATCCCAAAACATAAGAAATTCATACTAAAATAATCCCAGAAGAAAAATTCTACAGAATGAGTAAAATGCAAAAATAAATTACATAGTTACCCCCACCTTTTAAGAATAAAATAATAAAGGACAAAATAATGGATTAGAAAATCTATATCCAAATATATGATTAGAACAATTCATCCACTCCATATAGAGATAAGGGCAGAGAAAATCAATTAGATACCACAAACATAAATTAAAAACTAAAACCCTAAATAAGAGAAGTATGTCCAAAAGAAAAGAAACATAAACAAAAAAATCATTTATCTAACATATGAAAAATAAATTAGGAATACAAAAGATCTCGTACAATAATTAATAGATGAAACATATCCTAAGAGAAACACATAACTTATGACTCTACAATAGAAGAAGAACCACAAAGTACTCCATGTATTATATATATATTTTTTGTTTCATAATACACAAACTAGGAAAACTAAAAAAACACTATAGTTTGATGAGATAGCCACACTAATAGATTTTTCATCGAGTTTATAAATATGAATTCATAGGATGCACCAGTTTCCCACACATAAAGTAACACTATAGAGTATAATATGCAAAAAATTAACAACATGTTCAGATGATCGATTCTTATAACCATAAACATTCTTATCCCACTTTTTACTGGATAGATATCCCTAATAGGCAGTAGTTAGTGTTATATCATAACTTTTTACTTTCTTACCTACCGAAATTACTTCAAAGAGGAAAAAATTATACACCACCTTCACATAAGTAGCCAAGAAAAATTGAAACACCATTGATAAATGATAGATATGAGGGATTTTTTAAAGGAAAAATTTTAATTTAATCATCAGTTAGACACTACAAATATAATGGATCCAATATAGAAAAGCGTTTGGTTTAATCTATCACTGAATCATCACCATTATAAACACACAAGAACACCAAACACTTTTAAATTCTAACCCCATGATAATATCATTGGATGAATGTTTTATCAAAGAATCCCCAAGATAAAACATAAAAAGAATGGTTTAGATAGCGAGCTTCCACTATTCCAAACCCAATACTTCATTTATGGGAGTGAAGTACCATAAAAAAGACTTTCATAAATAGAATATTCTGTCGATGATCACTTAAAACATCGATTTCTGTTCAATTACCTCGTTGGATACTTGATCAATATATAACAATAGTTGATACTAATATAGTAACCCCCCATACATGATTCAATATCTAAAAAAACAGACCTTGATAAATCAACGAATGTCTGGGTAGATTTACATGATTATAATTCCACTTGATTACCACTGTATAGAATGCCAAGTGAACCACTACCAAACCCTTCACTCTGTGACTCTTTTTATCCATTTCTAAGGGTTATATTCTAAATGAACATAAGAAAACAAATTGGAATCAACATATTTTAAAAAACAGAACTCAATGTAACATAAACCCAAATATAAATATATTAGATTCCAATATAATGTGAATAAGAAGCATTTAAAACATATGAATGACAAATATAATATATTAAAGTATTATTTTGAGAAAAATTTAACTTCCATTAATAACCTAATAGGAACATATAGTATGGAAATTAATATAACTTTTAAACCATATACCCATTTCTAATAAACTCAAAGAAAATAAATACTCCATTTCAGAAAACCATCCAAAGATACAATAATATATTTCAAATAAGAAAAGAAAAATCAATAATAGTATATTGTTAATAATTTAAAATCTTTCAAAAAAATCATCCCATATAACCAATTGATGCTTTTCCTCCTTTTAAAAAAAATAAACCCATTTGTAATGCCTCTGGTTGTATTATTAATAAAACCTTCATTTAAGAATTTCAAATTTCTAGAAAATGGTTTCTGAAAATATTTCAATTACCATTAAAAATCATTAAATCAAAAACTAGACAAAAAAATCCCAAAATTTCAATAAAATTTACATTATATTTCAATGAAAAACATCCCATTAAAAACATTCGTGACAAAAAATCACTTCTATTACTAAAATGATTTTTTTCAAAACCCACTATACATTAAAATAATACGAAAACTATAGAAATGCGTTTTAAAACAACTTAAAATTCCATAGATTATTAAATTTCATTAAAAATAGATCATAAAAATATCCAATTCCATTAAAATCTACTAAATTTCATATAAAATTTATTAAAAATCAAAAATAAATTTAGAGTGCGTAAGAAGTGAGAAACAAATTTCTATAGTTTTACAACTCTGTATAGTTTAGATCCACAATTTTTAGATCGTGGACTAACTGTTTGAGGGCCATTATATTATACCCAAAATGGATTCACACATCATGATCATGGTTACTAGATATTGAAAAACTCTCAACAATAGAATAATATATCCCTAAACATACTATTATAGGTTTACTTATAGAGATTCTAAAGGAGGAGTCCTAATATCAAACAAAAATTTACCAAATAAAAAAAATATAGTGCAGGGATAACACCATAATTATATCCATCCCTCCTCAAAAACTACACCATTAAAAATATCAACCTTTCTAGAAAAGGGAAATTTGATTCATAATTTATCCATCCATCAAATGAGCATACATGAAAATAGATGGTGAATAAATATATCTTAATAATTGAGTTACTAACCACCAATAAAATAAAATTTCATAATTGTCTAACCATGACCTTTTCTTTAAACTATGTAAAATTAATATTTATAATCATCTTTTTAAATCCACTAGGAAACCAATCATGATTCCCTAAGAAACTAAAAGTAGCATAAAAAGAAAACATATTAACATCAAGGAAGTTAATGAAAAATTCAACAAGAAACACCCATTTAAAACACTGAAAGACTTAAAACTAAGAAACAAAAAAGCATTATAAATAGAATTTGATCCAAAGAACTTTGAATAGTACATTTTTCTCAGAGAAAATTATCATTGTCATTTAATTAAATTTTTTATTTCCTAATATTCTTCTTAATGTTTAGGTTATATTGAACCAAAATATTCACCATTTTTTCCAAAGGACTGCCAAAATGGATTTCTAGGATACCATTATTAATTAAACCTAGATAAAATTTAAAACATTTTTCGAGTTTAAATCTATATTTAATATAAAAAAATATGGAGTTCTAAACTAAAAAAATGATATTTAAACACCAACCTCAAGTGATTTAACCATGTCTCCATCAATGAATTCCAAATGAATAGGTCGTAAGAGGAATATCAAAACAATAAGGAACAAAAACTGCAATTTTAGAAAAATCTTTCACATTTAAATAAACTAACATGTATACATGGTTTATAGAAAATTAGACTAAAATAAAGGGACTATGTGGGGAAGAAAATAAAAGATTTTATCTCTTAATATATGTGAACGATAACTATGAAACCCTCAATGATCAAAAAATAGAAGGGATTAAAATTGAAGGAAGAAAGGTGAGGATTTTACATGGTCATGAACATTTAATGATAGAGTATATTGGTTGATACCCAAGTATAATGAAGCTGGAATTTAAAAAATTCCCACAACTGATTAGGTTACATCGCTTACTCACATTGTTTAAATCATACATTTTAACCATGTAATTCAACAATATTTAAAACTATAAAGGTCCCATGATTATCAACAAAAAGTTTCAAACTATGTAATAATCCTTGTAACATTAGAAGACCATAAAAAACTCAAAATACATCATTGGAATTCCTTGAAACTCATTTATATTATCAATATATTGGGTATTTATAGATATGTGAAATCAAGGGTTTTACGCTGCAATTGAGTACACAAATTCATTAACTATTACAGAGAAACATTGAAAAGTATAATCATAATAATAAATACAACATCATTCTTAATTATCCAAAATTATAATTTTTCCCACTTCAAATTAGTATTTCCTATAGATATTTTTTATCCTATATTATATAATCCATTAACATTTTAAAATCCAACCTCTTTGAGGTAAAAAATTTATATCATTACTAAAATGAGCATCATTTTTGTAATTCTTATTATCAGTGGCTTCCATGAAATAAAACTCATATCATGTAACAAATCCATTAATTATTACTTACATGGCATTATAATAGATAGAAAAAAGATAATAAAACATTAGTGCTTCCATTTTTGTGAACACTTCCCATTAAATATGGGATTCCCATTCTTATTCATCGGATTTTAACCCATCATTAATGATAATTATAATAAATGACACTGTCAATATAGTTCAATCATCAAAGAGGCCATAAAGATTTATGGGAACCTAGATTTGATAAAAATTATGGTAATAATTTTGGGATCAATGTTTAATCACTATCTACAGAGGGGAGAATAAGATTTATTAAATTTATAAAATTATATTTGACAGAATCTTCTCAATTAAAAATGATTAATTTTGTTTTCTATATTCATAGTCTTTCAAAACACACATGTATACCTATAAAAAGGAAATTTAAATGGTTCACCAATAAATTTAAGATGCCTTGTACTTTGTATGATATAGATTCAATTTAGATCACACAACCCATATGAATATTATTATAGAGACATGTGACTATGTTTTATAATGGAATTCAAATTACATGTTTTCCAAATAAGTATACTTATTATTACTAGATCATTATACTAGAATCTCAAAAATGTATACCAATTTTTAAATTGGTAAAAACTAACATTCCATTAACTAGAATATGGATATCAAATTATTAACAATCCTAGAATCATATTTATCATTTTGTAAGTCATATTATAAACACTATTCTTCAATTTTCTTCCATATAAATTCAAGCAATAACCTTAATCGCTAACTAAATATTCATAATGAAATAGTTCTTCAATCATATATATGTAGTAAATTCATCTACAAATATTATTTAAGATAAATTCAGGGACTGCTGACCTGATATTATTTTTATAGTTTACACACACCATCTTAAATATTGTCTACACATTTTTTATTCAAGATAATCCTAATATTTTTATCACACATAATGAATAGTATAAGGACCCGTCCTTATAAAATTACATAATCCAAAATTTTAAATAAGAACATACATTATTAAACAATTTGGATCTTTTTGGTTTCCGATTTTTCTATAATTATAGTAACTTACATACATAACATACCACTTTCATACAAAGAGGACCCTATTAAAAATAGTTTCCATTTTTTCAAAATATATGACATTAAAAAATAAAGCATGATTTTATTGACAAAAGACAATATAAAACATCCAAAATCTATTATTTCTCTTACGCATCCTTATATCTTCTGAAAAACCTTTTAAAAACATAGCATATGTATAAAACTCTGCAAGGGATATAAATATGGAAAGCATTAGTCAAGTGATAACATAAAAACCAATATAAACCATATCATAAAAAATCAAATGCATGGTATACACATGTAGTTTATTTGGGAAATATTTACTAAATCACTCTTATATTAACCCATACATATTGAATAACATTTTGGTCAATTTTCTTCTCCGGAGTACCCAATGCATTGGAGAGCTATAATTGGGCTCACCGGTCATATCTTGAGCAATAATGGGCTCAAACAAACATATCTTCAGCTATAATGGTCCCAACCCAAAATATATTGAACTATAATGGGATAAACCTAACATAAATAATGTAAAAAGAGGATATCATGGTAATAAAAATTATTCAAATCATTAGAAAGCACTAATTCCTTATATTGATAAAAATACAATCCCTTTGAAAATCATTAGAGAGTATTCTAAAAGGATATAACAAGGAAAGTCCGTTAAAAATATAATTGAAGTGAGATTTAATAGAATAGAATGTACATGTGTATACACTATAGGTAAACACAATAATACATTATATAAAAAAATTCATCACACCAATAATCTTAGTGGAACATAATGGATAAAGTAGAAGGTTAACCCCAAGAATGGAAATTCGGTTTAGAATTTTCTTACCTTGGATTATACTTACTTCAAATGTGTTGTAAAATCTTGTATAATGGTTATAATAGTTTTTTAATATCCTACAGAATATATACATATATGTAATATCTTGTATGATCATTTATTTAGATCATTTCACCCTTTATTTGTTAGTAATTTGTTCATCACATTATAATGGGGTGTTTTCTTAACATGTTTTCTATGATTGGTTCATGGTGTATATTGTTGTCTATTGGAAGTGAAAACCCATAATTGGAATAGAACGGTATTTAAATGTTTCCATTACTATAATTTATATTATTTATCATTTTTATGTTTGATATTAGGACGATTAATAAGTTAAAACATTAATGATGATCAATTTGATCTTTTTAGAATGTTGTTGATAATAACGACCTCATTTTGTCTTATAAATTAAAAACATGAGTAAAAAAAATTCCAGAACCATGGATGAGACATAACACATATATTATAACCTAGTTCAAAAAAAATGGTTTCATTACAATACTTTATATAATTAATAAAAATTGAAATCACATCGTCCATGATGTCGGTAATTCGACACATCATGGACAATGATTTTATTCCTTGAACAATTGGTAGAGGAGAAAAGAATGATGATGGATTGTTCATTAACATTAGAACATCCAGAATATACATAATTTATGGATATTTCATTCATATTGGCTAATAGAAGATGAGTAATGAATAAAAAATTAAGAAAATAAATATAAAAGAATAATTGAGAAATCCCTTACAAATATTCGGCAGCCTAATGGCTATGCAACATTGTTTTAGAAAATATTAAAAAGAGAGGGGAAAAGGGTCACCAATACATAAATGAATAATAATACATAATAGATCAAGAATAATAAGTAAATAAGAACCTGGTATAGAAACTTTAAGGTAGTACATCATAGAAGAAAACTTGAATGTAAAAAGAATGAAATTTAGAATTTTCATACATTGAAGAGTAACTCCTAGAAAAAGAGGGTTGTGACCTTAGGGAACTGAGGAAACCTTTTGAAGACTACTAGGGATGTAAAGAGTCCAGATCATTGTTATTGGAGAATTGGGAATGAATTTAATGATGGAATGGGCTGGTATTTGTTAAAAAGTGATAAAATATTTTAATAATTTCTAATGGATGCCTCATTAGTGGTATTTACAAAACAATTGGATTTCCCATGGTATTGGCACATGATATTAACTATATGGGACACCTTGCATCTTATTTAACTATACACAGTTCGACCACATTTATTACATCATTATTACATCATAAATGATGTCTTTAATACACAAAAAGTCAAAATTGTAATTTTTCTATTCACTGAAAAATCAATTGTTTAAGAAAAATCCCCAAAATTACCCCTAACAATTTATCGATGTGTAGAATTCAAAATTTAATTACATTTTTTTAAAATATTTTTCTAACTAACATTAATTTAATTTTTATATAAATTCATACATAATTCAAAAATTAAGAATTTTAAAACTATAACTTCTTTTATATCACATTGAAAGATTAACCAAAGTTTAATTCAATCCTTAAGAAACTAAATTTATAATAAAATTTACTATTCATTATGGTCATATTACTATTCATATTACAATTCATAATTATATGTTACTATTCACCGAAAAAAAGTGTGTTCCGTTAGACTCCAAATAACATACTGGAAAAAAATGTCGATGAAATTTATGTTTAAAGTATAGTTATAAATATCTGCTTTTAACAATATTTCATGCATTTCAATTTATTTTAGAAAACCACGGTGTGCTACATAATCCCCAACTTCTAGAAATTTTATCCTCACAATTTTTTTTACTTGTTAAACAACTGAGGGTACCTATCCCTCGTGTCTTTTTTAGATTCCCATGTTGCTTATTCTACCATGTGGTTTCTCCAAAAAACCATTACCAGGTGGATTAACTTATTTGGAAATACTTTTACCCTTTGATGAAGAATCTGAACTGTTTTCTCTTCATAAGAAAGGTTCTTTTCAGTTGAAATGCTTCTGGGCTCAATAAATGTGATGAATCTGGCACATACATTTTCAACATCGAAACAAGAAAATCATTGTTTACTTAAGACAAACTCAGATGCAAAGTTACTCAGTATGTAACTTTTCTATCATTTTCTAGGATTTTAAAAGGACCTATGAACCGCGAACATAGAATACCTTTCATACTGAAACAATTCACACTTTTTTAATGAGTGATTTTAAAGAAAACATGGTCTACTATCTCGATAGACAAGTCTTTACTTATGTTATCTATATATCATATATGCATGCTCTGCACTGTCCTCATGTGTTACTAGATCATCTTCACTTTCTCAGCCACTTCCTCTACTAATTCACGTCCAATTAACTTCTATTCCCTGAATACATCCCAAAAATCTAGAGTTCAAAACAACATCCCATAAAATACCTCAAAAGGTTCCATCTGTATACTAGAATAAAAATTGTTTTTATAAGAAAACTCAACTAATGAAATTTGTTAATCCCATCTTCTCTGGTAGTCCGTTGATCATGATCGAAGCATATCCTTCAAAATCATAATTGTTTGTCATGACTTCCAATCTGATTGAAGTTGAAAAGCTGAACTGAATATTAATTTTGTGCCCAATGACATCTGAAGTCCCTTCAAAATGATAGAAGTGAACATGGGATCCTAATCAAATATAATGGCAAGAGGAACTCCATATAAACTAAAAATATCCATTAGGTATAATAATGAAATTTGATCCAAATACATTGTATCTCGAATAGAAAGAAATGTACAGATTTTGTCAGCCAAACAACAACCACCAAAATTTCATTGTTACCTCTATAATTATTTGGTATTCCCACCACAAAGCCCATGGATACATTCTTCCATTTCAACTCTATCACTATAGAATTGATGCATCCCCTTTGGTAAATGCTACTCTTGTTTAACCTATTGTCATGTAAAATATTTCATGGTCAAATCAACAATATCTCCTTTAATTAAATCCCACCAATAATACTCCTAAATGTCTTTGTACATCAAAGTACTACCAGGATGAACTGAAAATGGAGAACTATGACCTTCACACAACAAGACTTTATTCAAATAGAAATAACATTTCAAACACAACCTTCTTCCAAATCTTAAATCAGAACATTTATCATGATTAAATTCTGGAAAATTACCCATTTTGAAAAATTCTATCTTTTTCGATAGCTGACGGTATTCCTTATATGCTTTCTTAAATTTGTCTGATAATAATTACTACACTGAAACCAAAAACAATCTAGATGTATTCTTTACAAAAACAAATTCTATGCCAAAATTCATCATATAATTAATTAAGAGATCATGTTCCAAACATAACATGGTTAATGATTCATGATGTATTCGACTCAAGGCATCTTCCACTTTGTTTTACATTCCATGATAGTAATTGGTCATGCAATAAAAATAATCTATAAGTCCAAGACATCTTCTCTGACTCATGATTAATTCTTTATTAGTGAATATATACTTCAGACATTTATGGTTAGTATATATTTAAAATTTGGCACTGTATAAATGGTGCCTCCAAATTTTCAAAGAAAAAACCATAGGTTCCAATTCCAAATCAAGTGTGGGATAATTTGACTAATGAGGGTTTAGTTGTATTAAAGCATGTAAAAATACCTGATCATTCTACATCAGAACAAATCCAAGACCTTTTAATGAAGCATCACTATAGATAAAAAATTACCACTTCAGGAAGGAAATGCCAAAACTAGAGAATTCTCCAATCTCTTATTTAGATATTGAAAAAAACATCATTATCATATGTCCAAACAGATTTAACCCATATTCATGTTAGCTTTGTAAGAGGGATAGATAACCAAGAAATTTTTTTACAACCCATTAGTAATAAACTACTAAACCATTAAATCTATGAATATCTATATCATTTTTTAGGTCTAGTTCATTCGTCAACCACTTGTTTCTTGGAAGTATCAACTATTATTCCATCTTTATCTACAATGGTCCCATGAAAAGAATTTTTTTGCAACCAAAAATCATAATTTTTGAATTTTACATACAGTTTATCTTCATTTAAGGTTTGAAAAACAATCCACAGATGTTTTTCATGCTTCTCTTTACTTATAGAATGTACCATAATTTCATTAATAAACACAACCAAAAACATATCCAAGAACTCATGAACTATTATTTTCATAAGAACCATGAATGTAGCAGACTCATTAGATAACCCAAAGGCATAACTAAAATTCATAATGAATATATCTAGTTTGGAATGCAGTATTTGGGATGTCATCATCCTTTACTTTAAACTGATGGTATCTCGACCTCAGTTCAACCTTCAAAAACTACTCTGCTCCCTATATCTGATCAAAAAAATCATCAATATGAGGAAAATGATTCATATTTTTAACAATAATGTTATTCAAGGCTCTATAATCGATGTAAGGTCTCATTGAACAATATTTTTTCTTAACACAAAATACATAAGCTCCATGTTGAAGTGTTGGGTCAGAATATGACTTTTTATAATAATTTCTACAAATTCTCTTTTAATTCCAGATGATTCATTTGGGAAATTTGATAAAGAGGTTTAGAAATTGTTTTAGAATCAAAAACTAAGTCTATAGTAAAATCAACCCCTCGATTAGTAATAACAACAAGAAAATAATCATAAAAAAATTTATGTATTCATTTTCCTCTAGTACATCATTAATATGGATAGTTAGGTTATCTTCACAATTAAGATCATGAAAACCTTCATTTCCATCCCGTATTAGTTTCTTATCTTCTTGATATTTTATCAATGGTATAGGTTCATTCTTCTTCACACACTGTGGCTCATTTAAAAAAAACAACTTCTTTTTATCTAGAATATATCTTAGCTTGATAAAAAATGTCAATCCACACCTAGAATAACATCAAACTCTACTAGGGGAAAAAATAAGGTTTGCAGCTACATTCCTTCCATAGACAATGATAAGCATATTATTATAATTCCTTTTTCCAGAATATTTCTTCTATGTGTTTTTACTATGATATCTGGTTTCATTTCATGCGGTTGAATTCCAATTTTTTCTAAAATTTTCTCAGAAATGAAAGAATACGGTGACATTGAAATAAATAAAACTTTTTGCGAAATCAGAAAAAATAAGATATGTACCTGATACCACCTCATTTGATAGCTCAAAATTTTCTAAAGTGGCTGCAAAAGTATTTACCAAACCACTTTTCATCAAATATTGTTGATTTCCTACTTGGGTAACTATATTCTGACCAACATTAGCAAAATGACCCAAATCCTTATAGTGAAATCATCTTACCATAGACCTCTCATTAGATTTTAGATCATTTTCCATGCCCTCACAATACATGTGTCTAAACATCCTACATTGGTATCATTTCCTATAATTTATAAGACATTCAACTGGAATCCTTTTAGCTCACTTTTCACAAGAATGGATATTCATTTTCTTACCTACTTACATCATTGATGAGTTCATCCCCATTTCATGCCAACCTGACCGCTTCTTATTATTATCATAATGATGCACATATGTTTCATAAAACTTCATATGTGCTTTTTTAGCACAACAAAAAAGATTCTCATAGATTCTAAACTCTCGTGAAGCCAAAGAAATTTTCAAAATATGGTTGCAAACCAGAGTAAAATATATTAATTTTACTTTCAAAATACCTATTAAAATATGGTACATACCTGGAAAGTCTTGTAAAATTGGCTTCATATGCTACCAGATAATCTGCATCATTCTACTTCAGTTCAACGAATTGTTTCTCCATTCCGAGCCAAATAGTTTTGTCAAAAAAAATTATAGAAAAAGACTATTAAAATCATCCCATTCAAGAATTTCAAGATCTTCTCTTTCTCTCGTGTTCTTAACTAGATACCACCACTATTAGCTTCACTTTATAAATGATAAATTTCTATTATTACCTTTTAACATTCTGAATTTACTATGACATCAAATATTATTTCTAGAGCATTAATCCATCCTTATGCTATCACTGGATCTGGAGTTCCATAGAATGATAAAGGATGTAGCCCCATAAAGTGCTCCACAAATGACATTTTCTTCAAGGTTGATCATGTTCCTCTCTATCATGGATACCACCCAGTTTATTTCATGGGTCAACTGAGAAATTTCTATCAAAAACATCTTAGTTTTGATTCCAACCATTTTAGGTTGTAGAATCGGATAGAAATCAGCCTATTGGTGCCTTCCTACTTCATCTTCTCTGTTTATTTTGCGGACAAACATTCTAAACAAACATAAAATAGATGAATCAACACTGTAATCCTTAAATACTATAATATTTAAAATTAATCAAAGAGTAAAAATCAGTTCTGGTATTCTTTAAATATCAACCTCACCCCTAATGTTACCTAAACCATCCTCTAATACCAACTATAAGGACTCGGCCTTATAATGTTACTTAATCATGAATTTCAAACAAGAACATAGAGTGTTATACATTGAGGATCTTTTCAAATTTAATGTTATAAATAATTAAGAAAACTTACATGCATAACAAACCACATTCATACAGAGAGGAATCTATTAAAAACAGCTTCTTTTTTTCAAAAAAAATAAGTCATTAAAACATAAACAATGATTTCTTTGACAACACTCTATATCAAACATCATGAACCCCTTCTCTCTCTTACCCATCCTTGTATCGTTTTAATAACATTTTAAAAACATGGGAGGAGTATAAAACACAGTAAAGGATATAAATATATAATGTGGTAGTAAATTGATATCATAATAAACAATAAAACCCGAATCATAAAAACTTGAATGCATGATATACTCATGTTGTGTCCTAGGGACATATTTAGCATATCACGCATACATTCGACCGTATATATAACATAACATTTTGTTAAAATTCCCTCTCGGGAATACTGAAAGCATTTGAGAGCTTAGATGGGGCTCACCCATCATATCTTGAGCTATAATGGGCTTAACCCAACATAAATAATGACCAGGGAACATATAACGGTAATAAAGATTCTTGAAATCAGTATAAATCACTCATTACATATACATATAAAAACAAAATCCCTTTTAAAATTATTAGAGAGAATTTTAAAAGGATTTTAAAAGGATGGTCCATTTAAAATATAATTAATGTGAGAATTAATATAATCGATTGAACTTGTTTCTATATAGTAAATATGAATAATATTACATTATATAAAAAAATCATAACACTAATAATCATAATAGTACATAATGGATAAAGTAGAAGGTTATCTAAAGGAATATAAATCGGGTTATGAATTCCCTTACCTCGGATTAATCATACGTCAATTGTGTTTCAAATTCATGTATAAATATTAGTAGACTATTATTAATTTCATACAGAAACATTTACATATTTATAATATCTTATACGATCTTTTAATTGGATTATTTCACCCTTTATTTGTTAGTATTTTGTTCCTTGCATTGTTTTGGGGTGTTTTCTTTACATGTTTTCTATGATTGGTTCATGATAGATGTTATTATCGATTGGAAGTGAAACTCCAGAGTTATAATGGAAAGTTATTTATATACTTCAAGTACCATGATTTTACCATTTATAATTTTTATTGTTGATATGAGGATGATTCATACGTTAAAACTATAATGATGTTTGTTTAGATCATTTTAGTTGTTTTTTGATAATAATTACCTCATTTTTCATTATAAATTAAAACCATTAGTACAAAAGTATTAAAACCCATGGATGAGGCAATAAAACATGAATTATAACATGGTTTAACAGAAAATGGTTTCATGACAAAACATTAATCAATTAATTCAAATTGAAATCACATCGTCCATGATGTCGGTAATTCGACACATCATAGACAATGTTTTTTATTCCTTAAATAAATGGGAGAGGATAAAAGAATAATGATGGATTTTCCATGAACATGAGAAAATCTATAATATACATAATTTTTGGATATTTAATTCCTCTTTGGTAAGAGGATATGTGGAAATAATAATAAAATAATTAAACTCAATATAAAAGAATAGTTGAGAAATCCCTTAAAACAATTCGGTAGCCTAACCACTATTCAACATGTTTTAAAAAAATAGTACAAAGAATGGGAACAAGGGTCACCCATCAAGAAATTATTTATAATATATAATAGATTATGAATAAGAAGGAAATATGAACATGGTATGGAAGATTTAATGTTATTCCACATAGAAGAAAACATGAATGGAAAAAGAAAGAAATTTAGAATTATCTTACCTTGTAGAGTAACTCCTAGATCATGAAGGTTGGAACTTTATGGGATTCAAGAAACCATGGGGGAATACTAGGGAGGTACGAAGGCCAGAGATTCATTTATGAGGAATTGCGGATGAATTTAATGAAGGAATGGGTTGGTATTTATAGATAAAGTGAGGGATTATTTTAATAATTTCCAAGGGACACCTCATTAGTGGTATTTTCGAAACCACATGCTTTCCCATGGTATATAACCATGGTATTAGCCACATAAGACACACCACATATTACTTAACTACACACATGTTGACTAGATTTTCTTACATCATTATTATATTATTAATGATTTCTTTAACACACTAAAACACAAAACTGCATTTTTTTACTATTCTTCGAAAAATAAACAGTTTCAGAAAAATCCATAAATTTCACCGTAACCATTTATCGACATGTATAATTCAAAAATAGAGTCCATTTTTTGATAATAATCTTCTAAATATCATTAATGTAATTTCTAAATAAAATCAGACTTAATTCAAAAAGTAACAATTTTAAAACTATAAATGCTTTTATATAACATTGAAAACACAACCAAAATTCCATTATCATGATTCAATAATAAAATAAAAATAATAGTAAAATTTAGTATTTATTATCGTCATATAACTCTTCATATTAGTATTCATAAGGGTATTTTACTATTCATCAAAACACATTTTGGTTTTATTAGACTCCAAATAACTTACTGGGCACAATTGCAGATAACCAATTTTCAAAATTCAAAACCTAAAAAAAGTTTAATTATGTTTAATGGCTAGTTATAAATATATACTTTAAAAAAATTCATGTATTTCAAATTTTTTTAAAACCATGGGGTGTTATGTAACAACCGGGCCTTGGTGATAACACAAACACCCCATATTTAACATGGTTGTCATGTCCTAAACTGCCAGGTACCACCAGTTTCCCAGTAGGCATTTGGTCTCAAACCTAGGTCCCACCAACATACCCAAACGGTTCATCTGACTAATGACTATACCCATAGGCCATCTCATGTACATTCTAATGTGATTTTTCTACACTCATACACACCCTAAGAAACTTCCCAAAAGATCTCCCATCTTGATCAGTACTCCTGGAAAAAAACGCTTAACTATGGAGTTCTTAATCAGGATGGCTCTCGAAAAAGTAGGTGCACCTTGTTGACATGAGTCATGTTATTTATTATTTTATCACTTTATCTTTCAGGGTGTAACAATACCCCCCCCCCCCAGAGCACAATGTCCCCTTTTGGGGGCATACATCTCAACCTTGACAGTGCACCACACTTAAGTCTATGTTACTCCTATGATAACAAATGTAACAACCGGGCCCCAATGACAGCACATACAGTCCACCTTTAACCTGGTCTTCAGGTACTAACGATCTAGGTACCACTAGTTTCCCCACAGACACGTGGTCCCCAACTAAAGGCCCACCCACATGCCTAAATGGGTAATCTGACTAATGAATGTCCCCATATTCCAACACATGTCCTTTATAGTGTGCTTTTTCCTCACTCACACACACCCTAGGAAACTTCCTAGATGGTTACCCATCTTGATCAGTACTCCTTGCCAAGCACACTTAACTGTGGAGTTATAATTAGGTAGGATCTTGAAAAAGAAGGTACACCATGTTGACATGAGTCATATTACATAGTCATTTAACCCTTTATCATTCGGGGTGTTACAACCCCCCCCCATAGAGAACAAATTCCCCATTGTGGTGCTTACATCTCAAACTAGACAGTGCACCACACTTATGGATGGGTAACTCCTTTGATACAATATGTAACAACTGGGCCCCAGTGACAGCACAGACACCCCGCCATTAACATGGTTGTGGGGTCCTAACCCACCATGTACCAACAGTTTTCCCATAGACACATGGTAACCACCCTAGGGCCCACCCATATATCCAAACTATTCATCCAACTAATGAATGTCCCCATAGGCGAACACATGACCTTCACAGTGTGATTTTTATTCACTCACACTCACCCTAGGAAACATCCCAAAATGTCACCCATATTGATCACTACCCATGTCCAGACACGCATAATTGTAGAGTTCTAATCAGGTAGGCTTTTGAAAACGAAGATGAACCTTGTTGACATGAGTTTTATTATTTAGTCGTTTAACCATTTATCATTCGACATGTTACAAATAGACAAACTTGTTTTATATTAACATTGTAATTCAAGTTAAAATGGTCAAATTACTATAACAATTTAAAACAACTTCTTATTTTATTCTGATTCCTTTTTTTTGAAATCATCTAATAGTCACTTCAGTAGAACAATATGGGAGACATCAGACTCCATGTGGATAAAACATAAAATAATCATTTCATCTCCATATCCACATGTTTAATCACATTAAAACTTTCCCCCTATTTATAATTCCAAAGCATAATTTATATATTTATATATATAAAGAAAATGTGAGGAATAATAGGAATTAATATATTATTTAGAGTAAATGTTCATGAGAAATTAATTTTTTATCAATTGAATTCACGGAATATCACATATTCATAAATGAATATAAATTTTGTAGTCATAAAAAAATAATATGGTTGTAATATCAAATTCATTATGGATTAACAAACCTATTTGGATGTTCTTTGACGATATTAGAATCTATAATAAACCTATCATTTTTTATTCAATAAAATGATAAATCAATAAAATCCACTCATAATTCAGACAAAAATATTAATTTAATATGAAATATTTTTTACTTCATCACATTTCTGATTCAATTTCTATAAATATAAATTAAAACAAAATGATTCCATAAAATTAAAAATATTTCAAAATGACACCAAATAACTACTACAAATAAATAAATATACAAAAGCCTTCACCTAACAAATTATCTGGTGAATTTGACCATAATTTATGTGTTGTAAACAAAATAAAAACCTAGGATAATATCTAGCTAAATATTCATGAATAATAATTTTCTGTAAATGTATAACACATATGAGTGGAACCTCTTTCATGAATATCTTATAACCAACATTTATTCGTAAATTATTGAGGATAATTTTACTAGGTTATGTGATGTTTTTCATTTGTTTTTTTATGTTCCAATTTAATATAATATATAAACATGAAAAAATATTTTAAAATATAAAAATTTATCATCATATAGCCCTTATATTTCATTGAACCTTAAATGGGTTTTAATAATAGTGGGAAATTTTTCTATATGATTGAATTATCATATATATCTTTATAGATTTCAGAGATTTCATGAAAATTACTTGTTAGGTATCAATTTTTTGGAATCAATTCGTCAATTTTGAAAGGTATATGGTACGAATTTTACATTAAATTAATAATAAAATTGTTGTTTTTAAATTAGATAGTAATTTGAAGGAAATGTAGTTTTTTTAATCAAGTGGTAGATGCTTCCACTGTATATTTTTTTAATATAAATAACTATTTTAATCTAAGATAATTCATAATATAGGATGTACATTATCATATTATTTCCCTTATAACATAATAAAAGTTGTTTATTAATGAGGATATGTTAAGAAAGATTTGACATTATAGATTTAATACACATGGTATATGATTCATCTGATTATATAACATATTTGAATATATGATAATAATAAAATGAGTTGGACCCTAAAGCATTTATATCTAAGATATTTTTTTAAATATGAGTAACTGATATTACAAAACCAATTTAAGGAATATTATAATGAATAAATTATTCATTTATGAATATTCATCCACAAAAAAATAATACCAAATATGATATGGATAAAATACCTTATTTTTTCAATATTCTAAACAGTGGAAAAAATGATATACCTTCAAACAATAGTGTTTGGGTATCTTTCATGATATTATATAGTGAATATATTTTTTAGGGGATAGTGGGAGTATATATTGAACTATTAAAAGTTTCAATGGTTATCAAATTAATGATTATGAAGGATAATTTTAAATATGAATATCACTTTATAGATAAAAAAATTTAAGTGATGATAGATAAATTAAATATAAAAAATTAAAAATAGTTTCCATAAGAATGTGAATATCATTTTATATACTAAATAATTTTAAGATGTTTCGGTAAATATATAATGTAAATATATTCATTTGTTACCCAAATAATCAAAATGAAAATTATTAACATAAATTTTCGAATAATGATGATGATGATAATGATCATAGAGAGAGTTATTGGTTGAAAATAAATATTATTGACATCATAATATTTGATGTCGTGTGGTAATGATAATTAAATTAACGTTTAATGAATTGAATGTGATGAATTTTAACTTGATGTCTCACTAGTAATCAAAAATTATATCTATATATATATATAACCCACTAATAGTGTTTAGTAGGTGGATTTATCAGGTGATACAATAGAAATTTATAAGGAATTAAATATTGACATAATGAGTTGTAAATGTATGATATATGAAAACAAACAAAAGGAAGATCTAGTATTATATCATATTGGACGGGATTATATATGGTTCATATGTTTGGTTCTGTTTGTTATTATATGAAATCAAAAATATTAATATTAATTGTGTTTTATAAATTTTTACACTATAAATTATAAATCCTTCAAATAGTATTCTTATGTTTCTTTATTTATAATGATAATTATCCTCTATAATGATTAGCTATACCTAATTTATGTTCATAATTGATTATTATTGGTTTTGATGAAATTTTAATGTTATAATGTATAAGAGTTTATATATAAATATAGAATTTACTCAAAAATAACAAAATCATTGTTGTTCACTAGATGACTGCCAAAGTATATACCATATGGAACATAATTCTTAATATCTATCATAAAGGGGTGAATGTTTTATATTAGATATTTATACATAATTTTTGGGACATAAATACAATAAGAAACATTATACTTTGGTAAAATTCTTATGCAATCATTGAGGTTATGTTTATCAAGGTGTCGTGGGGTACCTTATTGATCATATTATCAGGTGGATCACAACAAAAATTGTATTTTTCTACTTTTATGTTGATAATAACATCTGGAACATATATTGAAATATATTGAGAAGCTTATGGATACTTTTAGATATTCCAAATGATGTACTTTTTGGGTTAGGGGGAATGTGATATGATCATCCATAGAAGATAAATGACATGTGATATAATTATCAAAAAATTCAATCTATTCATTATAAATTGGGAATGTATGAGTAGTTATTCAGGATTGAAATACTCCATGTCACATATTTTCTCAATTTACATAAGAAAGGTATCGTATGAAAATTCATACCAGCATAGGTTATAGGTGGTGTATATTGTAATAGAGATACACATGCTTGATGGAGATCATAGAACATATCTTTATAGCATGAGGGAAATTAATTCCTTAATAAAGGAATATTTGTTCCTAAATTTATTAATTTTTAAATTTATATTTATTTCATTGTTTAAAATATTCATTGGGTCACATTTTGTAGTCTTATGAATGACGATTGATTTTTTTTATATTTGGGAGGAAGCCAACTATTTTTTTTGGATATCAGTATAATTTTATATGCATCGTGGTCTAGTCTGAGACACTATATCATGTTGGATATTAAATATGATTATTTTTCTATATGATAATACATGGTTAAACCTACTCATACACTTTTGACCAACATTCTCTAGTGAATCAGTATTTGATTATGATTAGAGGAGTTTGAACATACAAGGATAATAATTTCAATATTAAGTAGTCATCATAACTATTTAACTCTATATTATATGTGTTGTAACATTTAGAATTGTTTTTAAACCCTCTATAAATATGAATGAACTCTTAATTTCCATGGAGGATCCTTCAATAGAAATATAAATTGTTTCAGAATTTAGAATCATGATGCACTATTCCAATATGTTGTTACATAGTGAATATTTTTGGCTGAATTATTTATTAGATATCATTTCAATTATAATATAATAGCCAATTTTCAGAAGACAGTGTATTTAGATAGATCATTCTCGAGTATATGTATATTTATAAAATCCATGGATTGATTCAAAGGAAAGGATATTTATTCTTTCTCTAAAACATTTTAATAAGATATTTATATCTCAAATAGAAAGTATATATCGATATGTGTTGGGTAATCCATTATTTTTCTTTGTTTATATTTTTTCCCAAATTTTAGATTGATTATTGGTAAAAAATTGTTTTTTATTTTTTCTTATTCTTTGATTTCAATGTTAGATATACCAAAAATACACATTATATTTTCAAATCTATGATATATGATATGTAGAATCATTTTTTTATTTATAATTTATATAGATGTATTTTATATGATGTTATATGTGTTTGGAAGTTATATGTAAGTATAGAAACACATGGGGATACATTAATATAAAATTATGTTCCTCATTATATAGAAATTTTTCTCTTTTGTGATGATGGATTTGTATAATTATATGGTTATTAATAGATTTGTATATGAATATCCCCTAATTTTAATGTTTTTTAAATCATGGATGGATATATAAATATATATCTCTACGTGTGTTTGTGTGTGTGATTATATTTATCTTATAATGATTAGAGAATATTATACAAGGATGGATCTAGATATATGTCCTTAAATAAAAAATATATATCATTAATCATCTTGGATTCTATGCAAGGATTGAAGAAGGTATTGTTGATTTTTAGTTTTCTTAATATAATGATATTGAACCATATTTTATGATTTCTCTAGCCTGATAGAAAATCATGACTTATTTTTTTATTTTAAAATTAAATTGATAAATTTATTCTTGTTTACATTTTTTCATTCAAATATTGTATTACTGTAATATAAACATGGTTATATGATGCATATGTAGGGATAATGTGGTGACCATCTATCATGAATGCTTCACTCACACCAAATACAAGATTCTGTCGGAATACATGTAGTTGTTTTTTTATATAATTTCCATAAAATACAATGACTTATACATTTGGGTTGATTTATGCATTTTTTATTATCATGATTCATTGGATTCAATTGTGATTTCCATTTTTGTGATATTTTCCTGTTAAATTTAATGTATCTTTAAATTACACAGCTTGGTGTCCCATAAAATTATTCCTAATGTGGAGTTTCGTTTTATTTTTTGATATTGTATGTATTATTTTTCTTATTCTAGAAGTTTTGGTGGAATACTTTTATGTGTTTTTCATTTTATTTATATATTTACTTTAACGAAAATTAATGTTATTATATTTTTGAAAGGACTCCCAGATTTTAGGTTGGGTTAACTGGATGCCCAACAAGATCTCCACCATTTTCTATATGGATTAATTTGAAATAATTAATTTAAAAAATTATATGATTCTTTAGACATCATTAATAATATCAATGAAATGTTTTTGGGGAGATTAATAAAAAATAATACATCTATAGTGATTTTTTCTCATATTAGTGTTTATAATGAATCAGTTTAGGGATGAAACCTATCATTGGGAACTTGGCCTAGTACCAATACGCATCAATTGGGGTATTTTATGGGTTTATTCTACTATTTTTTCTTTTGAGTGCAAATTTCACTTACACTATGTTCATTATGAGGCACAGGGTGGTCATTGAAATTGAACTAGGTATAAAATTTTCTAAAGATAAAATTTATTAAAAAGTGAAAAACAATGAATTTTACACCAATATTATTAAAAACCTCATTATATGTATCCAATCATAGTTATTTATATACAGGGTGAAGACTGGATCCCCCAACCACCACCCCCTCCAATTATCCCCTGGATTAATGATTTTATAGGAATTCTCATCATGTTTATTTGAGGTAATATTTTTTCTCCCCAAATCCCTTGTTCTTCCTAATAAATTTTTATAATTTTACAAATTTTGGATTGGGTTTTGATATATGATTCTACTATATATTGGTGAAATAACATTGATATTAAGGTTCCTTATTGTATGGGGTATAGAAAAGGTGTTAAAGGTCTATATTATGAATATTTTATACCATTATAATTGAGTTTTTATTTTTATTTATTTTTTATTTGGTGTAAAGTTATATTGGGTGAAATTGGTAATTTTTTTCGGATTATTACATAGCTATTTCTCATTGAATATATTCAATTGTGCATTAGGAGTGTACTGAATCTCTTTGATCAATGTTTTAGTGTACTTACATAACCCTATGAATTTATAATTTATTATACTATAATGAGATTTTGGTTTAAAATTATTTTTTTCATAAAATTTTATTTCATTTAAAGATGAAATAGGTTCACATGGGAAAATAAGTTGTCAGTAAAAGTTGGGAATAATTAATAGATAACTATTTCACGTAAGTGGATATTAAATTACTGATTATTCTAGTCATTTAGTGATTTTATATTCATATTCCATAATTATTTTACTTATTTTATTGATTATTCCATATGTTATTATCTTGATCCAAAAATGGGATATGATCTCATCTATATAGTAATCAATATGGAGAATATAAATTATGAAATGTTCATTTGGTGGTTCCTTGATAGAACGAGTGTTGGTGACATAATTTATGAATAAATATAGTGATGTTAGTGTTTATGACTTGGAATTCATAGTAATATTTTTTTTATTAATAAATGAATTTAAATGGGAATTACAATTATATTTAGTGGTTAAAAATAATGGTTTTGAATTGTCTCTCAAAATAGTGCTTTAATTTTAAGCGATATTGATGTGGGATTTTATCTGGGGGTTGTTTGGGAAAATATGACATTATGTGCCTTTTTAATGAATTTTTTATTACATTTGGTGTGATTTTCTTTATTTAAACTATGTTTTACAAAGTTTTCATAGAATAAATGGAGAGTTAATTTTTGTTCTAATTTTTATCTACATGACATTTTGTGGGAAATACCCTAATTTAAAAATCTTATATTTTTATATGTGATTCTTTTAGGTTGATCAATTCAAGGGTCAGTCTTTTCATGCAATTAATTTTTTTAATATTGTTGGCATGTTCCATTAGCCTCAGTAATTCATTGTATGAGAGCCTCAGAATTGAACTTAGTGGTTTAATTAGTAGTTAGTGTTAATATTTTTTACTCATGGATAATGATTTATTTTTGAAAATATTCATATTTTAGCATATATCGATGATATATATATTTTTAGGGTATATGAGATGTTAATTGACCAATTTTTTTTAGAGAAAAATATGGTTAATTTCCACAAAAAAATTATTGTTGTTGTCTTCTGCCATTTAAATATGGAATCATTATTCATGAAATATGATATGATATATGGAATGTGTAATATACCTACAAATTAACTATAAATATCAATAGTATGTGAAATCCTAGATAACCTCAATTAAATTCTATTAGTTTAATAAAGATGTTATAATTTATCTTTTTGGTTTTGTATGTTTTCATTTTTCACAGTTGGGATATGAATTCCGCTATTTATGCTCTTCTCCGTAGGCATTCAAATTAATATTATTTCCAATTTGTCTTAACCTTTAGAAATCATTATGTGAAACATTTATTTATCATGAGTTTATTTCATGTTTATTATTTAGTTATCATATTTCTAGGTGGAACACATTCACCTGATATATTTTAATTCAATGGGTTGGGAAGAAATTATACATGCCTCTAAAATAATATGTAATGCTTTCATCTCATGGGATGTTATGAATAGTGCATATGTACTCAGTATAGAAGACTCTTTTGATGTTTTTATATTTCAAATTACTACTACAAACCTATGGAATATTCAGTATTAATATATTTTTCTTTGAGATGGTTTCCATACCTTCCCTTTATTTAATCAATGTTATTTTCATTGGCCCATGTATGTTTTCACCAAAAGATTATCTTATTTTGTATTTATAGTTGAATATTTGTCTCACCCCATATTTTATTTACATCTTCAGTATACCCAATATTGTAGCATGAGTATAGTGATCTCAAGGAGAAATTTTATAAATATAGAAATTAATGATTTTATTGATTATTTAAGTGTTATATTATGTTTCTAATATCATAAAGACAATATAACATTAAATGTTTTGGTATTTTTTTTGAATATTCTTGTTTATAATTATGTGTGTATGAGATATAAGTAATTATAGTTGGATTCATCAAAATTTATTTTAATTTATTGTGATTAATATGGAGTGAATATTAACAAAATTACACTAAACAATATATATTTAGATTTAGAAATTTATAATTTTGGGTGTAAATGTTTTTTATAACATACTCTGTATATATTCATATTATTATCTTTTAGATAATTATTTACCAATGTTTTATCAACCCTATATCTTTTATATTTTGATATGTGGATGAAATTATGGGGAGTCACAATAAAAAAAAGTGTGATGGGAAGGTAATGATTTCCCAAATGACATTCACAATTTGATGTTACTGGGAGTCAAAAACCACATGAAGGTACATTCCAAGATGTAATATACTATATATATTCACTCGATCCTTTTCGAGAACATAATGAACCTAATTAAATATATAATTATAGTTGTGTACTTTATTTGATAGTGACTACACTATTTTTTGATCCATTTATCATATAATTATAGAGAAATGTGTAAATACCATTGAAAACTGTTTTTTCATTCATTAATTATATTGAAAAAAATATGAAGCATGTCTGTTTATATTATAAAGGGATTAAATTATCAATGGTGGACAATTATCTTGAATACTTAATCTCAAGGAAGATGTTTACTAGATGGAACATGGTGAATTTTTGAAAATAATGTTTTATAAATACATTTCTCAGTCTCATCATATTAAAATGGTGGTGAATCTCAATTACTAGATAAATGGTATATTGAAAAAAAAATATCACATGTTATAAATCTCACAAGTCATCCATGGTGCACTGTTTTCTTTTTCATTAACCTTGAAATAAAGAAAGAGGAATTATTTAGTTCCATATAACCATTCATTTGATAATATTGGAAAATTCAAGATCATTCTATATTTATAAAAATATTTTATCGTTACCATATGTTAAATATCGATATCATTGATTTATAGTAGTCCAATGGGATTAGAGATAATAATGTGAGAATGAATTTTATCTTAGGTGGTTTAACTAATTTAACTCACATATAGAAAAGTATTCAATTAAGCATAATTAAAATGTACCTCAAGAATCAACCTCAAAAAAACCTCAAAGGAACAATAAAATGAATTATGATTGGAAGATAATTGAATGGAAATATTTATTTTTAATGTAATATGATTAAGAAAACAAATATAATGGAGTAAAAAAGGTTTTTCCCAATTCTCTCTTTAGGTCTAATGATTGAAAAAAAGGAAAAATGAAAACTATAAAACATAAGCACTAAGACAATGGTTTATGAGGATAATTTAAGACCAAAAACATAAAATACGATGGAAGATGATATTATCCTATTCCTATCACTGTGGAGGGAAAAGATAATGAAATTTAAATTAGAAAACTTTTTATTATTTTAGGTGTACTAAATATAATATTTGATTTATTCTATAAAAATTTATTCCTATCATGTATGTTCTCTAGATATATCAAATCACCACCTCAATACATAGAAAATTTTCTATCAATAAAAATACAAAGTTATGCAATCATTGTATCATAGTTATATAACTCTTATGAAATTAAATTTTTTAGAAATAATCTTCTAGTAACTATTTTTATGCACTCTTATGTATAATATGATGAATATTTAGGTTAAAAATGATGATCTTATATAAATATAATATTGAATAATAGAAGTTATTAATCAATTTCCATATCCCAAACCATCTTCTAGTTTAATACTGGTGCACGGGGCTATGAATTTCATTGGGAAATTTCTTTTAAAATTTGATGATTTTTACCTTATGAAATAGAATATCTACCTAAAATGATAAATACAAAAGAATGATTAATATTTTATAACATTAAATTTATTCGTTTAAAGACTATATATTATAATGGCCCATAATTCTATCAATTTAGTTTTTCTTTATTATTATATAATTATATCATATTTAGTTAACCACATGTATCATTAGATAAAACCAAAAACATTTTATTATATAAATTTTAACATTTCATTTAGAGAATAAATATGACCATATGAATTGAATGTCTTGTAAAAGGATAATTTATTTCATTATAATCTAATTATAATAGGTAAATTGTTATCTCTATAATAAACTAGAATAATTATATTCGTGAACCACACTATAGAAATAATATAGAATATCAGAAATAACATATGAATTGTGAAAATTAAAATATATAAACATTTCATAACATAAAACTGCATTGTAAAAAAATAAAATATGTGGTATATATATTACTTTTGGATCCCATATTCCCTTTATAAATATAACTATTGGAATAGAAATCTAACTTTTGGAATAGTATCTGGACCATTGAAATAGTAAATTTAATATTAGGAATAGTGATCTTTACATCAAAATTATTCCCAAACATATGTAATTATAAAATTATATTTAAGATTCTTACAATGAAAATATATAATGTATTTATATAAAGATAATGAAAAATAAATATTTTAATAATTATAAAATAAGTGGTCATTTTTTTATAAAACATGTAATTCTTATAAATTTATTAAATAATTTATTGATTTGAAATAAATATTATTTTCATAAATGGGTTTATAAATTAATAGTATGTTTTATTGTAATGATAATTTAGTACCCCCAGTTTCTGGTATATAACCCTTTTCCTTATTCTTTTAATGGTTTTCAAGTTAAGGTTGATGAATGGGATAGTTGGGAGAACATTGAATAATGTTTGGAGGAAAAGGGGATGTCGTAAGGACGGTGCACGGTTTGTATAAACCGTGAGGTAAAACCATGCATAGTTGGTCTTGGTGGCAGTTGCTTCCATACGGGCGGCACACAGTTTTTCGAAACATGTGGCCAAACCGTGCGTGGAAGGTCTGTCGAAGCAGTGGCTAACACAAGGTTAGCGCACAGTTTTTCTAACCATGGGAGAAAACCGTGAGGCCACTGAAATGGGATCATATAAAAGTGGAACACACTTTTTTGACTCTAAGATCAACGTGTAATATATTTAGAAACCATAACTTGGTATTTTTTTCTCCTAAGATCAAAAAGGGTTCTCCCATCGTTCCAAAGGCGATCAGAAGGCTTATCTTAGAGAATCGTAGCTGGATTCTTGTGGTATGTGATCGTTCTTCTGTGTTTATTATCGGTTTTATAGATCTACTTAGATATACATCTCTTGTCCTCTCGGTCTCTTAGTTCTACGTTTTTTATGGGTAGATCTATGTGTTTTGATGTGAAATATGATGATATTTGGTCTTGATCTTTCTAGGAGAATAGATCTAGGGAGGGTTCTTGGAGAATCGACCAGGTTTTCTTGAGCGTCATTCTACCATTGTGGTTTTTGTCAAATTCTTTGAGGTAGGAGGCATCACTCTCGACTACTTTTGTTATAATTTATTGGAATAGTTTCAAATTGGTTTCTTTAAATTGTTTTGATTGTCAAAAGTGTGGACCAAATATTTTTTAGTGATGATTTATGGTTTTGATGAAATTGTAAAATCATGGTGAATATCTGTGCATTGTGATTTGGATTCTGGAATTTAAGATGTTGATTTTAATTTATGAGTACTAAAATTGTAAATGGATTGATGAAATATGTTTTTTCAATAAAAATGGTGTTTTATTGAAATGTTTTGATATTTAAATTACTTTGATGGATTTGGTTTTCAATGAAAATGATGTTTTATTGAAATTGTTTGGAATTGAAATGGTTTTGATGGAAATAGTTTAAAAAAAGATGATTCTATTGAAAGGGGTTTTGGCATTAATGTTCTGATTATGTGGTGTTTGTTCATGTTACATATATGAGGCTTGGTTGAAATATGACCTTGTGCACGATGCCAAACTCTTAATAGCACAATGGTAACTAATTGTACGAGGGTAGGTTGAAATATGAACTTGTGCTCAGTGAAAAGAGTGTAATGGCATATGGGAAACAATTACCTTGTGACAACTTGGTAGATCGATGAGGCACCACTCATGTGTATGGAACTGTCATAACGAAGCATTCATGGTTAGTATCATGGGTTGGAAAATGGTTGGGTATGCCAAAAGGGATCTTTGGGAAATGGTTATAAAGCATGTTTGGTTATTTTTCTGAAAAAAACATGCTGGAAAATTGTTTTCAATTTCTCTTGGAATGGATTTGGGTATGAATGGTTTTGGAAACTTGTTTATATTCAGTGATAAACTGCCTTTGAGAAAATGTTTTTTATAAACATTTTTTAAATAAATTTGGCTAACTCTTCTATCATAGTGGCGTGAGTAGATAAGTCATTGGGGAAAACCTACTTAGTTTTATACTCATCCCTACTTTGGCACATTGGTGCTTTTTTAGATTTCTTATCCTAGGACCCAAGTAAAGTTAAATAATCTTACTACTAGTTGATTGTGGTGATTTATGGGAGATGTTGTGGATCTTGGAGCTTATAGAGCATGGAGTTGTAGTATTTTTTATACTTTATTTGATCATCCGATGTATACTTTGGTGCTTAGTCTTGTCTTCTTGCTGTTGTGTACTTTAATGAAATTTAAATAAATAAGAACTATTTATTGGTCTTTCATTTTTTCATGCATCAAATAGTGAATGTGCGGTTATGGTTGGTTTATGAATTTATTTCTTAAAAGGTAAATCTTCTCCCACTTGTACTTTTAACCCTTCAGAATTTATTACCTACCTTTGGCACCTCGTGGATGTCACTTAAAGCATAGTAATGACACTTGGTACTCTCAAGTTAATGAGGATTGGCGGGTCATTACAAATGGTATCAGCTTGTTCAGTCCTTTCCTAAAAATAAGTAATCAATGTTCTTGGTATTGGAGTTGAAATTCCTTCTATTCTATTCCTTGGGTTGAAATCAAAGACATTAGTAGGATTGTTGGAACTTGAAATGTATAGCACAAAAGGATGTAGCTAACCCGTTTATGTTACACTTCATGTTACATGGGTGTTGGGTACATAATTATTTTGGATACACTTCTAGAATGTTGTAAATGTCATTATCATCGATTTAGCCAATGAGATGAGCATGACATGCATTATAGAGGAATGACTTGCAACTAGGATTGAATATATCATTCTGGAGAATAATTTATAATTTCCTGAAAGGTAATTTTTTTTTAAAAATGTATAAATAATTTTCAAATGAATTATTTTGAAAAGAAGATATTTAGTGTATTTTGAAAATCGTTTTATTTTTAAAAAGTACGCAGAATGTTTTTAAAATGGATGATCATGGGAAAAAGGATGTTTTGGAAAACAATGTTGGGATATAATTTTAAATTCTCATCCATCAGTTACTAGAGAGTGATATTGACAGATTTTTTTGTTGGTTTAGAAAATGGTACCCGATAGGCATCGTCGGAACCAACCCGAAGAGGCTGCGTAGAATGTGGTTGCACCAGAACCACATGTGAACCAAGTGCTGGTTCAGTGTATTGTCCAGGATTTTCATTCAATGGATACTGGGAACCAGAGGAATGAACCAAGGGATGTGAATTATACCATCCAGTTCATGAATCAGAATCCACTGAACTGTAGGGGTGATGCTGAACCCGAGAAGGCGGAAGTTTGGCTAAGTAGGATGAATCTTTTCTTCGATTTCATTGGCACACCATTAGAGCTCTGGATCATGTTTCTGACGTATATGCTCGAGGATCTGCACGTCAGTGGTGGGATTTAGTGGTGCATGCTAAATTGGATGAAGTCCTTACATTGGAGGATTCTGAAGAATTGTTCAACATACAATTATATCCTCACATTTTCAAGATCCCGATAATGATGGATTTCTTCAGCCTGAAACAAGAGAGCCTCTCTATCACAGAGTATGCGGCTATGTTTATGAATTTATTCCGTTTTCACCATAGGTTGAGGCTATTGAATACTTGAGGGCACGAATCTTCGAATCGTGGCTAAGGGAGGAGATTTGATCGAAGATTGTGGTGCTCAGTATTAAAGATTATACAAATATGGTAAACAGAGTTACTTTTGATGAATGTGATATCTTGGGATTGATAGGAGGAGAAATGATGATACCTACAGGAAATGGTGGGAACTCAATAGCTGTGAACAAGAAAAAAAAGGGACACTTATTTCCACGGTGCGGGTGAAAATCATAACCAGACGTCGGGGTATGTAAACCTTCCTCCACGACCCCAGAGCAAAGCAGGTTGCTTTCAATGTGGTTCGACTGACCACATAAAGTGAGAGTGCACAACGCAACATAGATAATGTAACAATTGTAAGAAAATGGGGCACCCACAGTGCTATTGTAGGAATACTCTGAGTTCGGGTGCATGTGACACTTCACAGGCATCACAAGTATCGTATGCTTCGACAAGATGAGGACAGCAGAGTCAGTCTCGTCAGCATAACAGAGCAAGACCCGGTGATTCTCCAAATACCATGACTCCTCAACCAGGGCAATCTCAGTAAGGAAACAAGGAGAAAAGTGCAATGATAAAGCAATAGTATGGAGCTGAGAAAATGATTGTTGATGATCACGATGTACCATCTATAGTAAGAGGTGCGATTCTCTTGAATTTTACCTTTGTGCAAGTTTTGTTTGATACTAGTGCATCACATTCTTTCATTGATTCTCATGTTGTTGACTTTCTATGTTTAAAACTAGAAATGATGACTTCCATTTTGAGACTAAAAAATATTATTGGTCAATCAGAATGGAAAGACTTTGTGTGTAGATCATGTGTTATAACTGTTGATTGAGCAACGTTAATATGGGACTTAGTAGTTTTGGATATGGATGTCTATGATGTAATCCTGGGTATGGATTGTTTGAAAATTATTGTAAGAACCCGATATTTGATGAGAATTATTCATTTTAATTTCATTGATGTCTGGTGTTGTGCGTGACACCAAAATTATCTTGTTCTATACGCAACACCGTATACGCAACACTATTCTTGGCTCATGTTACACAAAATTTCATGTTTTTTTGATAGAAGTTATTCTACGCAACATTGAGTGTATATATACATATTCAATATATAAATAAAATATGGTTGGATTCTATTATAAACAACAAAAAATGAATATTTCACTACACGCAACCCTAACTTGGCTTTCTTTACACGCAATCGCGACCTTCCACGATAGCGTGTGTTTTACCCAATACCGAGTTTCCATAAACAACGATATGTTATTAAAATAATATATAAACTAGCCATTATGAATATTAATACCCAATTTTTGATATTTTAATTTTCAAAATGGACAACATTTTTGGATTCAGAATATCAAAATTAGCTTTGGGTGATTTTTTGGTAATTTTCTGAAAACATTCAATTTTTGATGAATAGTAAAAACACTAGGTTACTATTTAAAAAATGATTTTTTATTTAAAAAATTATTTATTTTATTTTAATTTATTTTAGGTAAAAATGGATACATAATACCTATATAATTTCAATGCAATTAATTGGAGTCATTATATAATAATTTTAGATATATTAAAATTTTATTTAACTTTTCACCATCTTTTACCCACCACCTAGGAGAATTTGAAAAATTACATAGAACATAATTTTACCACTTTTTTTAGTGGAATTTCGAAAATCTAAGAGACACGGTTTATATCAATAAGTAAAATGTGTTTCAATAAGATAAAAATAATTTTTGGTGAATAGTAACTTTTTTACATTTATTTCCCACGCTTGAAAGTAAATAGGGTAATTAAGGGTTAAAATGATATTATTATTACCCTAATGCATGAATTAATTATATTTTATAAGTGTAATTCGACCAAGAACAGCCTTAGGAATAAAATATTTTCCTTTAGGTCCACTTGGATTAGATTAGGACATTTATTATTATTTTATTTAAAGAAGAGTTAAAATAGTTAAAATCATAGTTTAATGACTAAAACAATTTTAATATATTGTAATACATAAGATAAATTCGACTATAAAAATTTATTTGTAAGATAAAAATATTTCCTATATAATGGTATTTTATTTAAAATTTTTAGACATTAAATAATTTAATTTATTTATGACATAATGATGATGCAGTAATTACTTTATTAAAGGAATATTAACATAATTGATGTTATAAATACCAAATAAAAGTAATTTGAGACTTTTTATGAATTTAAAAATATTTATTGGATAATATGACATATTAGTATTTATTTAATTAACAATTTTTGATCTAATCATGATGTTATTATTTTCACAAAAATCAATTACCATATAGTGTAAAAATTGACATAAAATAGTTTTTAAGACAAATATTATATTATTAATTGATATTATATTCATAAAAATATAAATATCGACCAATTGACTTATATAAGGTTATATATATTAATAATTAACCACTTGGGGTCCGTTTTGATTATTATAGTATGTTTATTAACCACATAGTGTAAGAAAACAAGAAGACACGGTAAAAGTTAAATTATTTAACATAGAGTTAAATCAAAAGATAAGGTTAAAATACTAACCTCAACTTGTATAAAATCTAATGGTTGAGATTATTTCGACCCATACCCACTTTAGCTTTGAAATAAATCAATTTTGAGCTATTATAAACCGAATATGACTTTATTATAAAATAATATTTTATATTTTCCCAAAGGTGCCCCTCTACTCCCTTATAAAAAGGGAACCCCTTGCCTCTTCTCTTGACACCCTTTTGAGCCTCTAATCTCTGCCAAACCTTACCAATTACTCTTATCAACCTCTCTAGTTAAATCATAGAGGTTCTGGTCTTCTCAAAAGACCAACTATAGTTCCCTAAAAAAAGTTTAAAGGTAGTGCATCGAGGAAGAGGTACTCTCTTCTACCGAATCTTTCAAGTTTCTTTTTTCTTCTACTTACTATTATTTAGTTGATTAATTATAATGTAATAACATTAGTATTACTTATATACTGATATGTTATTATAAATATGAAACAATCCTATTTCACCTTCTATCCATCCTACGGAAAATGAAATCACCACGCGTGTGTATGTACGGAATACTGTCTCCATGGCATGGTTTAATCAGTTTTTTCACCACCACCTTACTTGGATGGGTATAATGGTGTAAAGAATAACTATATATGATTATTATAAAATCATAATGATTCTAAGATATTATAACATCCACTCCAATTACATTCAATAAATATGGGAATGATATCATCACTCGTGCGTACGTACGGATTACTGTCTCCACGATGTGATGAGATTCATTTTCCATGTTAACAATTCAAGAATGACTATAATGTATTTATAATATATAATCATGAAATATATTACATAATAATGATACTGGATTTATGTATATATATATGTATTTCATCTACATAATCCCATTCAATTCAATAAAGAAACAGAAAACAGCGTTCATGCGTACGTACGGCCTACTCTCTCCATGAACGGTGTATTTCATTCCATTTATCAATATATTATATATATGTATATTATGAATATATATTTTATATAGATCATGTTTTATATTATGAAATTTAGTATTCAAGATCTAGGTTATTATATTAATAATTAAAAGTCAAAACATGGATGATAAATGAAACGATTTTACCCAAAACACAGCTTTAACATGGAATTGACAAATGAACGGATAATATAAAGTCGTAAGTGAATCATATATGATATCATAAATATTATTATGATTATGTTACAAGTTAATAATACGTTTAACCCCACTATATACGTGTCTCATACACATGCGGAAGAAATTGGACATAAGTTAAGGGATAATTTTGCAATCTCATTTTTTATCTGAGATTACTTATTCTTAAGTATTTACAGGGGTTATATTTTTCATCCATGTAAATAAAAATGTTTTCATAAAGTGTATAATATTCTTCCATGTATTTTTGAAGTCATTTTTACTCATCTTGAATTTACTTTGTGTGATGGAAGGAATATTTCTTCTCTTTACTATACATGGTACATTTTGACTTTTCTGTTATAAAGTACGTGAAGAATGTTTTTTTAACTTATACGGTATGTATGGATTTTTATGGTTTTATAACTCATTATAATCTTGAATCTTACTCTACAATATTTCATAAGTATCTTAAAAAAATCCCTTTCTTTTAAAATTTCAAAGCATTTTGTGAAAAGAAAATGATTTTGGAGAAGAAAGGATATTTTCCTCAAGAATACCTTTCAAGTGTTTTATCAAAACCATATTCCATATAGGTTGAAATTATTTCATATGTGTATGATTCAAGTATAATGTCTCTATGATTTACATGGATTCACTTTTCTTATGATGAAATGATATCCATTGGTTTTATATGGATTTTGTTATGATGGGATGATGTTTATGTAACCCATTTTATTCTTTGGGTTATGATGAATGATTTATGATTATGTTGTGGAACATGTAAGAATGATTTCATTATGAGATGGGTGGGAACTATATCTTCCTCTAATGCATTGGGTAATGATTTATATCTCATGAGATAGACATGGCTGGAACAGAATGTTAATCTGGTTCAGTGATACAGGACTTGAATGAGGAGTGAACTCGATTCAGAAAAGGACTTTGTCCACTAAGATGGTCTTGGAAACAATGCCTTGGCTACTATGGAAATCATATCATGTGCATAATTGTATTCCACAAGTACATGTTTATTTCCATGCTATTTAATCATGATTAATGTTCATTTATTACCTATGCCGTATGTACTGCCATGATTTATTTCACAACTCACGATTTTGATGTATAAACCTTATGTACATGTTTTGAAGTTCAAATGTATATGGTTTTTTTAATTTTATCCATGCTTACCCTTACTGAGAATTTTATTTCACCCTTTATATGTTTTCTTTTCCCATTATATAAAGAAATGTTTTAGGTAAGAAAACCAAAAGGGTAAGATCTTTATAGGAGATGTTAAAGATCATTCACCATGATTAGAAGATTATGTTCTGAGTTTGCAAGGACAGTAAACTAATACGGTCATTGGGAATCTGTTTTTGTCATGTATTAAGTATTCCGAAAAAGTAAAGTCATGTCCATGTACATCAAGATTTGGGTCTTTATAGTTGGTATCAGAGCGAAGGTTTAATTAACCATTGGAAACTAGGATGCGAAAACTTTAGTGAAATCCCAAGAGATGTTTATAAGGTATGTCTAAGGATGTCCCTAAGAATAAGTATACATATAGGTTATAGTCCAAGAATTATTGTAATTATCTTATAATATAACCTAATAATTTATATATTTAAGGTACTCTACATTTATTATGTTGTTTTCCCTAGCATGATTTTTTCCTCTCACACTATTCTTTTTTGAGTTTTAGACGATTGCTGGAACCCGAAAGAACCGTGTTGATCAATGTAATGGACAATGCAGTTATTGTACCCCCGAACAAGCCAATGTTTTGGGATATGGAGTGAAAAATAGTATTGGTAAACTTACACAAGCTATGAATCATTATGTACTTCCAAATGACCAGATAAGGGAACAATATTCTATTGAGCCCTTCATAAGGAAACATCCACCTTCTTTCAGTGGGTCTTCTAATCCACTAGTTGCTGAACAATAGATCAGTTCCATTGAAAATATATTTTCCATACTTCGAAGTTCGGAACATGAAAAATTCATTCTGGCTATTTACAATTTAGAAGGTGAAGCAGATCAATGGGGGACTCTAATTAAGAATACGAGGCCCTGAGATGAAATTGAATCCATGGAATGGGATGAGTTCAAGATCTTTTTTTTCAATAAGTACTTCCCTCGTATTCTTCAAACAAATATGGAAAATTATTTCCTTGAACTTAAAAAAAAGGATGATAAATCTATAGTTATATACAAAGCAAATTTTACAAGGCTTGCCAGGTATGCATATGGCTTTATCATCCAACCTAAAAGTAAAGTTGATCGATTCTTCAGTGTCTTAAAACCATGTCTTCGAGGGGCATTAGCTATAAGATACTTTCGTAGCTATGAAAAAATTGTGTGTTGTGCTATCAAGGTAGAAATTGAAGTTGGTATTACATATCCATCTCATGGTTTTGACAAGAAACTAAAGATGGAGTTCAAGGAGAAATCTTAGAATAATGGTGAAAAGAAGATGGATTTTTCTTTATTCTCAAAGTGTGGAAAGACGCATGGTGGAGATTGTATTAAAGGGACTAGTAAATGTTTTAAGTGTGGAAATGAAGTTCATCGAGCATCTAAGTGTCATAGTATGGAAAAAAGGGTTTATAATGATGTGAATAAAGAAAAGACTGCAAAAAACTCACCAACAACACTTCAATGCTTCTAGTGAAAATAGATGGGGCATTATGCTCATTAATTCCCTAATCCAAGGGTTAATGATGATCAATGTGAGCAACCTCTTAAGGAAAAGGATAAAGGGAAGTCACATGCGATCACTATTTGTGATTTTGAGTATGAAAATGATGTTGTGTAACGATTAAGGGTTTATGTAATGGTATTTCAAAGTAGTATCATGGAATCTCATTTATAGAATCGTGGAATTTTCGAATATCTATGTATTGGTTTTCAATAATTATATGGTACCGGTAACCATGAAAAGTGATTGATTTTTTTTGGAAATTAGATGATATGCGCATAATGAATGGATAAAGAGAAAATAATATGTTTTGAAGTATTCATGAGCTCGTATAAGGACTACATGATATCATGGTTTGATTATATAGAATTTTTGGGATTTTGTGTTGTGGAAGGAGTTAACTTTTGACAGCATTCATGTTTTTACTAAGAGTCAATGAGTATTCATTTTTTCAGAATACATGATTAAAGTATTCACATGTTTTTAATTTGACCAAAAAGATATATCATATAATATATGGGGGATAAATGATGGTATTCACATGCTCGAGAGATGAAATTTCTAGTAATTTTTTTCTTTATACTATGAGCTTGGACAATAGTATTTTGGATAAACCTAAAGATTTCAATGGATTATTTTGGAAATAAATAATTTTTGTTTAAGGCTAATATTTTTTTAGATATTATTTATGGAATGTTATAGTAACGTAGTTTTAGAAAAAGGACAACCCGTAGGATGGGAAACAACCTTTCGTGTCGGACACGGTTGTGGGAATCGAACCCACAACCAATGTGCGATAGGCCTTTATCACAGGCCTACAAAAAGTCCCTGGTTTGTAGAAACTAGTTTTATTTTATTAAGAGCTATGATAGATGACGTATAAGTCCATTTTAGCAACCATATACGATTAATCTCAACATAGATGGACTTATGTATATTTAATAAATTGTGCTAATCTTTTTGCGATAGAAATAGAAAGAATGACCTATCATTCTATCGCATGATCTGATAACATTTCACGAATGACAAATTAAACTTCATTTCTTTATAAGATGAAGTGGAAATTGTTCAAGGAACGAACAACGGTGAGATTGTACCAAAATCAAGTAACTATTTCTTTTAATTCAACAATTCTTCAACATTAAGGAAATGATCATGAGAACTAAAAACGTTGTCCTAGTACCCTCATACCCGATTAATTAGATCGTACCTTAAATCAGCACAAATTTATGGCTTTTTAATTGTTGGCTTTTTCATAGCCATGTTCTCTACCACTCTCCATCAGAACATGACAGTCATATTTCTCTTCCACATCCATATTTTCACTTATGTTTTACTCTGTGGAAATCCAGTGATGAGTTAATTTGGGTAACTATTACATTTCATACATTAGTTTTTTAAATTTATGTTTTGGTATTCTGTTTTACGATGTGGGTTTCTATGAAAGAAAAAATCAAGTAGTAAACCATTTATAACCCCGACGAATTTCAAGGGAGATATTCATTTTAAGGGGGGTAGAATGTAACAACCCGAGATTTTAGGAGAATTATTCTTTTTAATTTCATTGATAACATGTATTAGACGCGACACCCAAATTATATTGTTCTATACGCAACAGCGTATACACAACACTATTCTTGGCTTGTGTTACACAAAATTCCAAGTTTGTTTGATAGAAGTTATTCTAGGAAACATTGAGTGTATACATATACAAATATATATATTCAATGTATAATTGAAATACGGTTGGATTCAATTATACAAAAGGAAAAAAAAATTCACTACACGCAACACTGACTTGGCTTTCTTTACACGCAATCGCGACCTTCCACGATAGCGCGTGTTGAACGCAATATTGAGATTCACTAAACAAAAATATGTTATTAAAATAATATATAAACTTGAAATTATGAATAATAATATCCACTTTTTGAAATTTTATTTCTCAAAATGGACTCCATTTTTATGATTTGGAATATCGAAATTAGCCTAGGGTGAATTTTTGGTATTTTTCTGAAAACATTAAATTTTTTATGAATAGTGAAAACACTGGGTTACAATTTAAAAACAGACCTTTTATTTAAATAATTATTTATTTTATTTAAATATATTTTATGTAAAAATTGATTCATAATACCTATATATGTTCAATGTAATTAATTTGAGTCATTTTATAATAATTATATATATATATATTATTGAGCTTTTCACTGACTTTTACCCACCTCATAGGAAAATTTGAAAATTTACATAGAAATTAATTTTACCACTATTGAGAGTGGAATTTAAAAAATCCTAGATTCACGGTTAATATCAATGAGTAAAATGTTGTTCAATAAGATAAAAATAACTTTTGGTGAATAATATCTTTTTATTTTTATTAACCACTGTTAAAACTAAATTGGGTAATTAAGGGTAAAAATAATATTATTATTACCCAAACACATATCATAATTCTATTGGATAAGTGAAATTAGACCGAATACAACCTTAGGAATAATATATTTCCCTTTAGGTCTACTTGGATTATATTATGACATTTATTATTATTTTATTTAAAGAAGAGTTAAAATAGTTAAAATCAATGATTAATAACAAAAGCATTTTTAATATAGGGTTATGAATAAGATAAATTCAAATATAAATATTCATTAGATATATAATTAAATTTCCTATATAATGGTATTTTATTTATAATTTTTCGACATTAAATAACTTAATTTATTTTTGACATAATAATGATGCAGTAATTACCTTATTAAAGGAATATTAACATAATTGATGTTATAAATTCACAAATAAATGTAATTTGAGACTTTTTATGAATTCCACTAATTTTATTGGTTAATATGACATATTATTATTGATTTAATTAAATATTTTTGATCTAATCATGCTTTTATTAGTTTTACAAAAATCAATTACCAAATAGTGTAAAAATTGGCATAAAATAGTTTATAAGACAAATATTATATTTTTAATTTATATTATATTCCTAAAAATATAAGGATAAGCCAAATGACTTAGATAAGTTTATATATATTTATAATTAACCACATGGGATTCTTTTTACTTGTTATATTATGTTTATTAACCATATAGTTTTAGAAAACAAGAGGACACTTTAAAAGATAATTTTTTTATCTTAGAGTTAAATCTAAATGATAAGGTTAAAATAGTATCCTAAACTTGTATAAAACCTATTGGTTGAGATGATATAGACCCATACCCACTTTTTCTTCCAAATAAATCAATTTTGAGCTATTATAAACCGAATATGAGTTTATTATAAAATAATATTTTATGTTTTTCCAATGGTACCCCTATCCTCCTTTATAAAAATGGCACCCCTTCCCTCATCTCTTAACACCCTTTTGAGCCTTTAATCATGGATAAACCCTGACAATTACCCTTATAAACCTCTCTAGTTACATCATAGAGGTTCTGGTATTCTCAAAAGACCAACTCTAGTGCCCTAAAAAGAAGATTAAAGGAGGTTTGTTGAGGAAGAGGTAATCTCTTCTACCGACTCTTTCAAGTTTCTTTCTTCTTCTACTACCTCTTATTTAGTAGTTTCATTATAAAGTAATAAAATCAGTATTACTTATATACTGATATTTTATTATAAATATGAAACAACCATATTTCACCTTCTATCCATCCTATGGAAAATGAAATCACCGCACGTGCGTACGTACAGAATACCGTCTCCACGTCGTGGTGTAATCAGTTTTTCCACCACCACATTATTTGGATTGGTATAATGGTGTGAATAATAACTATATATAATTATTATAACATCATAAAGATTCTAAGATATTATATCATCCACTCCAATTCCATTCAATAAACATGGGAATGATATCATCACTCGTGCGTACGTAGAGATTACTGTCTCCACGACGTAATGAGATTCATTTTCCATTTTACAATTCAATAATGATTAGAAAGTATATATAATACGTAATCATGAAATATATGAAATAATAATTCTACTGGATATATATTTATTTATTTATTTATTTATTTATTTAATCTACATAATTCCATTCAATTCAATAAGGAAATGAAAAACAGTGTTCATGTGTACGTACGGCCTACTGTTTCCATGAACAGTGTATTTCATTAGATTTATCAATCTATTATATATATGTATATGATTAATATATTATATATATAAATCATGTTTTATATTCTGGAATAAATTAATCATGACCTAATTAATCATATTAATAATTACTAGTCAAAACACAGACGATAAATGAAACAATTTTACCCAAAACACTGCTTTAACATGGAATGGACAAATGAATGGATAATATAAAGTCGTAAGTGAATCATATATGATATTATAAATATCATTATGATTAGTTTACAAGTTAATAATATGTTTAAACCCACTATACATGTGTCTCGGACACATACAGAATAAATTGGACATAAGGTAAGGGATAATTTTGCAATCTCATTTTTTATCTAAGATTTCTTATTCGTAATTATTTACTAGGGTTATATTTTTTATCCATGTCCATAAAAATGTTTTCATAAAGTGTTTCATATTCGTCCATGTATGTTTAAACTCATTTTTACTCATATTTATTTTTACATTGTGTGATGGAAGGAATATTTCGTCTGTTTATCATATGTGGTACTTTTTGACTTTTCTGTTAAAAAGTACGAGAAGAACGTTTTTAACATATACGGCATGAAATGATTTTTTAGGTTTTATAATGCATTATTATCATGAATATTACTCTACAATATTTCATGATTATCTTCAAAAAAATCATTTTCTTTTAAAATTTCATGGCATTTTGTGAATAGAAAATGATTTTGAAGAAGAAAGGATATTTTCCTCGTGAATTCATTTCAAGTGGTTTATCAAAACCCTTTTCCTTCTAGGTTGAAATTATTTCATATGTGTATGTTCCAAGTCTCATGTATATATGATTTAAAAGGTTTCACTTTTCTTATTATGAAATGATATCCATTTTTTATATGGATTACGATATGATAGGATGATGTTTATGAAACCCATTTTATTCATTGGGTTATGATGAATGATTTATGTTTATGTTGTGTCACATAGAAGAATTATTTCATTATAAGATGGGTGTGACCTATATCTCCCTATAATGAATTGGGTAATGATTTATATCTCATGAGATAGACATGGCTAGAATGTCAAGTTAATCTGGTTTAGTGATACTAGATTGGAACGAGGAGTGAACGCGATTCAGAAAGGGACTTTGTCCACTAAGATAGTCTAGGAAACAATGCCTTGGATACTATGGAAATCATATCATGTTCTTAATGGTTTTCCAAAATTACATGTTTTATTCCCATGATATTTTATCATGATTAATGTTCCTTTATGAACTATGCCTTACGTACTGCCATGATTTATTGCACAACTCAATATTTTGAATTGTAAACCTTATGTTCATGTTTTGAAGTTCAAATGTATATGGTTTGTTTTATTTTCTCCATTCGTACCGTTACTAAGAATTTGAGCTCACCCTTTATATGTTTTCTTTTACCATGACATAAATAAAGGTTTTAAGAATGAAAACCAAAAGGGGAAGAAATTAATGGGAGATGTTGAAGATCTTTCCCCATGATTAGAAGATTATGTTCTTAGTTTCCAAAGACACTAAACTAATACGGTATTTGGGTGTATTTTTATTTCATTTATTAAGTATTCTGAAAAATAAATGTAATGTCCATGTACGTCAAGCTTTGGGTCTCTACAGTTGGTATCAGAGTGAAGGTTTAGTTAACCATTGGAAACTAGGATGCGAAAACATTAGTGAAATCCCTGGAGATATTTCTAAGGTTTGTCTAGGGATTCCCCTAAGGATAATTATATGTATAGGATATAGTCATAGAATTAATGTAACAATATTAGAATTTAACATAAGATGTTAGATATTTATGGTACTCTGTATTTATTATGCTATTTTCTATAGCAAGATTTTTGCCTCTCACACTATTCTTTTTGGGTTTTAGACGATCGCTGGAACTCGAAGGAACCGTGTTGATCAATTTTATGGATAATGCAATGATTGTCCTCTTGAACAAACCAATGTTATGGGATATGGATTGAAAATAGTATTGATAAACTTACAGAAGCTATGAATCATTTTGGACTTCCAAATGAGCAGAGAAGGGAACAATATTCTATTGAGTCCTTCATGAGGCAATGTCCACCTTCTTTCAGTGGGTCTTCTGATCCACTTGCTACTGAACAATAGATCAGTACCATTGAAAATATATTTTCCATACTTTTCTATTCGTAACATGAAAAATTAATTCTGGATATTTACCGTTTAGAAGGTGAAGCAGATCAATGGTAGACTCTAATTAAGAATACAAGGCCCCGAGATGAAATTGAATCCATGGAATGGGATGAGTTCCATAACTTATTTTTCTATAAGTACTTCCCTCGTATTCGTCAAACAAAGATAGAAAAGGATTTCCTTGAGCTTAAGAAATAGGATGATGAATCTGTTGGTATATATGAATAGAATTTTACAAAGCTTGCTAGTTATGCATCTGCCTTTATCATCCAACCTGAAAGTAAAGCTGATTGATTCTTTAGTGGCTTAATACCAAGTCATCGAAGGGAATTAGCTATATGAGACTTCAGTAGCTATGAAAAAAATGTGCGTTGTGCTATAAAGGTAGAATTTGAAGTTGGTATTACATATCCATCTCATATTTTTGACAAGAAATGAATGATGGAATTCAAGCAGAAATCTCAGAATAATGGTGAAAAGAAGATGAATGTTTCTTTATGCTTAATGTGTGGAAAGAAGCATGGTGGAGATTGTCTTAAAGGGGCTAGAAAATGTTTTACGTGTGGAAAATATGGTCATCGAGCAGCTGAGTGTAGATGTAATGGAAAAAGGGTTTCTAATTATGTTAATAAAGAAAAGACTATAGAGAATGCACCAACAACACTTCAATGCTTCAAGTTCAAGGAGATAGGGCATTATGCTAATCAATTCCCTAATCCAAGGGTTGATGATGATCCATGTGAGAAACCTCTTAAAGAAAAGGATAAAAGGAAGTCACATGTGATCACTATTTGTAATGTTGAGTAAGAAAAAGATGTTTTTCAATGATTATGTGTTTATGTAATGGGATTTCAAAATAGTATCATGGAATCTAATTTATGGCATCGTGGAATTTTGGAATATCTATGTATTGTTTTTCAATAATTATATGGTACATGTAACCATGTAAAGTGATTTAATTTTTTTTGAGGGTAGATGATATGCACAAAATCAATGGATACAGAGAAAATAATATGTTTTACAGTATTCATGAGCTCATATAAGGACTACCTGATATCATGGATTGAGTATATAGAATTTTTGGGATTTTGGGATGTGGAAAGAGTTAACTTTTGACAACATTCATGTATTCACCAAGAGTCAATGGGTATTAACTTTTCAAGAATACATGATTAAGGTATTCAAATGTTTTTAATTTGACCAACAATATATATCGTATGATATATGGGGGATAAATGTTGGTATTCACATGCTTGGAAGATGACATTTCTAGTAATTGTTTTCTTTATACTATGAGCTTTGACAGAAGTATTTTGGATAAGACTAAAGACTATAAGGGATTATGTTGGACATAAGTAAGTATTGTTTAAGTAAAATACATTTTTTGATATTATTTATGGAATGATATAATAATTTTGTTTTAGAAAAAGGACAACCCGTAGGACGGGCAACAACCTGTCGCGTCGGACAAGGATGTGGGAATCGAACCCACAACCGAAGTGCGACATGCCTTTATCACTGGCCTACAAGAAGTCCGTGGTTAGTAGAAACTAGTTTTATTTTATTAAGAGCTATCATAGATAAAGTATAAGTATATTTTAACAACCATATAGGATTAATCTCACCATAGATGAAATTATGAATATTTAATAAATGGTGATAATCTTTTTGCGATAGAAACAGATGGAATGACCTATCATTTTATCGCATGATCTGCTAACATTTCACGAATGACAAATTCAACATCATTTTGTTATAAGATGAAGTGTAAATTTTTCAAGGCACAAACAACGGTGATATTGTACCAAAATTAAGTAAGTATTTCTCCTAATTCAACAATTCTTCATCATTAGGGAAATGATCTTGAGAACTAAAAACATTGTTCTAGTACACTCATACTCGATGAATTAGATGGTGCCTTAAATCATCACAAATTTATGGCGTTGTGATTGTTGTCTTTTTCATAGCCATGTTCTCTACCACACTCCATCATAACATGATAGTTAGATTTCTCTTCCATATCCATATTTTCAATTATGTTCTTCTATGTGGAATCCTGGTGATGAGTTAATTTGGGTATCCATTACATTTCATACTTTAGTTTTTTAAAGTTATTTTTTGGTATTCCTTTTTACGATGTCGGTTTCTATGAATGAAACATTCAAGTAGTAACCCATTTATAACCCAAAAAAATTTCGAGGGAAAAATTGATTTTAAGGGGGTAGAATCTAACAACCTGAGATTTTATGAGAATTATTATTTTTAATTTCATTGATGTCTTGTGTTGTATGCGACACCAAAATTATCTTATTCTAAACACAACACCGTATACGCAACACTATTCTTGGCTCGTGTCACACAAAATTTCAAGATCGTATGATAGATGTTATTCTACGCATCATTGATTGTGTATTTATATATATATATATATATATTCAATTTATAAATGAACTACGGTTGGATTCACTCATACAAGACACCAAAAATATATTGCACTATAGGAATCCCTGACTTGGCTTTCTTTACAGACTATAATGAAATGAAAAAATAGCGTTCATGCGTACATATGACCTACCGTCTCCATCAACGGTGTATTTATTTCCATTTATTGATCTATTATATATATTTATATTCTTAAAATATATTATATATAAATCATGTTTTATATTCTGTAATTAAGTAATCATGATCTAAGTAATCATATTAATAATTACAAGTCAAAACACGAACGATAAGTGAAATGATTTTACCCAAAATGTTGCTTAACATGGAATTGACATATGAACGGATAATATAAAGTTTTAAGTGAATCATATATGATATTATAAATATTATTATGACTCTTTTAAAAGTTAGTAATATGTTTAAACCCACTATGGAGGTTTCTCGGACACATATGGAATTAATTGGACATAAGGTAAGGGATAATTTTGCAATCTCATTTTTTCTCCGTGATTGCTTATTCGTAAGTATTGACTGGGGTTATATTTTTCATCCATGTCAATAAAAATGTTTTCATAAAGTGTTTAATATTCTTCCATGTATGTTTAATGTCATTTTTACTCATCTTTAATTTTACTTTGTGTGATGGAAGGAATCTTTCTTCTGTTTATCATATGTGGTACTTTTTGTCTTTTCGTTTAAAAAGTACGAGAAGAATGTTTTTTTAACATATACGGCATGACCGGATTTTTATAGTTTTATAACGCATTATTTTAAGGAATACTACTCTACAATATTTCATGGCTATCTTCAAAAAAATACTTTTCTTTTATAAAATCGTAGCATTTTGTGAAAATAAAATGATTTTGAAGAAGAAAGGATCTTTTCCTCAAGAATTCATTTCTAGTGTTTTATCAAAACAATTTTCCATCTAGGTTGAAATTATTTCATATGTGTATGTTTCAAGTCTCATGTCTCTATTATTTTCATGGTTTTACTTTTCTTATGATGAAATGATATCCATTTTTTATATGGGTAGTGTTATGATGGGATGATGTTTATGGAACCCATTTTATTCATTTGGTTATGATGAATGATTTATGTTTATGTTGTGGCACACGTAACAATTATTTCATTATGAGATGGGTGGGACCTATATCTCCCTCCAATTAATTGGGTAATGATTTATATCTCATGAGATAGACATGGCTGGAATGTCAAGTTAATCTGGTTCAGTGATACAGAATTTGAACGAGGAGTGAACTCGATTCAGAAAGGGACTTTGTCCATTAAGATGGTCTGGGAAACAATGCCTTGGCTAATTTGGAAGTCATATCATGTGCTCAATGATTTTTCAAAATTACATGTTTTATTCCCATGATATTTTATCATGATTAATGTTATTTTATGAACTATGCCTTACGTACTGCCAAGATTTATTTCACAACTCACGATTTTGAATTGTAAACCATATGTTCATGTTTTGAATTTCAAATGTATATGGTTTGTTTTATTTTCTCCATGCTTATCCTTACTAAAAATTTGATCTCACCCTTTATATGTTTTCTTTTCCCAGGATATAAACAATGGCTTTAGGAAAGAAAACCAAAAGGAGAAGATCTTTATGGGAGATGTTGAAGATCTTTCATCATGATTAGAAGATTACGTTCCGAGATTCCAAAGACACTAAACTAATACGGTCTGTAGGTGCCTTTTTTGTCATTTATTAAGTATTCCACAAAATTAATGTAAGGTTCATATACGTCAAACATTGGGTCTCTACAGTTGGTATCAGAGCAAAGGTTTAGTTAACCCTTGGAATCTAGGATGCGAAAAATTTAGTGAAATCCCTAGAGATATTTCTATGGTATGTCTAGGGATGTCTCTAAGGATAAGTATACGTATAGGCTATAGTCCTAGAATTATGGTAACAATCATTGAATTTAACCTAATATGATAGATATTTAAGGTACTAAGCCTTTATTATGTAATTTTCTCTAGCATGATTTTTCCTCTCACACTTTTTTTGGGTATTAGAACATTGCTGGAACCCGAAGGAACCATGTTGATCAATGTAATGGATAATTCCATGATTTTCTTCCTAAACAAACCAATGTTATGAGAGATGGAGTGAAAAAATCGTATTGATAAACTTATAGAATCTATGAATCATTATGGACATCAAAATGAGCCGAGAAGGGAACAATATTCTATTGAGTCCTTCATGAGGCAACATCCACCTTCTTTCAGTGGGTATTCTGATCCACTTGTTGCTGAACAATAGATCAGTATCATTGAAAGTATAGTTTCCATACTTTTCTATTCGAAACATGAAAAAGCCATTATGGATATTTATCGTTTAGAAGGTGAAAAATATCAATAGTGGACTCTAATTAAGAATACCAGTCCCCGAGATGAAATTGAATCCATGGAATGGGATGAATTCAAGAACTTATTTTTCAAAATGTTCTTCCCTCGTATTCTTCAAACAATGATGGAAATGGATTTCATTGAGCTTAAGAAAAATGTTGATGAATTTGTTGGTATATATGAAGCGAATTTTACCAGGCTTGCACGGTATGCATCTGGCATTATCATCCAAACTGAAAGTAAAGTTGATTGATTTTTTAGTGGCTTCAAACCAAGTCTTCGAAGGGAATTAGCTATAAAGGACTTCAGTAGCTATGAAAAAATTGAGCGTTGTGCTATCAAGGTAGAAATCAAAGTTGGTATTACATATCCATCTCAGTGTTTTTACATTAAAGGAAAGATAGAGTTCTAGGAGAAATCTCAGAATAATGGTGAAAAGAAGATGAATGTTTATTTAAGCTTAGAGTGTGGAAAAAAGCATGGTGGAGATTTTCTTAAAGGGACTAGAAAATGTTTTAAGTGTGGAATAGAAGGTCATTGAGTAGCTGACTGTCGATGTAATGGAAAAAGGGTTGCTAATGATGTTAATAAAGAAAAGACTATAGAGAATTAGCCAACAACACTGCAATGGTTCAAGTGCAAGGAGATGGGGCATTATGTTAATCAATTCCCTAATCCAAGGGTTAATGATGATCAATATGAGCAACCTCTTAAGCAAAAGGATAAAGGGAAATCACAAGTGATCACTATTTTTGATGTTGAGTATGAAAATGATGTTGTGTAATGATTATGTGTTTATGTAATGGGATTTCAAAATAGTATCATGGAATCTCATTTATGGCATTGTGGAATTTTGGAATATCTATGTATGGGTTTTCAATAATTATATGGTACCGGTAACCATGAAATGTGATTGAATTTTTTTTGGAAAGTAGATGATATGCACATAATGAATGGATAAAGAGAAAATAATAAGTTTTACAGTATTCTTTAACTCATATAAGGACTAAGTGATATGTTGGATTGAGTACATAGAATTTTTGGGATGTTGGGTTGTGGAAAGAGTTAGATTTTGACAGCATTCATGTTTTCAGTAAGAGTCAATGGGTATTAATTTTTCAAGAATACATGATTAAGGTATTAAAATGTTTGTAATTTTACTAACAAGATATATTGTATGATATATGTGGGATAAATGATGGTATTCACATGCTCAGCAGATGACATTTCTAGTAATTGTTTTCGTTATACTATGAGCTTAGACAGAAGTATTTTGGATATGCCTAAATATTGAAAAAGGTTATGTTGGACATACGTAAGTATTGTTTAAGGAAAATACATTTTTTATATTATTTATGGAATTATATAATAATGTAGTTTTAGAAAAAGGACAACACGTAGGACGGGCAACTACCTGTCTCGTCGGACAAGGATATGGGAGTCGAACCCACAAACGAAGTGCGACAGGCCTTTATCACTAGATTATAGGAAGTCCCTGGTTAGTAGAAACTTGTTTTATTTTTGTAAGAGCTATGATAAATGATGTATAAGTCCATTTTAGAAACCATATATGATTAATCTGACCATAGATGAAATTATGAATATTTAATAAATTGTGTTAATCGTTTTACGATAGAAACAGATGGAATGACCTATCATTCTATCGTATGATCTGCTAACATTTCACAAATAACAAATTCAACTTCATTTCTTTGTAAGATGAAGTGTAAATTGTTCAAGGCACAAACAACGGTGAGATTGTACCAAAATCAATTAAGTATTTCTCTTAATTCATAAAATCTTCAACATTAGGGAAATGATCTTGAGAACAAAAAATGTTGTCCTAGTACCCTTGTACCTGATGAAATAGATGGTGCCTTAAATCATAAAAAATTTATGTCTTTGTGATTTTTGGCCTTTTCATTGACATGTTCTATACCACTCTCCATCAGAACATGAAAGTTAGATTTCTCTTCTATATCCATATTTTCAATTATGTTCTCCTATGTGGAATCCTGGTGATGAGTTAATTTGGGTAACCGTTACATTTCATACTTTAGTTGTTTAAGTTTATGTTCTGGTATTCCTTTTTTCGATGTGGGTTTCTATGAAAGAAACTTTCAAGTAGTAAACCATTTATAACCCCGAAAAACTTTGAGGGAAAAAATCATTTTAAGGGGGGTAGAATGTAACAACACGAGATTTTATGAGAATTATTTCTTTTAATTTCATTGATATCTTGTGTTGTATGTGACACCAAAATTATCTTGTTCTATACGCAACACCGTATACACAACACAATTCTTGGCTCGTGTTACACAAAATTTCATGTTTGTTTGATAAATGTTATTCTATGCAACATTGATTGCATATTTATATATATTCAATGTATAAATGAAATATGGTTGGATTCTATTACAGACAACAACAATGAAATATTAAACTACATGCAACCCTGACTTGGCTTTCTTTACACGCAATCGCAACCTTCCATGATAACATGTGTTAAACGCAATACCGAGTTTTACTGAACAACGATATGTTATTAAAATATTATATAAACTAGCCGTTATGAATAGTAATAAAAACTTTGTGAAATTTTATTATTTAAAATAGACTTCATTTTTGGATTCGGAATATCAAAATTAGCCTAGAGTGAATTTTTTATATTTTTCTGAAAACATTCAAATTTTTATGAATAGTGAAAACACTGGGTTACTATTTAAAAACCGACTTTTTATTAAAATAATTATTTATTTTATTTAAATTTATTTTAGGTAAAAATTGATACCTAATAAAGATATATGTTAAATGTAAATCATTTGAATCATTTTATAATAATTTTAGATATATAAAAATTTTATTGAACTTTTCACCGTCTTTTATCCACCTCCTAGAAGAATTTAAAAATTTACATAGTACTTAGTTTTACATTTTATGTGACTATAATTTCGAAAATCCGAGTGACATGGTTAATATCAAGGAGAAAAATTTGGTTCAATAATATAAAAATTATTTTTGGTGAATAGTAACTTTTTACTTTTAATTACCACTTTTAAAAGTAAATAGGGTAATTAAGGGTAAAAATGATATTATTATTACCCTAACACATGTCCTAATTCTATTGGATAATTTTAGTTTGACCAAAAAAATCCTTTTGAATAAAATATTGCCATTTAGGTCCACTTGGATTAGATTAGGACATTTATTATTATTTTACTTAAATAAGAGTTAAAATAGTTAAAATCAATGTTTAAAAACTAAAACATTGTTAATATAGGGTTATATGTAAGATAAATTCGACTATTAATATTCATTATAATTATAAAAAGATTTCCTATATAATGGAATTTTTTTTATAATTTTTATAAATTAAATAATTTAATTTATTGATGACACAATGATTATAGAGTAATTACCTTATTAAAGGAATATTAACATAATTGATGTTATAAAAACCAAAATAAATGTAATTTGAGACTTTTTTTGAATTAAACTAATTTTATTGGTTAATATGAAAAATTAGTATTGATTTAATAAACTTTTTTTGATCTAATCATGCTGTTATTATTTTCACAAAAATCTATTACCAAATAGTGTGAAAATGACATAAAATAGTTTTTAAGACAAATATTATATTATTAATTGATATTATACTCATAAAAATATAAGGATCAGAAAAAATGACTTAGATAAGGTTATATATATTAATTATTAACCACTTGGGGTTCTTTTGACTGGTTATAGTATGATTATTAACCATATAGTGTAAGAAAACAAGAAGACACGGTAAAAGATAAATTATTTAACTTATAGTTAAATCTAAATGATAAGGTTAAAATAGTGACCTAAACTTCTATAAAACCTATTGGTGGAGGGGATTTCAACCCATACCCACTTTAGCTTCGAAATAAATCAATTTGGAGCTATTATTAACTGAATATGACATTATTATAAAATAATATTTTATGTTTTTCCAAAGGTCCCCCTCTCCTCCCTTATAAAAAGTTCACCCCTTCCCTCTTCTGTTAACACCCTTTTGAGCCTTGAAGCTAGACCAAAACATGATAATTACTCTTATAAACCTCTCTAGTTACATAATAGAGGTTCTGGTCTTCTGAAAAGACCAACTATAGTGCCATAAGAAGATGTTTTAAGGAGGTTCGTCGAGGAAGAGGTAATCTCTTCTACCGACACTTTCAAGTTTCTTTCTTCTTCTACTTCCTCTTCTTTAGTTTTTTCCTTATAAAGTAATAAAATCAGTATTACATATATACTTATATGTTATTATAAATATGAAAAAACCCTATTTCACCTTCTATCCATCCTACGGAAAATGAAATCACCGAGCATGTGTACGTATGGAATATCGTCTCCACGTCGTGGTTTAATCATTTTTTCCACCACCACCTTACTTGGATTGGTATAATGGTGTAAAGTATAACTATATATTATTATTATAACATGATACTGATTCTATTATATTATATCATCCACTCCAATTCCATTCAATAAATATGGAAATGATATCATCTCTCGTGCGTATGTATGGATTACCGTCTCCACGACGCAATGAGATTCATTTTCCATGTTAACAATTAATGAATGATTATAAATTATATATAATATGTTATCATGAAATATATGACATAATAAGTATACTGGATTTATGTATATATATGTGTGTATTTAATCTACTTAATTCCATTCAATTCAATAAGGAAATGAAAAACCTTGTTCATGTGTACGTACTTCCTACCGTCTCCATGAATGGTGTATTTATTTCCATTTATCAATCAATTATATATATATCTATATTAATAATATATATTATATATAAATAATGTTTTATATTCTGGAATTAATTAATCATGATCTATGTAATCATATTAATAATTACAAGTCAAAACATGAACGATAAATGAAACGATTTTACCCAAAATGCTGCTTTAACAAGGAATTGACAAATTAACGGATAATATAAAGTCGTAAGTTAATCATATATGATATCATAAATATTATTATGATTATATTACAAGTTAATAATATGTTTAAACCTACAATACATTTGTCTCGGACACATACGGATGAAATTTGATATAAGGTAAGGGATAATTTTGAAATCTCATTTTTTATCCGAGATTTCTTATTCGTAAGTATTTACTGGGGTTAAATTTTTCATCCATGTCCATAAAAATGTTTTCATAATGTTTTTAATCTTATTTAATGTATGGTTAAATTCATTTTTACTCATATTGACTTTTACTTTGTGTGATGGAAGGAATATTTCTTCTATTTACCATACATTATACTTTTTTACTTTTCCCTGAAAAAGTACGAGAAGAATGTTTTTTTAACTTATACGGCATGAATGGATTTTTACGGTTTTATAATTAATTATTATCATGAATATTACTCTCAAATATTTCATTACTATCTTCAAAAAAATCCTATTCTTTTAAAATTTTATATCATTTTGTGAAAAGAAAATGATTTTGAAGAAGAAAGGATATTTTTCTCAAAAATTTATTTCAAGTGTTTTATCAAAACCATTTTCCATCTAGGTTGAAATTATTTCATATGTGTATGTTTCAAGTATAATGTCTCTATTATTTACATTGTTTCACTTTTATTATGATGAAATGATATCCATTTGTTTTAAATGGATTATGTTATGATGGGATGATGTTTATGAAACACATTTTATTCTTTGGGTTATAATGAATGATTTATGTTTATGTTGTGTCACACATAAGAATGGTTTATTTATGAGATGGGTGGGACCTATATCTCCCTCCAATTAATTGTATAGTGATTTATATCTCACGTGATAGACATGGTTGGAACGGAAAGTTAATCTTGTTTAGTGGTACAAGACTGGAACGGCGAGTGAACTCAATTCAGAAAGGAATGTTGTCCTCTAAGATGGTCTTGGAAACAGTGCCTTGGATACTATGGAAATCATATCATGTGGTTAATGGTTTGACACAATTACATGTTTTATTCCCATGCTATTTTATCATGATTAATGTTCCTTTATGACCTATGCCTATACGTACTACCAAGATTTATTTCACAACTCGTGATTTTGATGTGTAAACATTATGTTCATGTTTTGAAGTTCAAATGTATATTGTTTGTTTTATTCTCTCCATGCTTAACCTTAATGAGAATTTTAGCTCAACCTTTATATGTTTTCTTTTCCCAGGATATAAAGAAAGTTTTTAGGTAAGAAAACCAAAAGGGGAAGATCTTTATTGGAGATGTTGAAGATATTTCACCATGATTAGAAGATTACGTTCAGAGTTTCCTAAGACACTAAACTAATATGGTCTTTGGGTGTCTATTTTTGTCATGTATTATGTATTTTGCAAAAGTAATGTAATGCCCATGTACGTCAAGCTTTGGGTCTCTACAATGTTTAAGGCTCCCATTGACTGTTATAGGAGAACTGTTAGATTCACGACTAAGGATGACATTGAACATCTCTTCAGAGGAGAGACGGTGGAAAACAGAGGTGCAAAGAGATTGTTAAAACAAATTGTGGGAAAAATATCTTTAAAATTGGAAGCATTAAATTTTTCATCAATGAACGAGAACCAGGAAAATAGTTTTCCAACATTGGGGGATCAATTTCACAATTTCTTTGTGAACAAATTCTCAGGGTTACCACCTCTAAGGGAAATGGATTTTACGATTGATCTCCTTCCAGGGACAAGTCCTATTTCCCTTCCATCTTATTGGATGGAACCAAGAGAGTAAAGGGAATTGAAAGTGTAGCGAGAGGAGCTGGAAGTCAAGGGTTTCATTCAACCAAGTACTTCTCCATGGGCAGCGCCAATGTTGTTTGTGAGGAATGGAGATGGAACTCTTCAGCTGTGTGTTGATTATCGTAAGCTTAACCTTGTAACGATAAAGAATCGATATACACTTCCATGAATTGATGATCTGTTCGATAAATTAAAGGTTGATTAGTGGTTATCCAGGATTGAATTGTGATCAGGATATAACCAAGTTCGAGTTCGGAAGGAGGATATTTCAAAGATTGCTTTTAGAAGCAGATATGGCCACTAGGAATATATAGTCATTCCTTGTGATCTAACGAATTCACTAATGGTCTGTAACACCGGAGACTTTTATGAGAAATATTTTGTTATATAAATCATCAAAGGAATCTTTTACAACACACATCACTTTCTTGGCTTGCATTACACACAATCACGACCTTCCTCGAAAGCTTGTGTCGTACGTAATACCGAGTTTCACTAAACAACAATATGCAATTAAAATATTATTAAAACTAGCCGTTATGAACAGTAATAACCACTTATTGAAATTTTCTAAATTTTTTTTTTCAAAATTGATTTCATTTTTGGATTCGGAATATCGAAATTATCCTAGGGTGAAATATTGGTATTTTTCTGAAAACTTTCAATTTTTAATGAATAGTGAAACCACTAAGTGGTAGTTAAAAAAATGAATTTATCATACAACATAATTTACCACTTCTGTGAGTGGAATCTCAAAAATCTGAGAGACACGGTTGATTTTAGTGAGTAAAAATGTGGTTCAATGAGATGAAAATAATTTTTGGTGAATAGTAACTTTTTACTTTTATTTACCACGGTTAAAAGTAAATATGTTAATTAAGGGTAAAATGATATTATTATTACCCTAAAACATTTCATAATTCTATTGGATAAGTTTAATTCGACCAAAAATTACCTTAGGAATAAAATATGACCAATTAGGCCCACATGGATTAGATTAGGACATTTATTATTAATTTATTTAAAGAAGTGTTAAAATAGTTAAAATCAAAGTTTAATAATTATATCATTTTTAATATAGGGTTATACATAAGATAAATTCGACTATAAATATTAATTATAATATAAAAATATTTCCTACATAATGATATTTTATTTTTAATTTTTAGACTTTATATATGTTAATTTATTTATGACACAATGATGATGCGGTATTTATCATATTAATGAAATATTGACATAATTGATGTTATAAGTACCCAAATAAATGTAATTGGAGACTTTTTATGAATTACACTAATTTTATAGGTTAATATTACATTTTAGTAATTATTTAATTAACTTTTTTCGAACTAATAATTCTGTTATGATTTTAACAAAAATCAATTACTAAATAGTGTCAAAATTGACAAAAACTAGTTTATAAAATAAATATTATATTATTAATTTTAATTTTATTCCTAAAAATATAAGGATCAGAAAAATGACTTAGATACGGTGATATATATTAATAATAAACAACTTGGGGTTCTTTTGTCTTGTTATAGTAAGTTTATTAACCTTATAGTATAAGAACACAAGAAGACAAAGTAAAAGTAAAATTATTTAACTTAATGTTAAATATAAATGATAAGGTTAAAATAGGAACCTAAACTTGTCTAAATTCTATTTTATGAGATTCTTTCGACCCATCCCCACCTTAGCTTCGAAATAAATCAATTTGGAGCTATTTAAAACCGAAAGTGACTTTATAATAAAATAATATTTTTAGTTATTCCAAAGGTGCCCCTCTCCTCCCTTATAAAAGGGCGACTCCTCCCCCTCTTCCTCACACCACTTTGAGCCTTCAAGCATGGACAAACCCTACCAATTTCTCCTCTCCACTTACTTAGAGACATCCTAGAGGTCCTTGTCTTCTTCAAAGTCCAATTTTAGTTCCCTAAAAGGAGGTCTCAAAGAAGCGCTTTAAAGAAGAGGTAATGTCCGTTACCGATTCTTCCAAATTCATTTCTTATTCCACGTCTTCTTCTTTAGTTGTTTCATTATGAAGTAATAACATAAGTATCACTCATATACTGATATGTTATTATAAGTATGAAACAACCCTATTTCACCATATATCCATCCTACGGAAAATGAAATCACCGCGCGTGCGTACGTACGGAATACCGTCTCTACACCGTGGTGTAATCTATTTTCCACCACCACCTTACTTGGATGTGTATAATGGTGTAAATAATGACTATATATGACTATTATAAAGTTATATTGATTCTTAAATAGTATAAATACACTCTAATACAATTCCACGATCATGGGAACGATATCATCGCTCGTGCGTACGTACGGAATACCGTCTCCACGATGTGATGCGACTCGTTCCACATGATCTTCATTGCATAATGATTATATAAATGAATTGAGTGAATAAATATGATATATATTACATGAATACCATTCTGTAAATGAGGTATCAATAACCTAAAAATAATTATAATAATTTATTCGACAAAACACGCATAAGAACAAAAAGTAATAAACACCCATATAAACAAGTAGTAATGAAATATTACTAATAAGAAGCTAAGAATATGACCATATATGATATCATAAAAATATTAATGATTCTGGAATAAGTCAATAACATTATTTAAATCATTATACAGGAGGTTCGGACACTTACGAAGCAAATCGGACCTAAGGTAAGGGAAATATCACAATCTCATTTTTATCTGAGATTGTTTATACTTTGAAATTTACTGGGGTGTATTTTATCATCCTCATCCATGATTCACCAATATGTAATATTTATATACACCTACAGTAGTTTATATCCAATTTTATCCTTCGGTAAATTTTTTGTAAAAGATACGAAAGGAATCATTTGTCGTTTTCCGTACGAAGTACTTTTTTACATTTCCGACAAAAGTACGCGAAGAATGTTTTTTTACTTATACGGCATGAATGGATTTTTAAAACATTATTTCCAAGAATCTTCCCTTAAAATTTTTCAATTTTATTTTTAATCAACTTCTTTTAGTTTAGAATTCTACGACATGTTAAGAAAGGAAAAGTGTTTTTTAAGTAGAAAGGATATTTTCCTCATGAATGGAGTTCAAGTGTTTTATCAAAATTATTTTCCATCTAAGATAATAAAGGGTTCTGTTTTTATCCCTATAATTACATTTATTTGATTATGTTGTGATGGAATTATTTTTATGAATTCCTTTATCTTATATGAATTGTTTTATGCTGTCACGATGTTTAAGATTCCCATTTTTATTACATGGGTTATGCTATGATGTATGTTTTATGATTTTGTGGCACACATAAGAATGGTATCATTATGAGATGGGTGGGACCTATATCTCCCTCTAATGCATTGGGTAAAGATTTTTTATCTCATGAGATAGACATGGCTGGAACGGCAGGTTAAACCGGTTCAGTGAAACAAGACTAAAACTAGGAGTGAACTCGGTTCAGAAATGGACTTTGTCCACTAAGATAGTCTTGACAATGAGTCTTGACTAATAAGAAATGATTCCCTATGATTATGTGTGTATGCCACAAAGATTCATGTTTTATGTTATGATTATTGGGATTACATTTCACTACTTTGATTTATTCCATGTTATGATATTATGATCTCTTTTGCAGGTTAAGATTTCCAGAATGTTATGTTCTTATGAATATGATGTGATTGATATTTCTTTTGTTTACCCTTACTGAGCATTTCAGCTCACCCTTTTATGTTTTCTTTTCCCCAGGTCAGGAATGAGGTTATTAAGTAAGATATGCCAAAAAGGGACTCTAGATATGATGAAATAAATGGGAGGCAAAGTAGATTCTTTATGAACCAGTTGTTTATGTTTCCCAGTTTTTAAAACTCTATACCTATACGGTCTTTTCCTGGTTTTGTTATACGTTGTAATAAGTGTGCTTCAATTCTAATGTAATAAAAATGTATGTAAATTATGGGTCGTTATAGTTGGTATCAGAGGAACGGTATAGTCAACCTTTGGAAACTAGGATATGAAAGCCATAGTAAGAACCCTAAGATTATGTCTAAGCATAGAACACAATCATAGTGTTTTAGAAATGGCCATGAATAACCTAGGATAAGACCTTACGTGTTAAATTTTATTCTTGATTATGTGGGTTTCCTATTATAATTAGTGTTTCTCAAACTATTCTTCTTTGTTTTAGTCAATGGCTAGAAACCGAAGGAACCGTGTTAATGCGGAATGCGAAGGGCAATGCAATGATTGTCCCCCTGAGCAAAAAAACGTTATGGAAGCTGGAATGCAAAATCTTGTAGCCATGCTCACACAAATTTCTCTAGTTATGAATCATGTCGGACTTCCAAACAAGAAAAGGAAGGAGCAACATTCTGTTGAATCCCTCGTGAGGCATCGTCCACCTTCATTCAGCGATTCTACTGATCCATTAGTTGCTGAACAATGGATTAGTACTACTGAAAAGATATTTTCAGTTCTTTAATGCTCTGAACATGATAAAGTCATCTTAGCAGTGTATCGTTTGGAAGGTGATGCTGATCAATGGTGGAATCTTATTAAGAATACAAGGAAAAGGGATGAAATTGAGTCCATGGAATGGGACGAGTTCAAAAAAAATTATTTTCCAATAAGTAATTCCCTCATATTCTCCAAACAAAGATGGAGAAATAGTTTCTTGAACTGAAGTAAAAGGATGATGAATCTGTTGGTACCTATGAAGCAAATTTTACAAGATTTGCAAGGTACGCTTCTGGTATTATTATCCAACCTGAGACTAATATCAATCGATTCTTTAGTGGCTTAAAACCATGTCTTCGAAGGGCATTAGCCATAAGGGACTTCAATAGCTATGAGGAAATCGTTCGATGTGCTCTCAATGTTGAGATGGAGATTGGTGTAACCCATCAGTCATATGGGTTTGATAAGAATAGGAAAATGGAATTCAAAGGAAAGTCTAAAGAGCACACTGAAAAGAAGATGAGATTTCCCTTATGCTCAAAGTGTGGAAAGAATCATGTAGGGAGTTGTCTTAAAGGTACAAGAAAATGTTTCAAATGTGGAAAGGAAGGTCATCGGGCATTTGAATGCCGCAATGTTGGGAAGAAGATTTCTAATGATGAAAAAAAGGAAGGGATACCCAGAATGAATCTACTACACTTCAATGTTTCATGTGCAAAGAGATGGGTTTTTATGCCAATCAATGCCCAAATCCAAGTGTTGATGATGATGGTCGACGTCAAAAAACTCATAATGCTAAAGACAAAGGAAAGTCACATGCAATTTCTATTAGCGATGTGGAGTCCGATAACGATGTGGTTAAAGGTACACTTACCATCCACTTTAAAGTAGAAAATGTTTTATTCGATTCGGGTTCCACCCACTCTTTCATTTATGAAGAATTTTCTAAGGATATCACTGTATTGTCTCAACAATTAGATGTTGAGTTAGTTGTGACAACCCCTAATGGCACAACAGTCGCATCAAAAGAATATAATTCAACTCCGATTAAAGTTTGTGGGAAAGTGCTTCCTGCAAATCTCGTGATCCTTCCTATAGTAGAATTTTATGTGATTCTTACCATGGATTGGATTTCTATATATGGAGATCATATCAATTGCCAAAGAAGGGAAGTCACATTTCATATTCCAGATCAATCTATGATCATCTATCGATGCAAGGATGAACATAACCTTCCAGTGGAAATTTCTCCCATCTTATGGGTCTTTATTCCACTAAATGAAGGTTATTTATCTCGAATGGTTGGTGAGAAACTCGTGATTAAGAATATTCCCACTGTACGGGAATTTGATGATGTCTTTCCGGAGGAATTACCGGGTCTTCCACCAAATCTTGAAGGTGAGTTTTCAATAGAACTCGTACCAGGCTCTTTTCCTATTTCAAAGACACTTTATAGAATGGCCCCAATTGAGTTGTAGGAATTGAAGAAGAAACTCCGAGAGAATCTTGATAAGGGGTTCATACAACCTAGTGCGTCACCTTGGAGAGCACCAGTTCTATTTGTTAAGAAGAAAGGTGGATCAATGAGACTCTGCATTGATTATCGAGAACATAACAAGATCTCTATCAAGAAAAAATATCCTCTCCCACGCATTGATGACATATTTGACCATCTACGCGGAGCTCAATACTTTTCCAAGATTTATCTTTGTTCAGGGTATCATCAATTAAGGGTCAAAAGGGAGGATATACCAAAGACGACTTTCCGTACATGGTATGGACACTATGAATTTATTGTGATGGCATTAGGTCTTACTACTGCCCCTGCTATCTTCATGGATCTGATAAATAGAGTATTTAGAGACTATATTGATCAGTTTGTGGTAGTCTTTATAGACGATATTCTTGTCTATTCAAAGATCAAGGAAGAACATGAAGATCAATTGAGAATTATATTAAAGACCCTGAGAAAGGATAAGCTTTATTCCAAATTTACCAACTGTGAATTTTGGCTTATAAAGGTTGCATTTTTGGGTCACATAATCTCAAAAGAGGGGATATCTGTGGATCTAGAAAAAACAGAGGTTATCAAAAGATGGTTGAGACCAACAACAGTAACTGAGATCCGATGTTTTCTTGGTTTGGTGGAATATTATCGATGTTTTGTGAATGATTTTTGACGATTATCTAATCCACTCACAAAGTTGAGTTGCAAGTAGTTATGTTTGTCTAGACGAATGAATGTAAAGATAATTTCAAGGAGTTGAAAAGAAGGTTATCCAGTGCACCTGTGCTCAGACTGCCTTGTAGTGGAGAAAGGCTTGTGATCTACAGTGATGCATCCAAGAAGGGATTGGGGTGTCTTCTTATGCAATATTATATGGTGATAGCTTATGCCTCACGACAATTAAAAATACATGATCAAAATTACCCAACTCATGATTTGGAGTAAGCTGCGGTAATACTTGCATTAATGATTTGGAGGCATTATCTTTATGGATAATGGTGTGACATTTATACTGATCATAAAAGTTTAAATTATATTTTCACACAAAAGGAGCTGAATATGTGCCAAAGAAGATGGTTGGAGATGATTAAGGATTACGACTGCTCTATCCATTACCACCCTGTTAAAGCAAACATGTTGTCAGATGCATTAAGTCAACAAGACCATGCCAGTTTATCCATGATGAGGATCACAAAAGATCCAATATTTATGGATTTACAAAGGATGGATCTTGGAATTATAATGAAAGGGAAAAAATTGTATCTTTCTCAAATTAATGTTCAACCATCTATACATGTGAAGATTAAAGAGGCACAGAAAGAAGATGTCGAGTTACAAATGAAGGTGAGAAATGTTCCTGAATTCAACCTTGATTGTGATGGGATAATAAAGATCAGGAATCGGGTTTGTGTTCCTCCCATCCCCGAATTAAAGAAGGAGCTGCTGGATGAGGCTCATAGTTCATCATTATCTATTCACCCTGGAAGCACGAAGATGTATAGGGAAATAAAAGAGTACTTCTAGTGGGATGGAATGAAAAGAGATGTTGCTGAATATGTATCTCGATAATTGGTTTGTCAGCAAGTTAAAGCTGAGAGACAAAAGTCTAAGGGGATGTTACAACCATTACCCATACCCGAATGGAAATGGGAAAACATCCCAATGGACTTTGTCACTAGACTTTCTAAAACATCCAAAGGCAATAATGCTATCTGGGACATAGATGATCGTCTTACAAAGTCTGCACACTTCATTGCTATTAGAGAGGATTTATCTCTGGATCAGCTTGCCAGGATATATGTAAAAGAAGTGGTAAGATTTCATGGAGTACCACTTTCTATTATATCTGATCGGGATACAAGTTTTACCTCAAAGTTCTGGAGAAGTCTTCAGTATAATCTGGATATAGAGTTGAGTTTCAGCACTGCTTATCATCCTCAGACAGACAGTCAGTATGAGAGAACAATTCAAACTCTAGAAGATATTTTGAGAGCCTTCTCTATGAATTTCAAAGGTTTTTGGGATCAACACCTACCTTTGGTGGAATTTTCTAATAATAATAGCTTCCACTCCAGTATTCAGATGGCTCATTATGAAGCTCTCTCTGGAAATAAATGCAGGACTCCAACATGCTGGGATGAAGTTGTGGAAGGAAATCTATTAGGACCTGATCTCGTTGATGAAATGGTAGAAAAGGTCATATCTATTCAACAACACATAAGAGCAGCTCTGAGTCGACAGAAAAGTTATTCCAACAACTGAAGAAAAGACATAGAGTTTTAAGTGGGTGATAAAGTGTTCTTACGAATATCTCCTCGGAAGAGAGTAATGAGATTTGAAAAGAAGGGAAAGTTGATCCCTAGGTATATCGGTCCTTTCGAAATTCTGGATCGTGTTGGGAAGGTAGCTTTCCATTGGAGCTTCCATCGAATCTCACTCAAGTTCATGATGTGTTCCATGTATCTCTCTTGAGAAAGTACATACCTAATCCTTCACACGTACTCAGCTCAAAAGTTATTCCATTGGAGCAAGATCTTTCTTTTCAAGAACATCTCATAGAGATTCTGGATCGTAGTGAAAATGTCCTACGAAACAAGACCACTCGCTTGGTGAAAGTTTTGTGGAGGAACCACCAATTAGAAGAAGCTACATGGGATCTTGAGGATATGATAAGGGAGAGGTATCCTCATCTGTTTGTTACAAAGTGACGAATTTTGATGGAGAAATTCATTTTAAGGGGGGTAGAATGTAACACCCGTGACTTTTATGAGAAATATTTTGTTATATAAATCATCAATGGAATCTTTCACTACACACATTACTTGCTTGGCTTTCTTTACACACAATCATGACCTTCCTCCATAGTTTGCGTCGTACGCAATACCAAGTTTCACTAAACAACAATATGCAATTAAAATATTATTAAAACTAGTCATTATTAATAGTAATAACCTATTTTTGAAATTTTATAAATTTTATTTTTCAAAATTGACTTCATTTTTGGATTCGGAATATCGAAATTAGCCTTGGGTGAAATTTTGGTATTTTTCTGAAAACTTTCAATTTTTTATGAATAGTGAAACCACTAAGTGGTCGTTAAAAAACTAAATTTTTCATAAAACATAATTTTACCGCTTCTGTGACTGGAATCTCAAAAATATGAGAGACACGGTTGATGTCAGTGAGTAAAATGTGGTTCAATGAGATGCAAATAATTTTTTTTGAATAGTAACTTTTAATTTTATTTACAACGGTTAAAAGTAAATAGAGTAATTAAGGGAAAAATGATATTATTATTACCCTAACACATGTCATAATTCTATTGGATAAGTGTAATTCGACCAAAAACAACCTTAGAAATTAAATATGACCATTTAGGCCCACTTGGATTAGATTAGGACATTTATTATTAATTTATTTAAAGAAGGGTTAAAATAGTTAAAATCAAAGTTTAATAAGTATATCATATTTAATATAAGGTTATACATAAGATAAATTCGACTATAAATATTCATTATTAATCTAAAAATATTTCCTATATAATGTTATTTTATTGGTAATTTTTAGACTTTAAATAAGTTAATTGATTTATGACACAAAGATGATGCAGTAATTATCCAATTAATGAAATATTGACATATTTGATGTTATAAGTACACAACAAAATGTAATTAGAGACTTTTTATGAATTCCACTAATTTTATAGGTTAATATGACATTTTATTATTTATTTAATTAACTTTTTTTGAACTAATCATTCTGTTATGATTTTCAAAAAAATCAATTACTAAATATTGTCAAAATTGACATAAAATAGTTTTGAAAACAAATATTATATTATTAATTGTTATTTTATTCCTAAAAATCTATGTTTCGTCCAAATGACTTAGATAAGGTGTTATATATTAATAATAATCAACTTGGGGTTCGTTTGTCTTGTTATAGTATGTTTATTGACCTTATAGTATAAGAAGACACAAAGACACGGTAAAAGTAAAATTATTTAACCTAATGTTAAATCTAAATGATAAGGTTAAAATAGTAACCTGAACTTGTCTAAATTCTATTGTATGAGATTATTTCGACCCATCCCCACCTTATCTTCAAAATAAATCAATTTCGAGCTATTTAAAACCGAACTTGACTTTATAATAAAATAATATTTTTAGTTATTCCAAAGGTGCCCCTCTCCTCCCTTATAAAAGGGCACCTTCTACCCCTCTTCCTCACACCACTTTGAGCCTTCATGCTCTGCCGAACCCTTCCAATTTATCCTCTCCACTTCTCTAGAGACATCCTAGAGGTCTCGGTCTTCTTCAAACACCAATTTAGTGCCCTAAAAGGAGGTCTCAAAGAAGGGCTTTAAAGAAGAGGTAATGTCCGTTACCGATTCATCCAACTTTATTTCTTCTTCCACTTCTTATTCTTTAGTTGTTTCATTATGAAGTAATAACATCAGTATCACTAATATACTGATATGTTATTATAAGTAAGAAAAATACCTATTTCACCATCTATCCATCCTACGGAAAACGAAATCACCGCGCGTGCGTACGTACGGAATACCGTCTCCACGCCGTGGTGTAATATATTATCCACCACCACCTTACTTGGATGGGTATAATGGTGTAAATAAGGATGATATATGACTATTATAAATTGATATTGATTTCTAAATAGTATACATACACACTAATACAATTCCACGATCATGGGAACGATATCATCGCTCGTGCGTACGTACGGAATACCGTCTCCACTATGCGATGCGACTCGTTTTACATGATCTTCATTGCATAATGATTATATAAATGAATTGAGTGAATAAATATTATATATATTACACTAATACCATTCTGGAAATTAGGTATCTATAACCTAAAATGAAGTATAAGAATTTATTCGACAAAACACGCATAAGAACAAAAAGTAATAAACACCCAAATAAACAAGTAGTAATGAAATATTACTAATAATAAGCTTAGAATATGACCATATATGATATCATAAAAATAAGTATGATTCTTTAATAAGTCAATAACATTATTTAAATCATTATACAGGAGGTTTATACACTTATGAAGCAAATCAGACCTAAGGTAAGGGAGATATCACAATCTCATTTTTATTTGAGATTGTTTATACTTTGGAATTTATTGGGGTGTATTTTTTCATCCACAACCATGTTTCCCAAATATGTAATATTTATATCCTTATACAATATTTTATATCCAATTTTACCCTTCGGTGAGTTTTTTGTAAAAGATATGAAAGGAATCTTTTCTCGTTTTCCTTACGAGATACTTTTTGACTTTTCTGAAAAAAGTACGAGAATAATGATTTTTAACTTATACGGCATGATTATATTTTTAAAAAATTATTTCCAAGAATCTTACCTTACATTTTTTCAAGTTTATTTTTTATCAACTTCTTTTAGTTTATAATTCTATGGCATGTTAAGGTAGGAAAAGTGTTTTTGAAGTAGAAATGATATTTTCCTCAAGATTGGAGTTCAAGTGTTTTATCAAAATTATTTTACATATAAGATAATAAAGGGTTCTTTTTTTATCCCTATTATTACATTTATTTTATTATGTTGTGATGGAATTATTTTCATTAATTAATTTATCTTATATGAATTGTTTTATGATGTCACGATGTTTAAGATTCCCATTTTTATAACATGGGTTATGCTATGATTTATTATTTATGGTTTTTTGGCACACATAAGAGTGGTAATATTATGAGAGGGGTGGAACCTATATCTCCCTCCAATTCATTGGGTAAAGATTTTATATCTCATGAGATAGACATGGATGGAATGGCAGGTTAAACCGGTTTAGTGAAACAGGACTGAAACGAGGAGTGAACTCGGTTCAGAAATGGACTTTGTCCACTAAGATAGTCTTGGAAATGGGTCTTGACTATTAAGAAATTATTCTCAATGATTATGTGTGTATGCCAAAAAGTTTCATGTTTTATGTTATGATTATTGGGATTACATTTCTCTACTATGATTTATCCCATGTTATGATATTATGATCTCTTTTGCAGGTTAAGATTTCCAAAATGTTATGTTCTTATGAATATGATGTGATTGATATTTCTTTTGGTTACCCTTACTAAGAATTTGAGATCACCCTTTTATGTTTTCTTTTCCCCAGGTCAGGAAGAATGTTATTATATAGGATATGCCAAAAAGGGACTCTAGATATGATGATATAAATGGGAGGCCAAGTAGATGCTTTATGAACTAGTTATTTATGTCTCCCAGTTTCTAAAGACTCTATACCTATACGTTCCTTTCCTGGTTTTGTTATACATTGTAATAAGTGTGCTTCAATTCTGAAGTAATAACAATGTTTGTAAAGTATGGGTCGTTATTCAGTCTTAATAGATTTGATGAATCAGATATTTTAGCGATATCGGGATTCATTTTTTGTGGTGTTTGTGGAGGATATTTTGGTCAATTCAAAGACAAGGGCTGATCAGGAAGTGCACCTGGAAACAGTGTTACAAATATTGAGAGAACATTGTTTGTATGTGAAATTATCAATGCGTGATTTTTGGATATAGGATGTTTGTTTCCTTAGCCATGTCATTTTTGAGAAAGGGGTTTCTATTGAACTTGAAAATATAGAAGCAATTATCTCTTGGAAACCACCTAAGAATGTGTTTGAGATACAATGTTTTCTTTGTCTAGCTGGTTACTATTGACAATTTTTTCATAATATTTCACAACTGGTTTCACCAATGAAAGAACTAACAAAGATGAATTCTCTATTCAAATGTATAGAAGAATGTCATAAATATTTCCAGGAACATAATGTTCGACATACATCGGTAGATATATTGATATTTCCAGAATTAGGACAGGGGTATGTGGTGTATTGTGAAGCCTCGGTATCAAGGATATGTTGTGTTTACATGAAAATAGATCATGTGGTTGTTTATGGTTCAAGGTAGTTGAGGGTTCATGAGATGAATTACCCAACACATGATTTGGTGTTAGCTGCATTCTCCCATGCTTTGAAAACATGGAGACATTATCTCTTTTGTGCAAAATTTACTGTGTTTACGAATCAAAAAATCTTGAAACACATTTTCTCACAGTGAGATTTAAATTTAAGACAAAGGAGATTGATGGAGTATCTCCAGATGTTTGAGTTTTACATGATGTACACACCGGTAAAAATAAATTTGGTGGTGGATTCATTGAGTAAAAAGTTATATTCTTAGTTGGCCGAATAAGCATTAGAAGAATGGAAGTTTATGTCTGTCTTAGCCGACATGCATGTGGAATGTGAAGACCAAGGTGATGTTGTTGTTTCCTTTTTAGCTATACTTGTTCCGGATTTAGTAAAGATGATCAAAGAAGCACAAACATCTGATGTAGAATGTCTAGTTATAAGTTTAAAAATCTATGGTGAAGAGACCATTGAGGGATGGAAAATTGATGGGGGTTTTGTTTTGTGCTTCAGAGATTGGATGATTGTACCTATGTTTTGTTAGGAAAAACAACTTAATTCTTACCATCATTCAATATGGGTTGTACATCTAGGTACACAGATGATGTATAAGGTGTTGAAGGAACAATTTTGGTGGAGATACAAGAAAATGAAGGTGTCCGAGTTCATCTCGCGGTGCTTAACTTTTCAAGAGGTTAATGCAGACCATCAGATACCAGCTAATATGTTACAATCGTTACCTATCCTAGTGTATAAATGGGATCATATAGCAATGAATTTTGTTGCAGGTCTTCCAAGAACGGTCTAGAAACACGATTCCATTTGGGTGATAGTGGATCATCTAACTAAGTCATCTCATTTCATCCTTATTCGTGAAACCCATACGGTGTAAGATCATTCAAAAATCTATATATGGGAAGTAGTAAAGAGCCATGGTGTACTACTGCCTACAGTCTCAGATAGAGATTTTATGTTCACATATACTTTCTGTAAATCGTTATAGCAAGCCCTTGGAACTCATTTTACAATGATCATGACGTATCATCCCCAGATGGATGGAAAATCTGAGCGGATGATAAAAAATTGGAAGACATGTTATGGGCTTGTGTAATGTGTTTTGGTGGCTGATGGGGGAATAATATACCCTTAGTGGATTTCTCATACAATAACAGCTATCAATCCTCGATACGCATGGCTCTGTTTGATGAATTGTATGGCCATCCTTGTCGATCTCCACTATGCTGGGTGGAAACTAGTGAAACATCACTAGTCAGACCATGAATTTTCCAAGAAACAATAAGGAAGATACAGTTGATTAGAAAGAAGATTAGGATAGCTTAGAGTTTTCAAAAAATTATGCAGATCACCGTCGAAGATAGTTGTCATTCATTGTGGGTGATCATGTCATCTTGAGGATCTCTACAAGGCATGGACATCATCATTTCAAGAATCATGGAAAGTTATATCCTAGATAAATTGTCCCTTTTTAGATACAAGAATAGGTTGTAGGGGTGGTATATCAGTTGGAATTACCAGCACGGTTCTGTTTGGCGCATAATGTGTTCCATGTATCTCAGTTGATAAAGTATCAGCCTTATCCTGACCATATGATCAAATGGGATCACGTTAAACTAGATATGGATTCTTCAATGATACATATCCCAGTACAAACTGTGGATAGGAAAGATGATGTCTTGTGTGAAAAAAGCATCAGCCTAGTGAGGATTTTATGGAAACATGTCAGATTCATGAAGAGGCTTGGGAATGTGAAAAGGAAATGAAGGAGCAGTGGTCAAAACTATTTCAGTTGGGTGAAGGTTTTCTACATTCTGGGGACAGAAAGACCAATTGTGGTGAGAATATAGTACCCATGGTTTCGGGTATGTAACACTTTCTTGATGATTTTAATATTTTTAATGTTTATAAAGATGAATGAGAGAGTCTGGAGAACTTTGAATGATTTTTTGAGGAAAAGGGGAAGTCACACGGATGGCACATGATTTGTCTAATCTGTGTGGTAAAATCATGTGAATTTTCTCATCCAGGTAGTGGATTCTGCACGAGCAGTGCACGATTTGTCTAATCATGCGGAAAACCATGCATGGAGGTGTAAAGACCTGTAAATTTCCAGATATTTTTTTTCCTAATTTTCATTGGAATTTTACAAGAACGCAGTTTCTGACGGAACCTGATTCCGAGGCCCGGTGTGCCCGGAATTATTTTCCGAAGTTTGGCTCGGGTACGTTCAGTGAACGAATGAGCTGGTTTTTCTTACATTTAAACCGGTGCTCAGAATCGAATTCTGAGGGCACCGATGGAATCGTAGCGTCGGTATTTGCTTAGGAACGCCTCTTCTGGAGTTGCGTTTGCTCGGGTGTGGTTTTTAATTTTTGGGCTTTAAGTTAAGAAATAAAATAAAGTGGTGTGAAAGCTTTATTTTTATTTCACTTAAATCCACTTAAAAGCCACTTAATGTTACTTAAGCTAAGTTAAAGAGGATAGAGTACAATTAAAAATATCCTACCCTCTTGTAGGATATTTGTGAGGTGGGGCCCGCACGAGCCCCACCGTTTCTTTTCTGCTAAGTAACGCACCCGCGAAAACCCCTATTAAATAAAAGTCAACTGGGGTGTATTCTTAAAAAATTAAACGCTCCTATTAATTGGGTGGTTTTATTCGTTGAATTAATTCTATGAATTAATGGGTCGTTACTTAACTTATCTTTTTTTTTCGTTTGTTGGCATGTTAATAAAATAAGACCAACACTCTTCTTCTTGTGTGTTGTTCGTTGAGAGGATTTGGCAGAACCTTAAGTCCCTCATCCTCCTTTGCGAAGAACGTAAAGAACGCGAAGAACGCGATGAACGCCGGCCTTCGATGAAAGGTGACGAAGAACGTCAAACCCACGGAGATCGACAAAGTGAAGTCGTGTACCACGACGCCAAAGAATCTCCCTTCGCGACGCTTCTTCCGCGACGATCCAACCCCGCGACAACATTCGATCGACAACGACAAGGTAGGGGGTTGCGCTCCTTTTAAATTCTTTTTGGATTATAACAATAACATGGATTTAATTATTATTAATTAAATCTGTATGTTTTTGATCCTCGGAGTTTGTCGACGCGACGCCAAGTACCGCGTGACAGTGTCGCTCTTCAGCAACGTGATGATTCTTTTCTTCCGCAACGACCAATTCCACGAAGAACGCACGCTTGACGACTACGGAGAGGTAGGGGTTTTATTCTTTAAATCTTTGTGATTAAATCCCTGGTCGTTTACATATTGTTGGGTGAGTATCTTTAAGACCGCTAACGTGGTGGGTACAGACTAACGAATAAGTCCGAACCAACCGCACCTTTTCGTTCTTGGTGTGAGAAACAGCGGACTATGACAAACGGGGCCGCAAGGGAGATTCGAGGGCCTGGCAGTGATGATCGAGTCCCGGGAGGACCGCTGGCAAAGACCGCATGCAAAACGGACCACCGGAGCGCGTCCTGTGGCCCGAGGAAGCTCCCGCCGGCGCCCGGCTCGCCGCCGGCAAAACCCGCCGCGGCTTCCCCTCGGTCGGCCGCTCGGCCGAGCCAAGCCGGGCCGACCCACCGCGTCGGCTCGCGCCCAGGCTGGGCCGACCCAGGGGGGGTCGGGCCGGGTCGGTACGGGCCCAGACCCCCCGTTTCGGGACCTTTTCGGTCTTTTGCTCACAACATGAGCTACGAGCCTCCGAACGATGCGCCGTCAGCGGCGATGCGATCCTTGGATCGAGACGGTCGTTTCGGTATATCACACTAAAAGTTTCGGAATACTTTGAGTTTGTCCGGGTTGGTTCGTACACGAAACCAACCGGGCCTTCGGAGCAGAAATGCTCATATATTGAGCTTCAGACGTCTGATTGACGTGCCGTCGACATTGATAGATTCCTCTAAGTGAGACAGATATTTTGTATCACTCCATCCGAGGTTTGGATGCAGGTGGAGTACGGTCGGGTTGGTTTTGTCTTAAAAACCAACCGGGCCCCTGGAACGAAAAAGCCAATAACTCTCAGACCAGGTGTCTGATTGACGCGCCGTCTGCGACGTTGAGGTCCTGTTAACGATACAGAACTTTTGGATACATCGACTCTGTACTATGTGTCAGTTGATATATCAGCCTCTCGGCTCGTGGATCGGACCCTCCGAACGAGCTTGTTGTATGCGGGAACCCTAGAGCTGGCTGTGACTACTACTGTGACGACGATGACTGTGCAGAGATCCTCAGTGGATTCGATGGTGATGACTACAGCACTCAACGATCCTTTGTGGGTCAGTGGTACCGATCTTGTGTGGGTCCGATCCTGTGTTGGTCAGCGCTCAGTGGTCCTGCGTGGGCCTGCGCCTACAGGTCCTGTGTGGGCCCGATCCTGTGTGGGTCTTTGCGGGGGTTAGTTACCTATCGATTCTTTGTGGGTTAGATCCTTTGTGGGTCATTGCGGGGGTTAGTACCTATCAATCCATTGTGGATCCGACGAATTAGATGGATCAGTGATCATCTCTATCGTCATTCGAAGAAGTATACCTGTGTGAACTGAATCATGTTTACTCTCCTTTGTGGATTTTGTTGTGCTATCCTATGTGGATTAAGTTTTTCTTTCCTTTGTGGATTGTGTTGTGCTATCCTATGTGGATTACATTTTTCTTTCCTTTGTGGATTGTGTTGTGCTATCCTGTGTGGATTTACGTTTTGCTTCCCTGTGTGGACTGGGTTGTACTTGAGCTCGGATGTTGGATCAGAGCGAGAATTGATGACTTATGTATATGTATGGGCATATACCTAAACTGTGTCGGATGTTACTTCGTGATTGTATCTTTCCATTGTGGTTTATCCTTTGTGTATTCTGGGAGACCTTTGAGGGTCTCAGGGTCCCTACTGAGTAGCTTATACTCACCCCTGCACGGGCTATGCCCGCACTACGTTGTGTTGGTTGTAGACGATGGACAGTGCTGATCGTGGTGGAGGCTTGCAGAGTAGGATGGTACCTGGAGGTGGACCACTGGGCGGGACGTACTTGGAGCGGTCGGCTTGACCCCAGGAGAAGTGGAGGCTATCTGTACCCACCCTTCAGGTGGGAATTCCAGTGGATGGCTCGACGTAGCGGCTTTATATTTCAGTTGCTATTTTTCCCCTTTCAGTTGTACTTTACAGTTGGGCTTGTATTTCCGGCCCCCTTTACTTTCTGCACCTACTGTTGTACCAGCTTTTACTTAGTGTTTACTTTTTCTACTATCTTACTATGTGGTTCTAGTTTACTTTACAAAGGAAATTCCTTCCCTTTTTACCAGGATTTACGCCTTGGTGCTAGTCGCCAGCCCCTGGCCTATGGAAGGCGGGTTTGGGGTAGTCACGACACGGGCCCCGAGGACGGGTCATGACAAATTGGAATCAGAGGTGGTCGGTTCTACCGCTGACTCTGATCTTTCTTCTATTTGAAGCAATAGTGTTAAGCGTATTGAGTGTGGTTATCAGTCCAGGGAGCCTAGTGTTGGTGCGGAGGCCGACGTATCTGTACACCAGGACTCTGACTTCTGATTTCCGACTTAATGCACGGAAACATTGATTGCATGTGTGTTTCATGTTTTCTTTGTGATTACTTTGTATCGGCTCACCAAGTATACTATTCTGACCGTGGCGCACCTGTTTATTTTTCAGGATGGCCCCACTACGGCAGCCAGCTAGGGTTCTGAGAGTCGTAGGTGACGACAACCCGCCGAGTGACGAGGCCTCGGTACATGGCCCTTTGACAGCAGAGGCACCGGCGGTACCTCTACCCGCCGAGCCACCGATGCTTCCAGAACCAGCCACTGACGATGCACGTCGCCTTAGTGCACTTAATGAGTTCCAGCACTAGAGACTGCCCAGGTTCCGTGGGTAGACAGACCCCCAGGCAGCCGAGAACTGGCTGGAGGCAGTTGTAAGAGTTTTCATGCTAGTGAGGACACCAGCAGACCTCATGGTGATCCTCGCAGCGAGCCTACTGCACGCAGCAGCTGGACGATGGTGGAGCATGATGCTTCAGGTTCACGATGAGGCATCTCTCATATGGACAGACATTGAGGGCCTCTTCCTCTCAGAGTTCGTCCCGGCCACCCTCCGTGCGGTGCACATCCAGGAGCTTCTTCAGTTGCGGCAGGGCAGCTTGACGGTCGCCCTGTACTCGGCGAGATTCACCGATCTCTTGCGCTACTCGACCGACATGGTCCGGGACCCATTCTTCCCGGCCCGGACCTTCGAGCAGAGATTTAGACATGATATTAGGGCATCGTTGAACTCCCTCAGCATTCCGACTCAGGCAGGAGTACTGGAGCGAGCCCTTTTGATCGAGAGCTTTCTTGCTGAGACTTCTCCAGCGGCGAGACATACCGCGGGGCGGCACGTAGCAGAGGCTTCCGCAGCAGGCAGTCGACGGATGAGTCAGGGGTCCAGGCAGACCAAACCCTCACGTAGACGGCCTTTTGACACTGGCTCAGCAGTGCGGGGCACACAGCGCGGAGCCAGTCTTTCGAGAGGCAGGCACTGCTACACATGCGGCGGGCAGGGCCACATGGCTCGTGACTGCCCGACCCACCGTGCCGAGGAGCAGCAGACAGTGGAGGGGCCACCCAGGCAGAGGCAGAGGGTCGACCGTGGTGGTCCGCATGGAGGAGGCGTATGAGGCAGAGGATCTGGCTGAGTAGCAGGTGGTGGGAGACGCTTTGAGGCTCTACCACAACCACCACCAGGAGGTCCACCCTGACCATAGGGAGCTGGCGGGCAGAGACAATCACAACTCCAGGCAGTAGAGGCCTACGACCACGGTGCGTCTGAGATGATTCGAGGTACGATCTGTGTCTATTCCACCCTTGCTGCAGTTCTTATAGACATAGGAGCGAGTAACTCTTCCATAGCCACTGCTCTTTTTCTGATCTCGGCGATTCGGACATAGCCGTTGGCTCGATCCTTACGGCTAGAGACTCCTACGGGAGCAGACTCGGCGATTACGCACTGGTGCCTGCAGTGTGAGCTTACTCTAGGAGGTGAGAGCTTCGGCTGGGATTTCTTGTAGCGGCGTCGAGGACTTACGATGTCATCTTGGTCATGGATTGATTATCTAGAGTCCATTCACAGATTGACTGTATTAGGCGCAAGGTGTGATGTGTACGCACCGACTGGAGTAGGTTCACCTTCGCCGGCGAGAAGGGAGCTGTCGCAGCACATGATGGACTACCGCATAGGAGAAAAAATCCCATCACTCATTAGATGGCTAGCCTCATCCTAGGATCAGTTCACGTGCAGAGTCCTAGTTTTCCTACAGTGGTGGATCAGTACGCGGACGTCTTTCTCGACGACGTTCCAGGGCTACCTCCTCGCAGAGAGGTAGACTTTCATATTGACCTATACCCCGGGACAACCCCGATATCGACTCCAGCATATTGGACGGCCCCCGCTGAGCTTCGGGAGCTACGGGTACAGTTGGAGGACTTGCAGGGCAAGGGATTCATCCGACCCTGTGTTTCACCCTGGGCTTCCCCGATTTTCTTCGCCATGATGGCGGACGGGAGCTTGCGACTTTGTGTCGACTATCGTCGCCTGAACCAGGTGACAATGAGGAACATGTATCCGCTACCGAGGATTGATTACCTCTTCGATCAGATCAAGGGAGCACAGTGGTTCTCGAAGATAGACCTCAGGTCAGGCTATCATCAGCTCAGAGTTCGAGACGAGGACATGCAGAAGATGGCCTTCAGATGTCGGTATGGACACTATGAGTTATTGGTTATGCCTTTCGGCATAACCAATGCTCCAACAGTGTTCATGGGCCTCATGAACAGGATCTTTCAGCCATACCTCGATCGATTTGTCGTAGACTTCATCGACAACATTTTGATATACTCGACGACTGAGGAGGAGCACGCATACCAATTACGGGTTGTACTAGACACACTCCGTGAGCACCAGCTTTATGGTAAGCTCTCGAAGTGCCAGTTCTAGATACGTGAGTTCCACTTCATGGGACACGTCATCTCTGAGGCGGGAGTTGCAGTGGATCTTGCGAAGATCAAGGCAGTGTTAGCTTGGGAGCCACACAGGAGCGTGACGGAGGTGCAGAGTTTCTTGGGACTAGCTGGATACTATCGAAGATTTGTGCCAGACTTCTCCAGAGTTGCGGCACCACTCTTAGCTTTGACGAAGAAGGGGGAACCCATTGTGTGGTCAGACAGATGTCAGGAGAGCTTCCAGGAGCTGAGATAGAGATTGACCAGTGCACCTATCTTGAGGTTGCCTGAGGAGGGAGTAGGGTACGTAGTCTACTGTGATGCATCAGGGACCGGAATCGGATGTGTCCTGATGCAGGAGCGGGCAGTGATCGCCTATGGGTCACGTTAGTTGAGGTCGCATGAGCATAACTACGCTACCCATGACCTGGAGTTAGCAGCAGTGGTCTTCTCCCTGAAGACATGGCGACACTACCTGATGGGCGAGTGCTTTACAGTCTTTTCTGACCATCAGAGTCTCAGGTACATTTACTCGCAGAAGGACCTGAACCTGAGACAACGACGATGGCTAGAGTTCCTCCAGGACTATGACTTTGAGATAGTCTATACTCTTGGGAAGGGGAACGTGGTAGTCGATGCTCTCAGCAGGAGGACGAGCATTCAGCTACTTGAGGAGGTGACAGAGAAGCTAGCCGCTTTGTAGATATCCTTTGTGGATAGAGATGGAGCAGCCTACCTTCAGTCTCTCATTGTCACTCCTCCACTACTACTGCAGGTCAGAGAGGCACAGCGTGGGGACGCTGACTATGATAAGCGGCATGCACAGATATCATCAGGACATGCACCTGATGGCTTCTCCTTTGGAGAAGAGCACGACATCCTTTTCAGAGGACGTACCTTGGTACCAGTTTCTTTACGAGAGGAGGTGCTGAGAGAGTTTCACACTTCTCCTTTGGCGGTACATCCTGGAGTGGCAAAGATGTACTAGGATCTCAGACGATAGCACTGCTGGTCGGGCATGAAGAAGGCTGTGGTAGAGTTCGTTTCTCAATGCCTCACCTTCCAGCAAGTGAAGGTAGAGCATCAGGTACCAGTAGGCATGGTACATCCCTTGGAGGTCCCGAAGTGGAAGTGGGATAGGATATATATGGACTTCTTGACTGGACTTCCACGCACTTCCAGAGGTCACGACTCCATCTGGGTGATTGTCGACCGACTAACCATGTCGGCTCACTTATTACCCATCAGAGAGAAGGGAAAAGTGGAGAGCTTGGGGCTTCTCTACATTCAGTAGATTGTATGGATTCACGGTGTGCCATCTTCTATCGTCTCCTATCGAGATGCTCGGTTTACTTCCCGGATTTGGAAGGGGATGCAGGAGGCTTTCGGGACGCAGCTACACCTGAGCACCGCCTTTCACACTCAGACGGATGGTCAGACGGAGAGGACCATTCAGACTCTCGAGGAAATGCTCCGTTCATGTGTCCTTGACTTTGGTCGTAGTTGGGAGACCACCTACCCTTTGTGGATTTTGTGTACAACAACAGTTACCACCCCACCATCGGGATGTCACCATACGAGGCGTTGTACGACAGGCTTTGCAGATCTCCTTTGTGCTGGACAGACCCTGGGGAGTCAGCACATGTGGGACCAGAGATGGTCCGGGCCACGACAGAGAAGGTCCAGGTCATCCAGGAGCAGATGAGGACAGCTCAGAGCTGGCAAAAGTCTTACGCTGACCGGAGGCGGAGGCCACTAGAGTTCGAGGATGGTGACTTCGTCTTCTTGTGTGTCTCACCTCGACGTGGATTACGGAGATTTGGATGAGGCAGCAACTTGTCTCCACGCTTCATCGGACCATTCCAGGTCCTCAGCAGGATTGCCGAGGTGGCTAATTGCATGGCTCTACCACCTTAGTTGCACCGGGTGCACGACGTCTTCCACGTATCTTAGCTGAGGAGATACGTGCACGACCTGACACATATCATTGACCATGGGGAGCTAGACGTTGATGATGAGGCAACTTTTGCGGAGGTCCCGGTGGAGATCGTTGATCGACAGGAGCGGGTTCTACGTGGACGATCGATTCCTCTAGTGCGCATCAGATGGCAGCACATGAACCTCCAGTAGAGCACTTGGGAGCAGGAGGCTCAGATGAGTGATCAGTACCCACATTTGTTTCCCTAGCTTATGATGTATCTTTACGGGGACGTAAAGCCCTGAGGTGGGAGTGATGTAAAGACCCGTAAATTTCAATAAAATTTTTTTTCTTAACTTTCTTTTAAATTTTACAAGAACACAGTTTCTAACGGCACCTGATTCTGAGGCCCGGTGTGCCCGAAATTGTTTTCCGAAGTTTGGCTCAGGTACGTTCAGTGAAAGAACGAGCGGCTTTTTCTAACATTCAAACAGGTTCTTGGAATCAAATTCTGAGGGCACCGATGGAATCGCATCGCCGGGATTTTCTTAGGGACACCTCTTCCGGAGTTGCGTTTGCTCAGGTGTGGTTTTTAATTTTTGGGCATTATGTTAAGAAATAAAATAAAGTGGTGCGACAACATTATTTTTATTTCACTTAAAGACACTTAAAAACCACTTAAAGCTGCTTAAGCTAAGTAAAAGAGGATAGAGTACAATTCAAAACATCCTACCCTCTTGTAGGATATTTGTGAGGTGGGGCCCGCAAGAGCCCCACCGTTTCTTTTCCGCGAAGTAACGCACCCGCGAAAACCCCTATTAAATAAAAGTAAACTGGGGCGTTTTCATAAACAATTAAACTCTCCTATTAATTGGGTGGTTTTATTCATTGAATTAATTCTATGAATTAATGGGTCTTTACTTAACTTATCTTTTTTTCGTTTGTTGGCATGTTAATAAAATAATACCAACTCTCTTCTTCTTGTGTGTTGTTCGTTGAGAGGATTTTGCAGAACCTTAAGTCCCTCAACCTCCTTCGTGAAGAATGCGAAGAGTGCGAAGAACGCGAAGAACGCCGACCTTTGATGAAAGGGGACGAAGAACGCCGAACCTACGGAGATCAATGACGCGAAGCTGTGTACTGCGACGCCGACGAATCTCCCTTCGCGATGCTTCTTCCGCGACGATCCAACCCCACGACAACCTTCGATCGACAACGACAATGTAGGGGGTTGCGATCCTTTTAAATTCTCTGTAGATTATAACAATAACAAGGATTTAATTATTATTAATTAAATCTGTATGTTTTTGATCCTCGGAGTTCGTCGACGCGACGCCAAGTACCGCGCGACAGCGACACTCTTCCGCGACGCAACGATTCTTTTCTTCCGTGATGACCAATTCCGCGAAGAACGCACGATCGAAGACTACGGCATGGTAGGGGTTTGATTCTTTAAATCTTTGTGATAAAATCCCCGGTCGTTTACATATTCTTTGGTGAATATCTTTATGACCGCTAACGTGGTGGGTGCGGACTAACGAACAAGTCCGAACCCACCGCACCTTTTCATTCTTGGTGTGCGAAACGGCGGACGATGACAAATGGGACCGAAAGGCCGATTCGAGGGCCTGGCAGTGATGATCGAGTCCCAGGAGGACCGCTGGCGAAGACCGCACGCAAAACGGACCACCGGAGCGTGTCCGGTGGCCCGCGGAAGCTCCCACCGGCGCCCGGTGCGCCGCCGGCAAAACCCGCCGCGGCTGTAGCCGCATCGCCAAGCCTGTTCCGCGGCCGTGTGGAACCGGGAGGAGGGACGCGGCCCGGCCTCCGTGTCCGCTGGTGAGGCGGCCCCACCCGGGGCTGCGACGTTTCTTCACGCGGGGGCAGCAAGCCCCCCGCGGCTTCCCCTCGCTCGGCCGCTCAGCCGAGCCGAGCCGGGCCGACCCACCGGGCCTGGTCGCGCCCAGTCCGGGTGGACCCGGGTCGGGTCGACCCGGTTCAGGCCGACCTAGGGGGGGTCGGGCCAGGTCGGTCCGGGCCCAGACCCCCCGTTTCGGGACCTTTTCGGTCTTTTTCTCACAACATGAGCTACGGGCCTCCGAACGACGCGCCGTCAGTGGTGATGCGATTCTTGGATCAAGACGGTTGTTTCGGTATATTACACTCAAGGTTTCGAAATACTTTGAGTTCGGCCGGGTTGGTTCGTACACGAAACCAACCGGGCCCTTGGAGCAGAAATGCTCATATCTTGAGTTTCGGACGTCCGATTGATGTGCCATCGACATTGATGGATTCCTCAATGTGAGACGGATCTTTTTGCTTACTCCGCCCGAGGTTTGGACGTAGGTGGAGTACGGTCGGGTTGGTTTTGCCTTAAAAACCAACTGGGCCCCTGGGACGAAAAAGTCAATAACTCTCAGACCGGGAATCTGATTGACGCGCCTTCTGCGACGTTGAGTTCCTGTTAACGATACAGAACATTTGGATATATCGACTCTAGACTATGTGTCAGTTGATGTATCAGCCTCTCGGCTTTGTGGAGCGGACCCTTCGAACGAGCTTGCTATGTGCGGGAACCCTAGAGCTGGCTGCGACTGCTACTGTGACGACGAAGACTATGCAGAGATCCTCAGTGGATTCGACGGCGATGACTACAACACTCAACGATCCTTTGTGGGTCAGTGGTACCGATCCTGTGTGGGTCTGATCCTGTGTTGGTCAATGCTCAGTGCTCTTGTGTGGGCCAGCGCCTACAGGTCCAGTGTGGGCTCGATCATGTGTGGGTCTTTGCGGGGGTTAGTTACCTATCGATCCTTTGTGGGTCAAATCCTTTGTGGGTCATTGCGGGGGTTAGTACCTATCGATCCATTGTGGGTCCGATGACATAGATGGATCAGTGATCATCTCTATCGTCATTTGAAGAAGTATACATGTGTGAGCGGAATCCTATTTACTCTCCTTTGTGGATTGTGTTGTGCTATCTTATGTGGATTAAGTTTTCCTTTCCTTTGTGGATTGTGTTGTGCTATCCTATTTGGATTACGTTTTTCTTTCCTTTGTGGATTGTGTTGTGCTATCCTGTGTGGATTTACGTTTTGATTTCCTGTGTGGACTGGGTTGTACTTGAGCTCGGATGTTAGAGCCGAGCGAGAATTGATGACTTAGGTATATGTATGGGCATATACCTAAACTGTCTCTGATGTTACTTCGTGATTGTATCTTTCCTTTATGGTTTATCCTTTTTGGATTCTGGGAGACCTTCGGGGGTCTCGGGGTCCCTACTGAGTAGCTTATACTCACCCCTGCACAGGCTATGCCCGCACTACGTTGTGTTGGTTGCAGACGACGGACAGCGCTGATCGTGGTGGGGGCTTGCGGAGCAGGACGGTACCTGGAGGTGGACCACTGGGTGTGACGTACTCAGAGCAGTCGGTTGGACCCGAGGAGCAGTGGAGGCTATCTGTACCCACCCTTCAGGTGGGACTTCCAGTGGACGGCTCGACGTTGCGGCTTTACTTTTCAGTTGTTGTTTTTCCCCTTTAAGTTGTACTTTACAGTTGGGCTTGTATTTCCGGCCCCCTTTACTTTCTCCACTTACTATTGTACCAGCTTTTACATAGTGTTTACTTTTTCCGCTTGCTTACTCTGTGGTGCTTGTTTACTATACAAAGGCAATGCCTTCCCTTTTTACCGGTAGTTAGGCCTTGGTGCTAGTCGCCAGCCCCTAGCCTATGGAAGGCGGGATTGGGGTAGTCACGGCACGGGCCCCGAGGACGGGTCGTAATAGGAGGTTTTATCTAGGCAGTGGCATATGCACGGTTAACGTATGTTTTGTCTAACTGTGCGAGAAAACCATGAGACAACTTAAATTAGAACCTATAAATGTGCATCACACTCTTTTTTCCCTCCAAGTTCTTCGTTTAAGCTCTTATGCAGCCATAACTTGGTATTTTTCTTCTCCTAAGGTCAAAGTGGGTTCTCCGATCGTTCTGAAGGCGATCCAAAGGATTCTCTTAGAGAATAAAGCAGGATTCTTGAGGTAATTGGTCCTTCTTCTTCGTCTGTGATCGGTTTCATAGATCTACTTAGATATACTTTTCCTCTTCTGTTGGTTCATTAGATCTACACCAGTTATTATTAGATCTAAATGTGTTGAGGCCAAATATGATGAGATTTTGTCTTCATCATTCTAGGAGAAGATATCTAGGGCGGGTTCTTGGAGAACAGACTCGGTTTTCATGAGCATTCTTCGACCATTGTGATTTTCATCAAAACCTTTGAGGTTAGAGGATTCACTCTCTACTCCCATTGGTAGAATTGATTTTATTATTTTCAAATTGGTTTATTGAAATGGTTTTGATTGTGAAAATCATGGAATAAATATTATTTAGTGAGGATTTATGGTTTTAATGAAATTGTGAAATCTTGGTGAATTAATGTGAAAAGTGATTTGGTTTCTTGAATTTAAAATGTTCATTTTAAATTATGAGTTCTAAAATTGTAAATGTTTTGATGAAAAATGGGTTTTTAATAAAAAGGGCGTTTTATTGAAATGGTTTGATATTGAAATGACGTGGATGGATTTGGTTTTCAATAAAAATGGATTTTTGTTGAAATAGTTTGGAATTGAAATGGTTTTGATGGAAATGATTTTCAATAAAAAGGTTTTTTATTAAAAGGGGATTGGAATTAATGTTGGGAATATGTGGTGTGTGTTCATGTTTCATGTACGCGGCTTGGTTGAAATATGACATTGTGCTCAGTGTCAAACGTTTAATGGAACAATGGTAACTACTTGTATGATATTTTTTTAAAATATGACATTGTGCTTGGTGCCAAAGATGTAATGGCATATGGGAAACAATTACCTTGTGACGACTTGGTAGATCGACAAGAGATCGCTCATGAGTATGGAACTGTCAAAATGAAGCATGCATTGTGGGTAGAATCGTTTGGGAAATGGTTAGGTATGTCAAAAAAAGATTTTTGTGAAATTGTTCTAAAGAATTTTTGGTTATTTTTCTAGAAATACAACTTGCTGGAAAATTGGTTTCATTTCCACTTGGAATGACTTTGGATATGAATGGTTTTGGAAACTTGTTTATGTTTAGTTTTAAACTGCCTTTGAGAAAATGTTTTATATAAACTATATTTATATAAATGTGGCTAACTCTTATATCCTAGTGGCATGAGTAGGGATGTCATTGGGGAAAATATAAGGCCCCAGCCTTAAACCTTACTTAATCTTGAGTTATTACAAGATAACACATTGAGGATCTTTTCGGGTTTAGAGTTTTAGAGAATTAGATCATAAAACTTGCATTACATTCCACATATAAACAAAGTGGTTACATAAAGATAGTGTTCTTCATTCCCATCAATGGAAACTCATTTAAAATAAAACATGGATTCTTTCTTGACACTTCCTTGACACTATCAACATATCATGTACCTTTCCCTTGACCTGTGAAAAAAATTTCAGAAAAACATGGGATGAGCATAAAAAGCTCAGTAAGGGATATAAAAATATGGAAAGGAAACATGGGTACATATATACATAATAATGAAATCATAATTTACCCATAAAACATAATCACTTTAACTTACCTCATCAAATCATGAATAAATCAAAGAAATCATAAGACATAAAGGTAACTTGAGGCATTCATAACATTCGTACGTAGGGAGTAACCCTCTTGGTTACGTTTGGAATACCTATCACAGTATATTCCCTAAATCTCTTCAGAGAAACCTTAATGTTTCACTCGTTCGCGTTACCCAATGCATTGGAGAGCTATATCGGGCTCACCCGCCCTTAGTTTATCACGGAACCACCCGTCTTCATAATAATGCCCAAGTACCTCAACATAATCGTATCACATAAAGAATGCATAAAGGAAACATAACATTTCCACCATTCAATCACAAGATATAAATACAACACATTGATATAAAAACATTATGAAAAATATTTTCAATACCAAAATAAAAGAAAAGTAAAACATGGTATTTATTTTTCTTTTAAAAAGAAGGTATGGCTTGTAGAGGAAGCCGAAACTCAAATAACGGTCACGACAACAGAGAAGTCGTTGTCGCCGCATACGTATGACAAAAACATTCCCTTTTGTCATTTATTAAACGCTTCGTATAAAAAATATTCCTTTTGAATAAACGTAAAATTCAAAGGGGTTTATACACCGTATAAAAGAAAGTTGTGTATAAAATAAAATATGCCTCAATGAAATGAGATTGAGACGAAGTCCCATACCTCGTATCCGACTTGACCCTACCGTTATTTAATATCCTGAATAATAAACTTGAGTTAATCTATACTTGCTTATGAACCTTTTTCAGGTTCATTATTCCTTTTATACCATGTTATGAACATCATGTAATCATTTAAGTTAATAATGTTCATTTTGTCGGTATTTGGTTCTGAAGTCAAAAATAGACTTCTTACACTTACATATTATTAATTTGGTCAAAGGTTCGTTATATCCATAATGATATTAATTATTTGGATAACATATATATCATATATATTCATCATATACATGTATTTATAATATTACATCACATTTAGAGGTAAGAAATGAAATGCACCGTTCATGGAGACGGTAAGCCGTACGTACGCATGAACGCTACTTCCATTTCTATTTCATATTTTTTGGAATGGAATCATAATGATATAAGAGTATATTATAATTCCAGTATAATAACATATATAATATCATTAACTTTATCCTTTACACATCCCACATATGGTATTAACGAATCAAATCACTTTCAGGGGGCGGTTGTCCGCACTTCCTAAAATGAAGTTATCGTGTTTACCCATAATGGAAACCATAAAGGTATGCCCAAAATGAAAAAAAAACAGAAGCTTAAGGAAAAAATAAACATTTCATATATCATATATAAAAATAGTGACATCATAATGGCCACCTTTGAAGGTGTAAAATGAGTATTGAACAATCATCGTTTCGGGAGGCAGAATTTCGCCATACACGGAAACCGTATGTTCTTTAACCATTTGATGTAGTTGTGTGAAAGTGTAGCTCAAATAAATCTTATAAAAAAATCCTAGTATATTGAAGTTATTGGTGTTGTTACAAAATATATAAATAAATAGAGTAAAGGTGGTTGGAGAAGAAAAATAAAACAAATTAACATGAGAGAATGAATTACCTTTAAAAGTGTAACTTCTTTTGATTTGAGCGTAAAGTCTTCCTTTGAAAGCATTATTCTCAAAGGGAATCCTCTAGGATGAGGAGAGGGATGTGGAGAGAGTAAATGGGCAGGGGTTGGCCGAGCCAAAGGCTTGAGGAGTGTGTGAAATGGGGTAGAGGTGGGGCCTTTTATAAGAAGAGAGGAGTGGAACTTTTTGAAAGTAAAGATAAGTTACTTTATTTTAAAAAGTTTTTCGGATTCAAAAGGTCCCACATTTCTATAATTCGAGGATAAGGTGATAAGGCTTATAAATACACTCATACAATTGGTTTTGGCCATGTGTAGGTTTTAGATTTTTCATTATCTTTCCATTTTATTTAAATCGTTAAATAATGAGGTCATCGCTGAATCATCATGATGTCATAAATAATTTAATTTATTTAAAGTCTAAAAATTACAAAACAAATACTATGATGTAGGAAATATTTTTATCTTTCCAATGAATATTTATAATAAAAAATATGACTTGTATAACCCCATGTAAAAAATTGTTTTCGTAAAACATATTATGTTTGTGTCATTTTTACTTTTACATTAAATAAAAAGTTATTTATGTCATTTCCCAACCAAAGTGTCTCCATGGGGTCCCCAAGTTGACCCATGGCTTGTTTTGGTCGTAAATGACACAACCAATAATGTTGGGACATGTGTCTAGGTCATTTCATATTTTTAAATCATTATTTATACCTTAAACTACCCTAATTACCACTAATCACGATTAAAAACTTTATAAGTTACTATTCACCAAAAAATTATTTTAATCCCATTGAACCACGTTTTAATTCTTAATGACAACCATGTATGTCGGATTTTTGAAATTTAAAACACACAAGTGGAAAAGTTTCATTTAAATGAAAAATCAGTTTCTTTAACTACCACTTAGTGGTTTCACTATTCATCAAAAAGTGATGTTTTTCAAAAAATTACCAAAAATTCACCCTAAGCTATATTTGATATTTCGAATTCAAAAATGAAGTCTATTTTACAAAATTCAATACATATAAGTCACATTAATTAATTTAACAATTAATTCCCGCTGTCAGAGCAAATAGCGTGTTTTTATGAAATAATAAGTATCAAAAGATTGACACCAGTTTAAGTCCAATTTCAAAGTGAAATTGATTCCAATGACCACCATTGTATTAAATGGTAAATATATATTCTAATTTCACTTCAAAACCAATTAAAAATATAATATAATCATATAAATAAATTATATTAAAAATAATTTTTGATGTAAATTGCAGTATTTTTCACTATTCATTAAAAAATGAACATTGTCAGAAAAATACCAAAAATTCACACAAAGTAAATTTTGATGTCCCAATCATAACGAATAAGTTTATTTTGACAAAAATAGTATATAAAATTGTCAAAAGATAGATTTAAAAAGGGTTTTCCATCATATGGAAGTAAAGCAATCTTTTAAGAATATTAGTGTATTCCATGCTTAAGATTGGATTTATTTTAATTTTAAGCCTCTAAAACACTATCTTAATCATTAATAGACATAGATAAAAATATATATTATTCATTACTTACTCGGGATGTTACATCCTTCCCCCCTTTAGAAAATTGTGTCCCCGCAATTTATTTACTTATCGAATAAATGGGGGTACTTATCCCTCATTGCATTTTCAGATTCCCATGTTGCCTCTTCCATCATGTGGTTTTTACACAAAACCTTTACCTACTTAATCACCTTATTCCGTAACACTTGCTCCCTGTGGTCACGAATCTGGACCGGTTGTTCCTCATAAGATAGGTTCTCTTCCAGCTGAACTACCTCTGGACTCAAAACATGAGATGTATATGGCATATACTTTCTCAACATTGAAACGTGAAAAACATTGTGTACCAAAGATAAACTCGGAGGTAAAGCCACTCGGTATGCAACTGATCCAACTCTCTCCAGAATTTCGTATGGTCCAATGAACCTTGGACTCAACTTTCCTTTCTTACCAAATCTCATCACACTTTTCCAAGGAGAAACCGTGAGAAAAACATGATCACCTACCTCGAAAGATAGATCCTTCCTCCAGTTATCTGCATAACTCTTCTACCTACTCTGAGCTGTTCTCATGTGTTTCTGAATCAGCTGAACTTTTTCTACCATCTCTTCTACCAATTCTGGTCCCATCAACTTCCTTTCACCAACTTCATCCTAGAAAGCTGGAGTTCGACATCGCTTCCCATATAATGCCTGAAATGGTGCCATCTGTATAATGGAATGAAAACTGTTATTATATGTAAATTCAGCCAAAGAAAGATGTTGGTCCCAACTTCCCTGATAATCCATAGAACAAACTCGTAGCATATCCTCCAATGTATGAATTGTTCATTCTGACTGCCCATCTGATTGAGGATGAAAAGATGCACTAAAATTTAATTCAGTACCCAACGACTTCTGAAGGCCTTTCCAAAAGATAGAAGAAAACCTGGGATCATGATCCGATACAATGGAGAGAGGAACTCCATGTATCCTGACTATCTATTTAAGATACAAACGGGAAAGTTGATCAAGAGAGAAAGTATCTCGTATAGCAAGGAAATGAGCAGATTTGGTCAAGCGATCAACAATAACCCAGATTGCATTATTACCTCGAGATGTCTTCGGTAATCCAACAACAAAGTCCATGGATATATTCTCCCATTTCCACTCTGGCACTGGTAAAGGCTGAAGCGTCCCTTTCGGTAACTGCCGCTCTACTTTAACCTGCTGACAAGTCAAACACTTCACAGTAAAATCAGCAATATCTCTTTTCATTCCATCCCACCAGTAATACTCCCTCAGATCTCTATACATCTTAGTACTGCCTGGATGAACTGAAAACAGAGAACTGTGAGCTTCACATAACAACTCTCTCTTCAAATATGAATCACAAGGCACACACAATCTTGTCCAAAATCTCAAAACACAATCGTTATCAATGTTGAATTCAGGCAACTTACCTTTCTGAACCAGCTCTACCTTTTTCTGCAACTCACTGTCTTGCTTCTGTGCTTGCTTGATTCTATCTGATAGAGAAGATCTCACTGATACCTGAAACAAAACAGAAGGACTTCCTACACCAACAACTTCTATGCCAAAGTTCATCAAATCCTTAACCAAAGGATCACGTTCCAAATACAACATTGCTAATGTAGCATTACTTTTTCGACTCAAAGCATCAGCCACTTTATTTGCTTTTCCAGGATGGTATTGAATTGTACAATCATAATCCTTGATTAATTATAGCCATCTCCTTTGTCTCATGTTTAACTCATTCTGATTGAATATATACTTTAAAATTTTGTGATCGGTATATATTTCACACTTTACTCCATACAAATGATGCCTCCAAATTTTTAAAGCAAAAACAACAGAAGCTAATTCCAAATCATGTGTAGGGTAATTTACCTCATGAGTTTTCAACTATCGTGAAGCATAAGCAATTACCTGATCATTCTGCATTAGGACGCAAGAAAGTCCTTTCAATGAAGCATCAGTGAATATAACAAACTCACCATTCCTGGAAGGTAGTAACAAAACTGGAGCATTCACCAATCTTCTTTTCAATTCCTGAAAACAATCATCACATTCTTTTGTCCAGATAAACTTAACACCCTTCCGAGTTAGCTTAGTCATTGGACTAGATAACCGTGAAAAATTTCTAACAAACCTTTGGTAATAGCCCGCCAAACCAAGGAAGCTATGAATCTCGTTTATATTTGTGGGTCCTGTCCATTCTTCTAGAACATTTGTTTTTGTAGGATCAACAGTTATTCCATCTTTATAAACAATGTGACCAAGGAAAGAAATTTGTTGCAACCAAAACTCACACTTTCTGAATTTCCCATACAGTTTCTTTTCTTTTAAGATTTTCAAGATAACCCTTAAATGTCTTTCATGCTCCTATTTACTTTTAGAAAACACCAAAATATCATCAATGAAAACCACCACAAACTTATCCAAGAACTCATGGAAAATTCTATTCATTAAGTCCATGAATACAGAAGGTGCATTGGTTAGCCCAAAAGGCATTACTACAAATTCATAATGGCCATATCTCGTACGGAACGCGGTCTTCAGAATATCTGCCTCCTTTACCTTCAGCAGATGGTACCCTGATCTCAGGTCAATCTTTGAAAAAAACTGAGCACCCTGGAGCTGATCAAACAAATCATCGATATGAGGAAAAGGATATTTGTTCTTAACAGTGATGTTATTCAAGACTCTATAATCAATGCAATGTCTCATAGAACCATCTTTCTTTTTAACAAATAAAACAGGAGCACCTCATGGTGATGTGCTAGGTCTAATGAAACCTTTCTCTAATAAATCTTTCAATTGCTCCTTCAACTCTAAAAGATCAATTTGTGCCATTCGATAAGGGGGTTTTGAAATTGGCTTAGTATCAGGAACTAAGTCAACAGTAAACTCAACTTCTCGATCTGGTATTATTCCAGGAAACTCATCAGGAAAAACATCAGGATACTCATTTACCACTGGAAAATCATTAATCTGAACAGTTCCTTTATTTTCAACGACATGTGCAAGGTAACATTCATTTCCATCTTTTACAAGTTTCTCGGCCTCTTGATATGTTATCAAAAGTAAGGGTTCATTCTTGTAAACAAACTGAAAGTCTTTCTGAAAAGAAACTTCTTTAGCTCTACAGTCAATATTAGCATGGTAAATAGAGAGCCAATCCATACCCAAGATAACATCAAACTCTACTAGAGGTAGAAAAATAAGGTTTTCAAGTAGGTTCTTTCCACAGACAAGGATAGGAAGATTCTTATAAATTATTTTTGCCTCAACATTTCCCCCAGGTGTTTTTACCAAAATTTCTGGAGTCATTTCTTGAGATGGTATTCCCATTTTACTAGAAAAGGTTTCAGAGATGAAAGAATGTGTAGACCCTGAATCAAATAACACACTGGCATAATCTGAAAAAACAGACAAAGTACCTGATACAACTTAATTTGATGGCCCGACATTTGCTGAAGTAGTTGCAAAGGATTTCACCACCCCTTTCTGCTTGTAGTCTAACTGCTTCCCATCACTCAAGCTGTTTGTCGGACACTCGTTTGCATAGTGACCCATCTCATTGCACTTATAACATTTCACTAACTGTAAATAAATTTTTTTCTTACCTTCACCTTGATCTGTTTCAGTGCAATCACGAGCCTTATGTCCCATCTTACCACATCGGTAGCACTTTCCAGAATTCAGAAGACATTCCCCAGCATGCCTTTTTCCACATTTATCACAAACTGGAAACTTAGTTATCTTACCATCAAGCCTTTTTTGAAGAATTATTACCTTTCTCCTTCCACCTCGGTCTCTTCTTCTGCTGGTTGTTATAGAACACTTGGTCATCGGAAAACTCCATTTCCACCTTCTCAGCACATCGAACAAGCTTTTCATAACTTTTAAACTCATGAGAAGCTAAAGACCTTCGATATTTTGGCTTTAATCCTGAGTAAAAACGATTGATTTTACTATCAAGGTCTCAGATAAAATTTGGAGCATACCTTGCCAATCGAGTGAACCTTTCTTCATAGGCATCCACTGAGTCTTCCTCTTGCCTCAATTCCAAGAATTGCTTTTCCATCCCAAGTCGAACAGCCTTAGGAAAATACTTCTTAAGAAACATATCTTTGAATTCATCCCAGTCAAGAGCATCAATCTCATCGGCGTCCCTGATATTTTTAACCATAGACCACCACTGATCTGCTTCACCCTCCAAACGGTAAATAGAAAGACTAACCTTTTGATTGTCTGAACACCCCATGACATCCAAAATCTTCTCCAGTGCTTTAATCCACCCTTCATCTAGCACAAGGTCAGATGATCCTCTGAATGATGGTGGATGTTTCCTCATGAAATGTTCAACCACTGACATGTTCCTCTGCGGTTGATCTGGCTGATCTCATGAATGGATACCACCACCATTTATCACTTGATTCAACTGCGCCATTACTGCAACAAACTGTTCAGTTCCAATTCCGACCATTTCTGGATGCTGATTCGGAAGGTTATTTCCTTATGTATGCCTTCCTAGCACTCCTTCCCTGTTTCCTCTGTGGAAAACCATTCTGAACAAACATGTCTTAGATGAAGAAACATGGTAATCATCAAATGCTATATCACTTCAATTTGACCATAAAAAACATTTTTGGATAATCATTTAATATAATTATAACTCCTAAAGTTATCTAAACCGACCTTTGATACCAACTATAAGGCCCCAGCCTTAATCCTTACTTAATCTTGAGTTATTACAAGATAACACATTGAGGATCTTTTCGGGTTTAGAGTTTTAGAGAATTAGATCATAAAACTTGCATTACATTACACATATAAACAAAGTGGTTACATAAAGATAGTGTTCATCATTCCCATCAATGGAAACACATTTAAAATAAAACATGGATTCTTTCTTTACACATCCTTGACACTATCAACATATCATGTACCTTTCCCTTGACCTGTGAAAAACATTTCAGAAAAACATGGGATGAGCATAAAAAGCTCAGTAAGGGATATAAAAATATGGAAAGGAAACATGGGTACATATATACATAAGAATGAAATCATAATTTACCCATAAAACATAAGCACATTAACTTACCTCATCAAATCATGAATAAATCATAGAAATCATAAGACATAAAGGTAACTTGAGGAATTCATAACATTCTTACGTAGGGAGTAACCCTCTAGGTTACATTTGGAATACCCATCACAGTATATTCCCTAAATATCTTTGGAGAAACCTTAACGTTTCACTTCTTCGCGTTACCCAATGAATTGGAGAGCTATATCGGGCTCACCCGCCCTTAGTTTATCACGGAACCACCCGTCTTCATAATAATTCCCAAGAACCTCAACATAATCGTATCACATAAAGCTTGCATAAAGGAAACATAACATTTCCACCATTCAATAACAAGATATAAATATAACACATTGATATATAAACATTATGAAAACTAATTTCAATACCAAAATAAAAGAAAAGTAAAACATGGTATTTATTTTTATTTTAAAAATAATTTATGGCTTGTAGAGGAAGTCGAAACTCAAATAACGGTCACGACAGCAGAGAAGTCGTTGTCGCCGCATACGTACGACAAAAACATTCCCTTTTGTCGTTTGGTAAACGCTTCGTATAAAAAAGAATCCTTTTGAATAAACGTAAAAGTCAAAGGGGTTTATACATTGTATAAAAGAAGGTTGTGTATAAAATAAAATATGCCTCAATGAAAGGAGATTGAGACGAAGTCCCATACCTCGTATCCGACTTGACCCAACCGTTCTTTAATCTCCTGAATAATAAACATGAGTTAATCTCTACTTGCTTATGAACCTTTTTCATGTTCATTATTCCTTTTATACCATGTTATGAACATCATGTAATCATTTAAGTTAATAATGGTCATTTTGTCGGTATTTGGTTCTTAAGTCAAAAATAGACATCTTACACTTACATGTTGTTAATTTGGTCAAAGGTTCGTTATATCCAGAATGATATTAATTATTTGGATAACATATATATCATATATATTCATCATATATATGTATTTAAAATATTACATCACATTTAGAGGTATGAAATGAAATGCACCGTTCATAGAGACGGTAAGCCGTACGTACGCATGAACGCTGCTTCCATTTCTATTTCATATTTTCTGGAATGGAATCATAATTATATAAGAGTATATTATAATTCCAGTATAATAACATATATAATATCATTAACTTTATCCTTTACATATCCCACATATGCTATTAACGAATCAAATCACTTTCAGGGGGCGGTAGTCCGCACTTCCTAAAATGAAGTTATCGTGTTTACCCATAATGGAAACCATAAAGGTATGCCCAAAATAAAAAAAAATAAGCTTAAGAAAAACATAAACATATAATATATCATATATAAAAATAGTGACATCATAATGGCCACCTATGAAGGTGTTAAATGAGTATTGAACAATCATCGTTTCGGGAGGCAGAATTTCGCCATCCATGGAAACTGTATGTTCTTTAACCATTTAATGTAGTTGTGTGAGAGTGTAGCTCAAATAAATATTATATCAACATCATAGTATATTGAAGATACTGGTGTTGTTACAAAATATGTAAATAAAAATAGTATAGGGGGTTGGAGAAGCAAAATAAAACAAATGAACATGAGAGAATGGATTACTTTTAAAAGTGCAACACCTTTTGATTTGAGCCTAAAGGCTTCCTTTGAAAGGATTCTGCCCAAAGGGAATCCTCTAGGATGAGTAGAGGGATGTGGAGAGAGTAAATGGGCAGGGGTTGGCCGAGCCAAAGGCTTGAGGAGTGTGTGAAATGAGGTAGAGGTGGGGGCCTTTTATAAGAGGATAGGAGGGACACTTTTGGAAAGTAAAGATAAGTTACTTTATTTGAAAAAGAGTTTCGGATTCAAACGGTCCCACATTTCTATAATTCGGGGATAAGGTGATAAGGCTTCCAAATCCATTCATCCAATTGGTTTTGGACATGTTTAGGTTTTAGAGTTTTCATTATCTTTCCATTTTATTTAAATCGTTAAATAATGAGGTCATCGCTGCATCATCATGATGTCATAAATAATGTAATTTATTTAAAGTCTAAAAATTACAAAAAAAAATACTATGATGTAGGAAATATTTTTATCTTTCCAATGAATATTTATAATCAAATATCTGACTTGTATAAACCCATGTAAAATTTTTTTTTCGTAAAACATATTATGTTTGTGTCATTTTTACTTTTACATTAAATAAAAACTTATTTATGTCATTTCCCAACCAAAGTGTCTCCATGGGGTCCCCAAGTTGACCAATGGATTTTATTTTTCGGCCATGACACAACCAATAATTGTGGGACATGTTTCTAGGTCATTTCATATTATTTAAGAATTATTTATACCCTAAACTACCCTAATTACCACTAATCGCGAATAAAAACATAATAAGTTACTATTCACCAAAAAATTATTTTAATCCCATTTAACCACATTTTACATACTAATGAAAACCATGTATGTCGGATTTTTGAAATTCAAAACACAAAAGTGGCAAAGTTTTAGTTAAACGAAAAATCAGTTTCTTTAACTACCACTTAGTGGTTTCACTATTCATCAAAATTTGAAGTTTTTCAGAAAAATAACAAAAATTCACCCTAAGCTATATTTGATATTACTAATTTAAAAATGAAGTCTATTTTACAAAATTCAATAAATATAAGTAACATTAATTAATTTCATAATTAATTCCTGCTGTTAGAGAAAATAGCATGTTTTTATGAAACAATAAGTATCAAAAGATTGACACCAGTTTATGTCCAATTTCAAAGTGAAATTGATTCCAATGACCACCATTGGATTAAATGGTAAAAATATATTCTAATTTCACTTCAAAACCAATTCAAAATATAATATAATCATATTAATAAATTATATTAAAAATCAGTTTTGATGTAAAATGTATTATTTTTCACTATTCGTTAAAAAAATGAACATTGTCATAAAAATACCAAAAATTCACAGAAAGTAAATTTTGATTTCCCAATCATACCGAATAAGTTTATTTTGAAAAAAATAGTTTATAAAATTGTCAAAAGATAGATTAAAAAAGGGTTTTCCATCATATGGCAGTAAAACAATGTTTTAAGAATATTAGTATATTCCATGCTTAAGATTGGATTTATTTTAATTTTAAGCCTCTAAAACACTATCTTAATCATTAATAGACATAGATAAAAATATCTATTATTCATTACTTACTTGGGATGTTACAGAAAACCTGTTGAGTTTTATACTCACACATTCTTTGGCACGTTGGTCATTTTTCCAATGTCGTATCCAGAGACACAGGTAAAGGTAAATCATCTTATGGCTAGTGGCTTGTGGTGATTCCTTGGAGATGTATTTGATCTTGGAGCTTGTGGAGAATGAAGTTGAAGTGTTTATTTGAATCTTGAGTTGTTCATCCGCTATGTAAATTGATGCTTAGTTTTGTCTTTTTCTTTTGTGTACATTGACGTAGTTTGTTATAATTGAAGTGTTTACTGGTCTTTCATTTGATCATGCATCATATAGTGAATGATTGGTTATGGTTGGGTTATGGGTTTATTTCTTAAAGAGTAAATCATCCCCCACTTGTACAAGAAACCCATCTGCATTTATTTCCAGCCTTTGGCGCCTTGGGGATGTCGCTTAAGGCCTATAAATGAATCGTGGTACACTCAAGACAATGAGAATTGTCAGGACAATACAGATAAAATTGTTTTCTATTAACGTAAGTAATTTTTCAAAGGGTCTTTAAATTTATTATAATATCATAATATGTATTTTTCAAATAAATCATTATTTTATTTTAAAATTCAGTTCCTCATATTTAAGAAATTATTTACATAGAATTTATTTTATTTGGGAATATATAAATTGATAATTTTTTAGGTTTGTTTTTGGTATTTTTCTAGAATAGTTGAAATTTTTTAATATTTGGAAATATGGAAAAATATGGTATTTGACATTATAAGCTAAATACATCGATATTTGAGTCATGGATGATTTATGAATTCATTAGATTGAACTCACATAAACCATTTATCTAATATATTCCAAAAAATAATTTTTTTGATATTATTCAACCAATATAATAAACTAAGGAATATTATATTTGAAAACATCATCACTTACCTTTATAAATACCACCCCTCATAGTGACATTTTACAAGAACATCAATAGTTATCCACAAGTGACCCAACCGTTGAACCATGAAATAAATGCTGTCAAAAAATAAATGTTAAATTTTATATCTCATTGAAATGGTTATAAATAAAAATAATATTATTATAATAAATAAAATATAGATTTAATGGTTCAGGAATTAAGTTATTAGTGAATTTAATTTTATTATTTAGTCATTTATGTGAATGTATAAAACGATTCACGAACATATGGATAATGATCTCTTTGATCCACCTATATTCATTGGGTTATGAAATATATCTCTCTACCTCAATTTATATCCAAATATTATATTTATAAATTCCTGAGAATTATTATTTAATGTTTCAAACATATATAAATATCTCATTATTTTTTATTTTTATAGGTAAATACAATCATTTTGATCATTTCTGAAATTCATTATCTAAAATCAAATCCGGTTATTGAGAACATTTCTATCCCTTAATTTTTTTTAATTCACATTTAAATTACTAATTACCAAACGAACATCATTTTTTGAGACCTATATCTATGTAGTCATATATGAACATCTATAATGTTAAATTTATTATTCTATTTGTAATCTCTATGAATTATTTTTTGATTATAATAATAAAAATATTATATAATCCATTTCATTACCTGGGTAATTCTTATGTTATTTATTATGATTGATTATTATTGTGGAATAAATAATCATGTACTTGTTATGATGGCTGTTTTTATATAGATATCCAATTAAATGGGTAATTTTTTTGTTTCGTGATACATTATCTATGTGATTAGGGAGTGAACCAAATCCATGATGGGGATATGTTCATAATGCGATGTTGTCTTAGAAGACAGCCTTGACCTATTCTTATATCATGTTTCATATTGTTTCTAGATTCCTATAATTCTATGATGTATTGATTTTATCTTCCTTATGTTATTCATCCAAATGATTATTCCTAATCATTGTCTACTATGAAATAATTTTATGGCTTCTGAATTATTTTGTTATTCTTTATGATCATATTTATTCTATTATGAAGACATTTTCCACACCAATTTTATTTATAAATTCCAAAAGTTATCCTATGTATTTATAATAGAAAAAAATGGAGTTCGGATATCATTATTCATAATAATATAATGTTGTTTTGTTTTCGTTTCTTTTTCATGTACTATTATCATAGAATTCCAATGAAACTAGGTCTCACGATCTCAGGTTATTTTTTTGGATGATTATGTTTAAAATCGTGTAATAGTATGGGTAAAGTTATTTACATTCTATAATTATTATCAGATAAGAAACTAGAAATTTTTTAGTATAATTACTAGAACACTTTAGTGAAAATTATTGGGATATATCTATGTGTAATAAATTATACTGAATTTTTATAAAGTATAGAGTTAGTGGCCTCTATAAAATTAGATCCATGAATGGATAATTCCAGTATATGTGTCTTTATCATATTTGTACCTAGGGTTAATAACCCCGAAATTGGAAAATTGGGTAATAAATAATTCATTTATTGGTCCATAAAAAACATTCCTTAATATACAACTCTTTTGACACTGTCATGGGATATTTGTTGCAAATTTCAAACATTCTTTACAAGCCACTATGAAGGAAATGATTAGATTTTTAGGTTTTACAAATTAAAAGGTATATTAATTTTGATTAATTATATTGAAAACTAAAGACTAATAAATAATTTTTTTTATTTCATTTTTAATTTATTTATTATACTTTTATAATTTCACTTTTTTACATAATTTTGAATTTAAGTATTCCCATCACTTTATTATATTAGTTAATAGAATTAAATATATTGAACTATTCCAACAATAAATGTGGTCGAAATGTGATGATTTACCTAATAATATTTCTAATGATAATGGTGAGGAAACTAGGATCATCATGATATTATTGGATCAATTGACTCATACTAGGTATAATAACATCAATATTTTGTAAATCCATAACTCTTCTAAAAAATACAAGGTTTACTTTTTGATTGTTATATGAAAAGGGCCTCACATCCTTAGTAGATCTTCTAATCCTGTCATTTGGAAATAATGGATAATAAACATTTACAATATATTCAATATCCTTTAATTGTAATAAAAATATAAATTTTTAATGAATTTTATATCTCATTAAAGGGGATGTTTATTAGTGGTTGACACTGATAGTGAACACAAAGTCCAATGTGGATAATTATTCCATGGAATTGAAGGGATTCAAGAAAACATTTCTCAATAAATATTTTCCCCACACTCCCCATCATTAAATGGAAGGATGTTCCTTGTACTAATGAAAAACGATGATGTTTCTATATTGTTTTATGTGATATACATAACAAGGATTGCATGATATAGATTTGGATTAATTGATAACCCTAATGGTAAGGTGGACCACTACATTAGTGGGTTAAAGTTTAGTCTATAAAAGTATTTGGAAAAAGGAAACATTGGTAGATATGCAGATATGGTATAATGATCCCTTTTGATCAATATGTAAATTTTTAACTCTTGATCATCAGGAGAGTTTAAAGTTAAAAAAACATAAAATGGAGTTATTTTATTACAATTTTTTTGATAATCTCATGGATGAATGAAAACCCAACATAACACATATAAAAAATGTAGGATGATAAATCTATAACAATATCATAAGGAATTTGAGAGTTGGTTTAAATTTGGAAAATAGGGGAATGAAGATAATTAATAATTAAAGGATATGAATAATACCACTAATTAGAAATAGGAGTAGAAGGTTTAGATTAACACCTAGTTTTGGATAAAATGATTAAACTGGAAAGAACATGAAAATTATTAAAACCATTCTTTAAGCCAAGAGTTGATAGAGACAAAAAAACAAATTCTATGTCCTATAGATAAATGAAGGTAATATTATTCTAATAATACAGTGGTGGATCCTTAAAATTTTGGAGTAATAGGTATGCTATTTATTAATAAAATAACAGTGAGATTAAATTTTTATTCTAGTTTAATTTTTTATTTCATATAATCAAGTTTAAAATAATCATTGAAATACAACTTCAAAACATGGGGCTTGAGCTATTTTTGATCACAATAAATGGTGATGTTATAGTATCCCATGTTTTAAAATCAAATTTGAATAATTATTATGGAAGGATGAACCATAAAAACATTTTATTACTTATATTATTGTATTTGAATTCAATTTTGGGAATGGGTTAGTTTTCCTTATATAAATTTAATGTCAACATTTGGGATAGAGAGATCACTCCTCACATCTTGAGTCATCCTCATATATTGTACAAGTGTAAGTAGGATGATGAATCTATTTTAGAATATTCAAATAAAATATGGATATTAATTTATTATGAGAAAAAATATCTTGCCAAAATTATTGATACAAAATATAGAATCATTCTCAATGATATGACCATTGCGATGTATTATACTGATGCAGTCACTAAAGAATTACTTGTAAATCCACTTAAATGAGAGGATGAGATCAATATTAATGTTATACCTAAATCTATGCCCATTTCGTATAATCAATATTAAATTAAAACCATTGAATTATATTATGTTAATAATCCATTACAATTCAATCTAGACACGGGTTTCATAGGCCCGAGTGATTCACTGTGGTGTATGTCTATCCCCTTTATCAAGATGATGTATGGGTCAATGAGCCTCTAAATTAATTATCATGAGCTCTACAAAACCATGAGATATATTTTTTGTCCTATTCAACTAAGAAATAAAATGTTTGATCAACTTCAAAGGTTCATGAATTTATCTATGATGGAACATTAGTTTGGATATCACCAATTAAAAGAGAAGAATGACAATTTTATGATGATGTCCATCTGAATGATATATGGACACAAGGAGTTCATATTGATGTCCATTGGACCCACAAATTCAATATAAATATAATAATAAATTATTTATATAGTATTTGGAGACTACCGTGACATTGTTTTCATAGTTTTTATAAATGATATTTTTATATACTCGAAATGATTGAAAACATAAGAGAAGTATTTGAATATTTTGGTAAGGACCTTCCAAATTGAGAATTTTCATGAAAGGTATATTAAATGATTGTATAAAATAGAGGAGGTATCATTTATTCGGTATTTTATAAACTAAATATGGTTATCTATTGACTATTCTAAGACAGTGGTGGTTGTGGAGTAGCCGAGACTATCATCTATTAAAGAGATCTATAGTATCCTTGGGAAAGTTAGACATTACTAGTGATTCTTGCGAAAATTATCATGATTAAAAAACCCCTTAATAAACTAGAATTAGAATTTTTTTAAATTGTTTTCATTACTAATGAATATTATGAGTGGATTAAATAACTTAAAAGAGGATTGTTAGTACACCACTCCTCATGGTGGCCTCAGGGGGGAATTTTCATGGTATATAGTTATTATTTAAAGTATGTACAAGGCTATTTAATGATGGAAAAAAGATAAAGTGATATATTTTTATGTATTAAAGTTGAAACATATTGATAAAAACTATCCAACACATGATCTTAAGTTAGTTGTAGTTATCATAAAATTGAAAATCCGGTTGAATCATCACTATGGTGAAAACTACGAGATATATATGGATCATAAGATTCTAAAATATATATATTCACACATAATGAGAATAATAAAAACATATAATGATGGTTATAACTAATCAATAACTATGGAATTCCAATAAACTATTATCATGGGAATGAATATAATGTGGTATATACAGTAATTACAATGGTTCTTGTGACCATGTCAATGGTGAGAATTGATAAGGATCCAATATTATTTTCCTTATAAATAATGGACATGGGAATAATGAAGGAAATAAAATCATAATTATTTTCCCCACTTGTTTCATAATCATCCCATAAAATATGATAATTTATTCTCAACGATATGATGTGTAAATATAGATGAATGTGGAAGAAATAAGAAATGTTTGACCCCCTAAGTTCAAAATTTGTGAATAAATAGTTGTAAAATTTGGGTCATTCTTATATATAACATAAAATTATTTCATAATGAGGATTTTCTCGAATGATTCACCTATCTCAACATTATTCATCCACCTTGGGTGAAAAAATATTTTTTGATATATCTGAGAAAACTAAAGGTGGGATAATATAAAGAATGTGATTAAAATATTTTCATTAAAATACATTGTATGTGATCAAGTGATGTCTAACCTGAAATAATATAAGTGGGTGATGGAATAATTACCAAGAACTAAAAGGTAATGGAAAAAAATCATGATGGATTTATCATTGGTAATCTAAGTTCATCTAAAAGAACTAATGTGATATGTGTTGTGGTGGATTATACTAAAAACTCTATTAGTTTCATTATTATTTGTGAAAAATTCTCACTCAGTAAACATACAATTATATATAATAAAGATGTGGTTGGGATTTATAGAATACCATTATCAATTATAAATGATCCATATCTAAAATTTACCATAATATTTTCTAAGAGTCTCTATCATGATCTAAAAAATGAGTTGGACATCCGTTCATCTTGTCTCGCCAAGACTCGGGGCTATTCTGAGTGAACTATCCATACACATTAAGTCTTATTGAGAGGATGAATGTTATGCATCAAAGGAAGATGTGATCAACATATTCCACTAATTGAGTTTTTCTATAATATGATTTTCCATGATAGAATCCAAATAGCTCTATATCAATCGCTTTATAGAAATGTATGTGGAATAACTACATGTTTGGATTAAGTTGGTGGATTCAATCTATTGGGACCTGAAATGTTTTGGGGAATGTAATAAAATATCATGATAATTTAGCAGTACGTTAGACCCACCCATAGTCGACATGAGATCTATATTGGAAGTCATCAATTAGACATGTAGATTATGGTAAAAGATATAGTGATCCTTCAAATATCTTCGTGGAAGGGATTGATGATAGTTTAGATGATGGGAAAAGAAAATTCCCAGATAAATTGGTCCCTTTGAGATTCATGGTCACATCAAAGCTATAGAATATTTAAAATAAATCCCATCAACCCTTACATATGTATATGATGTATTCTAGATATCTCTCTTCAGGATTTATATACTAGATCACTCAAATGTACTGAATTAAAAGGTAGTATAACTATAAAATGATTTACTTTATGTAGATTTTTCAAAGATGATCATGGAATTATATATATATCTATATATGCTATGAAAACAAACAATGTAAATGAACTTTGGAAAAACCATAATTATATGGAAGCAACATGGGAACCATATGAAGATATGATGTTCTAGTAAATTAACATGTTTTCACATTAGAATGAAAAAAATAATTCTGAGAAAATTCTAATGGGTGATGAATGTAACACCCGTGATTTCAATAAATTAAAATTGCATTTTGATTAAATAAATGTGTCGTAATTATTAAATCATTTTATACATGTCATAAAATGAAAAACATTATATTAAATTAATAGGAACATTACATGTTGAGAACTAATATGTGTATACCAACTGAATGTATTATAATGCAAGAAAAAAATAAAATAAGATACTTATATTAATAGGAAAATTTGGATCTTATGGATCACCCAAAAAATCACATTAATGGAATGTTGATATAATACAGAAAATCTGTAATCCATTACGCATTTTTAATATTTCACTATCTAGTAATTATTAAACGTTGTATTGAATGAAAAATGAGTTAAATTGAGGTATTTATTATACTATTGATCCTATATGACTGTAAATAATCATACCATTTGAACAGTATTATATTCATTGGAATGTTATGATGTCCTTTCATATAGTAATATGTCTACTAGAAATATTAAAATATCAATTATGATAGTATCAATATCTATTTTTGGGTAAAATAATATTTAATTATCACATAAAAAGAAGTTATTATATATTTTTATCAATATACATGTAAATAAATATTTTAAAAATTATAATTCTAATGTTTCTATTTTTTTAAAACATATACGTTTTATTTTCATATTTATAGAAAATATAACATTTTTAAAAAAAATAATTAAGTTGGTTTATCAAATAATTATATTTTTTATTCTAATTATAATATTATTTTATGAGACCTCGTGTATTTTTCAAAGGGTAGGAAAAGTGATCATATTATTAAAATTTCCATTTGTAAATAAAAATGAATATTTTATTTAAAAATTAAATTTATCAAATTTATAAAATTATTTTGATAAAATTGAATTCATTTCTATAATATACCCATCAAAAAATGTTTATGGAGAATTTTTTATATTTTTCTAATATAAATAAAAAAATTTAAATAGTGAAATGTAGGGATGATTGGTATTTAACATTATAAAATAAATACATGTGTTTTTTATTCATTGATGACGTAAGAACCCATTAGTTTAAAATAACATGGACCATTTACTATACATTTTTACAATAATAAATATTATTTATATTCCTGAGCTAATATAATAAAATAATTATTACGATATTCAAAAACACCCATCTCCCCCATTATAAATATCACCCCTCACAAAATCTTCTCCTCACACCTTAAATGAAATTGTTATAATTTTTTTTGACTAATTCACTTTTAAATATACTATACCACTTCATAGTTCTTTGTTCACAAAAAAAAACATTCCATGGTGCCTTTAGTGGAATCCTAATAGTATACATCCAATAGAAAATATAATTAACTCAAATGATTCCTTTAATTTTTATTCCACTTCAACCTTCAAAAAAATCAATTCCACAATAAAATAAAACACAATTATCATATATATACCATAATTTGTTTTATTTTCTTATAATATATATAACGCATGCTCTTTTTTCCCTTAATTTTATCTTATATAAAAATATTGTTTCTAATATCGTTTGGTTCACCACCTCCATTAGAAATGTTCTTTTTAACCTCACATTCTTCAATAATGGTAATAAGGATATTTTTATGGTAAAAAATGATTATAATAATTATTTTCAAACATATTTTATGTTCTTTATTGTTTCAATAATATTTATATAAAATAAAATTGATCTACTTATTGATGTTCTGTAAAACCCCCTAAATGAACGGACAACATGACAAAAATGTTTTAAAAATGTTCAATATCCCAATTAAGGAACACATATGTGTATTTAGCATCATTTAATCTTCTGTAATGACATGAATTAATTTTTATTTTACTTCTCCAACCATATTACCATTTTAAAGGAATTTCAATAATAATACAAAAATTATCCGACCATGGAACCAGAAATGAAAACTCTATGAAATGGAAAATAAAACATTATATCTCATTGATATTACTATAAGAGAAAACAAATTACAATAAATAATATATATCTAAATATAAGTGGTTCTTAATTTAGTAATTGATTAATTTAATTTTAATTTACATTAAATTAATTTCTTGTGGTAATGAATTCTAGAACATAAGTGAAACAGTCTCTTTAAAACCACCAATTTTATTTCGGTTAAAAAATTTCTCTCTCTAAGTCATATAATTTCTCAATTTTATATTATGTAATTATTTTTTAATATATTTATATATCACTTACATATATATATCTAGCTTATTATAAATTTCATTTATGGGGAAATACATAACTTATGATCATTTTCAAATGCCTTATTTAAAATCAACCCCGATAATGGGGATGTTTTCTCTGCCTCAATCCTTTCATAATACACTCATTTAAATTATTTATAAAAAAATTATCAACATTTTTAGACCTATGCATATTTCATTCATTATTTATTTATATTATATTTAATTCCATATTCTCATTGTAATATTTATTAAATATCCATTGATTATGATATATGTTGAGATTATAAATCCCATTTAATTCCATTTTTAATTAAATTTTCAATGTCATATGATTGATTTCATTTTTTTGTAAAATATATGACTGTACATGTTATGATGGGTGATCCCAAATAGAAATCTGACAAATTGAGAAATTTTTTATCTGAGAATACATTATTACTGAAATACTATGTTTCTTGTGTCTCTTGATTCCATTAAACTTAAATTTATTAATTATAAAATTATTCATGATATTTTTCCATTATGATGTCAATTTATACCTTATGACGCATATTTTATGATTTATTTACATGTTTTCCCCCAATTTGATATTTTTATCACACTGCTTTTGTTTTTGTATTCCTTAGGCTGTCCAATCTAGTTTTAGGAGGTCAAAGAGAGTTAGGACATCGTTTTTGAGATTAAAAAAATTTATTTTATTATTTTTTTATTTTTGAAATATTATAGAACTAGTATTCTAGACACACTAGGATCCAATATCTATGGGGTTTTAATGGATGATTATATTTAAAATCATGTAATAATATATATAAACTACTTTGGAAGCTATATATATTCTCTATGTATTTTCGTGGACATACTCATTATCTATTTGTTGAGATATTTATATAATTAATAAATGATATCTTCCTTTATTAAAGATTCACTATATAATATACCTCATTGAACATGAATAGTAGAAGAAGTGGATACAGGAAAACATAGTCACGTTTCTTATACACAACGGTTCATATCTATGAGGTTCCATAATCCTTTTTATAAAATAAAAGGATGTTCCAAATTATTTATTTATTAATTATCCTTATCTTAAAATATCACCATAAATAATATCCATCATATTCCTTACGATGATTAATTATTTGAAAAATAATTTGGGGATCCATACTTCTCAAAGACAGATCATTAATTGAGATATTATTAATGAATAGAAAAAAATAAAAACATTCACAACATATATTTCAAATATTTTATGGATAGTATGAATTCATTTTAATTCCATATATATTAACTAACTCTAGTAGAAAATAATCTATATTAAGATAAGATTCTATAGTTATAACCTTGAAAAATTTCATAAGGTGTTTATTGATGATAATTTAATATATTCCGAAATTAATGAATAGTATAATGTGAATAAGAAAAACCTGTTCAAAAAAATATTAAAGGATAATGTAAATAAAACTATAAGAAATGTGACTTTTTGATGGAACATGTAATATGATGGGAAATTTTATCAAAATTAAAGATATATTTTTGGTTCCTTTAAAGACTACGAAATTATTATAATGAACTAAACTAACATACATGATGTAGATCTATAGAATCCTTATATTAGTCTTCTACTATCAATATTTTTTAAAAAAATAATCAAAATTATCTCACCAATTAATAATGATGAAATTTAATTTACAATTTTTTTTCATGATATGTGAATGATAAGGGAGATGTTTGGAGATGAAGAAATGTCTAGTAAAATAACCGTTACTCACACTACTATAAAGTAGGAAATCATTTATAATATATAGTGTATCTTAAAAAATTATTAGGTTGTTTACTCAAATAAAATTATAAATTTAAATCTTATAGATGAATATATTTTAAGGTACAAGAGAAAAATTACCCTTTTCATGATGTAGAGTCACAACTGTAATTGTTTCCCTGATTATGTTGTGGCATTTTAACTATACAAAAAAGGGAAACATATATACTAATATTAATATAATAAAATATATATTATCAAAAAAAATAGGTCAATATTACAAAAATAATATTGTTCAACATGATCCTAGACAATGACTATTCAATATATTACAATCCTATAATGTTAAACACGTTTTAATATGCTATAAAAAATGTTAAAACCCTATTCATGTTTTGGATTTAATGTGATCTAATTTTAATAGGCACGAACATTATAGATATATGAATTATAAAATAATACATGACATCATGACGTGATCAAGATATTTCACAATGATATTTCTTAAAGTATATTAAGGTTGACCAAAGGGATGATTTGAGGACAGAAAAGAATGTTTAATAAACAAAAAATGAGAAAATATAACTTTTAAAACATTAATAATAACGTAGTTTTTTGGGACATGAATATGTGTACCATATATGATTGATATAAAGAAGGAATTATTAGGTAATACTCATAACTCAAAATTCTCTATCCACCTATGGATCACAATGTCATATAGTGATCTATAAGAGTAATTTTTCAATAAAATAATCAATGAGAATGTTGAATATATACCACTGTGTTTGGTATTATAACAATCTAAGGAAGAATGGATGAAGATTAATTTGATGATGAAATAATTACCCATAACATTATATAAATTAGAGTACATAACCATAGTTATTTTCTAATGTTTTCTAATGGAATCCCAAGAAAATAATGCCCTAGGTTTTTGGGTGATTTCAGTTCAAATATTTCTCACACAATAACCATTTATGATGACTTATCGATTTACAATCATTTTTAAGTATCTATATATATATATAAATAATTGTTTGTATAAAATAATATTATATATAATATCTGACCAAGATCTGATATTTACATAAAATTTCAGGATGATTGTTTGGATGAAATAAATACTTATTTATTATTTTGTATAACATATCATCCTCAAACATCTGGTAAATCTAAAATTAATATTTAAACTCTATTATATATACTTTTATAACACTTTTTTGACTTCATTAGAGGCTATAATGAACATCTTCCTTAAATCATGTTCTTATTCAATAATTGCATTTACATGGGCATTCATATGGATATAGATGAATAACTTTATAGTATGAAATTTTGAACTCTGACATGGTGGATTTAAGAGTTAATGGATAAATGTCATGACCCCCTCCACTAAGGATGCCCCTCCTAAGCAGGAAATGGTGAAAAGGAGATAATGGCCACCGAGTACCGCCTCCACTAGGCCCCGAGTTGGCGACTAGCACCAAGGGTATGCGTTTTCACAATATGGGAGGCATTACCCTTTTTTGTATTTAGGATTGGGAAATAGGACAAGTAAAACAACAAAAAGTAAATGGAACAAGTGTATAGACATAAACCCAAACCATTCCCGCATGCATGTTTAACGAATTTTATCACAAGGTACAAGTACAAGAAAGCTCAAAAGTACAATACCAAAAGAAAAAAAGAGAACAACAACTGCAAAAACTCCAACTGCCTGACTAGTAGGGTCCCACACCGCCCTGGTAGACCTCCTGGAAACCTGAAAGTAAACGTAGGGTGAGCATAAAAGTATACTCAGTAGGGAAATCTAAAGATCTCGGGTACAAGTGGGGAGACATCCTAATGTCCCGTGAGAACAACAGAAGAAACCTAGAAAGGAATTCTATCTACCCAACCTCAGCAGCCACACTCACAAAATCACAAGAACAACAGGTATTAGTAGTATAAGAAAAAGAATATTGGGTACCCCGCGCCATTTCCCATCAGTTAGATGAACGTCCTGTCACTGCCATAATTTCCCCGCCCGCTCACACATGGGGCTCACAACCACGTATCCCGCCCGCACACACCTGGGCCTCACAACCACATATCATGCTCGCACACACCTGAGCCTCACAAACAAAACCACATCCCCGCCAGAAGACACCTGGGCCTCATCCTGAAGATTCTTGGGAATAGTAGTTGTAACTGAACTCTCGCCCAAAGACAACTCGGCCTGAAATCGAAACCTACCTGAAGAGTCTTAGTTGTAAGGTCGCCTCAAGCCATTATAGCCTATAAGCCTTCCCGAAGAGTCTTTGGCCTAATCACCCCAATCAAAACCTACCCGAAGAGTCTTGGGTGTAAGGTCGCCTCAAGTCATCACAGCCTAAGGGAGAAGAAGCATGAAGGAGGTCGTAACTATGGGAAAACACCCTCCCCATGAAATGGGAGTGTTCGTCACTAAGTGCTCAGCATGGGTGTGGTGCGATAAAACACAAAAGATACAGATATATATATATATATATATATATATATATATAGCAACCACTCAGCCCAACCTATGTCTTCTAAAAAGAGAAACTGAGCACGTGCCTCGGAACTACTACCACAAAGCATGCCTACAACAAAAAACCCCAACCCCATTAAGGTTTTCACGTTTCAGCAGAAATTAGCTTATTTGGTTCCTTATCTACTGGGAAACTATCCACAACCAACCACTTCAAATGTCCATAAAACATATCCCTGCCACCCACAAAGAAAGTTAGGAAAACACAACAACACGGCAAGCCCCTTCTTATTAACCAACCAACCCATTGATTATTATTCCCGTTTCATTACGAAGCCCCATCATTCATTAACTCTTCCATATTTATTAAACACAACCCATAAACCGTTCACATTAAAACCTAAGCCTGCGGCCCTGCTGCCAACCACCATAACCACAACCGCATCTAAACCACACATCATCATCCCTTTAATACCATTTATTGCAGCCTCGCTGCCCATCACCATTAAACATTCACATCTTCCCACAACCAAGTCAACTGCAGCCCCGCTGCTCACCCAAACTACAACATCCCACAAAACACCCCCAACACAAATCCACGTAACCAAGACAATATCCACATGTTCATTATTCGATTTTGCTTAACCAGGGTGACCACACAAGGGTTCCATATTTTTAGTTAAACAATAAACATTATGTGATTAACCAATTTACACATTCAACAATGTTACAATCACAATACGGTCTAGAAAGATAGGGAAACATTTAATTGCGCAAGCAAAGGCCCCCAACGACCGTGATTTTCAGTAGGCATAAGCCTATTCATTTCACAGCATAATATCACAGGATATAAAAGGTAAAGTAACAGCAATCACAATCATTCCAACCTCGTTGTTTAACAAGTTATTATCTTCATTTAATGGTTTAACTATTTCTCATGAAAACAAGCGGATACCCACCCCGCATGATGATCAAATTAGAGAGACGAAGGTAAGATCCCTACCTCAACAGGTTCTGGTCACAACACTCCCTCAGATCAACTTTAGAAGACGTCCGTCAGCGTCCTTCACTTCTATCGGGTCCCTGCAGAACCTCCTCAGGTGGAATTCGGAAAGAAAAGGCCGAAGGAAAAGCAACAGACCTAGGCTCTGAAGTTCCGACTCGTCGTTATGATCCTGTGGCCACTAACGGATCGTAAATCAGAGCTCAGATGGAAAAGTTATGGAAGAAAGAGCCTTCGAGTCTCTTAATATAGCTCTTGTCAGAGGAGAGGGGAGGAGAGGTGTGAGTTGAAAGGAGGAGGGGACCCCTTATTTTATAGGTGTGAAAAACAAAAGTACACGGCGTGTACTTATTGTACATGACATGTACTTGGCCATTTTCACATGGTCTCCACGCGGCCTCCAACGCGGCTCCGCGGCCGTTGACTGGTCAACACACGGTTTGAATGTAACACATACGCGGGGAAGGAATACAAGGCGTGTAGATTGGACACACGGCGTGTACCCATTTATTGCACATGGCAGGGACATGGCTCCAACGCGGCACATGGTTGATGACTGGTCAACACACGGTTTGAAGGTAACACATACGCGGGGAAGGACTACACGGCATGTAGATTGGACACAGGGCGTGTACCCATTTATTGCACACAGTAGGGACACAGCTCCAATGTGGCACACTGTCGATGACTGGTCAACACACGGTAACACGTACGCGGGGAGGGACTACACGGCATGTAGTACTGGACACACGGTGTGTAGACATTTTCTTCACCTGGCAAAGACACGACCATCCACACGGGGTATACGTGGAAAGAGGGTACACGACGTGTACTCAATCTACACGGTGTGTAGTTTCAAAATTCTGGAAAGTGTGGGAAAAGTCCATTTAACCCTCCAGAACACTTGTAGCCTTCTTTTTGACAAAGAAATGGTCTGAAGAGGTTCGGGACATTACATCAGATACCTCTTAAAACATTCTCATCCCCGAGAATTCAAAAACCAACCCAGGGGAACCCAACAAGATACCTCTTAGGGTCCTCGTTATAACAGGAACCCAACCAACAATCCTAGTAAGGTGTTAGTAATTCCTTCTCCTATGTCGAGATATTATCCGCTTTAGGCGGCACTGACTTGTCAGCACTGGTTTAATCGCATCCTCATTAATGCGTCTCGATTAAGGGTTGGGCCTTCCCACTTCCATACATTAGGATTTTCAACTCGAATTGACCGAACACGTGGTTTTGGGAAAATTCCATCTACTATGTCGAGATATTATCCACTTTAGGCGGCACTGACTCACCCGCACGGGTTCAATTGCATCCGCATTAATGCATCTCGATTAAAGGTCAGGTTTTCCCGCTTCCCACACATCCGGACATGTTATACATTACCAGGGAACAAGGAAACAAAATGTCTCACAACTGACAAGCCAGGAATTCCATATATCAAAGGTATAGAGTACAACATAAACACAAAGCTCAGAAGAACAAGGGAAAACACAAGTCAAACAACTCCGAGTACTGAGCATGAATCTGGGTCTCCCGCCCCCAAGTGCTCTCCTCGAGGCTGCCATGCCTCCACAACACACGAACAAAGGGAATGGTACGTCCACGGAGAACCTTCTCTTTACGATCCTCGATTCTGACTGGCCATTCCTGGAAGGTCGCGTCGTCTCCCATATCCAACTCTCCCCAGTCGATAACGTGAGAGTCATCATGTAAGTACCGACGAAGCTGGGAGACGTGGAAGATGTCATGGACTCTCTCCATCTGAGGTGGTAGGGCCAGCTAATATGCCACCTCGCCGACTCGCCTCAGCACCTCAAAAGGTCCGATGAACCTGGGTGAGAGCTTGCTCCCATTCCCAAACCTCCGCTGCCCCCGTCGAGGGGAAACCTTCAAGAACACCTGGTCTCCCACCTCGAACTCCAAGGTCCTCCTCCGATGATCGGAATAAGACTTCTGTCGGTCCTGATCCACCTTCATCCTCTCATGCTCAAGATGGATGTTCTCCGTGGTGCTCTGCACTACCTCTAGCCCAAGAGCACCTGTCTCACCAACCTATGCCTAGAAAATGGTTGAACGACATGGACTTCCATACAGAGCCTCAAATGGTGTCATGCCAATAGTAGAGTGGAAGCTGTTGTTGTAGGAAAACACTACTAAAGGCAAGTGTCGTACCCATGTTCCTCCGAAATCCAGAACGCATGCTTGCAGCATGTCCTCCAACGTCTGGATAGTCCGCTCCGTCTGACTATCGGTCTAGGGGTGGAAAGCAGTGCTAAGGCATAGCTGGGTGCCAAAAGAATGTTGTAACCCCCTCCAGACTTGTGAGGTAAACCGAGTATCCCGATCTGCGACGATAGTCCTCGTAACTCCATGCAAATGCACCACCTCGTCTACGTACCTCTGTGCTAAGGTTCTCATTGGGCCCGATTCCTTGATTGCTAAGAAGTGAGCTGATTTCGTCAGACGATCCACCACTACCCAGATAGCATCATAACCACCCTGAGCTCTGGGTAGTACTGTGATGAAGTCCAGTGAGATTTCATCCCACTTCCACTCGGGGACATCTAAAGGATGCAACAAACCACCGGGAACACAGTGTTCGGCCTTCACCTGCTGACACACTAAGAACTTAGCCACAAACTCTACTGCTGCCTGTATCACCCCGGGCCACCAAAACTGATCTCTTAGGCCTCAGTTCATTTTTGAACCTCCTGGATGTACCACCAAGGCTGCGCTATGGAACCCATGGAGAAATCCCTCACGTATTGCCTCTGGAACAAATAACCTTCCCTGGAAAAGCATCCGATGTTGGCTGTCCTCTGACCTTCCCTCTGGAGCATTCCCCTGATCGACATGATCCTGCATCACCTCTTCCTCGGAGTCCCCCCAATGAGACTCTTCCTCCAGCTGCGACAAGGAGGATTTCACCATCATTTGGAACAAACAGCCTCTAACACCTTCTTCCCTTGCATCTAAGTGCAGGGCAGCCTATTCTCCCATCGCCTTCCAAGCATTAGCGGATTCCCGAACCACTTACTTATGTGACATCTTGCTCAGGGCATCAACCACAACATTTCCCTTACCTTCAGTGTAAGAGATCTCAAAGTCATAGTCTTGGAGAAACTCGACCCATCTCCACTGCCGTAAGTTCAGGTCACGCTGGGAGAAGATATAACGCATGCTCTTGTGATCTGAGAATACCACAAAGCACTCCCCAAAGTGGTAATGTCGCCACAACATCAATGCGAACACTACTGCTGCAAGCTCCAGGTCATGGGTGGCATAGTTACGCTCGTGAGGGCGCAACTGCCTAGACCCATAAAAAATCAAACCCTTCTTCTGCATTAGCATGCACCCCAGACCAAGGCCAGAAGCATCACAAAACACTTCATACAACAACCCCTCCTCTGGCAACATAAGCATGGGAGCACTAACCAGCTTCTCCTTCAGGTAGTCAAAAGCTTTCTGGCACAGATCGCTCCATTGGAAGTCCTAATTCGTCATAGTCAAAGCTGTAAATGGAGCAGCAACTCGAGAGAAGTCCAAAACGAACCTCTGATTGTAACCTTCCAACCCCAGGAAACTACGAACTTCCGCCATGCTCTTGGGTTCTGCCTATGAAACAACCGCCTCCACCTTCGATGGGTCCACTGCAACTCTATGCTAAGACACCGCGTGCCCATGGAAGTGTAATTATTGTGTCAAGAACTTACACTTCGACAATTTCACATTAAGCTGGTAGTGTCGAAGGACTCCCAAGACTGCCCTGAGATGCTCAACGTGCCCATCCTCTGATCTTGAGTAGATCAGGATGTAATCGATAAACACAATGACGAACCAGTCCAGAAACTCTGGGAAGATAAAGTTCATAAGTCCCATGAACACAGCCGGTGCATTCGTAAATCCAAACGACATTACTACAAACTCGAATTGCCCATACCTGCACCTAAAAGTTGTCTTCAAGATGTCACTGTCCTTCACCCTCAGCTGATTATATCATTATTGTAGATCAATTATAGAAAACCAACATGTTCCCCTCATCTGGTCGAAGAGATCATCTATCATTGGAAGGGGGAAACCGTTCTTGACCGTTACCTGGTTTAGCCTTCGGTAGTCTATGCATAGCCTGAGACTACCATCTACCTTCTTCACGAACAAAATAGGAGCACCACCTGGCGACATGCTGGGTTGAACAAAACCCTTCTACATCAGATCGTCAATCTGAATCCGCAACTCCCGCAACTCTGAAGGGGCCATCCGATAAGGTTTCATCGAAATCGGACGGGCACCAGGCTGTAAGTCTATCCCGAAATCAATGTCACGTCGGGGGGGAGGGGGGGTAGAATCACATCCTCCTCAGGAAAAACATTGAGGAACTCCCCAACAACTTCTGGGAAATCCATCATCTCTGTATCAGCTGGACCCACTGATAACCCTCCCAACAAGGAAAGGAGAGGCTCCACACGCCGGCTTCCCGCCTGATAGCTCCTATTGCCAACAAAAGATACGCGCTGCCCATCCACGTCGGAGAACATGACTCTTCTCCGAAAGCAGTCGATAATGGCACTAACAGAAAAAAACCAGTCGATGCCTATGATGACATCGTATGGATGCATCTATAACAGAAGAAGGTCTCCACTAGATCGATGTGGTCCCACCATCGGCCCACATCCCCGGCAAACACAAGATACGCTAGTTTTTCCCCCAACTGGTGTACTCCATACCAGTGGCACAGAATGTCTCTCTACGTCTAATCCCAAATCATGGGCTAGACTAGGTGCAACAAAAGAGTGTGAGGCTCCTGAATCAAAAAAAGTAGAGACAAGAGTGTTGAACAAACAAATCATACCTTGTACCACCACTAGTCCCGCTGGAGCTGCCAACTCTGCTGCATGCAACTATCCATGCCCAGCTCCTCTTCCTCTCTGATGTTGTCCACTTCCTCGACCACACCCTGGTCGAGGTCCCTGAGGAGCATCCTGAGTTCGGCCTCTATGACAACCCTTCTTTTTATTACAACTTAAACATGCTTTATTACATAAAACTTCACTTGATACAACAATGAAGATTGAGAGGTTTAGTGTCTTTGGGGCTTAGGATCATTACATAAAAACATTAAACTTGAAATACAACATCTTTATTGAAAACTTCATTTACATGACCACTACATTCCTTCATACTTAGCATTGCATGGGATAACCTGAGGACATGCATAAGAAAAGGGTGAGCTATAAAGCCCACTAAGGGAGTACACAATGAATAACATGAGGAGAAAAATACATGTTAGGCAATAGGAATAACAATATAGCATAAGAGAAACATGAACATAAAGGTATGATAAAGAATGATAATCATAACATGGAAATGTGGCAACAACACTTAACATTGAATTAGCATGAGCCGAGGCTCATTGCACATGGAGCATGAGTAAACCCTCATTGCAATGGAAGCACGAGTAAACCCTAGATGCACTTGAATTAGGATGATTCAACACTCATTGCACATGAAGTATCATGATACTATACTTTACCCAAGGCATTGGAGCGCTATAAAGGGTGCACCCTTCTTAAACATTTCATTTCATGCATAAGTGTGCCACATGGATCATAAAACATGGATTCATAAAACATAATAATTTCTTCCACGATAAAGGAATTTGGAATTAATACATGAAACTTTACAATCAATATGTAAATGTGCATAAAGGTGAATACCCTTTATGGAGAAATGGGCATGGTATTCACTACACAAAGACATTGGCTTAGAAAATCGGTGCGATTTCGGCAGCGTAACGACGTGACATAAGAATTCATAAAAAATGGTTTATGAGAGAGAAAGGGGTTCCTCATCATATTTACATGTAATGGACAGTAATGAGGTCATATATATACATTTCCCAACAATAAAAATGGAATTTAGATTCATGATACAAATGTATTGCTTGAATGTAAAAGAAGAGAGAGAAGTTCCTTTCGGAATTTCGGCATAGTAACGGGTGTACATGGGAGACATTTAATGAGAGAGAAATGGTTCTCCCATCATTCAAACAATAAGAGGGCAGTATGGGGGAGGTGTGAAACCATACCCCAACATTCATAATTGAAATAAAAAGGGCAATAAAACTTAAAGAAAATTGACAAAAATGAGAAAGGAAGAAAAAACCCTTACTTGGAAGTGTGCTTCCAAAGGCTAGAGAGAGGCTTGTGAGAGGCTTCTTCGGAGCTTGGGTCACCTTGGGAGGATTTTAGAGAGAGTAGGGCAGAGGTTGGACGAACTCCAAGGGATTTTAGTGAAGGTGAAGTGGGATCTTGGGTGAGTTTATATAGGAAAGGTGAGATAATTCTTTATTATTTAGGTTTGGGACCCCTTATATTAAAATAATCCAAACCACAAACCATCCCATTGTATTTTCCCATGGTTTCTGGAAAAGGAAAGAGGAAAAAAATATTCTACAAGGCCAAGGTCCGAACGTATTAAAAAATTAGGGTTGCTTATGTGGAGGTGAGTCACACTCCCATGGAAATTAATTTTAAAAGGCAAAGTGTTGAATAAGTCTTGAGGGCTCCATTAATGCTTTGAAAAGTAAGTCAAACAAACCCAAAACCTCATTATTTTAATGATAAAACACATATTGGCCGAACATAAGGATTATGTTATTTTATTACATCACCATTGGGTCATTATGATGTCATAAAACACATTATATATTTAAATGGTATTTAATTTTTACCCAAAAATTTGACTGTCTCAGAAAATTATGAAAAATTCACCATTAGATAATTTTTACGTCCTGATTCGAAAATAATATTTATTTTATCTAAATAATTTTCTAAATATGTGAATTTTCAGTTTTGAAATAAAAACCGACATTTATAAAAAAAATCACGGGTTTTGACAGAAATGGCTTTCAAACCTTAAAAAAAACTGTAATTGCATTCATAAAATTATATGATCATTTATACTTAATAAAAAAAATAATTTAATATTAATAATAATATTTTATTAAAATATTATTTAATTCAAAAATCTTTTAATTTAATAAAATATAATTCTTAATTAAATAATAACTAAAAACACCATTTGTACATTAAAAACTAATTACAATGTATCAAAAATGACTAGAAATTATATTCATTATTATATACAAAAATAATGTACATGAACATGGTGCAACTTATTTGTTACATAACCCCTTAAAATAGCCACATATGAACTAAGGGTAAGGTGTGCGATGGTGACAGACTATTGGGGCGGCTCAGATAACATCACTCGAGTGGTAATTTCAATCAACTTCCACTTTTCTCGTAGACGATCACGTTCGAGCTTGACTTGATGAAGCTCAGCTTGGGCTTGGTCAAGGTAAAATCCCAAAGAAGCCACCTCTTTTCCGAGCTTTGACAAATGGGCTTCGTAAGGGGCAATTCTACTAGATGAGGCCATCTCTTCCTTTTTCTGAGTAGAAATGGTTTCGTTAAAGCCTTATATTTATACTACTCAGATGATCACTGTTCAACGGCTATAAAAGTAACGGTCACAAATCATAATGTAAAACTAAAGAAGTTGACATCTTATAAAAAAAATTTTCATAAAGAAACATTTAACTAGATCAAGAGGGATTTTCCATTAATGAAACTTTGGGTTGTTACAACATTCCCCCCTTAAGAAATTTCGCCCTCGAAATTTTCCTTTTCCCACACTAAAACAAATGCGGGTAACTTAGCTTCATCATATCCTCCGACTCCCAAGTTTCTTCTTCAAACATGTGGTTTCTCCACAACACCTTGACGAGGGGCATTGTCTCATTTCGTAGAACTTTTTCTCTATGATCTAAGATCTTCACTGGTTGCTCCTCATAAGAAAGATCGTCTTCTAATTGTACCACCTCGGAAGAGAGTACATGTGAAGGGTCTGGTGTGTACTTCCTTAAGAGGGATACATGGAAGACATCATGCACCTTGTCCATTGTAGGTGGATGTGCTAGTCGATAGGCCACAGCCCCAACACGATCAAGAATCTTGAAGGGGCCGATGTTTCTTGGACTTAACATCCCTTTCTTTCCAAACCTCATGACCTTATTCCATGTAGATATACGTAAAAACGCCATGTCTCCGACTTTAAACTCAAGGTCTCGTCGACGATTATCTGCATAACTCTTCTGTCGACTTTGGGCTGCCTTGATATGCTGCTGAATGGTTCTCAACTTCTCCACCATTTCTTCGACCATTTTTGGTCCAAGCAGCTTACGTTCACCGACCTCATCCCAAAAGCTGGTGTTCTACACCTTTTCCCATATAGGGCTTCATATGGTGCCATTTGGATGCTCGAGTGGAAACTATTATTATAAGAGAATTCAACTAGAGGAAGATGTTGATCCCATCCTCCTTTAAAGTCCATTGAGCACGCTCTCAACATATCCTCAAGTGTTTGGATAGTACGCTCGGATTGTCCATCAGTTTGAGGATGATAGGTCGTACTGAAGTTTAGTTTAGTATTCAGAGCATGTTGAAGACTCTTCCAAAACAAAGAGGTGAATCTTGGATCTAGATAAAAAAACAATAGATAGTGGTACTCCATGCAACCATACCACATCCCTCATATATATCTGTGCCAGTTGATCCAAAGAGAAATCCTCTCGAATAGCAATGAAGTGTGCAGTCTTTGTAAGACGATCCACAACAACCCAGATTGCATTGTTTCCTTTGGATGTCCTTGGAAGTCTGGTGACAAAGTCCATGGTGATGTTCTCCCACTTCCATTCTGGTATGGGCAATGGTTGCATCATCCCCTTAGACTTCTGCCTCTCTGCCTTCACGTGCTGACACACCAGGCACTTTGATGTATATTCAGCGATCTCCTTCTTCATATTATCCCACCAAAAGTTTTCTCGGAGATCTCGATACATAATTGTGCTCCCTGGGTGAATAGAGAAATTTGAACTATGTGCATCATCCAAAATTTCCTTCTTCAGCTCCGGACTTGATGGAACATATAGTCTTTTCCCAAACCGCACAATTCCTTCTTCATTAACATTAATCTCTGAGGATTTTACCTTTTTGATAGCTTCCACTTTTTCTTGGATTCCTGCATCATCATTTTGATCATCCTTTATCCTTTCCAAAAGAGATGGTTGAGCAATAATTTGTGAAAGGATTGATGATGTTACCTTCTTTATGATTCCCACATCCATCTTCATCAAATCTAAGAAGATTGGATCCTTCTCAATTCTCATCATTGATAGAATAGCTGGATCCTTTCTACTTAGGGCATCCGACACCTTGTTCGCTTTCCCAGGGTGGTAATGTATTGAACAGTCATAATACTTGATGAGATCTATCCATCTTCTCTGGTGTATATTAAGCTCTTTCTGTGGGAATATATATTTAAGACTCTTGTGGTCAGTATATATCTCACATTTCTCTCCATAGAGATAATGCCGCTAGATTTTCAAGGAAAAGATCACCGCCGCCAACTCCAGATCATGCATTGGATAGTTTCGCTCATGGATTTTCAACTGCCATGAGGCATAGGATATCAGTTTATCATTCTGCATCAACACACATCCTAAGCCCTTCTTTGATGCATCACTAAATACCACAAAAAGCTCCCCGCTTGTGGGTAAAGTGAGCATGGGTGCAGTGATAAGCCTCCTTTTCAACTCCTTGAAGCTTTCTTCGAATTCATCACTCCAAGCAAACTTTACTCCCTTTCGAGTTAGCTTGGTAAGAGGGTTGGAAAATCGTGAGAAATTTCTCACAAATCGTCGATAATATCCAGCTAGCCCCAAGAAGCTACGGATATCAGTTACCGATGTTGGCCTCGGCCATCCCTCAATTGCATTTGTCTTGGAGGGGTCCACAGATATCCCATTTCTTGTGATGATATGGCCCAAGAATGAGACCTCCTTAAACCAGAACTCACACTTGCTATACTTGGCATCGAGCTTCTCTTTGCGCAAAGTCTCCAGTACAGTTCTTAAATGCTCCTCATGGTCCTCCTTGGTTTTGGAGTATATTATAATATCATCTATAAAGACTACCACAAATTTACCTAGGTAATATCTAAAGACTCTATTCATCAAGTCCATGAATATTGTTGGAGCATTGGTGAGTCCGAAGGCATTACTATGAATTCATAGTGCCCATACCTTGTACGAAAAGCAGTCTTGGGGATATCTTCCTTCTTCACCCTTACTTGATAATATCCCAACCGCAAGTCCACCTTGGAGAAGTATTGTGCTCCACGCAGCTGATCAAACAAGTTATCAATTCTTTGGAGAGGATAATTTTTCTTTATCGTGATTTTTTTAAGTTCACGATAATCGATGCAAAGCCGCATTGACCCATCCTTCTTCTTGACGAAGAGGACTGGTGCACCCCATGGTGATGCACTTGGGCGTATAAACCCTTTATCCAGATTCTCCTGTAGTTGTTTCTTCAGCTCTTCAATCTCAACAACAGCCATTCTATATGGAGTCTTGAATATTGGTAGCGCCCCAGGTATAAGTTCAATTGAGAACTCAACATATCTTTTTGGAGGAAGACCAGGAAGTTCCTCGGGAAATACATCAGCGAATTCCCTCACAATAAGCATTTATTCAAGGTTGGTTTCTTCTTTGGACTCAATCATCTGATCCAAATATGCATGCTCATAAGGCATTAATATCCATGCTTGAGATGATGGAGCTAAAAGAGATTCATCTTCTTCCTGACACTTGTAAAGAATCAGTGGTCGATTCTCCATATGGAGTGTGATTTCCCTCTCCCGACAATTTATGTTGGCTCTATATAAGGAAAGCCAATCCATGCCAAGAATTGCATCAAATTCCACAAAAGGGAGTATGACGAGGTTCTCTGGGATATTAAATCCACAGATTATAACAAGGGAGGACTTATACTCATGGGATGCAATGATTACCCCATTTTCCGTACTCACCGACATCTTTACTTCCATGATTTGTGGTGGTGCAGGGATTGTTCAACTAAACTTTTGAGATATAAAAGAATGCGTAGAACCTGAATCAAAAATTATGTTCGCTATTCTTGAATGAATAACTAGTGTACCTGTCACCACATTGATGTCGGGGTTCACTTCGGCAGAAGTGATGGCAAAAGTTCTTCCTTGCTGTCTTGGAGGTTACTGGTTGCCTCTGATAACCCTTGGATTAGGACACTGATTTGCAAAATGACCCGGTTCTTTGCATTTGTAGCATTGAACAACACGTTGAGGTTCGAATGGAGAGTTCCTCTCCTCTGTCGTAGCCTCGGGTCCTTCTTGCTGACAGTTAACAGCTAGGTTCCCTTCTCTTCCACTCTTGAAGCATTTTCTTGTCCCCCTAATGCAATTTCCAGGGTGCTTCTTTCCACACTTTTGGCAAGTGGGGTGCTGGAACTTCTTAGCGCCATTGGATTTCTCCATCGGACCACCAGCATTGAAGTCCACCTTACGCTTCTTGTCCCCATGATACCCCTATGATTCTCTGATCTCCATTTCAACCTTGAGGGCACATCGGACAATTTCCTCATAGTTGTCGAATTCACGGATCGCTAATGCTTTCCGCAATCTAGGATTCAGCCCACCAAAGAAGCGGTCAACTTTGCATTCGGGGGTAACGACAAAGCCGGAAGCGTATCGTGCAAGCCTTGCGAAGATTGCCTCGTATGCTCCCACAGATTCTTCATCTTTCTATTTGAGGGAAAGGAAGTCCCTTTCAATCATAAGACGGAGGGTGCGCGGAAAATATTTATCGAAAAACATCTTCCGGAATTCCTTCCATTCCAAAGCCTCAATCTCCTCCTCAGGCATCGTATTTTTGATCATGGTCCACCATTGATTAGCTTCACCCTCCATATGATAAGCCGCCAGGAGATCCTTCTCCTTTTCATAGAATTAGAGGATGGAGAATATCTTTTCAATGGAGTTGATCCATTGTTCAGCGATCGTGGGATCGGATGATCCACTAAAAGTAGGAGGCCTTTGTCTCATGAAGCTTTCAATAGCGACTTGTTCTTTCTTAGGGGGGTTGAACGTTCTTCTTGACCAGTGTTTCTATTCAAAACTTGATTTAGCTGAGAGAGAAGCGTCACAATGTTTGCGATTCCCGCTCCCATTGGATTGGGCATCTCATAAGTACAATCATCACACTGATCTTCACAACGGTTGTTAGCCCGAGTTCTCCTATTACCGGCCATTGGCTGGAATAAAAGTAAAGTTAGGGGTAACACATAAAGCGTAATCCAAATACAAAAGTTGATGACTTATAAATAAACATTAATCTCTTTAACTCATGAGTCTATAGGATTCAATCCAGGCTTTTCATGATCTTCCTTCTAACATATATTCTTAGGGGCATTTTTCCCTTAATAAGGGATCATACTAAGATTGTGAATTTATCAAAACATATCCCCCGGAAGTGTCGTAACCAAGAGTGCTGCAAGGCCCGTTGTCATGCACCAGTTCCCGTTTGAGTCTAGATCAAAGCGATGTTTTCGGGTTTTACCCCTAGGATACATCTGTGCCAGAGCCGCCTCTACCTGCTTGTATCCAGACAGGGATGTATTTGTTTGATAAACCACTTAAATAGTATTTACCAAAACTTAGGGACGCTTTTATTATACTTAGTCTTGTATCTAAGTCTTTAATAGGGTTTCCTAATCCCAAAAATAACTAAACCTATCCTTTGATACAAACTATGACAACCCTTCTTTTTATTAAAAATTAAACATGATTTATTACATAAAACTTCACTTGATACAACAAAGAAGATCGAGAGGTTTAGTCTCTTTGGGGATTAAGATCATTACATAAAAACATTAAACTTGAAATAAAACATCTTTATTGAATACTTCTTTTACATGACCACTACATTCCTTCGTACTTAGCATTGCATGGGATAACCTGAGGACATGCATAAGAAAAGGGTGAGCTATAAAGCCCAGTAAGGGAGTACACAATGAATAAAATTAGGAGAAAAATACATGTTAGGAAATAGGCATATCAATAGAGAATAAGAGAAACATGAACATAAAGGCATGATAATGAATGATAATCATAACATGGAAATGTGGCAACAACACTTAACATTGAATTAGCATGAGCCAAGGCTCATTGCACATGGAGCATGATTAAACCCTCATTGCACATGAAGCACGAGTAAACCCTCATTTCACTTGAATTAGCATGAGTAAACACTCATTGCACATGACATATCATGATACTATACTTTACCCAATGCATTGGAGCGCTATAAAGGGCGCTCCCTTCTTAAACATTTCATTTCACGCATAAGTGTGCCACATGGATCATAAAACATGGATTCATAAAAAATAATAATTTCTTTCACGATTATGGAATGTGGAATTCATACATGAAACTTTACAATAAATATGTAAATGTGCATAAAGGTGAATACCCTTGATGGAGAAATGGGCATGGTATTCACTACACAAAGACATTGGCTTAGAAAATCGGTGCGATTTCGGCAGCGTAACGACGTGACATAAGAATTCATAAAAAAGGTTGATGAGAGAGAAAGGGGTTCCTCATCATATTTACATGTAATGGACAGTAAGGATGTCATATATATACATGTCCCAACAATAAAAATGGAATTTAGATTCATGATACAAAAGTATCGCTTGAATCTAAAAGAAGAGAGAGAAGTTCCTTTCAGAATTTCGGCATAGTAACGGGTGTACATGGGAGGCATTTAATGAGAGAGAAATGGTTCTCCCATCATTAGAACAATAAGAGGGCAGTATGGGGGAGGTGTGAAACCATACCCCAGCATTCATAATTGAAATAAAAAGGGCAATACAACTTAAAGAAAATTGACAAAAATTAGAAAGGAAGAAAAAACCCTTACTTGGAAGTGTGCTTCCAAAGGCTAGAGAGAGGCTTGTGAGAGGCTTATTGGGAGCTTGGGGCACCTTGGGAGGATTATATAGAGAGTAGGGTAGAGGTTGGACGAACTCCAAGGGATTTTAGTGAGGAGGAAGTGGGAGCTTGGGTGGGTTTATATAGTAAAGGTGAGAGAATTCTTTATTATTTAGGTTTGGGACCCCTTATATTAAAATAATCCAAACCACAAACCATCCCATGGTATTTACCCATGGTTTATAGAAAAGGAAAGAGGAAAACAATATTTTACATGGCCAAGGTCCGAACTTATTAAAAAATTAGGGTTGCTTATGTGGAGGTGAGTCACACTCCCCTGGAAATTAATTTAAAAAGTCAAAGTGTTGAATAAGTCTTGAGGGCTCCATTAATGCATTGAAAAGTAAGTCAAACAAACCCAAAACCTAATTATTTAAATGATAAAACACATATTGGCCGAACATAAGTATTATGATATTTTATTACATCACCATTGGGTCATTATGATGTCATAAAACACATTTTATATTTAAATGGTATTTAATTTTTACCCAAAAATTTGATTGTCTCAGAAAATTATGAAAAATTAACCGTTAGATAATTTCGACGTCCTGATTCCAAAAATAATAATTATTTTATCTAAATAAATTTCTAAATATGTGAATTTTCACTTTTATAATAAAAACCGACATTTATAAAAAAATTCACGGGTTTTGACAGAAATGGCTTTCAAACCTTAATAAAAATTTTAATTGCATTCATAAAATTATAAGATCATTTATACTTAATAAAAAAAATTAATTTAATATTAATAATATTATTTTATTAAAATATTATTTAATTCAAAAATCCTTTAATTTAATAATATATAATTCTTAATTAAATAATAACTAAAAACACCATTTGTACTTTAAAAACTAATTACAATGTATCAAAAATGACTAGAAATTATATTCATTATTATATACAAAAATAATGTACATGAACATGGTGCTACTTATTTGTTACATAACCCCTTAAAATAGCCGCATAAGAACTAAGGGTAAGGTCTGCGATGGTGACAGACTCTTGGGGCGGCTCAGATAACATCGCTCGAGTGGTAATTTCAATCAACTTCCACTTTTCCCGTAGACGATCACGTTCGAGCTTGACTTGATGAAGCTCAGCTTGGGCTTGGTCAAGGGAAAATTCCAAAGACGCCACCTCTTTTCCGAGATCTGACAAATCGGCATCGTAATGGGAAATTCTACTGGATGAGGCCATCACTTCCTTTGTCTAAGTAGAAATGGTTTCGTTAAAGCCATATATTTATACTACTCAGATGATCACTGTTCAATGGCTATAAAATTAACAGTCACAAATCATAACGTAAAACTAAAGAAGTTTACATCTTATAAAAACATTTTTCATAAAGAAACATTTAACTGGATCAAGAGGGATTTTCCATTAATGAATCTTTGGGTTGTTACAGCCTCCTCCTGCGAAGTCTGCCCTCGGAGGAGCTTGGTCCTACTGCTGCTGGAAGGGCCTCGCTGGAAACTAGTGCTGCTGCGGTGGGCACTAAACCTTTCCACCTCCACTATACAGAGCTCGGGTAGGGCACCGACTCTGAACGTTCCTGAAACCTCCACAAGAAAAAAACATCGGTCATGGGATCGTGGAAAAGGGATGAGGACCTGAAGATCTGAACTGGAACTGCTGGGGCCAGCTCCCCACTGGCCTGAACCTGGAAGGTCCTGTCATAGGAGACCTCCTGCTGACTACCTTCCCCTTCGACGAACCTGGATGAAACACCTCACGCGGTGCACCTCCTAGCGAGTTCATCCTCTCTACGACCTCTACCATTTTCTGCACCGCCAAGTACTTTGGAAGGGTGAAGGGGGTGACAGCATACTGGAGCGAAGGACGAAGCGCCTCCTCCAAACGTCTCGCCCGAGACTCCTCATCCGGAAAGAGATCCGGGGCAAAGAGCACGAGATCCTTGAACTTGATCCCCAGCTCTTGTACAGACATACTCCCATGCTGAAGGGAGAGTAACTCTTGCCGCTTATCCGCCTTGATCATGGATGAAAGGAATTCCTCTCGTAATTCCTTCTCAAAGTTAGCCCATGGAACCTCTTCCTCTATCCTCTCTCCAAGGTACATCATCCACCACTGTTGCGCTGCACCTATCACCTGACTGACTACTAGGGGAACCCAGTACTCCCTCAGAGCACGGATCAAGGTAAAATCAATCCCTATCTCCTCAAGGCACCCCTCAATCTTCGTATCTGAAGTACTACCCTCGTACTTCTTGAGGGTCTGCCGCTGGAAGGAACAAAGAGTCCTCTGTCACTGGATATCTTCCTCCTCTCGGTCAATCCTCAACTGATCGACAGCCTGGATTTGCTGGTCCTCGACTATCTGACCCACCCGGAGATGATGTCCAAGTGCCATAGTTGTACGGTAAACAATGATCGCCTAAGCCCAAGTAGTAAGGAAAAACTCAAGGTTTTATTTATCATTTCATTTCAATTTCATTCCTAGAACACCCAAATCATGTAAAACACAATCATGATGATGCATGCACCATCCCTAGGGTCTCTACCCTGCAATCAATGTAGTCTCACTTGGTTATTCAGTAGGATTAGTGTCCTTGAATCGGATCCTGGGGGGCCCTAAAATTCTGTGTCCTAGCCGGTCTTCCCTGTCCTATGTCACGCACCACGATTGACTTCCACTGTTGCCCTACCATCCCATGAAATCCTCACTATTCCTAACTCCAGACTCCATCCTATCACTCAACCCTCGCCTCTGATACCATTCTGTCACGACCCCATCCCACCAAAGATGCCCCTCCTGAGCTGGAAATGGTGAAAGGGAGATAATGACCCCCCGAGTCCTGCCTCCAGTAGGCCCAAGGTTGGCGACTAGAACCAAGGGTATTAGTTTTCACAATTTGGGATGCATTAACCATTTTTTTTGTTATTTAGGATAGGGAAATAGGAAAAGTCAACGACCAAAAAGGAAAAAAGAACAAGTGTATAGAAATAAACCCAAACCATTCCCGCATGCATGTTTAAACAATTTTATAACAAGGTACAAGTACAAGAAAGCTCAAAAGTACAAGACCAAAAGCAAACAAGAGAACAAAAACTGCAAAAACTCCAACTGCCTGACTAGTAGGGTCCCACACGGCCCTGGTATTCCTCCTGGAAACCTGAATGTAAACTTAGGGTGAGCATACATGTATACTCAGTAGGGAAACCTAAAGCTCTTGTGTACAAGTGGGGAGACATCTTAATGTCCCGTGAGAACAACAGAAGAAACCTATCAAAGAATTATATCCATCCAACCTCACCAGCCACCCTCACCAAAACACAAGCACAAAAGGTAGTAGTAGTATAAGAACAAGAGTATTGGGTACCCAACACCATTTCCCATCAGTTAGCTGAACATCCTGTCACTGCCATAATTTCCCCGCCCACACACACCTGGGCCTCACAACCACCTATCCCGCCCGCACACACCTGGGCCTCACAACCACACATCCTGTCCGCACACACCTGGGCTTCACAACCACAACCACATCCCCGCCCAAAGACACATGGGCCTCATCCTGATGATTCTTGGGAAGAGTAGTAGTAACAGAACTCTCGCCTGAAGACACCTAGGCCTGAAATCGAAACCTACCTGAAGAGTCATAGGTGTAAGGTCGCCTCAATCCATTATAGACTATAAGCCAGCCCGAAGAGTATTAGGCCTAATCACCCCAATCGAAACCTACCAGAAGAGTCTTGGGTGTAAGGTCGCCTCAAGACATCACATCCTAGGGGAGAAGGAGCAGGAAAGAGCTAGTAACTATGGGAAGACACACTCTCCCATGAAATGGGAGTGTTCGACACAAAGTTCTCAACATGGGCGTGGTGCGATAAAACACAAAAGATTCAGATATATATATATATATATAGAAACCACTCAGCCCAACCTATGGCTTCTAAAAAGAGAAACTGAGCACGTGCCTCGGCACTGCTACCACGAAGCATGCCTACAACAAACAACCACAACCCCATTAAGGATTTCACATTTCAGCAGAAATTAGCTTATTTGGTTCCTTAATTACTGGAAAACTATCCACAACCAACCACTTCAAATGTTCGTAAAACATATCCCTTCCATCCACAATGAAAGTTAGGAAAACACAACAACACGGAAAGTCCATTCTTATTAACCAACCAACCCATTGATTATTGTTCCCTTTACATTACGAAGCCCCATCATTCATTTACTCTTCCACATTTATTAAACACAACCCATAACCCATTCACATTAAAACCCAACCCTACGGCCCTGCTTCCAACTGCAATAACCACAACCGCATCAAAACCACACATCATCATCCCTTTAATACCTTTTATTGTATCCCCTCTTCCCATCACCATTAAACATTAACATCTTCCCACAACCAAGTCAACCGCAGCCCCGCTGCTCACCCAAACCACAACAGCCCACAAAACACCCCCATCATAAATCCACGTAACCAAGCCAACATCCACATGTTCATTATTTCATTTTTTTAATCGGGGTGACCACACAAGGGTTCCATATTTTCATTTAAACATTCAACTTTACGTGATTAACCAATTTCCACATTCAAAAAAGTTCAACACACAAAAACGGTCTAGAATGATAGGGCAACATTTAATTGCGCAAGCAAAGGCCCGAAATGACTGTGATTTTCAGTAGGCATGAGCATATTCATTTCATAGTATAATATCACAGGATATAAAAGGTAATGTAACAGCAATCACAAACTTCCCAACCCTATTCTTCAAACAGTTATTATCTTCATTTAATGGTTCAACTGTTTCTCATGAAAACTAGCGGATACCCTCCCCTCATGATGAAAAAATTAAAGAGATGAAGGTAAGATCCCTACCTCAACAGGTTCTGGTCACAACTCTCCCCCGGATCAACTTTAGAAGACGTCTGTCGGCGTCCGTCACTTCTGTCGGGTCCCGGCAGAACCTCCTAGGGTGGAAGTCGGAAAGAAAAGGCCGAAGGAAAAACAACAGACCTAGGCTCAGATGTTCCTCCTCGTCATTACGATCCCGTGGCCACTGACGGATTGTAAATCGGAGCCTGGACATAAAAGTTATATAAGAAAGAGCCTTCGAGTCTCTTAAGAGAGCTCTGCACAGAGGAGAGGGGAGGAGAGGTGTGATTTGAAAGGAGGAGGGGACCCCTCCTTTTATAGGCATGAAAAGAAAAAGTACACGGCGTGTACTTATGGTACACGGTATGTACTTATGGTACACGGTGTGTACTTGGCCGTTTTCACACTATCTCAACGCGGCCTCCAACGCAGCTCAGCGACCGTTGACTGGTCAACACATGGTTTGAAGGTAACGCATACGTGGGGAAGGACTATATGGCATGTAGATTGGACACACAGCATGTACCCATTTATTGCACACGGAAGGGACACAGCTCCAACGTGGCACACAATCGATGACTGGTCGACACACGGTTTGAAGGTAACACATACGCGGGGAAGGACTACACGACGTGTAGATTGGACACACGGTGTGTACCCATTTATTGCACACGGCAGGGACACGTCTTCAACGCGACACATGTTTGATGATTGGTCAACACACGGTAACGCATACATAGGGAGGGACTACACGACGTGTAGTACTGGACACACAGTGTGTACCCATTTTCTTCACGCGGGAAAGACACGACTATCCAAATGGGGTATACCCGGCAAGAGGGTACACGACATGTACTCAAACTACATGGCGTGTAGTTTCAAAATTCAGGAAAGTGTAGGAAAAGACCATTTTACCCTCCAGAACACTTGTAGCCTTCTTTTTGACAAAGGAATGGGCCGGAGAGGTCCGGGACATTACAATAAGATATTGGGAATACAATTTGTGGAAGACATTGACAAACTCTATAGGATCTTCTATATATTAGAAATGTATCTTAGATCTGAATGAAGGGTTATACTGGAAATCAATGATATAAAACAAATTATTATTTTAGGGATAATTTTTTCATCCAAAATATCTATGGAATATATTAATTGTGTTGGGAATAAGGGAAATGAAGGTGTTTTTTATATTTCCTCATTTTAGATTCTTTATCATCTTGGATATATAGCCTCATAATTTTCCAATACAAAAAACATGTCATAATGACATAATATATTCATTGTATCCTTATTGTGGATGAATATACTCTACACCTCACATGTACTAAATATAGTTTTGGTAAAATTGGATCATGATATCTATTATATAAATAATCTTGTTAAAATTTTTGATTATAAAGATAAATTTCTATAAAACATGATATCTTGTCTATTGTCAAATCCTTTTTATAAAAAGGAAATATGGGATCCTGAGTATTAAATAAATCAAAAGTACCATAACAAATTTTATATTTTGGTTTTGAGTTGAAATTATTTTTGAATAAATTTCAAAAATGGGTAATAATTTAATAACCTAGAATAATAAAAAATGTAAAATTTGTTTTTATAGATATATTTTTGTCATAATTATGTATATTATATAGTAAAAATAAAACACATGGAATAAAATAACCAAACATCATTTTGTTACATCATTATAAAACATTATATATAATGTCTAAATAATCTCAAAAAAATTATAAATAGTATAATTATATAATAAACATATACATTGAGAATAAATGAAATTTAAAATTATGGTGTGTTGTGATCCTCTATAATTATCCATGAAATGAACTAATAAATAAAAAAATTATGAAACAAGATTATCATTTAATGATGAAAATACATATAACATTGATAAAAACTATCTGAATTAATGATTAAGTAAATATTATTTAGTAATAATAAGTATAATAAATATATATTCTTTATTTTATTAACCATCAATTGGATGTAAAAACTAAACATTAAAACAGTAAAATTACAATTGAAAGTGTTAAAATTCCCAAATATTAGTATTTCAAATGAATAAAATAATTATTTATACATATTATTACTCTATAAAATGACTCAAAATGTTATGTTACTTAAGTAATAAATTAGTATACTTTTGAATAATTATTTTTACATAAATAGTAAAATCTAAATTTTTATGTTAAAATTTAAATATTCAAATTGTTTAAATTTAAAAGTCATTTTTAAAAAAATATATATTTTAATTTATTAATAATAATATATTTGATATTAAATAAATAAAAATTAAATATACTAAATCATTGAATAGAAATAAAATTTTCTATATATAAGTTTATTCTTATATGTTAAATGATTTTATATAAATGATAAACGTTTAATCATTAGAATATGAATTTGATAAAATATAATTCATTTTTATTATTAAAATTTAATAATTATTTTTGGGAATAATTTTGTAGTCTTATAAAATGAGACTTTTTGTTAAATGGAAAAAAATATAGTTATAACTTGTACTGTATATTTTATTCCAATATCCTGATATAAATATGAATGACAACAATATACAACCTTTGACATTAATTTTAATTTTTCATATATACTAAACTAAATCATTAAAAAATAATCAAATTTATTTTCAAGAATATGAATCAATTTTGGAAACCTATATTATATTTTATTTGAATAAATAACAACATTTTATTTTTTAAATTCATCAAAATATATTGAAGAAGAATTAATTTTTTGGTGAGTTAAAATGTCATTTGAACATATATTTGTTAATATTACATTAAATGTTTTCATAATAATTAATATTATACATATTCATGAATCTACATAATAAAATAATAAATTTTATTATACAATGATACCACTCCCCCTTGAATAAATATACATCGTTCTTCTCCCCTATCCAATTAATTTCCGAAATCATTCGTTTTCAAAAAATCTATATAAATTCATCTGTAAATTTTAATAATCATGTTTTTAAGGGATGGTTATATCCAAAATAATATTCATTGATGGGTTCATAATCATTCAAATGAGTTAACTCAAAGAGAAAGGTTATGGTCTCAAAACCCATTTCCATTAATTTCAATTATCTTCAAACCCTTTCAAAAATATATATTAATAATAAAAAATAGCATTACAATATTAGTTTAACTATAATATAATGTTTTTATTATATATAAATACTAATTTTATTTTCTATTCTTCTAAAATCATTTAAATAACATCATGCACTAACAATGGGTTTTCCCAACCTAATTGAATAACGCTTTTTAGATTTTTAACGTGTTTATTTAAATAATATTTAGAAAATGTCATTATAAGATTCAAAATGAAATTAATTATAAGATAATTTTCTATTCAATGATTATGAAATGAAAGAGTAGGAATTATATTAATGATATTAAAATTAGATTATTGTATTTAATTTTAACTACCTAAAACTAGTATACCATGGAGTAATCCATAAAATATTATAATTATTTAATTACATTAACATATTATAAGGAAACTTATATATATTAAAAAACAATTTTATATTCCCTTTAATCGATACATTTTCTCCATAGTGTTTATTGAAATATGAACCAAAGGTCAACAAAATGTCTGATGCAGTCATTATTTATTTATTAAATGAATAATAAATGACACTAAATCATGTATAGTAGTTGATTAAATATATAAAAATATCTAAATAAAACAATTAATTAATGTAACATGACTATTCGTGAGGTTAGTGGAGAGTATGAAATAATCCAATAATTGAGGTATGGTGTCCATCCCACTCTTTCTCATTCATGATAATATGATTTTTATCAACCTCTATATCTCCCTTTCTCTTTTTACTATTATCACGCGATTCCATTATATAATTTATGATTCATTTTCCTTAATTTTCTGGTTACATATTTTATTTTACTATTCTATTATTTCATTACGTATACCACTAGAAATATTATAATGGAATCTTTTGATGTTTTTTCACATTTTCCCAATTATCCTTATGTTGTTCCTCCAACTTTATTCATTCTTCAGGAACCAAAATTTTATATTATATGTTTATTTTTACAATTGATCATACAATATGATATATTCCTTCTACTATATTATGTATATGTTTTATTTTCAATTTTACTAAGTATATTGATAATATTATATAGTCAATTTTATTTTAATATTTTTTTCGTTTTTCTGATTTTTGTTTGGTTAATTAAATATCGAAAAAATGTGCATGGAAAATATGATGCCAGGGGTGTTCATAAAATTATACATCCTCTCAATTAATTAGGTAATTTTTACATCTCATGAGATAGAATATATGGTTCCTGGGAAGTGATCCAAAAACACTATGTTATATTCTATTAGAAGTGAGCCTCAACTTATGTTTATGATCCCATGTAATTTGATCATGCAAAATTATTTTTTATCTTAGGATTATAATGATCTATTGACATAATGTTTTTTTCTATGTTTCTATGTGATTGGTTATGTACTTTCTCTTTATTTACTTTGTGTAATGATTCTTGACACTAATTTTATTATAACGAAATGTAACTAAAAAAACATATTAGTGGAATTTAATTAGATGTGGGGTATAAAAAACACCCTAAAATTTAATTTTTATATAAATTAAATGGGGTTATACACAAGCCATGCTAATCATCCAATTTAGATTGGGAAATACCTCATCTTATATTTTCTTTATTTTCTCTTATTCAGTTCCATTTTAGATGAGGTTATGCCAAAACCACCACAAATATAATAATTAGCATTGTTATATATATATATATATATATTATATGATTTTAGTGGGGTTATATATATATTATAGAATTTTTGTTTTTAGTAAACAATTTGTGGTTTAAAAACCCAGTTAAATTTCTTAAAGTAGATGGGGTTTTGAATGCCTTTAAAATTAGTAGACTAGGGGGGTTTCTAATCATCGCTTATAATTTATATTATTTGCAGTTCATAACCTATCTAATATTTTAAAGTAGAGGGGATTCAAAACATCATCTAATCTAAGAGTTTGAAAGGGGTTGTAGACACCGTCAATTTTCATAAAAAACAAAATTATATATATATATATATTTAAAACAAAATATATAAATGTTTCCAAATACATTATATAAACTTATTATATATATATATAAATAATTTATATGATTGTATTTCATCGTATTTATTTTCAAACATAAATATAATTGTATAATGTGTCTATTAATATATATTTAGATTTATAAAATATTATTTTATTAAATATTAACTAAAATACGAAAGCATAAATATATTGTCTAAATATATACCTAAAATTAATTTATTTTAAAAAAATTCATATAATACCCCTTTTAGTATTTTTAATTTATATAATAATAATAATGGATCACATAAAAATACACACACATTCATATAATAAACCGTTATTTATTATATTAAAAATGTATTTGATTTTCTATATAATATATATATACAAGAATTCATAATTATTAAAATAAATTCATTTATTTATATACATAAATGTGTAATATATTGCATATATATAAATAATTATATAAATACATTATATATATAAAAAAATAAACAAATAAAATTATTCTAGTATATTAAATATACATTCGTATTCATAATATAAGAATATATATAACTGTATATATAACTATAAATAGGTGTATACATATATTTATATATATATAATATTTATAAATATATATACACATAAAATTTCCACAATATTGAAATATTATGTTATATTATATTATATGGATATATATAATAAAATATTATATATATATATAACAACTTAAACATATAATATATTAATTGTATGTATATATAATAGAATAAAATGAAAGTTATTTTAATTGTATTCATATATAAGTAAAGAATATATATATAAATGTATACATATAAATTTATTTATAGAAAATATAATATATATTAGTATTCATATGAATATGTAATATATATATATATATATATATTAACTGTGTACATATAAATAATAAATATATATATATATATATCTGTGTATGTATGTATGTATGTATAGTATATTTTTTGTAATATATATATATATATTATATAGAATATATTTAATTTTTGTAAATATATTAATATAATAAATAATATATATATTTTTTATATTTTCTTAACATTAAGTTATATTAGTGTGTATATATGTATATATTGAAGTGTATAGTGTTATATATATATATGACCTATGAGATTTATATTATTTATAATATTAATACATAATATAAACATGGCAACATTAATTTATATTTTTATAAATTTATGTTATATATATAAATTAAATTATTACACATATTTAAATATATTATAGAAATAAAATATATTTGATTAAAAAATTATATATAAATATATATATATAAATTCATTTGTATAATATTAAAAGTATATTACATTCTAATAATGTTAGGGTAGGGGGCACTGGTTCTAGGGGGTACCATTGGTCTAGGGTTCAGACCGAGGGCGAATGGATTTCTATATTAATACTAGTGGGAAGAATTTTGTAGGGGAATTTGTGGGGGAGTTAAAGGGACAATAATTAGGAGACCTGCAGGAGGGTGGAGGGAAACAATAGACGATAAGGGTCTTAATGGGAATGCATGATGGGAGGGAGTTATCATGAGTGAGCATGAGGGGGAATAAATCAAAGGTGAAGAATGGGAGAAACCTATTGCAAAATAAAAAATGGTGTAAGAATGGATGGAGGACCCAATGATGGAATTATAAGGGGAGGTGTTGTGTCATTGATCTAGAGGGGAAGAGACCACATCAAATCTAAAAAAACCACGCCTACATTTCTGATAAATTAGAGGACATTGGTAAACTACCCATATACATGTTTATGGATAAGAAGTAGGGGTAGTTGAAACCAACCCGAAAATTAGTGTATTAATTAGTGGTGTTTTAAGCCATATGTAATCTTCCAGTTTCGATAAAATTACAAAGAAAATAGAGTAGCTTTAAAACCCATCTAAAATAACTACTAATAATTCCCACCCCAGTTCATGATAGGATCCTAAATACCGTCCCGAACAATATTGGGTTTCCACTTTAGCTCTGTTTATCCATAACTACAGTTATTGTATTTAGAGGTGGATTCAATCCCCTCTTATATAAAAAATAACCCCCCTCAAATGACAATATTTTTTTCATGGTGTGTTTATATTGTAATATCCTCTCACTATGATTAACGAATTCCATCATATTTAATGTATGTTCCAAGGATATCACAAGAAGTGATAATAGTCTTAAGGAAAAATAGAAGGGTTCTATAACCCATTGAATATAACTATAGAAAAGTCACACCCTAGTTTACCAGCAGTTCCTAAAAACTATCCCAAACTACATAGGGCACCAACTTTATAGTCAGTTTTTCTGAACCACCACTTAATAAATTAGAGAGGATTATATCGTCCTATAATGATTTCATTTTTTGTAGTGTGTTTATCATGTATCATCCATTTATCAGGATTAAGAATTTACCCCGTATTTTATTTATGTTCTTAGGATATCACATGAAGTGATATGCATATTTTTATATCTAGGTTAAATTTATAAATACAAAAATATTATATTATATAATTCAGTCTAACTTGTTTATTTTATGTTCATAAATTTACAGTGCTTAAAGACCTCAAATTGATAGGATTTTTCAGTAGATATTTATGTTAAAAATTATTTAATAATTTGTATATGAGATCCATGTCATTAAAATTGTGGATTTCACAATAGAGAAATCCACAAAATCCCAAGTCAGTTAACAATTGTTGAAGGCATTAAAGTTACCGAATCAATTCACTCTAGGAGGTTCAAAGATCATATTTTGAATATGTCTCTATTCACATTACCAGATCACATGGTGTAATGTGATAGTATAGCATCCCGACCTTTTCTTATATTACTATTACATCATTTCAAAGATAAAAACATAATATTATTACACAAAGAGGATCCAATGGCTGAGTGTCTTCGGAAAACTAGGACCACACATAAAATATACAACAACTAGCATAAAAATTTATTTATTTTCTTTTTATCTAGGTTCTTATTGGAACTTGTCCACTCCTTAGTACATGTAGACACCTGATGATATACATCAAAATGGGTGAGATAGAATCCCATTAATAGTATAGATAAGAAAAATATATCATGGGGTGATCATAATCATAACATAGGAAAAATATCGTGAACATGAGAGGAGCTTAAATAAAAAACTTGAAATGTCGCAATGCATAAAAATTAAACATCATGTCATAGTGGTTAACTACCACTCATACTTTTAAAACAATCTACAATCTTTTTCACACATAATTTAACATTTACTCATGTGATTCATCACTTTACCCAATGCATTGGAGCGCTGTAAAATTACGGGCGCACCCGTCTCTTTCAAACATTCATAATTGCTCTATATAATTCTGATCCCACCCGTCACATAATACCACTATCATTATCATAATTTCCACATGGAACATAAATCAGAAGTGAACATAACTAAAACATGGTAAGGATTGTGATTCATCTCATAAGAATACATTCATAATCATTGGGATCCCAAATGAAAGAGGGAACAACATACTTGATACAAGAACCATCAACCATGAATGAGAGGTAAAAGTTGAGTTCTTAAAAGAAGAGTTCTTTTGGATAACATTTTGATTGACATAAACTTCATTAAGAAAAATTTATATCCCATAAATTAAAGGAAAATGATGAATAAATGATCTTTAAGTTGTGACCATATCAATAATGGAGTGAAAGAGGTAAACCTGAAGGATGAAAGTTGGGTTCGAGAATTTCCCCTTACCTTGTACCTGAATGCTTCCTTCTCTTTAATGTCTTGTATAATGAAAATATATTAATTAATTATAAATACAAAACCATTTTTACAATAATAGGTTTCATTCTGATTTCATTATGTCATATTATGTTCCTTTGGATGACTTATAGAGTTTAAAAACATTGTTCGAAGATGTTCGTTTTTATGGTTTTTCTTTGGTGGTTCACGTGTATTCTTAAATTGAAGATTGGGTAGGACATGAGTAAACATCCAGAAATGATATTACATTTCATTAATGATTTTACAATAGATTGAATTATTTTATAATTAATTATATTATATCCATGTGGATGAATCATTAGATAAGAATTAAATGATGGTTATTTGTGTCAATTTGGGCGGTTTTTGGATCACAACGAACTTGTTTTAAATTATCACTTAGTAATATGTCCATAGGTTATCTCCAAAAACATTAAATATAAAATAATAAACATAACATATTCTTGTTCAACCATAACAATGGTTTCATGACCAGAAGTGAATATAGAAATGGAAGAAGAAAGCATGTTGTTCATGAAGGTGATAAATTAACACCTCACGATCAACGTTCTCTTTAATAAAATAAAAGGAATAGAGAATGGGGTTTGGATGATATAATATCCCCTTAGAATAATAACATTACATTATATTTATAATACTAGAGTTACAAAACAATTTTGATGAAGATAGGTGGGGAGAGATCAAGAAATGAACTTGAACTGGAAAGGAAATTAAAGGAGAAGAGGGAGGAAAATTACCTCTTCAATCCTTCTCTTGAGAACCTACTTAAGGGCCTATGATTGATATTTTGATCAGAACAGAAGCTCGTGGACGTGGGGTAGGGGCTTGGGAAGGTTTTTTTTCAGTGTTTAGATATGGCTTGGAGCTTGAGAGGTCTGAGGAAATGAGGGTGTGAAGGGTGACTTTTATAGTGGAGGGGAGAGATGTTTCCTTAATATAAAATTCATTAGTTTATTATTTCGCCAAAAAACAAGGAATAGTGAGTCTTGAACAGAAAATAATAGTAATTTTATAATGTAATCCCAAAAAAAGTGGGCTTACATCAGCAAAACATCACACAAGACCATATAATTATCTTTTTTAGCTTATTTTGTAAATTACTGTATTTAACTATTCATCAAAAATTAAAGTATCTCAAAAAAATCCCCAAAATTTACCCCAACAATTTATCGATTTGTAAAAAACAAAAATGAAGTCCATTTTTCAAAAATGATTTTATAAATATTATTAATTTAATATTTAATTAAAATCATAATTTACAAAAAAAATAGTTTTTAAGATTACAAATGATTTTAAAGTGCTTTCAAAAATAATGTATGGTCTTATAAAATTATCTAAAAACTATAAGACATTGATTCAATAATTTTTTAATACATTTTAGTGAAAAAAATATTCTTTTAAATTAATTAATTAATTAATAATAAGTAATTATTCGTGACATACAAAATACAAAAATGTTTACTAAGGTCAAATTGTCACTTTCTAAGATGTCTAAATTTTATTTTATTATTCGTAGGTAATGTTACTCTTATGTTGGACGATTTATTATTAATCAGGGTCATATTACTATTCATAAGTGTATGTTACTATTCCTAAGTGTATGTTACTATTCAATAAAAATTATTTTTGTTTCATTAGGCTTTAAAAATCATCTTGATCACAATTGTGTATGTCAGATTTTCAAAATTCCAAACATAGGAGTGACAAACTTATGTTTAAAGTGCACTTATCACTTATTAGATCATTATTTTTTGTTTTATGACATAAATATAAGAAGGTAATCTTCCATTGAAAAACACTGGGTCGTTACATTCTTTCCCCCTTAAGGAATTTTCCACCCGAAATTTCACATTACACAAATAGGTGGTGGTAATTCTTATTCATTTCCTATTCTGGTTCCCAAGTTTCTTCCTCAGACATATGGTTCCTCCATAACACTTTGACAAGACGGGTTGTCTTGTTTCATAGAACCATATCTCTTCGATCCAGAATATTTACTGGATTCTCCTCATAGGAGATATCATCTTCCAGCTACACCACCTCTGAGTTTAGTACATGTGAGGGGTCTGGTATTTACTTCCTCAGTAGTGATACATGAAACACATCATGAACTGGATCCATATTCAGTAGAATTTCAAGATGATAAGCCACGACTCCTATGGGTTCAAGGTTCGGAATAGTTTCCCTTTCTACTTGAATCGCATGACACTCTTACATGGAGATATTTGAATGAAGACTTTACCTCTAACATAGAACTTCAAGTCCCTTCGACGGTTGTCAGCATAGCAGTTTTGACGACTTTGAGAAGATTTGATGTGTTTTTGGATGACTTGAACCTTTTCTATCTTCCCTTGAACAAGATCGGGTCCATGTAGCTTTCTATCTCCAACTTCATCCTAACAGGTTGGATTTCTACACCGCTTCACATAAAGAGCTTCATACGGAGCAATCTGAATACTCGACTGGAAGCAATTGTTGTATTAGAACTCAACCAAGGGGAGATGCTGATCCCAAACACCTTTGAATTCAAGAGAGAAAGCACATATCATATCTTCAAGCATCTGAATAGTCCTTTCAGACTAGCCATCAGTTTGGGGGTGATAGGTCGTGATGAAATTTAATTCATTACTCAATGCATGTTGAGGGCTCCTCTAAAATTTAGATGTGATCCTTGGATCATGGTCAGAGACAATTTAGAGTTGAACACCGTGCAGCCTCACCACTTCCTTCACATATATCTTTTCATGTTTTTCAAGCGAGAGGTCTTCCCGAATAGCGATTAAATGGGCATTCATGGTCAGTCGGTCAACCACAACCCATATTGCATTATTTCCCTTCGACATCTTCGGGAGACATGTGACAAAGTCCATAGTAACATTTTCCCATTTCCACAGAGGTATAGGAAATGGTTTCATCATTCCCTTGGACTTTTTTCGCTCAACATTAACTATCTGACATACTATGAACCTTGATATATATTCTGCAATATCCTTTTTCATGTTATCCCACACGAAGTGTTATCAGAGATCACGATATTTCATGGTACTCTAATCAAGGATAGAGAATGTTGAGTTATGTTCATTATCCAATAGCTCCTTCCTTATCCCGGGTGATGAAGGCACCCAAAGCCGCATTCCAAACCAAATCACACCATCATCATCGATATGGAACTCTTGCAGCTTCCCTTCCTTTACTGCATTCTCCCTCCTTTGTATCTCCACATCATCCATTTTTGCTTACATAATATTCTTCTGGATGGATGGTTTCACAATCATTTGGGCAAGGTAGGATGTATCCCCTTCCATTATGATTTCAAAATCCATTCATTTCCTATCCATGAAGAAAGGGTCATTCTCAATTCGCAACATGGAGAGAGTAGCAGGTTATTTTCTGCTTCGAGCATCAGCTACATTATTCTCTAATCTAGGATGATAGTGAATAGAGCAGTCATAATCTATGATTATCTCTAACCATCTCTTTTGACTCATGTTGAGCTCCTTTTGTGTGAATAAATACTTTTGGCTCTTTTGGTCAGTGTATATGTCACACTTCTCACCATTAAGGTAGTGATGCCAGATTTTCAAAGCAAAAATCATTACAACTAGCTCTAGATCATGTGTCGGGTAGTTCTGATCATGAGTATTCAAATACCGTGAAGTGTAGGCTATCACATTATCATTTTTCATGAGTAAACATCCCAAGCCTTTCATTGAAGCATCACTGTATATCACAAAACATTCACCACTTTTCGGTAGTGTGAGTACATGTGTAGTGATCGGCCTTCTCTTTAGCTCCATGAAGCTTCCCCCACATTCTTCCATGCAGACATAATTTTACCCTTTCCTTATTAACTTAGTTAGAGGGCTGGAAAAATTATAGATGTTTCTCATAAAACATCGGTAGTACCCATCTAATACAAGAAAACAACAGATTTCTATGACACTAGAGAGCCTGGGCCATTCCTCAATAACCTTTTTCTATGAAGGATCCATATAAATTCCCTCACATGTGATCACATGCCTCATGAACACGACTTGATTCATCCAAAAGTTACACTTTCTGAACACAGCGTACAACTTCTCCTTTCGTAATGTCGCCAACACAAGTCTTAGATGTTCTTCATGTTCCTTATTGCTTTTGGAGTAGATGAGAATATCATCGATATACACTACCACAAGTTTGTCGTGGTAATATCTAAAGAATCTATTCATCAAATCCATGAAGATTTCATGGTCATTAATAAGTCCAAAGGGCATCACCAAAAACTCACAGTTCCCATTCCTTGTACGGAAGATAGTATTCTGAATATTTTTCTTCTTCACAGTCACCTGATGATATCCAGAACGAAGATCCAACATTGAGAAGTATTGATCTCGTCTTAACTGGTCGAAGAAGTCATCAGTCATTGGTAGTGGATACTTTTTCATTATGGTAATCTTGTTGATTTCCTGATAATAGATACACAGCCGCATTGTTTCATCCTTCTTCTTCACAAAGAGCACTGGCGGACCCCAAGGCGATGCACTAGGGTGTATGAACCCATTGTCCATATTCTCTTGTATCTACTTCATTAACTCCTCCAGTTTGATAGGATCCATCCTATAGGGGCACTTTGAGATAGGAGTAGCTCCAAGTATGAGTTTAATTGAGAACTCTACCTCGCGATCTAGGGGAATTCCTGGTAACTCTTTGAGAAATACATCGTCATATTCCCTCATGATGGGCATTTCCACAAGGTTGGAACTTTCCTTCAACTCAACCATTTAGGCGAGGTATGCTTCTTCTTAGGGAATCAACACCCACACCATTGAATGATTTTCCAAAGTAGATTCATGATTTTCCTTATATTTGTAGAGGAGCATGGGATGGTTCAGAATATGAAAAGATATTTCCTTTTCCTAACAGTTGATATGTCCTCTATATAACGATTTCCAATCCATTTCCATTATAGCATCGAATTCCACAAAAGTAGGTATTAAGTGATTTTATGGAAGAATCTTCCCGCATACAACAATGGGAGAAAAGTAAAACACATGGGTTGTAATGATTGCACCACTTGGTGTTTTTACAGATATCTCTACTTTAAGGTTTTGGGGATTCGATTCTATAGTTCTAGAAAACTTTCAAGATATAAAGGAATGCGTTGAACCATAATAAAATAAGAATTTTTTCATTCTTGAATGAATAGTAAGTGTACCTTGCACGACGTCATTATCATGCTCCACCTCCGCAGTAATGATGGAATAAGCCTTCCATTGTCCCTTTGGCTTTGGTTGCTGCTGACGCTAATTACCCTTGAGAGCTCGAGGTTTAGTGCACTGGTTTTCATAGTTCCCTAGCTCCCTATAGTTTTAGCATTGAACAATGAATGGTTCTCTCCTTTCATCGGCTACATTATCCTTACTTTTTGTTTCTTTTCGACACTCTTGAGCATGGTCTCATTCTTTCCCACACTTGAAGCATTTCCACGTCCCTTTGAGGCAATTCCAATTGTGCAACTTCCCACATTTTTGGCATGTGGGTCATTGATTCTTCTTACCGCCTTTGTCTTTAGATCCACCAGCTTGAAACTCTATCTTTCTATTCTAATCACCATAGCCATGGGACCATTCTCCAATATTCATCTCCACATTGAGAGAACACTGAACAACTTCTTCATAACTCCCAAAGTCTCGAATTTCATGATCCTTTCGAAGATGTTGTTTTAATCCACTACAGAGTCTATCAATTTTCTATAATTATTGAAAACAAAACCTGAAACATAAATTGTGAGCCTTATGAAATTCACTTTATAGGTTGTGACAGATTCTCCATCTTTTTTCTTGAGCTCTATGAATTTTCTCTCAATATTCGTGTGAAGAGTACATGGGAAATACTTATTAAGAAACATTATCTTAAAGTCTTCCCATTCCATCTCTTAAATTTCCCCCCTTGACTTGGTGTTCTTAATAAAAGACCACCATTGCTCATATTCTCCATCAAGAAGATAAACGGCTAGATTAACCATCTCGGTCATAGAACAGATATGCTCAGAAAATATCTTCTCCATAGAGTTGACCCATTGTTCCGAAACTAGTGGATTGAAAGATCCACAAAATGTCGGTGGTCGTTTCCGTAGAAAACATTCAATAGATAGTTTCTCCCTCTTTGGTTAGGGAGGACATTCCCCATTATTATGGTTATTATTCATAACCTATGATAATTGGGTGAGCATCGCCCTGATGTTTTGAACTCCACCGCCCAAATCATTAGAGATGTCGTTCGAGCAATCATTGCATTGGCCCTCACCTGAGTTGTTGGCCTAATTTCTCTTGGTTCCCACAATTTTCTAAAATAGACAAGGATAGAAAAAAAAAATCTAAAAAATTCATGAATAACTTATTAATTTAGGCAATTATACCAAAAACATAACATATGGTATCCCTACGTAAATAATCTTCTGTGGATATTTTTACTTAGTCTCATACTATAGGTTTTCTCTAGGGTTCACTAATCCTAATTCCCAATTTAACTAAACCTTTCCTCTGATAACAACTACAGCGACCCAGAATTTTCTTACATTACTATTACATCATTTCAATGATAAAAAACATAATAATATTACAGAAGGAGGATCAAAAGTCTTATTGTCTTGGGAAAACTAAGACCACACATAACAAATACAACATCTTGCATAAAAATTTATTTAATTTCTTCTTCTCTAGCTTCTTATTGTCACTTGTCCTATCCTTTTTACATGTAGCCACCTAAGGATATACATAAAAATGTGTGAGATAGAATCATAGTAAGATGATAGATAAGAATAATATATCATGGGGTGAGCATAATCATAACATAGGCAAAAGATCATGACCATGAGAGAAGGATAAATAAAAAACTTGAAATGTGGCAATGCATAAAAATAAAACATATTTTATTAGTGGTTAACAACCACACATACTCATGAACCAAGATAGCATCTTGTTCACATATAATTTCACATTTACTCATGAGATTAGTCAAATTACCTAATGCATTGGAGCACTGTATAATTGTGGGCGCACACATTACTTTGAAACATTCATAATTGCGTTATATAATTTTGGGAACACCCATCACATAATAACATTATCATTATCATGCTTTCCACATTGAACATACATCAAAAGTGAACATAACTAAACCATGGTAAGGAATGGGGTTCATCTCAAAATAATACATTCATAATATTTGGGTTCCCAAAAGAAAGAGGGAACAACATACTTGATACAAGCACCATGAACCATGAATGAGAGGTAAAAGTTGAGTTCTTAAAAGAAGAGTTCTTTTGGAAATAATTTCGATTGAAATAAACATCATTATAAAACATTAATATCATAGAAAAGGAAATAAAATGATGATAAATGAACTTTAATGAGTGACCAAATCATAAATGGGGTGAAAGAGGTAGAACTCGAAGGATGAATGTTGGGTTCGTGAATTCCCCCTTACCTTGTACCTGAATGCTTCATTCTCTTTAATGTCCGGTATAATGAAATTTTATTCATTAATTATAAATCCAGAAAAAATTTTACATTAATATGGTTCATTATGGTTGCATTATGTCATATTAAGTTCCTTTGTATGACTTATAGAGTTTAAAAACATTGTTCGGGGATGTTCGTTTTTATGGTTTTTCTTGGGTGGTTCACTTGTATTCTTAAATTGATGTTTGGGTAGAACATGAGTAAACATCCAAAAATGATATTACAATTCATTAATTATATTTAAAGAGATTTAAGGATTTTATAATGAATTATATTAGATCCATTTGGATGAATCATTAGATGAGAATTAAATGATGGTTATCTGGGTCAATTTGGGCGGTTTTTGGATCACAACGAACTTGTTTTAACTTATCACTTAGTAATATGTCCATAGGTTATTTATAGAACATAAAATTGAACATAGCACACATAAAATATTCTGGTTCAACCATATAAATGTTTTCATGACCATATCTGAAGGTATAAATGCAATAAGAAAGCATGTCGTTCTTGAAGGTGATAAATTAACACCTCACGAACAACATTCACTTTAATAAAATAAAAGGAAGAGGGAAAGGGGGTTGGATGATATAATATAACATTTAAATAATAAAATTATAGTATTTGTATAAAACTATAGTTACAACATAATTTTTATGAATATAGGTGTGGAGGGATCAAGAAATGATCATGAACTTGAAAGGAAATTAAAGGAGAAGAGGGAGGGAAATAACCTCTTGAATCATTCTCTTGAGAACCTACTTAAAGGGAAAATAATGGTCTTTTTGTGAGACCATCAGCTATTTGAAGTGGGGGAGGGTATATTTAAGGTATTTTGGCAGTGTTTAGAGAAGGCTTAGAACTTTAGATGTGTGAGGAAATGAGGGTGTAAAGGGTGGCCTTTATAGTGGAGGGGAGAAGATTGTCCTTAATATAAGATTCATTAGTTTATTATTTCCCCACCAAACAAGGAATAGTGATTCTTGAATCACAAAGAATAGTAATTTTATAATTTAATCCCAAACTAAGTGGGCTTAAACAAGAAGAACATCACACATGGTCCTATAATTTGATTATTTAGCTTATTTTGTAAATTATAGTATTTCCCTTTTCATAAAAAATTCAAGTATCTCAGAATTATCGCAAAAATTTACCACAACCATTTTTAGATATGTAGAATCCAAAAAATAAATCCATTTTTTAAAAAGAATTTTATAATTATTATTAATTTAATACTTAATTAAAATCATAATTTCAATAAAAAACAGTTTTTAAGATTAAAAATGATTTTATAGTGCTTTCAAAAATTACATTAGGTCTTATAAAATTATCTAAAAAGTATAAGGCATTGATTAAATAATTTAGGAAAATATTTTAGGGAAATAAATATTATTTTATAATATTTTTCGTTTATAATTACTTATTTATGACTTACAAAATACCAAAAAGTTTACTAAGATCAAATTTTCACTTTCTAAGATGTCTAAATTTTATTTTATTCTTCATAGGTATTGTTACTCTTATGTTAGATGATTTAATATTTATAAGGGTCATATTATTATTCATAAGGGTATGTTACTATTCCTAAGGGTATGTTACTATTCACAAAAAAAATTATTTTTGTTTCATTAGACTCCATAAATCATCTTGAACACAACCGTGTATGTCAGATTTTCAAAATTCCAAATATAAGAGTGAAAAAATTATGTGTAAATGTCACTTATCACTTAGTAGTTCATTATTATGTGTTTTATGACATAAATATAAGAAGGGAATTTTATATTGAAAAACATTGTGTCATTACAGATAGCCTCTTGGGGGAATATAGAATTCTATAACTGGCTCTGAATCCTGAGATATATGAAGAAAATATCTCTTATAAGAACCAATGTTCATTGAGAGTGGTAATACTAAATATAATGATATAAAATTATCTTAAAAATTAATGTACTCTAAATATTAAATTATGATTATTTATATAGACCATCACTCATTATATAATCAACATAATCTACCACTACTACCTAAATAGTTTGGTAATATGCGATAGTTTTCTGATATAGCTACATATTGGAAAAAGTATATACATCCTTAAAACATTGTTGACTTACATTATATTTCATGTTTCAACTAGGTCGGAGTTCTATTTTTGATGATCTAAAGCCCATGCTTCCTCATTAAAAAATTAGAATTCCAACAACATCCATGTATAATTTTGGATCAACAAAATACTTAGATGATATTGAAGAACTGTAATATAAATGCTCATGAAAATAAATTACATCCTTTTAGATCAATGTAAAAAACCCAGAATCACATAAATTAGTGATATAATGAAATATTAAACACATATTGTCGGATCATCTTTTAGCTAGTATTCTTTTTTGTAACCTCAACACACATTACAGAACCTACCAATGAATAATGAATATAATCAGATAAATATTCCAATTTATACACATAATAAATTAGGAGGATGTGTTTACCCTTGATATGTTCAACATGAATTATGAATAATTGATCTTTATCTATTACATTAAGAGATCTTATACAATCAAATATTGTTTCTTCCCCAACTTCTGATTATTTAATATTATCATTCATATGATCAACCTCATAATTTGGATCCTCTATAATAATAAGAGGTGATTTTATGATGGCATTGAGATATATCATCCAATCATTAGTGTGTCCATCACAGTTCAGGATGTTTCTATGATATTATGTGGCTATACCACTACTATACATAAACTATTTTAAAATAGCATTATTTCTAGAAAAACTGAATGTTAAATCAAAAAATTATAGTGTAATTATATTACAATAAATGAAATACAAGGATTAGTCTTTTGATAAAACTTTTCTTTCCAACATGATTATTATATACAAAATTTATACACTCACTCAATGTTATAGTTCATATAATTTAGTTTCTAATTATGTATTATATTATATAAGGGATAGAAATTATAAAAACTAATTGATCAGATTTTCCAAAATAAACATTTGTTATATTTTAAATTTATAAGCAATCCTCTATTTAATCCCATAGATATAAGTTATCATCAGTTATAATCCCTAAATACATATATTTATTAAATACTATTGAATTCCTCATTACCTCTATTCAGGGTATAAAGACCAATATTACACATGTTATATGTTTCAAAATAATAAAAAATATGGAAGTGCTCTCTATATTTATATAGTGTAAACATACTCATCCCACAAATCTTTGGTTACCTTTTATGTCATCCCCCCTTGGCCATGAAAATTTATGAGCCCTATTATTTTTCTCTTAAATAGGCAATTACCATCAACCATATATAATATAATTTATATGTCTCTAACACTGGTGATGAATTCATTATAATTCCATTGAATAGGCAAATTATATTTAAATTTCTTGATTTATATAATGTGTATATCTTCTAGGAGGATGGCCTGCACATAAAACACCATAGTAACTACTACCAAGTTTTCTTATAATGGATTAGGGTCTGTGGACTTTAGAGACAAATATGGATATGATTTTTATGTCCCACTAGAATTAGTCATCTCTATACTCTTCAAGCTCTTTTTTGACCTTTACATCTTCATTACCACCTATGTTTGTGGTTTCCTACATGATATTCATAATTCTGTTATAGATAATTCATTTTATTCAATTCATACTGATGAGAAAGATTTTATATGATTCTTTGATATGGGAAAGTGGAACCTCGAATATAATTCTCTACCTCTACTTCTTATTGAATTAATAATATCACTTATTTATAACTTGTGATTCTTCAACAAAGACAATGAGTTTCTTCATAAATACTTCTAGATAATAGTGAATCGATTTATCATCATAATATGGGAATAATTTGATTTCATAATATACTGGAGGATCTATAATGTGGAAATGATTATCAACACATATCATTATCAACCATTCCAATTTAGCCAATAATTGGTGTATCTATACCCATTAATTAAAAAATGGGATCATAATTTCCCACTAAAGGATTCAAAATTTGAAATCTAGTCTATAAGAAACATATTCCCTGATAATAAATTCACAAAAAATTTGGAAAACCAAGAATTCATCCTCTAGTTCCCCTATATATAATTTCATTTCATAGTTTCTAAACACATTTTCCATGATCACCCGAGTTGAAACATCAAAAAATTAATGAAATTAAACTAGAATATATCCCAAACTCATTGATGGTGTCCTAACTATCCATTAATAATGGCACTATTACAAAAATGCTTTGAATATGTTTCCAAAATGAGCACCAGGTAATTGATAACAGATTTTGAAATTCAAACGTCATATTGTGGGAAATAATCAACCCCATGAATATTAGAATTGTATAAAAATAAAGAATGCAAATTTTCCTTGATATATATATATAATAAGGATTGATATATTTTTTCCAAAACTAGTAATTTCAATTAATATTTCTCAAGTGCACCAATAGTACCACCCTCATGATGGTTTTTGATATTATATCAATATATGAATTTTAAATTTGAAATAGGAATAAACATAACAATAGTACATTGAATATTTATAGATATGGTTTGGGGTTTATCATGGGATTATTCAATGCGTACATTTCTTAAATTAACATAAATTTAGTCTAGCGAATTCCATTAACTCCCTTTTATGTGGATCCGACTATTATGTTGGATGATTAATAATTTCCCCCTGTCAATTTATTTTATAAAATATATTAATTAACCCCTTAAATCCAATATCTATTCTTGGTAACAGTTCACTGTTCCGTGAATTTTGATATTACCTTAATATATTTTTTCATATAAGAGTCTTTTTTAATTTTATAATAAGTAGCTACTGCTATAATAATTTAATCACACAAATACTGTAGGATATGGGAACCAAATAAAATTACACATCCCCTGAGATGATTTCAACTTCCCCATACAATACACGGAGTCTGTCAATTTTGGGACACAATCAAGATAGTATATCTAGAATGAAAAATCAGATCTTGTATACATATATCTAAGATGACTAGACCACCACAAATACATCTAAATCATTTAGTTTATATTCAAATCTAAAAAATGATCTTCTCACCCAATATGAATACATAGAATAATTCTTGAATATACCCATATTACATAAATCACAATGAATTTTCTAACCCTAATGTTGGTCAAGAAGTTGTAAGAGATAAATTGATGAATAATTATATATCAAGGACTTTAAAAAAATCGTAGGGTTTTTAATTCAGTATTTATCGGGAATATGAGATATATTGTTTTATATGGGTTTTCATTAAAATATGAATATAATTTCGATGTGATTTAATCCTATAATCATAATACATGGATAAACCATAAAAATTAAATGTAGTGCTTATATAGTAGAATAACTACATTAATGACTACTTTAGTGTAATATTATGTCATATAATTAAAAAATGGAATTTATATTATTTTTTGTTAACTTTAGTTAAAGAGAATAAATCTAATTCAATTTATAATGAATTTTTTTAGTATTAGAACCACATACCATTTATTCAATCTATGACTCACCCACTTCAATATAAGAATGTTTTGATATTTGAGATTCAATTTCTATTGAAATAATATAAAATAATTATCTACTAGTAAAATAATTAAAAAAATATATTTTGAAAAAATTAATTCTATTCTGGATTGTAAAACCGCAATATCATAGTGATTTAAAAAAAATCATTCACACATCTATATTCATTGAGTAATAGGTGAATCTAGGTTTTTGTTAATCATATATGTAAGAAGACTTTAATTATGAAAAAGAATGTGAGAAATGGTATATTGTGATATAACAGATTCATCTATGTGATTTGGGAACTCTTCTAGTGGTGTTGAACCTATTTATAGCCATAAATTTTTCCATTCATCTAGTATATTAGTATGAAATATTAAAACCCGACTTGAAGATTAATTTTTCTCTCAAAATTAAATTATTTTCATTTCAAATGAATTCAATTCTGAGGGTTGATTTATTTGGTTATCATGAATTATTTAAAACAATTATGTGAAGTATTATTAAGGTAGAAAACATATCATTCCCAATATATATAATATAAAAATAATAAGGATTAACATTTTAAATTCCAAAATCTATGTGGATCCAATGGTGTTAGATCTTATACCAAGATATAGGTTGGTCAATAAAGAATGATTTGACTATAAATGGACCCTTCAACTTCCACATTAGACACAATAGAAATATTTGGTGATCCTAGTAAACTTGTGTGATAAAAACTATAATATTAGTACATCCAAGTAGTAAGAAAACCCACTGGTGATATTTTTATCAAATATTAAGGGAAAATTAAATAGATGGGTGAATTTTATAATCTAAGGGATCTAATATAAAAATTTGGTTTTCTATAAATATATACATGAAGAATAATATTCATCACATAGTAGATAGATGATGGTTAGCAAGAACTAAAACTATAAAATCCTCACACATATCATGTCCAACCTCCATGAACTCTCATAAGTTAGTTTTGGAACAATACGTATGGGATAAAGAATGAGAAGGGTAAATTTCTGTCAGTAAATGGATTGATACATCGTATCTTCATAAAATACCAAATAAATAATATATATAATTATATAATATGTGAATGTTTCCCTATAATTTAAATTTTGACATATGTTGGGTGAATGGTATTACCACTATAACCACTCCAGTCTAATTATTTTATCCCAAACCCCATGGGTTTCCAAAACATAAACAATCTATATGTTGACATGATATTTATAAATAATTTAATTTCACTAAGGTTAACATCAAAAACATAATGACTATATTTATATTTATTTCCCCTATGGGGATAAATTCATCATCCCTTATTCCTCAAAATATTGGAATCTATGTTTGTTATTTTCACATCAATAATGACATCATGCACCACTTTGATAATGATAATCCATCATTAAATTAATTATCTCAATAATGAAATTAATATTCATACCATGAATCCTAAATAGGTTGTCAATACTGAAATTCATTGATAATAAGTATCAATTATCATTTCGAAATCATGGAATGCCTCTTAGGATTGAGTACCCAAATGGATTTTGATGTAGAAAACAAAACCCTTGATATGACATTAAAAACTATATATGAAATTTCACTAGGTTTATAAAAATTATTTTTAATTTCTTTATTCTATTATGAACCTGACATAGTTGAAATTATATTAATGATTTCTTCAGTTTCTATTAGGATTTTATAATATAAGGTTGATGAAGAGTATGTCCCCCACATGTCTCCCACATGACCATTATTTCTAAGTATCTTATTATTATGTATTTAAACTTCTAGAAAATATTGATCATGTTTTCAAAAACCTAAATGGAATAACATTATATTTGGTACATTGACAATGGATGTAATAAAACTATTCCACCTAATGTGACTTAAAATTCAGGACATGGAATCCTTAAAATATATTGGGAAACTGAATGGAAATCTATACCCGTACATCTTTATACAAAATGTTTCAAATTATTTATAAATCTAAAATTATAATAAATTTAATTCATTGATGAGTTAAATTTCATTTCATATGGATTTAAAATGTGAAAATTAATTAAATCAACATTGATTCAACTAAATAGGGACAAATAAAATAGCATCTATAGTATAATACATAACTTCATGGTATCATCCACATATTTATGGAATTGTATGATTAACTGTATATAATAAAACATTAGAGTGCCTCATTACATTTCAATAAATTATTTATTCAGCCATACCCATCATATCATGTGGAATTAAATATTGGATAATAAATTATTTTTACAGTGTGTAATAAAATGTATCAGTGTCAATGGAATTTTTTATTCAAAATGTCACTTGATCTTTTATAGGTAAGTGATTATATATTATGAAAACATTTATATGATATTATTAGGTTAAATAATATTATTAATCATGGGATTATTTTAACTCTCAAACTCTTTATTTTGACCAATTAATAAGTACACATCACAAACATGTGGAAGTAATGAATAAAAGTTGAAACCATTTTTAGGGATACATCCAATAAAAAATTTATCTATATAGATCAAAGTTATGATTATATAATTCTTTTTAAAATTATTTTTAGTTACCATAAGACATGAAACATGTCAATATGTAATATTCAATCTCAAACATTAATGATTATAAAAAACCGACATGTTATATGGAATAAATACATCGCATGTGATTCATCCAAATATTTGTTTACATAACATGTAACTAAACAAATAACGGACTTGAATTCACTATAATGAATTCAATTATGAGCCTAATTATTATTCATGAAATAAAAATAAATATCTCATATTGTTTAAGCTTCTCTAATGGCATGATTTGTAATATACCCACCCATCCCCATATTAGCTCAACCTCGATACTTTCGTATGAAAGGTATCACCATATGTTGGTTCATATTCTAGGTATATTGTCGATAATACTTTATTAGGATTAATATGATACATATAACACCATGTAAATAAATGACAATATGACATAACATGTGACATAGTTTTCATGTTTTTTACTAAAAATAATTTATCATTTATATTTTCATGAGTATAAAATATTTCATATAGAATATTCAACACATTCCAATATTAATATATCCTCGCAACCCATAATACACCATGATTTTCATCGACTCGGGAAAAGTCAAATTCATACATTGATGTGGATTTTTTATCTCATTTTCATAAAATATGTGATGAACACCCAAGTAAATTATAAATAAATATTTCATTATTATATTACCATTATACATTTATTTTCAGAAAAAACCATTACATATATTATCATATATGTCCATTTAATAAACATATTATAATAAAATTATGTTTCATATTTTTTTAATTTCATTTAAAATGGGTCCACTAAATTATTTTATGTATCCTCCCAATGAATCCCTATATCACCTCTATAATTGAGTTCATAAATAAGATGGCATATTAAAAGGTTGTTATTGATTATTTATAAAGAATATGGATTCAGGGATGGATAATTAACCCCATTGCAATCATATTTTATCACAATTAATCTGATAATTTTGGATAAATACCATGATTAGATTGAAAATTCTTAAACCATATATTAACATTTTTAGAACATTTTGTAGTGGAGTAATATCCTTCAACTATTGAGTCTCCTATGGTGGGATATTTGGAACTTTTCCAACTAATAGAACTAATATTGAGGGAAAAAACAATATTGATTACTCATATAATCCTTTTTTTTAATTTAACATTAGTGAAACCCCTTGAGTTATGTTGTTGAAAAAATAAAATGGAACATATCAAATCACTAATTTATCTAATGTATGTTAGAATTTTTTTCGTTGTCATCCATTCACTCTGACCAGAATTGTATTGGTATAATCTAGTTATTCTAAAATTGTAATAGTAATCATGTATAATATATAACATGGTTTGATCGATAAATCTTATGCAAGACTCATAAAAATCATATCTATGTTTTTCTCTAAAAATTCTTATAAAGCCATTAAATATTTTAATGGATCATACCAAGAAACAAGTGTGGAGACCTCTTCGTGGAGTTATCTATGATAAACCTATTTATAATTTTACTAGTGTAAGTGTTTCAATATAGATATATCTATATTTAAGATTTACCTCTATCATTCACCAAACCATGTACATCTGAATCTCCACACATATCATTCATTGAAAATCACATTCCCAACAATACCATTATATAATATAAAGTTATTAAATAATTTTTGAGGAGTATTAGGTCATCCATGTATAGAACCATAAATACCAAAACACCCCCACTAACCAGAATTTATAAATATGATTTATCCATCATCTTGATGAAACCAAACTATATTATTGCATTATCAAACAATATCATCCAACTACGAGAAGTTTTATTCAATCCATAAACATATATTCACTTATTACTTAACAAAATAACATCATTTTATATTTCCAAAATATTATACATATAGATCAAAAATTATTTTTATTTATACAAAGAGGGGTGTTGAATAAGTGGTATCTATTTTTATCTTTATCAATTCCTTCCTTTGAATCAAACCCATATTACTAATTAATTTTTTGATTCTATTTTTATAGTATCTTCCACACCCAGAGAGAATAATATTATTTAAAAGTACCACACAAGATATTTTTACTATATTTGGACTCAATATGTGAGTCTAGAACTAGTATTGTTTTACTTATTGTTGAGTAAATAGAGTTTCTTATAAATATTAATATTCAGTTATTATAAATTCCTAAAATTGACACATAGTATTTGAGTATGGATATAAACATCTCTTTATGGTCATGTATAACAAAATTAATACTATAAAATTTTATTCAGATATTCATACTAATTACACAAGTTCATAAATAAATGTTCACATCTCTTGAATGTGAATCAAATTTTTAAAAATCAAAAAAATATATAAAAATATATTTACATTTCTAGGAGTATGTTATAAATACAGAGATATGAACATAGAATTCATTGCACTATTATTTAGAACAATCTCATCATGCATGAGAGTGTACATGAATGAGAGCATGAATTCATGAGAATGATCACCTTTATCCTCAAATGAAAGCCTTAGAATATATAGATATTAAAACAACTCACCTCAAAATTTTCAATATATAACAATTCTATGTAGGTTAATCATCATTATTCTCTTAGACTTTCATATAATTGATTATCAGAGTTCTAGAGTATCATCTTATTATACATAAATACGAAAATATATTCGAGTCTTATTTTATAATACAAATTTCATCACACTAAAATCATATATTATTATCCAAATTAAATCTTTATAACAACATCTTATTCATATGCATTAAAATCACCAGTCAAAATTTTCATAAAAAATATTAATAAATATCATGATTACTGCATTTGAATATTTGAATTTTTAATCCTCAAGAGATTAATTTCATTTAAATTTCCTAAATTTAATCATGAATCATGTTTTTTAAGAATCATATAGTATTTTTGTAATACATGAATATAGAAGAATCGTCAAATTCTCATATTTAGTTTTCAAAAAATTTCTCTATTTTTTAATTTCATAATGGCATAAAAATATCATATGACCACCTCAAAAATCATGTATATATTTAAATTTTATGGTACTAATTTAAATATATTAAATTTAGGTAGAACTAGATTTAGTTTATTTTTTTTAAATCTCATGACTAGATTAAATATCGTTTGCATAGTAAAATTTACTTATGCATTAGAAGAATCTACTATGCATTGAAAACTTCTCCTTCACCAAGAACATTTATCTTCTAGGTTGTTTAAATTTCGTGTAAAGTCCCAGAAATATCAAGGAATTGTTTTTCTGAAATACTTTGGAATTATACAAGTCTGTGATTTATGACTCTACTTGATTACGAGGCTCGGTGTGCTCGGAATCAATTTCTGACGTTTTGTTCGGGTACGTTCTGTAAATGTACATGCATGTTTTTCTATCTTTTGAAATGGTGCTCGGAATTTTAAACTGAGGAAACCAATGAACTCGCAGCGCCGGTATTCGCTTAAGGGGACCATTACCGTAGTTGTGTTTTATGCTGGTTGAAAGTAAATTTTTTGGGGATTCATTAAGAATTAAATAAAATTGTTTGTGTGACAATTTTATTTTAAGTAGAAGTTAAATCATCCAAAAGGAATTTTGAGGTGGGGCCCACACCTCCCCTAACTTCCCATGGGAGGATATTTCTAAGGGTGGTAGGGCCCATACGAGCCCCTAACTTATCACCTTCCCTCAACTCCCATGAAACCCCCATTTAACTCCCCACCTTAATTGTGACTCTTTACCTCTTTCTCTCTCTCCTATACATTTTGACAACATGTTTTCTTTTAATGATCAATTAATTAATTGACTACTCTAATTTTTGAATCTTTTTTAATTACATGTCATGTTTATAATTATGGGGAATGACTTATTATAATATTGGATTCACAATTATAATTGGAAAATCTATTGAGAATTATAGAGAACGCCATTCTTCGACAAAGAACAACACCGACGAAGAACATGAATTACTTATCCATCAACACTTCCCTTCGGACGGACCCCGACATCTATGGAATCGACGTCCGTATTTGATGATGCCCGACCTCCGCGACTCTTGTCTTCTATGACTCGTTGAGGTGATCCACTCAAGAAAATGATGTAGGGGAATTTTATAATATTAGTTTGATAAAATTATACTATTGTCGATGTTGAATGTCAATGATTGATTATGGCCAATTGTTACCGCCTAACACGGATGGCGCAGTCCAAAAGAACACGGTCCGACAACCCTCTATCGTTTCATGATTTTTAATTAACTACGGGAGGTGGTAACGAACAGAGGTGGTGATGATGATCAAAGGCAGTGGCTGTGTGCCAGCCACGTGCAGAAAAACCGCGGCCCGCAAACTCCGTCCGCTCGGCCAAAGAAAAACCAGCCGGTCGAAGCTGGCTGGGCTGGAGGAAACGAGGCACCCCACGAAGCATCGTTGTGGTGAAAAAATGGGCTGGCTCGTCTGTCGGCCTAGTGGAAGGAGCTGTGGTGCTCTAAGGCACCATGACAGAGGGAACACGGCCTACAACCGCGGGCCGCTCGCGCCAGGAAGAAAGGCTGACTTCGGCCAGCCGGACATGAGAGCGGAGTCGTTTGGCACCGCCAGTTTTGGAGACCCCCCCTTCACCCCCACCCCCACCCACCAACCCTCACCCCCCGCCCCCACAGCAATCGGCCACCCAAGCCGAGATGTGGACAGCCGCGGGACGTGCCGTGCCGGGCTGGGCCACGCCGCACTGCGCCCGACCACGGCGCACCGCGCCTGACCACGCCATGCCGCACCAGCCCAGGTGGCGCCCCCCATGGGTTGGGCTTCCCCCCCTCAGGTTGGGCCGACCCCCGCCCCCTGCTAGGTCGGACCCACAGAACCATGTCGGGCTGACCCGCCAGCCCACCGAGCTTGATAGGCCGTGTCCGATTCACTTAAACGTGAATAAATTTAAGACCGCGAGTCTGATCGACGCACTGTCTATGACACTAGGATTCTCGCGACGAGGCGGTACTTTTGCGTTACTCTATTTATGTATTGTATGCCTTTGGAATAATGGATGGGTTGGTTCAGAACCGAAACTAACCGGGCCCTCAGAGCGGAAACACTTATAACATAAGCACTGGATGTTAGATTGAGGTGTCGTCAACTACGATGATTTCCTTATGATGAGATGGTTATTTTGACATACGTTACGTGGAATTAAGATGATATTGGAGTATGGTCACCTTCTTTTTTGATTAAAATCCTACTGAGCCCTTGGAACGGAAAAGCCCATTACTCACAGATCGGGCATCCAATTGACGGGCTGTCTATTGCGTTGAGACCCCTATGATGAGACGACCCATTTTGATACTTATATTTGGGACATCGTGACACTTGGAGTATCAGCTTGCATCTCGTAGAGCGGACCCTCCCATTGACGAGCGACCAGATTTCAGAGACATGTTATCTGGCATAGACCTGGAAACTATTGATCGATCGACTCAGAGTGATTTGAATGGACTAGTGGGGAGCACATGGTTTTAGAAGCAGACCCAAGGTGGAGGAGTGCATGGTTATAGTGTTAGACCCGTAGTAATTGACAGAAGGAGTACCTCTGTAGGATATGAGGGGGACCGCTTGGTTATTACGGCAGACCCATGGTGGGAAGTGCATGGTTGTAGCTGCATGCCCATAGTACTCGACAGGTGGAGTACTTCAGCAGTCCAAAGATAATGGTAAGCGCTTGGTTGTAGCGGCAAGCCCGCTGTACTCGACAAGGGAGGATTTCTCTAACTTTCGTGGTTTCGACTTCGTGAATAAAAAATCTTTTTTGAGATGAGTAAATGACCTTTGGGTTTTCTTTATGATTGAGATGGGTTACTTGATAACTTAGGTATATGTATGGGAATATACCTAAGTAATTGTTATCCATTGAAATCCTACTTTTTTGGATTATCATTGTTGGATTTTTATGATACCTAGAGGGTCTCGGGGCACCTATTGAGTATCGTATACTCACCACTGCATAAGCTATGCCCACACTACATTGTGTTGGATGAAGACGACAGACATCGCTGATCGAGGTGGATACTTGTAGAGATGGATGGTACCCATAGGTGGACCACTTGATGAGACATACACGGAGCAGACGGATAGATCCGAGGTGTTGACGAGACTATCTGTACCCACCCTTCATGTGGGATTCCCAACGGAAGACTCAGTGGTTTCTGTTTTACATTACTGTAGTTGTACTATATTTTCAGTTGTAATGTACCTACTTTTGGGATTGTATTTTCGGCCCGCTTTCTTTTCAGCACTAAATTTTGTATTCATTATTTACGTAGTGTTTACTTTTTTTCCATACTCTTTTGTGTTTGTTTACTTTCATAAAGGAAATTCCTTCTCTTTTATCATGATTTACACCTTTGGTTCTAGTCGCTAGCCCCTGGCCTAGGGAAGGCGGGCTTGGGGTAGTCACGACGCGGGTCCCGAGGACGGATCATGAAAAATTGGTATCAGAGGAGTCAGTTCTGCCACAGATCTCAGTACTATGATCTTTCATTATTTGAAGCAGTAGTGCTAAGAGTACTGAGTGTGGTTTTCAGTTCAGGGAGTCCAGTGTTGGTACGAAGGCTGACGTATCCATACACCAAGACCCTGACTACTGATTTCTGACGTAGTACACGAAAACACTGATAGCGTGTGTGTATCAAAAGT